>CM042145.1:67050197-67090664 GCA_023376005.1 Doryteuthis pealeii | reverse complement strand
GAGAGAAGAGACGAGAGAAGAGATGAGAGAGAGAGAAGACCTCTCTCACACACACACACATTTAACTAATCACCTTATTTGTATGTTAAGTCACACCAACAGCGTCGCAGACCGCTATCTTAATAAATTCCATGATATCGTGTCCAAATTTAAAATTAGGGTCAAACGTTTCTTTCTTAGAAATTTGCAAAAAATTGATAATTTGGTATTTAAACTCTCCGACCGTATGTTTACATGTTTAAATATCTCAAATTTGTACAAGAATGTACAGACTGACTGTGGCCCACCAACAAGACGCTGAAATAAAAAACGCCTCTCTAGTAAACTGAAACAAGAACCGAACTAGATTAAGATATCGCCGAAGAATGTCAACGATTAAATATAAATCCATGACACATGAAAACAAAGTGGAAAGAGATATTCCGCCACTACACGGCTGTCTAAGAACCGGGAAAAAAAGGAACTCGGTAAAAAGTTTATCTTTTAAAAATTAACCTCTTGTTTGGATGCTGACAAATTACACTTATATAAAATATTCCCATTTTAGAATAAAGATATGTCATAATTTGTTGGTAACAAGGAACATCAGTTTCACCAAATATTAGAAAAAAAAATACGGTTAACCTTTACATAACAGAAAACGCATTTACTACGATAAAAAGAAAAATTGTAAATGTTCAAATGAACGAAACAAATCTCAAATTTCAATTAGACACAAGTTTCTTACTTGATGATAAATACATTAACACTGGACAAATAACGCAAGACCAAAGCTAATTATTGATTGCCGCGAAATAACCGAAATTCTTTAGGTGAATGTATCATTAGAACAAAAATTAGACTGAAGCATTCGATCATGGATTCGATCTCGAAATGTTATTTTCGAAACTGGTTAGATGAATCATTTTTGATTTAGGGGGACCTGCCAATAAATACGTTTTATTAAATAGCGTAAAAAGGCAGCGCCAGCCAGTGCAGAAAAAATTGAAAAAGTTGGAACTTAAATCAAATTTCCCGACATTTTTTTTCTGCAAGATGGTTAAGAACTAGCACAAAAAATTTAAAGAACTTCAATAAAAATAATGCAACCAGTCGATTTTTAGACCAAAGGACAAGTACCCTCTGTAGATCCGAGAAATAACTGAAAAAGAACTGGACCATTACAAAGATTGAAGTACTCAGTAAACCAAGTACAGTGCTTGGCGAGTCCAACAAGTTTACCGAAAAAAAAATTCGGATTTGTGCCGATTATTCTACTGGAATAAAAATTGTTTTAAAAATAACTATCCATTACCTTGATCTAAAGAGATATTTGTGAGATAAATAGACGAAAAATATTCCAAAACTTTGATTTATCTGCGAATGCATATCTAACAACACCATTGGCGAGAGAAAATGTGCAAATTTATTTACACAGACCAACAAAAAGGAATTGTACAAAATCCAATAGACTGCCTTTTGTATAAAGTTGCTCCAGGAATATTTCGTGTTACGCGAACAGAACTGGTCTGGGGATGACTACATATATATATATATATATATATATATATATAATCCTTTTGCATCCGACCGTGCCAGCCTTTGAAAAAAGGCTCGCTACCACTCACAGATTCAACACAGCTCCAAAGATTGGCCGCAGAGTTTCATGTTTTATACATGATCTTTGAGTTTGCCCGGTCCATCCTGCGTTGCTTCAAACAGTTCAGCAACCCTGTCGGACTTGATCATAATAATACAACCCAGTTATTCCCTATTACATTAATTCAATATCAACATAGCAATTAATATTCACCGCTGAATTAGCGCAAAGTTATTGATTTACCTACTTATTAAGTTTGATTAGATTGGCATTTTAATGTTTTCGCCATTTGGTATTAGAAAAGACGAACATTAACTTGAAAGAAAACAATGCGAAGTGAGAGAATGAATAAAAATAAATGGAGTAGAAAATGTTACAAAAATAAAAAAAAAGAAGAATTCATAATAGGACAAAACAAAGAAACTGGGAAATGATCAACTTTCTTTCCATCAGGGTAATGGATCAATGAGCCTATTTTTGCGTTCCTGACAAAGAACAACGACCATTGAAAAAAAAAACTAGCCTCTAAAGGACGGACTCTTCGACACAGAAAGAGATTATAGTTCATTGTTGCAGTGAAGGGAGATTTACGTTATATGAGAAACATAACTTGAAAGATATAATTCTTTGTGTAGCCACTTTGGGACTCTTATCTTCTAGACGAAGTTCAACAACAGCATTATGATGATAATCTTATTATTGGTATATCTGCCTGACGCGCTTCTGTTTTCAAAACGACTAATAAGGTCCCAATAGGATACCGCCCTGTCGGCTGGGGCGTTAGAATGCACCGACTGCACCTTGCAGAGCGGTAAGGGACTTCCCCCAATGGGGACACCTGTGGGGGGGGGGGGGGATGGCCGTGGATGGCGACTCCGTGATGCTTAAGGATATAGCCAGGGGATGAGCAGTTCATGACATGCAATACCCACTTTGCGCCTATCTGGGCTGACGGGCGGTCGGAGAAGGCCCCTCCGATCAAATTCGGCTGGTTTCACGTCAGCCCTAACACCTGTATGATTTTCCCAACCCTATTGCCCTTATTGGGCAAGCCAACCCCTTTTTATCATATGAGTGTAGAAGGCGGTGGCTGCGGGTCTACATTCTGGGAATGTCGTTAAACTATCTGAGGTGAGATTCCAGTTTTGGATGTTTTAGGAATGGGAGTATCCTTCATCACATTGCTCCCCAGTCACCCTGACCCGGAGTTTGGTAGTACATGTTAGGGTTCCCGTCTATTGGGTAAATAGAAAAAATGTTTTTATAAAAAAATTGTATTATCGATTAAGAATTGATTTATTTTCAAAACTTATCGGCATTAAATTGACCCACGAGGTTGATATGCCGTAAAACAAAACAACACAAACAAACAAACCAATAGGATATTATGAGGACTTCAATATATCTTATCAATTTTATTCAAAATGGTTGGTTGATTATATATATTACCAAACCCCTCCACACGAGCAGGATGCCGACACAGGGTCAATTCTTAAGCGGGTTTAACAGGTTTGAATTCAGAGTTTTCCTTCTCCTTAGAATGGTTACTAGCCATGTTAAAAGAGTCCACTTCCCTGCTATTTACCCATAGCTGGAGGAGAATTGGATTTCATACCTTTCCCAAGGGTATTTAGCGACATGTGAAATTCCTACAGCTTCGTTCCAGGAATTTGAACCGCGTTGACGAGTCCATTTTTCCTACGACTTCTAACCATTAGACCACACGGCCTCCATAATTGTACTATCATTCTTGTGTCTTCATTTTAACCTAAACTTTCTTCTTTGTTTGTTGTTTGAGAGATATAAGTGTGTATATATACCAATGTTTCTATATCTACATATTCATTTCTTACCTATCTTTCTCTTTGTGTCGTGAGAGATTAGATAGTGTGTATATATACCAATGTTTCTATATCTACATGATTCACTTAGAAGTATACTCAGTTCGAATATTATGAATTATACGAACTAACCTCTTTCTAAACACATACACATGTTTATTTTAGGCATTTGGATAGTTTAGATATGCCTATGGTATTCTATGTCAGTATGTGGGGCCTAATGCAGCTGTTCTTCCCTCATTTAGTCTTCCCATTAATGTCTCAGGAGTGTAAATATGACGACATTTATACAGATTTATAGATCATATAGGCCGTACTTAGCGTAAAACGATTATTTGTTGCTGAAAATGGAATTGGTGACTCGCATTCCAAAACTGATAAAGCGTTTCGCTTTGATCTTATGTCATACAACTGAGAAAGCGAGGAATCCATCTCTTCTCCTCCCAGTTATGTGTATTATTGTAGGGTTGATAGGGTCTTTAGCTTCTGTAGGAATAGTAAAATTCTCTGAATTCAAACGAGCTTTACTCGCTTAAAAATTACAATTATGGGAAAAAACCTGACGAGTTGAGGGGGTTGGGTAAAAATACACACACATATATTAGACAACATTGTCTTTTGTTAAAAAATATTTACCGAATAATTAGGGTATCCATTAATATCTCTTCAAAGGTCCCAAGTACACAAATTCGTATGCACACATTCACATATACACACTCACACCCATACGTACACATCGATTAATTTAAATCCCTCTCCATATTTTTTCAATATAAAAGATGAGAATAAAGCTAATTTCGATGTAATTTATGATTTACAAAGCATTACTTAAACCGGTGTAATCACAAATGGTTTAAATTGTCTTATATTCTGTAGGAAGCGCGTAGTGTAATGGTTAAAGTCATGGGAAATGGACTTGTCGCCCCGAGTTCAAATCCTGGACGTGCTAATTGCATTTCACTTAGTGCTAGAGATTTTCCTTCTCCTAGACTGTTGCCTAAACCAAGGTTAAAGAGCCCGGTCTGCCCTACTATTACGCATAGCTGGAGGAGGAGTACGGTTACATACCAAGGGTATTAGCGCTTAGTGAAAATAATATAATATATATATAATGCTGTAGATAGAAGGAAAGTGGTCAAGAAAATTGATCAACTCAAAACAAGTCCACGCGGTGGTAACGTTTCGTCTGTATGCACAGACTTTCCTCAGCGTACCACCCTGTGCTTGTTAGTTTGATCATTTCCTTGACCACTTTCCTTTCTATCTTTACAGCATATCCGTTCGGATTCCTAAACCCATCCACCCTCCTTCAATATATATATATATATATATATATATATATATATCGGTATTGCTGAGTTTATGAGAATCATTCAGACCAAATTCAAAATTATAGCCTCCATAATACTTGGTACCAACATTTATCGCAGCCCTTTTTACGCATACTCCGAGTTCATCGAGCAGTCGTGAATGTTGAGATGTTTAAGCCAACTTTGAAGACATCATTACAACGAGACTTGCTCAGTAATCGCTATCGACTGTCAGAATAAGCACTCTCATGTAATCTCATGCGAGACATATACCTGTTTTACTTGGCAAGATAATGTTCTTCTGGATGAATAAATACTGCTACTTTTCAGTCAATACTCATCTTGGCATCAAAGGTTTTGGGATGTTTTGCATTCCAGAGAGTTACTTTCAATAAATTATTACACACCACGCATGCACACACCTGCGCACACACGCGCGCACACACACGCTCCCAAACACAGGCACTCACTCATCGTAATATATCAAAGAAGACTGAGGCAGAAACCCATAAGCATCGGTCTATAAGTAGAAAAATCGACTTTAAAAAATGTTTTATACGTTCGCTAGTTAAAAAATAGTAATTTTAATGATATTGTATATGTTAAACAGCTGAAATTGACTAAACAACGTTGATCACGAAAATGTGTAAAAATGTACGGTTCATATGGTTTAAACTCTCATTCACAATGATGGGGACGAATTTAGGTTTGGATATTCTGCAGGCAAACAAACGCCTGCGGAGGTAAGTGCCAAAAATAGCTCGTTTCCCTCGGCATATCTTTTCAAAAAAGGCGCCTCAGTGCCAAGTCAATAAACCAAGCCCTTAAATTTCTAGAGGAGAGTGTAGGTACATCTGGGGGAAAGAGTGTTTTGAATTTGAGGCTGATCATGGGAAATCTTTAAATTCCCAGTAAGTTATAAGCAAAACTCATTCTTGTATTACACCCGATTTTACTGGCTGGATGCAACACAATGTTTAATGTTTCAGCGAAAGTATTTGCTCGTTTTAAAATCAATGCATAAATCTCATTAATTTCTAGAAAAAAAACCCAGATCAACCTCATAATTTCCAGCCACTAAACATAAAACTCATTAATTTCCAGAAACAAGCAAATGGCTCGTTACTATTCAAACACACAGTCTCATTAGTTTATTTTTTAAAAAAAACTAACAAAAAACAAAAAAAAAAAACAACAACTGCCTCATTTAGTTTCAGATACAAACGCATCACTTCATAAATTTCCCGCGTACAAAATTATCATCCTAATTACTTTCTAGACACAATCCAAATCAGCCTCGTTTTTAAACTTTTCTAAACACACTATATGGGAATAAGATTTGCCGAAACTAAATATTCTAGTAAAACAGTTCCCCAACCCACACATTCGGAGTTCGAATATTTTCTTTCCCATTCCGGAACCCTTCTTAGTGATTGTTGTTTGGTAAGTTGAGAGTATGCAACAGATTGTGTCACCATTGAAGCTAACGTACAGCTGAAAAAAAAATATCACTGTTCTTTGGAACAACGTCTTCGTCAGTGTGTCGCTCTCAAGGCGATAAATTGATTGTATTAAATAATATTTTGTATTTTAAAAATTTTTTTTTACTCAATTATTCTCAGCATTTAAATTAGATTGAACTTAGAGAAAAACGCAGAAACACCACAGGAAAAACAAATGAAAAAATTACTTCTGTCTTCAAGAAAACTCTTAGTTCTAACACTAATGTGATTTATCAGGACAGACGAAGTAATTTTTTCATTTGTTTTCCTGTGTGTTTTCTGCGTTTTTTCTCTTAAGTTCAATTTCTATTAAATGCTGAGAATAATTGAGGTAAAAAAAAAATTTTTAAATACAAAATTATTAATTTAATACAATCAATTTTATCGCCTTTGAGAAGCGAACACACTGACGAAGACGTTGTTCAAGCAAACAAAAGTGATATTTTTTTTCAGCTGACGTTAGCTTCAATGTGACACAATCTGTGCATTACTCTCAACTTACCAACAACAATCACTAAGAAGGGTCCGGGAATTGGGAAAGAAAATACCGAACTCCGAATGTGTGGGTTGGGAACTGTTTACTAGTAATATTTTAGTTTCGGCAAAATCTATTCCCATAGTATAGTGTGTTTAGAAAGTTAAAACGAGGCTTGATTTTGATTGTGTCTAGAAGTAATTAGATGATATTTGTACGGGAAATTTATGAAGTTGATGCGTTTGTATTGAAACTTAATGAGGCAGTTGTTGTTTTTTTTTTTGTTTTTGTTTGTTTTTTTTTTAATAACTTAATGAGACTGTTGTGTTTGAATAGTAACGAAGCCGATTGCTTGTTCTGGAATTATTAATGAGTTTTATGTTGTGGCTGGAATAATGAGGTTGATCTGGGTTTTTTTTTTCTAGAAATTTAATGAGATTTATGCATGATTTAACGAGCAAATCGCTGAAACATTAACATTGTGTTGCATCAGCCCAGTAAACAATCGGGGTGTAAATACAAGAATGAGTTTTTGTTTACTTATAACTAACTTGGGAATTTAAAGATTTCACAATGATCAGCTCAAATTCAAACACTCTTTCCCCAGGATGTACCTACACTCTCCTCTAGAATTTTAGGCTTTGTATTATTGACTGGCACCTGAGGCGCCTTTGAAAGATTATCCGAGGGAACGAGTATTTTTGGCACCTTTACCTCCGCAGGCGTTTGTTGCTGCAGAATATCCAACCTAAATCGTCCATCATTGTGAATGAGAGTTTAAACCATTGAACCGTACATTTTTTACACATTTTTCGTGATTCAACGTTGTTTAGTCAATTTCCAGCTGTTTAACATATACAATAATCATTAAAATTTACTATTTACTTAGCGAACGTATAAAACATTTTTTAAAGTCGATTTTCTACCTTATTAGACCGATGCTTAGGTTTCCTGCCTCAGTCTCTTTGATTATATTACGATGAGTGAGTGCCTGGTGTTTGGGAGCGTGTTGGTGTGCGCGCGTGTGTGCGCAGGTGTTGCATGCGTGGGTGTGTAATATTTATTGAAAGTACTCTCTGGAATAGCAAACATCCCAAAAAGCCTTTTGATTGCCAAGGATGAGTATTGACTGAAAAGTAGCAGTATTTATTATCAGAAGAACATTATCTTGCAAGTAAAACAGGTATGTTTCGCATGAGATTACATGAGAGTGCTTATTCTGACAGTCGATAGCGATTTACTGAGCAAGTACTCGTTGTAAGATGATCTTCAAAGTGGCTTAAACATCTCAACATTTCACGGACTCTCGATGAACTCGGAGTATGCCGTAAAAAGGGCTGCGATTTAAATGTTTGCGTCAAGTATATATGGAGGCTATAATTTTTGAATGTCTGAATAGATTTCTCATAAAACTCAGCAAATACGATATATATTATATATATATATTATATATATATATATGAAGAACGTGTGGATGGGTTTAGGATCCGACGATTATGCATGTAGATAGAAGGAAAGTGGTCAGAAATGATCAAACTCAAAAACAAGTCCACAGGGATTACGGCTTGAGAAAGTCTGTGCATACAGACGAAAACGTACCACCTGTGACTTGTTGATTTTGATCATTTCTTGACCACTTTCCTTCTATCTACAGCATATATATATATATATATATTTCACTTAGCGCTAATACCCTTGGTATGAACCGTACTCTCCTTCCAGCTATGCGTAAATAGTAGGGCAGACCGGGCTCTTTAACCTTGGTTAGGCAACCAGTCTAGGAGAAGGAAAACTCTTCTAGCACTAAGTGAAATGCAATTAGCACGTCCAGGATTTGAACTCGGGGCGACAAGGTCCATTTCCCATGAACTTTAACCATTACACTACGCGCTTTCTACAGAATATAAGACAATTTCTAAACCATTTGTTTGATTACACCGGTTTAAGTAAATGCTTGGAAATCCATAAATTACATCGGGAAATTGCTTTATTCTTCATCTTTTTAATTGAAAAAAATTGGAGAGGGATTTTAAATTAATCGATGTGTACGATATGGGTGTGAGTGTGTATATCCGTGAATGTGTGCATTACGGAATTTGATGTCTTGGCCTTTGAAAGAGAAACATATTAATGGATACCCTAATTATTCGGATAAAATATTTTTTAACAAAAGGAAATGTGTCTATATATGTGTGTGTTTACCCAACCCTCCAACCCTCCCGCTTCAGGTTTCCATAATGTTAAATTTTTAAGCGGAAGTAAAGCTCGTGAATTCATGAGAATTTACTAGTTGCCTAACCAAAGCTAAAGACCCCTATCAAACCCTACAATATACACAACTGGGCAGGAGAAAGAGATGGATTCCTCGCTTTCTCAATGACATAGATCAAATGCGAAACGCTTTTATTCAAGTTTTTTTGAATGCGAGTCACCCAATTCCAATTCAGCAAACAATTTCGTTACGCTAAGTACGCCATCTGGATCTATACAATCTGTTAAAATGTACGTCATATTTACACTCTGAGACATTAATGGGACAGACTAATGAGGGAAGAAGCACTGCACCCATACACAAAAACCAGGCATAACTAACTACCAACCTAAATAACATGTGTATGGAGAAAAGAGAGTTTAGTTCGATTAATCATTACATCATCGAAACTGAAACCTAAGTGAATCATGTAGAAATAACAGTATATATACACACTATTCTTATCTCTCACACACAATAGTAGAATATAGCTAAAAATGAATTCATTGTGAAAGAACAGTATATATACACCACTATATATCTGCTCACACACAACATAGGAAAGTTTAGTAAAAAGAAAGCACAAAGGAATGATTAGTACCAATTATGGAGGTGTGGTCAAATTGGTTAGAGTCGTAGGAAAGCGACTCGTCAACGCTGAGTTTCAATTCCTGGACGAAGCTGTTTGGGAATTTCACATGTCGCTAATACCTGTGAAAGGTATGAATCCAATTCTCCCTCCAGCTATGGGTAAATAGCAGGGAAGGACTGGACTCTTTTAACCATGGCTAGAACCAGTCTAGGAGAAGGAAAAACTCTGAATTCAACCTGTTTAAAAAACTCCGCTTAAGGAATTGACCCTGTGCTCGCATCCTGCTTCGTGTGGAGGCGGTTGGTAAATATATATAATCAACCCAACCTTTTGATAAAATTTGAAGATATATGAAGTCCTCATTAATATTCCTATTTGGTTTTGTTTGTTGTTGTTTGTTTTAGGCATTATCAACTCAGTGAGTCATTTAATGCCTTGATTAAAGTTTTGAAAAATAATCAATTCTTAATGGATATACAATTTTTTATAAAACATTTTTCTATTTAACCCATAGACGGGACCCTAACATGTTACTACCACTCCGGGTCAGGGGGACTGGGGAGCAATGGTGATGAAGGAATACTCCACATCCCTAAACATCCAAAAACTGGAATCTCACCATCAGATAGTTTAACGACATCCCAGGACAATGTAGAACCCGCAGCCACCGCCTTCTAGCACTCATTAGATAAAAAGGGGTTGGGGCTTTGCCATAAGGCAATAGGGTTGGGAAAATCATTACAGGTGTTTAGGGCTTGACGTGACCAGCGATTGATCGAGGGGGCCTCTCCGACCGCCGTTCTAGCCCAAGATAGGGCCAAAAGTTGGAGTATTGCATGTCGATGAACTGCTCATCCACCTGGGCTATATCCTTAAGCATCACGGGTTCGCCATCCACGGCCAACAGGTGTCCCCATTGGGGAGTCTTTACCCTTCTGCAGAGGTGCCAGTCGGGTGCATTCTAACGCCCCAGCCGACAGGGCGGTATCCTATTTGGAGACCTTATTGTCGTTTTGAACAGAAGCGCAGTCAGGCCAATATTACCAATATAAGCTTATCATCATAATGCCTGGATTTTTGTTGAACTTCCGTCGTAGACAGATGAGAGTCCCAAAGTGGCTACACAAAGAATTATATCCCTTTTCAAGTTAATGTTTTCTCATTATAAACGTAAATCTCCCTTCACTGCAACAATGACATAATGCTCTTTCGCTGTACAGAAGAGTCGTCCTTCTTAGTTCCAGGCTAGTCCCAAATGGTCGATTGTTCTTTGTCGCAAGAACGAAATAGTTCCTAGACCATTTACCATATTGGAAAGAAAGTTGTTTCATTTCCATTTTCTGGCTATATGAAATCTATGAACACTACCCATAATCACCCACGCATTGTTTCTTTCAAGTTTATTCGTTCTTTTCTAACTACCAAAATGGCGAACATTTAAATCCAATCTAATCAACTTAAATAAGTAGCGTATAATCAATTAACTTTGCGCCAATTCAGCGGTGAATCATTATCTGCTATTGTTGATATTGAATTATGTAATAGGAAATTGGGTTATGTATTATGATCAAGTCCGACAGGGGTGCTGAACTGTTTTTGAAGCAACCAGGATGGACCGGGGCAAAAACTCAAAAGATCATGTAAAAACATTGAAAAACCTGCCGGCCAATCTGAGCTGTGTTGATCTGTAGGTGTTAGCGAGCCCTTTTCAAAGGTGGCACTGGTCGGATGCAAAGGATTATATATAATATTATATATATATATATATATATGTAGTCATCCCCAGACAGTTCTGTTTCGAACGTAAACACGAAATATTCCTGGAGCAAGCTGTATACCAAAAGCAGTCTAATTGATTTTGGATACAATCCTTTTTGTTGGTTCTGTTGTAAATAAAATTTGCACATTTCTCTTCCAATGGTGTTTGTAGATATGCATCCGATAATCAAGTTTTTGAATATTTTTCGTCTATTTAATCTCAAATATCTCTTTAGATCAAGGTAATGGATAGTTATTTTTAAACAATTGTTTATTCCAGTAGAATAATCGGCACAAATCCGATTTTTTTTACGTAAACTGTTGGACTCGCCCAAGCACTGTACTTGGTTTTACTGAGTACTCCAATTCTTGTAAATGGTCCAGTTCTTTTTCAGTTTATTTCTCGATCTACAGAGGGTACTTGTCCTTTTGTCTAAAAATCGACTGTGCATTATTTTTAATTCGAAAGGTTGCTTTAATTTTGTGCTAGTTCTTAACTCTTCAGAAAAAATGTCGGGAAAATTTGATTTAAGTTCCCTTTTTCAATTTTCTGCACTGGCTGGCGCTGCCTTTACGCTATTAATAAACGTATTTATTGCAGGTCCATAAATCAAATGATTCCATCTAACCAGTTTCGAATACATTTCGAGATCGATCCATGACGAATGCTTTCAGTCTAAATTTTTTGTTCTAAATGATACATTCACCTAAAAGAATTATCGGTTATTTCGCGGGCAATCAAATAATTAGCTTTGGTCTGCCAGTATTTGTCCAGTGTTAATGTATTTATCATCAAGTAAGAACTTGTGTCTAATTGAAATTTGAGATTTGTTTCGTTCATTTGAACATTTACAAATTTTCTTTTTATCGTAGTAAATGCGTTTTCTGTTTATGTAAAGTTAACCGTATTTTTTTCTATAATTTGTGAACTGATGTTCCTTGTTACCACAATTATGACAATCTTTATTCTAAAATGGGAATATTTATATAAGTGTATTTGTCAGCATCCATAACAGAGGTTAATTTTAAAAGATAAACTTTTTTTACCGAGTTCCTTTTTTTTTTTCGCCGGCGTGTATGTGCGGAATATCTCTTTCCACTATTGTTTCATGTGTCATGGAATTTATTAATCGTTGACATTTCTTCGGCGATATCTTATATGTCAGTTTCGGTTCTTTGTTTTCAGTTTTACTAGAAAGAGGCGTTTATTTCAGCGTTTTTGGTGCAGTCAGTTCTTGTACAGTTCTTGTACAAATTTGAGATATTTTAAACATGTAAACATACGGTCGGAGAGTTTAAATACAAATTAAAATCATTTTGCAAGATTTCTAAGAAAGAAAACGTTTGACCTAATTTAATTTGACACGAATCATGGAATTTTATTAAGATACGGCTCGACGCTGGGTGTGAATCTTAACATACAAATAAGGTGATTAGTTAAATGTGTGTGTGTTTGAGAGAGAGAGTCTCTCTCTCTCTCTCCTCTCTCTCTCCTCTCTCTCTCTCTCTCTCTCAACCACTCTCCCATCTCACTCTTACTCACACAGATAACATAACATATATAACGAGGAGGTAATCAAGATATACATAGAGAGGGGAGAGTGATAGGCAGAATGTTAAGTCAGGACGAGTCAGTTTTTGACTTAATTGCAAATTAAGACTAATTAGAACTAATTAAAATGGATTTTTTCAAACAATTCAATCCTAAAACTAAGTAATAATTTTAGTATAACGTTTTGTGATAAACTGAATAGCAAAAAAAAAAAGCTTTTAGGAGACAAAGGTTGAATTGCTCAGCGTTATTATAAGAATAAATTTCATAAAAACACAGGAACAAAACTGAGCTTAAATTTCTAACAATCTCTGTTCACTACGCTTGCAAATGTAGTATAATCTTCTGAATCTTTTTGGGTCAGATTAAGGCATTGCCAACGTGTGGTGAAGAGCGAACTTCTTTCGCCAAAATCTGTTGCTAACAGCAAAATGATTTCCTGAAACGGAATATCTTCTAGATTTTTTGGTAGTATGTAAATGCATACTTTTCATGTTCAATGGCTGCGAATTTACCAAGCAATAGTCGAACTTTTTCACCGTCTGACCATGTGGGACAATCTTTTTAAAAATATCATAGTATCTTCGAAAATATGCAGCAAATGCAACCTCTTCTTCTGGTCTGTACCTAAATTCTCCAATTGAGTTAATTACAGAATCTTGATAAAAAAAGAAAAAAAAAGAAATATCTTTTTTGGTAGTATGTAAATGCATACTTTTCATGTTCAATGGCTGCGAATTTACCAAGCAATAGTCGAACTTTTTCACCGTCTGACCATGTGGGACAATCTTTTTAAAAATATCATAGTATCTTCGAAAATATGCAGCAAATGCAACTCTCTTTCTGGTCTGTACTAAATTCTCCAATTGAGTTAATTACAGAATCTTTGATAAAAAAGAAAAAAAAAAGAAATATCTTTTGGTAGTATGTAAATGCATACTTTTCATGTTCATGGCTGCGAATTTACCAAGCAATAGTCGAACTTTTTCCCTGTCTGACCAATCTTTTTAAAAATATCATCGTATCTTCGAAAATATGCAGCAAATGCAACCTCTTCTTCTGGTCTGTACCTAAATTCTCCAATTGAGTTAATTACAGAATCTTGATAAAAAAAAAAGAGTTACCGTTACCGTGGTTTTGTAAAACTTTTCTCCAGTGGTTCGTGGTCTTGACTACGCTGTCTTTTCGAGTCTTTCCACGTGTTTTTGTAGTTGGTTTAATAATTCCAACCTAAAACTTTTAAGGTATTCCATGTTTCTTTCTTTTAGAGAGAAAAGAAAAAAAATTGCTGTTGTAGTTTTTGTTAACCTGGTGAACTTTCTTTGTGTCTTCATTCGTAATTTTGTTAATACCGCATATTTTAATACAAAATTCCTCGCTCGTTGCCAATCTGTTATATCTTAGTCCAACAGTAAAAAAAAAAGTAAGTAAAGTCGTTGGGGGCGGCCTAAAGTCGGTATCAGCCATCTGGGCTCTTTTAACCTTGGGTAGGTAACCAGTCTAGGATAGGGATAATTCTGAATTCAAAATTCCTGAGGTCTATCGTTGATTAGGTTCGTGACATTCCTTGATGCACCAATTCTTTCCTATCGACTGTGCCAAAAAGTGTGTAATGGTCCAACACAAACCTTCACCACTATAAAACAAATCACTGTGTTGGTTGTTCTCTGAATGATCACTCATGCGTCGAAAATCGACGAGAGAGTCCATTTATATATATATATATATATATATATATATATATATATATATATATATATATATATATATATATATTTGTGTGTGTGTTATATTCATATTGGGAACCTCATATGGTGTAATGCTTAGAAAGATAAAATTGCTGATCAATTAGTACTACATATGAAAACCATTTTTTATTCCATATATAGAATTTTGTTTCCGGACATTGACCTTGTATTGTCGCTTTGAGTAATATTGGTACAGACTTAGTGAAAACCGCTTTTGTACTTCTAAAATTCAATCGGTCCTCTCTTAGTACAATAGCCTCGTAGGGTGACTTTAAGTTCATAAATTAAGCAAATCTACACACTATGGAGGTAAACACTCTAAAACAATTACATCCGACGTTGTTTAAACCTAACAATAACTTAAGTTGTTTTGGTCTAGTTTGCTATAGACTAGACAATGCAGGCCCTGACCTTTTTCTTCACCATCTACAATCCCATTCATAGTTCTATTCTAACCCAACCTAGAACAAACAAAAAGCCAAGCATTGATTACGAACCTTTCTATAATTGTATCTTTCATCTTGTCTGGGTCGATACGAATGAATGGCAATGAAATATAGTTTTGGAGCGGAAGTTCTATTTTTAGTGTTTCTATCGGGATACCCCTTCGAAAACCGAAAAGTCTGCGGTGTGTTAGCTCATAAAAAACAGTAGTCTGACTGACGTCTGTCTGCCCACGCGTTTTTATCTCAGCACTGCTTCTGGTATAGAATGAAAAGAATCTGACAGTTTAAAATGCTATGTTTGTAAGCAGAGATACTAAAGAGACTAAATTGTGCTACTACTGAGGCCGGAAAGAAGTTCCTTGTGGAATAGTTAACTAGCTAGACTGACAGAACATTGCTAGTGAATTCGATTCTCACTGGGAAATACTACTGTGCCAAACTAGATCAATCTTAGTAAATGACAACTGAAGTCGTAAAAGAAAGATTTGGTAGTGATATGGTCACGTTGAATGAAGGATGGTTGAAAAGAGTAAAAACGGAATATATGAACAAAAAGAAAAGAGAAAGGAAACAAAAAAGGAGGAAGAATTTGAAGGAAAAAATAAAAGAAAAGAAAGAAGTATGAAAGGATAAAAATAAGATAGAGGCTGGAAAGAAAGGGAAAATTAACGAAGAATATAAGCATTAGAAAGTAAAACAAAGAAGACATACGAGAGAAAAGAAGAAAAACAGAAATAATTCAAAGGAGACTCAATAGGATATTTTGTAAGACTGGAGAACCTTGCGTTTGTGGTGTCATTTTTCTCAGTTTAAAGACTTTTTTTTAATTCTCTGTGGAAATGGAAAAATTAAAGACTTTTACTGGTGTTATGTGATAATTAAAAATATTTTTTTTAAAGTTGTAAACTTAAATATAATGTAAAGTTAACTATAATATGTCACTTGAACAAATTAAAAAGGAAACGATTTTGGAGTATCTATTATCAGCTTATCAAAAAATGTCCCGAGTCCTACACAACTCGTCACCACTATCAAAAATCATTTGCGCAGTTTATTTAGTAAGTTTCGGCTAAGTTAATAGTCGTCATAGAATTGATGGACATATATTAACACGCCCACACACACGCCCACACACACGCCCACACATACGGGCACACACACACACACACACATATCTCTATATATATATATTGCCACCAAACACAAGCAACACAGCCACCTTCAGAAGATTATGACCCAGAAGTGATGCATAGTTTTGTGACCGATGCATAATCAACACTAGTTTGGACGTCTCAGTGATATCTCATGATTCAATCAATACTTTATGGGTTTAAAATAAAAGTGCTGGAGCATCAAATCTTCTGCCTGATATTAGAGACTCTTGATATGTATTTCTTTTTTTTTTTTTTTTTGACCATCCGAGTTTATATAATATATATATATATATATATATATATATATATATATATATATACATATACATATATATATATATATATATATATATATATATATATATATATATGTGTGTGTGTGTGTTTGTGTGGAGAAAGGTAGACAAACAGGGATGTTGTAGGAAATGGATGTTTATTGTAGGTAGTGATGTCGACGATGCAACGTTTTGATCTGTTAGACCTTCTTCATGACTTTAGGAATAGGGTGCTTGCTTCAGTGGTGAATATTTTCTTTCTAGTGAATTAGGATGTCGTGAATAAGGGGAGGGGTGGTCATTTGATGGTGTCAGAAGAGGTTAGAGGTGGATTTTTATTTTCCTTCTGATAGGGAGTGTATCATAGTGGGTTCTGATAGTGCCACAGGTGTTAAGTGTTTGGGTTATATGTCGGATGGCACAAGGATTGGTTATCAGTGTATGTGTGTATGTTTTTATATATATATTATATACGTGTGTGTGTGTGTGTGTGTGTGTGTGTGTATGTGTGTGTGTGTGTGTGTGTGGTGCTTCGCGTTCTAAAAGAATTTGTAATCTAGCCTCACAATGGTACTGAGTTGTATATTTGAAATATGAGGTACTTTAGTTTGAGATCTAAGAAATGGCAGAATATTTTATTTCGGAATTGTTTCTTAATGATATTTTGTTTGCTTGGTATCTGCATGTAATGTTTATGTTCCTGTGATTATCAAATTTTCTAGCATTATAAGCTGATGCTTCGTATTTGTCACCGTTCATAAGAGTTACTAAGAATATATATTATTTCAATGTGTGTAAATCTAGCCAACCGACAACCAACTGTTAAAAAACACAAATCAAAATTAAACTTGGTACAATATATATCACAATGAAAAATAATGCGATCTTACAACGCGAATTGACCATAACCTCATACATATACGCAGGTCTTCCTATGCAAATACCCTATAATAGTGGTTACTGAAATGGTTGCAATGGAATCACGCCATCTTATTAGAAATAGCGATTGATAAAAATTCTCACGCAGGCTGGTAGTAGATTGCTCCGCTCATTTTACTTGTCTAGCATGACATCGACCTTGGGTCGCATCCTGCTCGCTGGTAAATATATACAATGCTGATTTTCTTCCTGATATACAGAGAGGGTTTGACTGGGCGTGTCGCCTCCCACCAAAGCAACAAACCCTTTAACTCACACAAGTACTTCCGGATAACATTGTCATTTTGGACTTTTGAAAGATTCATGTTACCAATGATCCTATATTATCTATAGATGGAATTTTCACCATCCGTGATTCTGTTACGTTGCGGGTATGGTCACAGTACCAAAAGCGATATATGTAGTAGTCGGACTTAAGAAAATCACAACACGTGTGTATGGTAGAAACTTCTGAATTGATTTATTTTTACTCGGCTGTGGTGGCGAGCGTTGACAATGGAAATACCCAAGGGTTGACAATGACTGCTGCTGGGATGTCTAGCGTCGGTGAGGTAAAGGGGTGGCCAGGTGCGTCTCCCAGCCTGTCGGCCGTAACCGGGCCGTAACCGGTTGTCGGTTCACCTGTTCTCTGTTCCAAGTCTTCTGTCTGACTAACTATGCTATTGACTTTCTTTTTATGTATATAAACAGCCCACGCATTTTCTTTTGTTATACTTATCAGTGGACAAATCTATTTCCGAATTCATTGTTATACCCTTCCTTCTTTGTTCGCGTTAACCGGAAAAAGTCCATTGTTATTTTTTTCGTCTTTTCTTTGTTTCGGTTTAAACGGAAAATCCTACTTCCGCCCGCACAATATGCAACATTATCATTTTGGACTTTTGAAAGATTCATATTACCAATGATTCTATATTATCTATAGATTGAATTTTCACTATCCGTGATTCCTTTGTATGTGTCTTAGTGAAAGCTGACGAAACAGAAGTTACAGTGGTTTTTAACATCGATATATCTTTTCCTCAAGTATTTTATCTGATCACTTGTTTCTTAATTCCTTATCGAAGAGTAGACCTTTGGATTTACTATTTACTGATGGTAGATATTAAAGAGAGTTTTAATTAAACAGCTGCCAAATCAACCTGACACTTTCTTCAACTGACGGAATATCCTCGAATATAGCAAGTCAACTAAGTAACATATAATTAAAAAACGAAGAAAAAACAATTATTTTCACTGAAAGTTCTTAAATAGAATATCATTACATTTCTTTTACAATATCTTTGATTTTAAAAACATAGGCAGATCACATGTTAATCTCTGTAAAAAATTGATGTTAGTCTTTTTATGCTGTTTCTTTTATGCATTTTCAACTCCGGCTTTGGCTTATTCAAAATGGTTGTTCTTTTTTGTGGTTGATGTTGTTGCTGGTTATTGGTTGGTTGGTTGGTTTTATAACATGTCAACCCGGTTAGTGTATCGTCGTAGAAAATGTAATCGGTGACTCGAGTTCAAATCCTTGACAAAGCTATTTATTTTTCACTTCTCTTCGCTTAGAAAGAAACTGTTCTCCTACCAGCTATTCAGGGTGAATAGTAGCTCAGACTGGGTTCTTTAGTCTCGATAAGGCAACCAGTCTCGGATATGGAGAACTAAATTCAAGCCAGATTTGGTGAAAATAACCTTGTATCACATTTTGCTTGTAAGGATGAGTTGGCTAAATGAAAACTCTTGTTGGGTCTTTCTATGTTGAAGTCAGTTCAACAATTTGTTGAACTATTTTAGATATAAGGCATGCGGCAAATGGTCACTCCTAAATATAGACCCGTTGACTACCACGTGACCACCGAAGGCATTTCTATTGTCCAATCACTGGCACTGCTGCTGCTGCTTCTGCTGTATTAATAGAGGCACCATTCTAAACTTATGTCATTGACACTTGGATTCTCTTGGACGTAGGACTTACAAAGAATAGTCTAACACCGGATTCTTATTGGCTTACTTACTTACTTATTACATCTGGAACTAAGGATGCCGACCAGATACTTAACACAATTATGTTCCTCAATTAGATACACTACATGAGCTTATCTTCACAATTATTCTAAAAAGCTAATCACTAAAAAGGTGATCACTTCATACTTAATTTGTTAATTGTTTTGTTTCACGACTGATCAATCCTCTTTCGTTTTATACCGAATCAAGTAATTTTTATAAACAAAGGATTGAGGTTGCTTACAGTACCTACAGTTGCTAAAGTTATCACCCAACCTTCATACTTAAATACACTATCAACGTTCTAAGAGCCAATATACTAAGGTAGTTCACACTCAGTTTAACAGGTAAATACTGGTAACATAGTCCCAATATTAATGTTTTAAGATCTAATGGAATAAGGTAGTACTCAATCATTTTAAACATATCCATTTGACCCATAGATGTAACCCTAACAGGTACTACCACTCCCGAGTGACACAATATTCCCAAGATCCCCAGGTATGATGTCTAACTAGAAAAAGCAGTTTTGTATCCGGACACTTATTTAATATGTGCACTATTCAAATTTGATACACTGGATGAATGATTTTAAGTTTAAGGTAGTCAGTTCATTCAAATTATCAATACTTTTCTACGCTTTTCACACACTAATTGAGTTCTTCATCTCAGCAGAGTTGTGCGGAATTGTGTGCTTTTACGGTAAGATTATGCTCACTTTACACTGCGGCCAAAACCACATATCTTTGCGAGATTTGTGTAGCGTTGTTCAAGTTCAAGTGATAATGATTCAGCTAACCATGCAATTCGTGTATTATCTATCTTTCTGTGAATAATTTTCCATTTATTCCGATTCTTAATTGCACAACGTAAAGACAAAGCACTGACTGTAATTTTCGGATTTTTACAAATGTATTTGTTAAATCGAATAAGGTTGTTAATGATCCTATTTAAATGAATCTTAGAGAGTATATCTTTGTGTAGATGATCTGCAAACTGCACGTCTCATTAATAATGAGGTTATTCTATGAATTTCACATCAACAGAGTGAAAATATATAAATTTGTTATAAATTGTTCATTTATTTGGAAACAAACTGATCGCAATGCAATGGTTACACATTAGTCACTACAGATCCAGTTCAAATATAATTGTAGGCCTAACTAGATTTCCAAAACTCTCAGGAGATCCTCCACATATCGATACATAACAACAAACCCAGCATCTTCACATCCACTTTCTAATATTTCATCTATCTATCTATCTATCTATCTATCTATCTCTCTCTCTCTCTCTCTCTCTCTATATATATATATATATATATATATATATATATATATATATATATTTACACAATTTCTGTCATTTTCAAAGGAACCGTTTCGTCTTACCTTTCAGCAAGAAACCGCTGGTTGTAATACCGTTCCCGTAATTAAATAAATCAAAGCAAAAACTTTTATTTGTTTTGATTCCTCATTGAACTATATATATATATACATATATATATATATATATATATATATATATATATGTGTGTGTGTGTGTGTGTGTGTGTGTGTATACTGAATTCAGTTGACCTATAAGCAGACATTTCTTTGCGTTTAGCCATTAATTATTCACTATTATATATATATATATATATATATATATATATATATATATATATATATCAGGAACAATGGAAATGAATCCTACAGTCTGAAATTTCATAAAGAAAAACATGTTTTCTTAGAGGTGTAATGTTTATTAACACACACACACACACACACACATACACACACACACACTTATATATATATATATATATATATATATATATGTATATATATATATATAGAGAGAGATAGATAGATAGATAGATAGATGGATTGATATTTCCCATTACATTATATATTAATTATACTTTAGATATTAAAAATTGTATTACTACTCCTCATCGTAATTTGTTTTATATAAGTGTCTCGTTTTTAAATATAACATCTCTGTCGACTCATCAGTTTTCATTTTGAACTTTGGCAAAATGTACTTTTGACCTTCCCTCCAGACAAACCCATACAAGTAACCCAAGAAACTAGCAAATAAGAAATCGTTAAACGCAACGAGCTGTCTGCTTATAGGTTAACGGAATTCAATAGCAAATACCGCTTTTGTAAATGTTACCACCAGCACATCATACAAGAGACAGAATCAGGACATTGTTTTTTAACATTTGTAAATATCTGTCAGACAGATGTCGTATGTAGGGACTTTCTGTTTTTAATTTGCTTCGTTACTGTTATCGTCTGTTCGAATGAGTGAAGTATAAAAGTTGTGATAGAAAAGAAGCAAACCCAAGTGTAAAGTCGCCATTCATGTAGATGTACGATGTAGATCATCGAACCATTCATGATACCCTTGGTCCTCCATTGAGCTCAACTCAGGTTTCAAATAAACAGGTAGACGAGAAGTTTTCATATGTATTAGGGAATGGAAACTGCATAGCAAACACTAAGATTTTTTGTTCTGTATTGACATATTATAGAAGGGGGGAAATATATGGGGCGAAATAGACCTTCGAATCAACAAGCTCCCGCCAAGGCGGAACCAAAAACATGCGAGTTCTCCGTCTTCTCACAAGTTGGTCAACACATTCTTCGTCTAGCAGCTGGAAAACCCGTCGGCGTAGTCGAACTAATCTTTAGCAGTTCAAAACCACATTTCCTATTTCGTTTTGTTTCTGTTCGACTAAAATCCATTTCTTTACTGAAAAGCGCTTCGTCGTCGACTGCTGCTGCTGACCTCTGACTGCCCAGCGCTCGACTCACTTGTTATTTTATGGGTTTATTAGCCAAACACCCGGGCACGTCTGTCAAACCTCGCGTCCGTCCAGTTCCTACATCGCATCGGTTTTCGCATGCGGGAGTACGCGGGTTCGATCTCAGCAGGCAAGACAAAGTCTTGCTCTATTTCGTTCTCCGTCACAGTACAAAATACGAATAATAAGACTGGCACCGGGACTTTCCAGTTCAGAGTATCCGTTACACCCAGGCAATATATCCGGATTTGACCATCGGAAATAAAGAAAAGAGAGCCCGTCAATATTTGTACATGTGACTGTGACAGTGGATTATATTGAGCAAATAAAAGAAGGTTAGATAATTTTCGTTTTTAAGGCGATGAAACGTTTGAAACAATTCATAATCTTAGTAGTATTAACTGATGCAATTGGAATCCTGCAAAATTAAATGGATAAATAAATAAAAACAACATCGGTGGCGAGATTAGATTAATTTGGAAATTAAAGAAGTATATATTAACTACTGTGAAATAAAAGGAAATTAATCCGACAGTGTGAATTTGATATATTGAAAAAACAAAACAAATGATGTTTACAAATGCTTCGGATCATCAGGAAACGGTGCACATTCTCTCCTGATGATCCCAAGCATTTGTAAACATCATTTGTTTTGTTTTTTTCATTAACTATTGTATTTGTGAGTGTGATTCTCATAAGTACCCAACGTTTGTAGTTTTCTGCTAGTCAAGTAAAATCGCTCGTAAAACAAACTGAATGTCAGCTGAATATATGTACGCTTCACTTTAGAAAGAAGGGGAATTACCGACAAACATGAAGACATCAACAAATCTTTAGGGATTAAGTTGTAGAAAAAATGTCGATAGACGTGGAGTTTCTTGATGCATTGATTTTTTAGAAGAGATAATTTATTGTTATTTGGATTGGTCTTTGTCTGCTCTACTATCTCCACGAATTGCGACTCATACTGTAATGAGGTCAGCATTCATCTCTTCAAAATAATAATTTGATGATATCGTCTGAAGCTACCTTTCGAAAAAGACAGAGAAGACTATATCAAAGAAGAAGAAGAAGAAGAAGAAGAAGAAGAAGAAGAAGAAGAAGAAGAAGAAGAAGAAACCTACAAGAAGAAGAAGAAGAAGAAGAAACCTACAAGAAGAAGAAGAAGAAGAAGAAACCTACAAGAAGAAGAAGAAGAAGAAGAAACCTACAAGAAGAAGAAGAAGAAGAAGAAGAAGAAGAAGAAGAAGAAGAAGAAGAAGAAGAAGAAGAAGAAGAAGAAGAAGAAGAAGAAGAAGAAGAAGAAGAAGAAGAATGCTCATATATATAAGAAAACAGATTTGAAGTAAATTTCTGGCAAGAACCACAAATCTTTAGATACACCTTCTGTGATATCTGATAAACTTTCAGTTCAATGAACGCACTGAATGAGGGAAAGATTACATTGATGTTGATGGCGATGGGATTTTAAATTGCTAAAACTACGATGAACAACTGATAGTAAAAGGAAACTCGCGTGTAACAAATGTCACAAATACAAAAGTAAGAAAGATCGAATGAAAGAAAGATTATTGTGGTCCTATGTCAATAATGTTACCTGATAAGATGACTCAGCTCCGTGTTTCAAGCTAGTTGCTCTTCCGATGAGTCACCGCCGAAGTTGTGTTCTTTTGATCCACAAAACTAGTATCGATGCAATTTGGTTGGAGCGTTCCTGTGAACAAGACAACACACCATTAATGATCATAAGTGTTATATATACATATATATATATATATATATATATATATATATCATCATCGTCATGTCGCGCTGTCAGCGCGGATATCCATGACAATCTCTCTCCATCCGTCCCTATCGCTCATCATTCTCGGAGGTCCTCTATGCAGCATCCTGTATCCGCACAGAGCTGATCAATGTACGGCTTTGCTGGTCGGCCCACACTGGCGTGTCCATGTGCTGGCTTCCACAGGGGGTCGTCGCTTATGAGTTCTTCCTTGCTTCTCCAGCAGTGGCCCGCGTGACTTGTCCGTCTTACTCGGATGGTTTGGGTGATATGTGGCATGTGACCGTACAGCTGTTTTCTCGTAGGGTGTTGTTTCCACGTCTTGTTCAGGATCACTCTCAGCATTCTAGTGTAGCTCCCATCTAGTTTATTCTCTAGTCGCTTAGAGTCCAGGTGGTGCAGCCATACAGCAGCACTGACACGACAACGGTCTGGAAGAACTGTCTCTTTGACTTGTCTGTGAGATTGGATTTCCATATGATCGATAATTTATTTATAGCGGCCCATGCTTTTCCTATACGTGCATTAACGTATATATATATATATATATATATATATATATATATATAATATTATATATATATAATAGAGAGGAATATGTTTTGCTCACCAGATACGGTGAGGAGTTTTCTCTGGCGTTTTATTCTATGCTAATTAGCATTGAGTAATTTAGCAAAGGTGAACTGGACTACGGAGTTTTTTCTTTGTGGCAACTTCTATTTCTTCTAGTGGCAAAGTTTCTAATTTTATCAATGTTAAAGTCCCGTAGTCTCGTTTGACAATCTTCTCTCTAGCTCTCCGGTCTGATTGACTTTTTAATAATTCCGAGCGTTTTTATATAGAAAAAAATAATGTTATTTGGCAATCATCACAAGTGTCAACCAGTGCTAACCCCCAGCACCCAAAATAAGTCTACCCCTTGATTTCTGACAGCTTTGATATACATATCACCTCAATGGCTTATACTGTAATCACAATAAGTGGAATCAAAATTTATACAATATTTTGATTTTTCCCATTTTAACAAAAACATTACCTCTAACTAGCAGAAAGCAATTTTTACACTTTTCCCCTTTCGTTAAAAATTAATTGACACCAACAAAAAGAAGCCGCCATGTCCCATTATATAGAATAACGAAAGAAAGAAAAAGGGGATAAAGAAGAAAGAAATAAAGAAAGAGAAAGGGGAGAGAAAAAGAAAGAAGAGCATACCAGCGAGAAAAATATAAAAGAAAAGGGATAGAGTAGATGAGGAACGAGAAGATTTTTTAAAGAATTAATAATTAATAAAATAAAGATGACCAAGATGGGCATAATTTATAGACTGGGAATGGTCACGTGGTTTATTCCTCCGCTAATCAACAGCCGTAATGTGTGGCTGATTGACTACTTAAACACTGATACTTTCCATAGTCCATTTGCAACCATTGACGAGGAACTTACAATACTAAAGAGAACCAAAGGATTCTTTATCAAGGATTTCCACTGGACAAGCGCTCTTGCTTGAAGCCTAAAGGATGGACCATAAAATCGTAACAAGTTGCCTAACCAAGTTAAAGAGCCCATTCTGCCCTACTATTTACCCAAAGCTGAAGGGAAAATAGTTGGATTCATAATTTTCTCCAAGGGTATTCGCACTATGTGAAATGCAAACAGCCATTATACCATGCACCTCCAAATTATCTATCTATCTATCTATCTATCTATATATATATATAATATATATATATATATATATGTGTGTATGTGTGTGTGTGTGTGTGTGTGTGTGTGTGTGTGTGTGTGTGTGTGTGTCATTTACCAATCAATTAAAGAGGATTAGTTTGTAAGTTAAGCGAAAGCAACGAGGAGACATGCAGCATGGTACGGATATAAATGATTAATTTGTTTATGGTGAAAATGCTTCACTAATGCAAAAAATGTAACGCTATGAGGAAAATCAACATCACATATTTGTCATTGCTACCAATCACACCTACAAAAAAACATATGATAGGAAATATATGTCTGCATACATGCATGCACCTAAATGCTTGTACATTCCGGTAGTGGTGGCCACATTTGTACATTCCTAAATCCCTCAACCCCCATACCACTTACATATTCATCGTTCCTCACCAAAGAATATCCCCACCCACGCATGCAAGTGTTTATTTTCCTATGCAACAAAGAAAAAAGTAAAACAAGAAAGCAACAAAAAATGGTGTCTGGTATTGTACACATTATAGAGACAGACTGATCCCAAGAGATATAATTTAGAACGAGAGAGAAATAAAAAAAAGAAATATATAGATGAACAAATATTGAAAGAGGCACGATTAATTATGCACACACACACACACACATATATATATATATATGTGTGTGTGAGTGTGTGTGTGTGTGTGTGTGTGTGTGTGTGTATTTGGGCAGCATTCTTTCATTTATACATGTAGAATTAAACAAAAGGCACGTCTCCTGTTTAACAATTTTATTTTTATCTTTTCCAATTTTCTGGCCAACTTTTTAATGTCTGGGTGGAATTGATGGATAAGTCCACCAAAGTTCAGTTCCCGAGTACTTTCGGCACTTCGAAGCGCCATCATCAGGGGTGATGTATTCCATTTTTTTTTTAATATTAATGTGGAGGCTGGAAGGAGAAGAATTAGTGAGAAAGGTGTTATAGGCATTTTAGAATGTGTGTACTGCATTGGAAATTAATTTTGTTCAAGGACGGTTTGTATTGTTTTATGTATAAAGCTTCTAGTATTTGGAGTTTTTGTTTATTTTTCTCTTTGTGCAAAATGTGTCTATTTTCGGTTAGAACATTTCGGCAATTAGAGCGTGGCATGAATGTAATTTTAGGTGCTGTGAAATAGAGCTATTGTCTGTTAAATGGAGGGTCAGACGCCTTGATAATGTGGTTGAAGTGAGTCCAATGTATGTATTATCATTTTCTGGGGGACTACAATCTCCTAGGGGACACTTAAGTCTATATACTACATTGGTCTCATTAAGCCGACCTGTGGGGAGAGAAAAATTGTTACGAAACACGTGTCTGTGGATGACCCTATATATATATATATATATATTATATATATATATATATAGGGTCATCCACAGACACGTGTTTCGACTTATCAAGTCTCTTCAGTGTGGCGAGACATTTTGTAAACTACCTACAACCAGATTTGAAATCGGATCGGTTGGGTGTCAGTCCGGCACCTTAACCATTAGGCTGTCTTCACTTACAGAATGGGACTGGGATTTTAACTGTTTAATACACACATCGCTTTGTGTGTAAAGGCCGTTACAGAGTGCTCCATTCCTTATATAGAAGAGCGTTATATATATATATATACATTCACATGTTTACGTACTTTTAAAAATCGGCATGAATCTCTACCCACGTTTATCAAATATGAATATTTGACATGTACAACTTCAATGCATCTTTAGAAAAAACAATTTTAAGTCTCAGATATGTAAAAGTGATAACATATTTCCACGCATGCGCATTTGTAAAAACCATAGCTTTTTTTTTATTTATAGCGCACACTCACCTACGTACATTCACACGCGCGCAAATACACCCACACAAACTTACTGTTTTTTTCGGTAATTCTCAATTCGTCGACATTAGAAAACGTGAAGAATCTATTTTTATCCGCATCCCCGCATAAAGTTCAGTTGCTCTATACTCTGACATTTAGCTTTGATTTAGGTCAGCCTACCCTGTCTATGTACCTAGCAAGTTAAGCTCGCCATCACAATCTGTTTACAACTAGTTATGTAGAGTGATAGCTTCGCATATATATTTACACGAGCGCAAATGTGTGGCGGTCTAATTGTATTCGCTATCTTAAATTAAATGAAATTCACGCAAGTACGCATTCTCGCGTATGGACTTTTACCAACGAATATTCCTGTGAAATGACTCTGAAATATTATCGATAATAGTTCTCAGAGAAATGGAAAACCAAGTGGCAAGTTTGGATTATGCCATTCTACCGTGCGTGAAGGGTCTCCATGAAAGTCAGATTTTAAATGTGAATGTCTTAGTTGTAAGTATTCAAGATGTCTGGATACTAGTTCAGCAGACAATCAGCAACGTGAAACTCGGAGTTTTGAGTTTTTAACCTGTTTTATTATGAACTTATTTTATACTTTAAATACAATGTGATATTGCTCTGCATTTTCCTGCGTTAGATACTGCAAATATTTTATGAATTACCAATGCTTTTTACGTTAACTTTTGTAGCATAGTTAAACACACACACACACACACACACACACACACACACACTCAAATACACTCACAAACACACACACGCGCTCACGCACACACACTTGTCAGTGGATTTTGCCATCCCGGTTGACTCCAGTGGGAAAATTAAGGAAAGGGAAAAGACAGACAAATACTTGAACATTGCCAGAAAATTGGAAAAAACTGCCAAACAAGAAGGTGAATTTTGTACCAATTGTGGTTGGTGCTCTTGAAACGGTTCCTAAGTGTTTGTAAAAGAGTCTGGGTGAATTTGATATTGAAGGACGAATCGAGATGTTTCAAACAACACTATTAAGATCAGCTTGAATACTCCGAAGCGTCCTGGATACATGAGGAGGCTTACTGAGACTCTACGGATTGATCAGCAGCTAACGCTGGTCTGAAAAACTAGCAAGAAATAATAATAATATAATAATAATAATAATAATAATAATAATAATAATAATAATAGGTCATTGTTAATGTCAGGAGAGCAAAGTCTGCTTAATTTGTAAGATTGTTAAAGGACTAACTTTTAACTCAATGATTTTTTCCCAAACTAGGCTAGATAGATAGATTGACACGAGGGTAATCCCAAAATTCAGGTATCGAAAGGGCTGATAACGCAGGAAAACTATTTAAGCGGCTCTTGGCACTTGTGCCCATGCACATCGCACTACCACGTTATTCTTGGTTTGACAGTAGTTTCTGAAGGAGTTCTCGATTGATGCTACTGCCAAGTGTGAAGTTCGTGTAGTTATTCGGTTTTAGAACGCAAAAGGCATTAAACCGATTGAAATTCATCGCCACTTAACGGAACTGTATGACGAGTCATGCATGGATATCAGAAACGTTTGCAAGTGGTGGAAGGAATTTTCAACGATAACTAAGTTCATCGCTTCCTCAATGACAAGAAGGCAAGCTGGTATAACATGGGCATACAAAAACTGCCACGACGCCTACAAAGATGCATCGACCGAAATTGCAATTCTGTGATTTCTAAATATTTTGGAGACCTTACCTTTGGATTAACCTCGTAAATAGATAGATAGATTATTACTGATAAGTTATCGGACTCAACAAGAAGGAATGACTTTGTGTAAACGAAAATAGATATAATCAACATATTCACTTTGTTTCCCAAGTTTATTTCAATGTTAAAATGTAAGTTTCTTCTTTTCACTTGGGCCGAGGATTTTAAATGTTGACCAACATATTGGTCGTTTCCTTCTCGGCAAATAGGAATAAGTGACAATCTATTTTCGTGAGACCTTCAAACTTCTAATAATTAAGATTCCCGCGATATTGCATAAGTTAGAAGTCAACTGTGTTGTTAAGAAAATATTGTATCGGCAAACTGAAATATGTTCATCGGTGAATTGTTCCTCCATATATATATATATGAGGAAAAATGAGTAAAGAAAAGAAATGTAGATGGATAAAATGAATTTAATCGATATCACATTAATCGATATCACTTACACATGTGTTTCGGTCAGTTTATGTGTGTGAAAATATTTCGGTCAGTTTATGTGTGTGAAAATATTTCGCACACATCAGAGTGAACATTTATTTTGAATGATGAAGGTCGATTCTTCTATGTGTGCGAAATATTTATTTTGAATGATATCCATCTACATTTCTTTTCTTTACTCATTTTTCCTCATATTGTCGGATTCAATTCCTTTTCCATTTTCACACACACACACACACATATATATATATATATATATATATATATATATATATATATATATATAATATATATTAAAATAAGTGTATTTGGCAGCATTTTTTTTTATACAAGTTTTGTTGAACTGTACAGACAGTTCCTGTCGGACAAGTTTTTCGTTGATCCGTTCCAATAATACCCCTCCCCTTCTCACAACTTGTGCCCCCCCCCATCACAAAATCACTACTGCAACGCTCGCTCGAACCACTACCATTCCTACAACCTCCTACTACCAATGGTTATTACCTCTCACTTCTAATTCCTTGCTACTACTCGTTCTCGTTAAAAACGAGACACGAAATCATACCATCGTTTCCTACCTGAGGATGCCAAATTGTATTGCCGAAAGCGCTCGTTTTGAAACCTTTGGGGGACTGTTATACCAGTTACACCCCACCAGAAAGATGGCCCGAAAATTGGAACGGATCAACGAAAAACTTGTCCGACAGGAACTGTCTGTACAGTTCAACAAAACTTATATATATATATATATATATATATATATATATATAGTAATTGGTAATTTACTTGAAGCATTGTTAAGTATGTTATAAATAATAAAATTCGAAGGCAATACAATGCGTAAAAAATAAAGACAAAAAGATGTTTTATATGTCTAATCGATTTCAAAGCAAAGCTTCATCATCATCATCATATCATATATATATATATATATATATATATATATATATATATATATCGATAAATAAATAGATAGCGAAAGAGAGGTAGAAGAAAGATCCTTAAATGTTAACACCTCTCTCTTCTGTAAACTTTATTTTGAAAGCTTTTATAATCCCTTTCTTTTGTTCCTTTTTATTTTTTCTGTTTATTTTCTTTTGTTTTTTTTCTTAATTCGATCAGATTTTTCTTTATAACGAGAAATCAGATTTAAAGAGTTTTAAAAATATTAATTCATTTTTTTCTTACCTAGATAGTTTTTCTTCCGAAAGCAATATCGTCTATTTTCTAAAAATTATTTTATCATGTTTTTTTTTTTGGATGATTGTGTTTGCAGTGGAGTGTCTGCTCATTATCATTTTCCTTCAAACTTTCCCTCATCCACAATATGAATTTTTTTCTTCTGTTGTCAGTTTCACTTGCAGTATCATCATCTTCGTTACAAACACCATCTTATCATTATCATATTTCTAGTTTCGCTTTAGAATCTACAATCTTATTTCAAAATATATTTCACAGCTTCTGAAATTTAACATTTGCCTTCTGTCTTCGTCGTTTTAATCATGATAACCATTATGACATTAATAACTATAGCCAAGTTCATAATCCCTCTGTGACACCTTAAATACCTTAAATATGCATCTAAAACGTTTTATTTAATCTTGCCTCTAGAGCAGTTCTCATCGTTTCCCTGCCATCGATTTAGACCAATTGAAAGTCAAGACAAAATTAAACTTGAACCAGTGTCTTTGCAGTAGTTGGTAGAACGACATTAAATATAGTGTTGGTCTTTCTCAAGGACACCAGCTCTAGATCCTTTTACTCTGAAAACCATACCAATTAATCGAAATGAGCACAAGACATATGATGTTTCAAATTAGATTTGTCATTTTTCTAGAGTAGTAGTCAACTCAGACAAAGCTGAATTTGTTGTTTTGGAGGAGAAAAGTTGGTTTCATGCCGTTCCCAGTGGCATTATTAGGAAGGGAATACAAACTTCTCAAACGGAATTTGATTGAGTTAAGGTGTCCAGCAGGTGGGGAAAACTTTGATCATGCACTATTCAATGCTGTTGCTGACTGGAAAAGTCTTTATTTAGTACCTTTTTAACGCTATTACACTAACAAAACCTTTGCTAAGATATCTCATATTTGCAGTGTTATGAACACATACATGGATAATCTATATATATATTTCATTGGTAGGATATGATTATCGCATTTTAAAAGTGTATAATTATTATTTTATGTATATCTGCTTTTGGAAATACACGTAATGTTAATAATGAAGTATAGTAAATTCTAATTTCAAATAAAGCTTTCAAATTTCAACTTAAGCAGCTATAACCTACTTACTTATAAAGCGGACTTAGCTTAACAGCTATCGTCGTAGTAAATGGAATCGGTGACTCGAATACAATTTCTGGATTAAACGATTTGAATTTCACTTGCGCTACTGCCCCTGGGGAAGGTATAAATTCATTTTTCTCCCCCATGCGTAAATAGTAGGGTAGACTGCGATATCTAGCCTTGGTAAGGCATCCAAGAAAGATGGAAAACACTGTATTCAAACCAGCAGTACACTGCTTAAAAATTTACCTTGTATCACATCTTGCTCGTGGCAGAGATGTCGGGTAAATACATACTTAACAATTTGGTAGAGAAAAAGTTATATACATTTCAACACGCTAAGTAGTTCAACTGACTTCAGTTATTGTCAATACATATTATCATAATTTTATTTTATTAATTCGGTCCGTCAGTATGTTATTTATATTTTTTATGTTTAGTACATTATGATTTTGGAGCATGTTTATTTCTTTAGACTCCACAATATGTTATCACTGTTACAGGATTGTTGTTCTATTGAGTCGAGAGCAAAGCCAGTACCTTTGTCATTAGGCAACTCGTGCTATGATTAGCTGCCTCATCAACGAGAGCAGACGAGACAGGAAACTTTTCCGCTGTTCTGATTGTGTGAAGCTTAACTACCTAACTGAAGAGAACTATATGCGTCGGTAATAAACGAACCATAACACGACAGGTTTCAGCTTGTAAAAGATATATCAGAATGAATGCGGGAGACGGTTTTTTTTGTGAATGGGTGGCGAAACAAAGATGCACTTCATTTTACTACGTGAGTAGTGCGCAAGCGTATGGAAATCTGACGCTACCTCAATAGCTTGTCTTTTATTTATCTACTTTTTTATGCTGTTGCTGTTGAAGACTTGCTGTTAGTACAAGAGATAGAGGGATATTTTGACGAATAAAAATGAAGTAAAAAATGTGTGCGATGGATTGTTTGTAAAGATATATTATTAACGAAAAGTGACACATTTTTCATCAAATCCAAAAACTATTCCTTGGAATTTAACAAAATTATCAGTGAATGATGATAACATACTCCGTAAAAATTGTAAAGTTCTAAAAAAGGCAACAGAAGATACGGTAATTTACATAAATTACTTAAATCATAAGTGAGTCAAATTATTCGCGTAGTGTAATAAAAACCACTGTAAAATGAAAATATAATTTTAATTGATTTATTTACAGATTTTTAGGAATACACACAGTGAATAAGATGAAATTAAATCGAATAAAAAAAAAAGTAAACAGAATTTTTTTAAAAATGTTAGCAGAGTTAATTAATATGGGATATGTGATCCTTTTTTTAATTGACTTGGAAAAGGCTCTGGTCCATCGAACATGTCAATTTCTCAATTTCTCCTGATATAATTTCACGTGATTCTAATAATAATAATAATAATAATAATAATAATAATATAATAATAATAATAATAAGAAGAAGAAGAAGAAGAAGAAGAAGAAGAAGAAGAATTTAAATGACCACCGTGTGTTTCCTCTTGCACAGAATAATAGTTTTTTTTTATACAGCCAATGCATATATCTATTCCCATTGTATTGTGAAAGTCTCGTTGAATTCCAACTAATAATTTTTTTGGAAAATATGAAAAGATGTCATCTCGTTATTAATTTTAAACTCGGTGTATATATAGCCCCCCCCCCTGCAGTTCACACGCTTCTTATGTTGCAATTGCAATGCTTAATATAACAGATGTCATCAACAACAGAAATGACAACATCATATCAAGTTTTCAGCCTATGTATTTTCATCCCACCCACGTATATATGATATAAGAAGTGTGTGGACTGCAAGGGAGACTATGCTGAAAGATAAGTCTCATTTGGTCACATTTAAATAATAAACTGGATTTCTAATTATGTATTGTTTAAATATTTCTCGTTGTTTAATTGAATGATTTTAGAAAAAGATACGAAATCGCGGCCAACGGGTTAAGAGTGTATTTTTGGAATTATCGTATGAATTACCTGACACAATTTTATCTATCTCTCTCTCTCTCTCTAAATAAATAAATAAATAAATATAAGAGTGTATATGTTCTCTGCAAAGAGGTGAGTTAGAAAAGTAGAAGATGCCTAAGTAGGCACAACAAACAAATGTATTAAAACATGAGAGTATCTTGGTCAGTTTACGAACTTTTTCAGCTGACCCTTGCCTTGTATATATGAAGGATGTAGTGTTTAAGAATTTATCCTTGCTGACTTGCTTGAGCTAAATCCTCACATAGCATTCTAATATTCATCCACAGCCAATTTTCTTTGGTTTTCATTCTATAATCGCTTCATATAATGAACAGGCATTGGAGTCTATTTACCTGTTTCACTTCATCAGAGTAAAAGTCTACAGGATAAGCGCCCCCCCCCTCTTGACCAAACCAGATTACGGTAACAGTGAAAGAGACTCTATTTCCAAGTAGTATCCGTGTATGTCACTTTCTAGAAGTTATGTCTTGTATAATATTACAGACAGCTAAATAAGTATTTCTCTTAATGTTTGAGATGAGGCTTGAAGATTAGTATTATCTGCGTTATTCGGACTATTGTCCCCATCATCATTGTTATTTGTACAACGTTTCGGTTGATATGCCCTCCGGCCTTCTTCAGGTATTTCTTTTCGGACTCAGGAACCTTCGAGTTCGAAAAGAAGGTTCCCGAGTCCGAGAAGGTTCCCGAGTCCGTCAAAAAATACCTGAAGAAGGCCGGAGGGCATATCGACCGAAACGTTGTACAAATAACAATGAAGATGAGGACAATAGTCCGAATAACGCACATAAAGCTAAATAAGTGATGATAATTTCAATGTGAAATATCGTTAGTAAATTGTATTCCTAATTTCATGTGATTATTGTAACTTCTGATGGATAGTTTACGTTCTAATATTGTACATATGAATCCTTTTAACCATTAATGCGTGAAGAATATTTCATACGTAATGCCAATCCCTGAATGAACTGTACCTTCAAATATTTACATTGCAATGTTCAAAATAATAATGAAGTATGTTGTCCCATGGTTCAAGAAAAATGCGTTCACTCAAATCACTCACTAGTCAAGACGACCTCGTTACATAGGCAATTCAAGTTCGCGCATGCGTGCATGTCTGCTTGATGATGATAAGTCACGTGATCTCAATTGTCCGCGTTACACATTAGCTTTAAAATCGCTGTTGCTGATACAAGTACTGTGGACTGCTGAGTATTTCCGGAGTCTTGCTCAAGTTGATTAGTGGCATTCACAAACAGATGAAAAACGTGTAGAAGAAGAAAAATCTGCAGAACACTTCGCTGACGCACAGTACCCCTCTCCCTCACTCTCCCGTTCTATCTCTATATCTCTCTATCTATCTCCCGCTTTGTGGAGTTTTCCCTTAATCGTAAAGTGCTTTCGTTCAGTTCATCAAAGCCACTTACAGAGGCAAATATTTGCATCAGCTATAGCGACATTTTCACCGAAACCATCCCCAACAACATATACGCACGCGAAAAAAGAAATTACAGATATCCCATAACTTACTACTTGGTTTTCTTTACTATGATATATTTCCCTTAATTATAACATCATAAGACCTTATATAGAAATATATATTCATATAATTATTTGTTTCATTACAAGCTTGCTCTCCGGATTATCATTGGGCGCCATTGGCTAATTATGAATATTTTTGCTCTGAAAGTGAACTAGCTTCGATCCTCACTATGATATTTAAGCTTAATATTTTGTTATGCATCAATTTATCATAACATGGATGAATATTAGTGCTAAATATGACTAAAGATGGCTACCATAAATCACCATTTTATATCTGTGGTTTGTTTTGTCTTGTTTTCGGTTTATATTTTACTACAATTCTATCCAGATGTCTTCAGTTTGAACTCTAGCTTTCTAAACCGGCACCCGATGACGTCAGGATCATTTCCAGATCATTTTATTATATACTCGTTTCCAGGCACTCTCAGTTTTCGGTACGGAATATTGGTTACCGTACAACTCTCTCCATGTGTCTTCAATTAGCATCTGCGCTTTCTCAACCTGAATCCGACGACATAGGGATCATTTTCAGATCATTCCATTGCACATATTCTGACCCCGATGACATTTCTGTTTGGCGACATCAGGTCATTCCATATTAAGTGCATCTTATTCATGTTAGAACTAAAAGTTTTCCTTTGTTCATTATAACGATGTTTTTATTGATTTTATTTTGTCAAAATATATTTTAAATAGTTTCTTTGTTTTTCTTTGCAGATAATTTAATATATTTAGAGTCCCTCAACATGGCTTCCCCAACACCGTCCCAAAGTGATACTGGTACAAGTGGATCAACAGCATCAGACAGCGAAATTAGTTTAGAATCATGCCCACCAGGTCTCAGCACAAAATGTCCTATCTGCCAGGAAACGTATACTATGCCCCGCGTTCTTAATTGCTTTCATACATTCTGCCAGCCGTGTATTGAAAAGCAACAAGAAAATCCAGAGAAGGTCACCTGCCCCGAATGCAACCACGAGACATACTTGGGCTCGCTGGGTGCATCGGGTTTAATGCAGGACTACGCCGTCAGTAATATCTTGGAGACGTCAGCCATCGACGCCAACGGTCTACATTGCACCGGTTGCAAGAGCAAAGACACCACAGCTGTAGCCAAGTGCTACGACTGTGCAAATTTCCTGTGTGCCAACTGTGTCATGGCACACCAGTTCATGCACTGCTTCGAAGGACACCGCGTTCTGACCTTTACGGAGGTTCAAGGTGGTAAAGACGAACTTCAAAGCGAAAAACCAGTCGCTTGCCCCCGCCACAGACACGAGGTGATCAAGTTCTTTTGCAAGACATGCTCGGCTCCAATCTGCAAAGAATGCACGTTGTTTGAACATGGCCGAGGACACGAGTGCCACTTTATTTTGGACGTTAGCGACAAGCAGGTTGACATCCTCCGCCGCCTATCAGATGATGCCAAGGCAAAGGCATCCGACCTTCGTCAAGTAGCAAAGGGTATAGAACATATCAACAACAGGTGAGCTATAAAACATATGCTATATCGTTTTCTCTTTCTCTCTCTTTCTCTCTCTCTCTCTTTCTCTTTCTCTCTCTTTCTCTTTCTCTCTCTTTCTCTCATTCTCTCTCTCTCTCTCTCTTTCTATCTCTCTCTCTATCTTTCTCTTTCTTTTCTCTTTCTCTTCTCTTTTCTTTCTCTTTTCTCTCTCTTTCTCTTTCTTTCTTTCTCTCTCTCTCTTTCTCTCTCTTCTCTTCTATCTTTCTCTGTCTCTCTCTCTCTTTCTCTCTCTCTCTCTTTCTCTCTCTCTATCTTTTCTTCTTTTCTCTTTCTGTCTCTCTCTCTCTTTCTCTCTATCTCTCTCTTCTCTCTTTCTCTTCTTTCTCTCTCTCTTTCTCTCTTTCTCTCTCTCTCTCTTTCTCTCTCTTTCTCTCTCTCTCTTTTCTCTTTCTCTCTCTTTCTCTCTCTCTCTCTTTCTCTTCTCTCTCTTTCTCTCTCTCTCTTTCTCTCTCTTTCTCTCTCTCTTTCTCTCTCTCTTTCTCTCTCTTTCTCTTTCTTTCCTTTCTCTTTTCTCTTTCTCTCTCTTTCTCTTTCTTTCTCTCTCTTTCTCTTCTCTTTCTATATCTCTCTTTCTCTCTCTCTCTCTCTTTCCCTCTCTTCTCTTCTTTCTCTTTCTCTCTCTTTCTCTCTCTCTCTCTTTCTCTTTCTCTCTTTTTCTCTTTCTCTTTCTCTCTCTTTCTCTCTCTCTCTTTCTCTCTTTTTCTCTTTCTCTTTCTCTCTCTTTCTCTTTCTCTCTCTTTCTCTCTCTCAATTTCACTTGTGTTTGTTTAACCATCAGATAAACACCATAGATTTATCTCCCTGGGTATCTATCTATTTCTGTCATTTTTTACCCATTGAATAATCTATTTCAGTATCTTCAAATATATGTTATGTGTGTGTGTATGTGCGTGTGTGCCTACTAATTTCTTCATGACAGTATCATTACTGTTACTTTCATGAATTTTTGTGTAAAAAAGTACAAGTGTCAGATGAGAGATACCTCATGGGGGACATGCACGCAGGCTGCCTGTGTATGTTAGCATGCACACACACTGTATGTCTGTCTTTTTGCATGCCTCTTTCACGCTTTTATATATATATATATATATATATATATATATATATATTATATATACACACATATATATATGTGTGTGTGTATGTATATATATATATATATATATATATATATATATATATATATGCTCTTGCCATGTGAGAGTTGATATTCAAACCAGGATAAATGCCAATGTTAATTCCCTGTGGTGTAAAAAAATCTGAGTTTCTTTCTTACAACCCGTTTGGTTAATACGTTTATGTTTCTGTTAGATATAAGATGTTTGCATCTATGATATTGTTTTAATAGTCATACATAGTTTTTAATTCTCATTGATTCAATCCTTCTGTCTGACCAAAACAAATACTCGTATACGGTCGGTCAAGTGTAAATATATACCTTGATTGTGGCTTTGGTTTAATCAGCATTGATAACATGCTGTTGCACACACACACACACACACACACACACTCACACACACACACACACACACACACACACATATATATTTATATATATATATATGTGTGTGTGTGTGTGTGTGTGTAGCATATTAAGAAAATTGAAAAAACACAGGTTTAGATAAGTTGAGTGGTAAGTTTATTGGCCGACGCTGCAGTGTTTCCATCTATTAATTAGATCATCTTCAGGGCATTTGTTGGTATAAGGAAGGTGATAAAAAAATTATCACAGAATAACGAGAAAAGTAAGCGATAGTCCTTGTTTATCAATCTGTTCAAAATTTGAAATCTGAAGAAAGGACGCTAACAAATGGACGATTTGAAGTGTGACGTCAAATATTCTCTTTTACGGTGTGAGTATGAGAGTGTGTGAGTGTGTGTATCGAAAAGAGGCATTGTGCATTTTAGGTGTTTTGTGTGTGTGGTTGCGCGTGTGTGTATCAATATTTTGCGATAAAGGACATCGAAACAAACCCCAAGGATGTGTGTGTGTGTGTGTGTGTGTGTGTGTGTGTGTGTGTGTGTGCGAGCATGAATGCATGTTCAGCGTCGGCCATTAAACTTACCACTCAACTTTTTTAAACCTGTGTTTTTTCAATTTTCTTAATATACTACATACCGTCGGATTCACTTCCATCTCTTCACACACACACACACACACACACACACACACACACATATATATATATATATATATATATTAGCTCAGTCGGTAGAGTGTTCGGCTAGATATCACATGGTTCCTAGTTCCTCGCCAACTCAGCGTATGAGTAGTACTGGGATCTGTGCGGTAACGTAAGGAGCTGATGTTAGGTGTGGCGCTCCACCTCAGATGCCAAAAAACAATTTCCTTGGTCTAGCGCTAGTGAAAAGGGGATAGACTCCCTAGCTGATTGGCTGATACCGACTTTAGGCCACCCCGACGACTTTATATGCATATATATATATTTAATTTATGTATATATATTTAGTTGGCGGTAAATCTGAAAGATTGGGATTCGTCTAATAAAAAAGTTAATAATAAATTTCTTTCTTTATTTTTATTAGTTTTACCTTATTATCTTTTCAATTAAATATATACTTTGCGGAGCTCATTGGCATTGTTTTGTTTTGTTTTTTTTTTTGTTTTTTTCGAATATTCGTATCCAGATATGTATCTTACAGGTGCCCCGGTCTTAACTGTTATATGTCTTTTTCCCATTTTCTTTTTTTTTTTCTTGCTTTCAGACTTCAGATCCAATATCAGAAAGCACAGGATGATATCACTGAGACCTACAACTTCTTCCGAGCTGTGATTGAAGAACGAAAGCAGGAAGTGCAGCGTGAATTGGATCAGGTATTTAACGGTAAGCAAATCGCCATCAGTACATTGGCACAAAAAATACAAGAGAATATTGAACGCATTTACCAAGGATGTGACTTCATAGACAAACTCTTGAAACATGCCAGCTCGTCTGAAATTCTTCTCTTCAAATCCTTCATAGAACAACGCTTCCAAAATGTCTTCAATTTTCAACCGGATGTTAACAACCAAAACTACTACGACATGGAATTTATTTCGAATTTTTCCGCCATTCAAGTTGGTATCCAAAACACATTTGGTTACGTGAGACAAAGTAATGAATTTCAACCCCAGACAACCCAAAAGCCCCAACCAATAGCCCGGCCAGCAAATGGACTAATTGTGGGCAATTCTTTAAATAACGGTCAGCTCTTCGACTCTTCCCCCCGCCAGTTTTCCTCTACGAACAACTTTCAGTTCGGTAGCGGCACAGACAACAATATATACGAGAAATGGTCAAGCGGACTGGACATTTTCACAAATGGCATGGACATCTTCCCCGCCAACACCGATCCGCTGCTGGATCTGACCTCTAAA
>CM042145.1:67045197-67047697 GCA_023376005.1 Doryteuthis pealeii | reverse complement strand
AAAAAAAAAAATCTCCTTTAATTTCCGCGATTGAAATGTTCAAATGTTGTTATTTGATTCATTTTTTTGTTTTGTTACTTACAACAATCGACATAATATGAGACGAATTTTGCAATATCAACCTCGGGGATGTTTTAAAAGGACATAAAAAAAATAATGTGTGCTGGGCTATTTATTTATTTATTCATTTATTTATCTTTCTTTTTTTTTTAATATGTTCAAATTTAAGTTCTTGGAATATCTGCTTGATACGATTAAAATGATATGAGTGGCATGCCTCCACAGCACCTAGATAAAAGGGACAAACAAAACGAAAATGTGCTCTTAATGTCTATAATTTCTTAGCTGTCTGGAGGAAGTATCACAATTTAACGTTGAAGTCAGTTGCCAAAAAAAAGGGGAGGGACATGATTGAAATTCCCTTACTAGGTTTTTTTTTATCCTTTATTTTCTCCTGCAAATCTTTTTCAACATCAACAGAAACAATAATCAAAGAAAATGAACATAAAACAATTAGAAAATGAATCCAACATTTATTTACTCTAATTGTTTATTTTTTCTCTTTTTTGTTTTGATGATGGATGAAAATAGAATATGCAAATAATTGTTTGCCGGGAAACTTAAAACATTAAGACTAAGCTTTTACATTGTCGTTTGAAACATAAAATATTCCACAGTTCAGCGTCAAATCCTGTCGACACACATAAACACATATAGACACACACACACACACACACACACCACGCACGTGTATATATATATATATATATATATATATATATATATATATATATGGGGGTGTTTCTCTGTGCGTGTGCGTGTGTGTGTAATACGTAGGTCAAATTCGAAATGTTGGTAACCAAAGTACAGCTGTTAACTAAACTGTTTTTTTTTTATTTTAAAAAGTGATGTAAACTCGGCCAATTTGCTGATCATTATGTGTTGTGCAGTTTGTGTGTGTTACGTGGTAACAAACAAAATATGCAGTGCGTTCTTTGCTTGTTTATTATGAAGAAAAAAGCAGCAACAATAACTCATTCTTATTCGTACATTAGTTTAAAGCAATACGCCGTTATTTGACAAAAGTCAACAAAAAACGTTATAACTATAATAATAATAATAATAACAAGAGAAAGTTTCAAAGATGGTATGATGTATTGCATGGCACTGCCAGTTAATTTGAAAAAAAAAAATCATCCGACCTTCCTTATCTGCAATGCAGGAACTATACATATTTCCTAGTATCTTAGACTAGTGGAAGCAGGATATTTATTTTTAATTTTAGACACAGGAAATTTTTGTGCGTCCAGTGTTTTTTGCAATTGTATTCTTTACTTTGTGCGCGTGGACTTTATTCATATACTGTGAAAATTTCATTACCAAACAAAACTGCCCATCTAAGAAGGAATATGAAATATATGACAGATTTTTTTTTTATTCTAAAAATCGAACTGATCGCCTAATGATTGGATCAATTTATAATTGAGATTGCTAATCCCTGAAGAACATTTGTGTACTTGTAAAATTTCAACCATGCTCCAAAGATTCATTGTCTCTGTCAGTTATTGTAATTTTGAGAATTTTCCATACTGCTGCTGTTTTTTTAGTTCTCCGAAAACTTACTGAATACATTTTTCAAATGAAATTTGAACTTGAATAGACACAAAAATGACCAGGTATATAAATAAACAGGTATGAAAATCGCTCAAATACGCACCCTGATAAACAAATTATCTCACATGAAAAATAGTTTTAAAGTAACCTGTTGCATGTGTTATGTTGTTATTGAGAAGCTTTGTACTGCAAGTAAAAGCGGCCTAAACATAAGCTGAAGAAAAATACAAATATGAAAAACAATATTTTGAAAATTACAATAAAAGAAAGGAAAGAGAGGGAGAGAGAGAAAAAAACCTGAAAAATTAAGACAAGAAAAAGAACGTTGGCTTAACTGATGTTGAATGCTGCAATACAATAGCAATGATTTGGTGGAAATAAGCTGTGCCTAATTATACGCACAAAAGTGGATTGATTTAAGATTTCTTGTTGGAATATTATTACACAACTAAATGAACTTCTGCTGGATCAATGCTTCTTTGGAAAAAAGAGCATGAAAAAACAATGAAATAATTAAGTTAACAATTCCAAATAATTGTTATCGTTACTTGTCCCATTCCCAACCACGAAGCACTGCCGTGAAGAGTTATTTCCCCTTTATATCAAACCTCCGATGATTCGTAATTTATTTCTCATGTTTCCTTGCGTTCATTAATTGTGTCTATTTTTCTTCTTTTTGTTTTGCATCTAAAAAAAAAAGTGATATTTTTCTGCTATAATTCAAAATAGAAAACAAAAGATACGCGGTGATAAGCACAAGAACGAAATCCAGTTTTAATAGACGCTGTTGTTTCATTCTGGTTATATTTCACTCCTCCACTTTATTTCATTTTAAACCATTTGAAATAATTATTTGCACCTGGAATAATAAATAAAATCCATCTCC
>CM042145.1:67027697-67035197 GCA_023376005.1 Doryteuthis pealeii | reverse complement strand
CTAAAATTGCTATTTTATATAATAAAAAAATTGAAAAATCTCAGAAATAAGGAACATTTACAGATATACAGTTCAGTTTTTACTACATGTATCTAACATAAATCATTCAGTTTTTAATTGTCAATTGTCATAGGTATTTGTATTTTTAAAAACTTAAAAATGAATTTGCAAACATTCTGTAAACAACCCGGCAGTTATGTCAGACTTAATTTTACTGAGCAGCCATATTTGTAAATGCCTTTGCGAATGGATACAATTACTTTGCTTTGGGATTTCAAACCTGTTCGACTTTATATATAATATAATACTTCATGATAATTACAGTTAGATACAAAATCACCCTTATGCAAACGTGTAAACACATATAAAAAGAAAATAATACAGAAGCATGAGTTTTTTTTAAATTTGTTCTTTTCCCTTTTCAGTTGGTAAATCATTTAATGGCATCCTTTCGTCATTAGTCTTTAAATCAAACGGTCATACTTCGAATGGTAAAAATGAACGAATAACAGACACATATTGCGTTTTCAAACATTTAAATTTGCATTGAAAAAAAAAGAAGAAGAGTCCGTATCATTCGGTGATAAGATGATGTCCTTGTCTAAGACACTTTTTTAATTTTATTTTTAAACACAATACCTACTATGACCGTTATATTTTTATTAAATAAAAATATAGCGGGGTGTAAAATCCGTATAAGAATCTTATTAAAAAAACGAAAATAATTTGCTACAGAAATTTTTATGGGAAATAAATAAATATAAATAATAAGTTGAATCGGTAGACATTTCTACCAATAACTTAGTATTATATAAAATCCGAAAATATTAGTTGAGATTTTTTTTTTAACTTGATAAATTTTATTCTAAAAACAACATCGAGTAAAAAGCCTTGTACTTTATTATTACGTTCCTAAATATAAATAGATACAAACACCTGCACATCGCAAATCGTCACACATATGTACATATAAGAGTAAGTACATTCACACATGCATACTATTTACATAACTTCTAACGTGTATTTACGCTTATAAATTATTCATTTATATATGTATTCAAAATTGTTATCTACTTTTCTGCTGTATGAGGCATTAAAACGTCTCAGGAATTCATCGTATTTCAACTTTGTACCAATTTTAACAAATTTTAATTCAGTTCTTCCATTTTCAGTGGCTTATTTTTGTGGTTCTAAAGTCACCAGAAATCATTGAATTATTTCCCAAGCCGATAAACATTTTCATCACAATTGTCGATTTTCTTTCACAGAATGGTTGGACTATTTGAAGGAAATTGTAAAAGCAACCAATATTTCAAAGAGACAAAAGATGCAACATAGAGCAGACTATTTCACAATTAATTCTACGTATCTACATCGTCATTTATAAATGTATACATATATTTACTCATATCTTAATGAATATATATGGATACGATATCCGACAAAATGGAAGAAAAATGAGATGTAAAATGAGCTTTGGCCAATAATGATTTTGAAACTTTGAAAATCAATAACTAGGCAAACGTCTATATATATATAGATATTATAGGAGATTTATCCAAAACTTGGTAGTAAGGGATGATTCTATATGTGATTTCTAAGATCCACTGTACAAATATTGATGATCCAGTATGTAAAAATACAGCGAATCTTTAAATCACTGAAGAGAGCTCAATGTAAAATGACCTTTTATGGATATATAAACACGTCATCAAATTTGTTTTCACATCATCTATACACATGTGTATGCATATTTCATTAATTTTGAATATATAGATAAGTGAGAATTGATATATAAATATGGCGTTTAGTAATAAGGTATAGATAAATATTTATAGGGATACTTATATAAATAAGAATCAATATACACAGGTACTTAAATTTGAATGCCAACATGTATATCTCTATATGTATGTGCATTATATATACTGGAGGCTATATGTAGAGTGTTTTCCAGTTAACTAGTCTTAAAACCCATTATTATAGATAGTCCAATATTTAGTGAGAACCTTTATGCCTAGCTGACCTAAACACTTGGAGAGGTTTTGCTTTATGGCCAAGACAGAGTGTTAGGATTTCTAATGTTGATTTCAAAAGAAATACAAGCAGACATTCTAATTTAAAAGGTTAGTGCAATACAATCCCGCTGACATGAGTAAAGCCAGACACAGAAGGATCCCTTCGTAGATCTTTAAATATTTGAATATAAAATGTTATGTTAAAAGTACCTGTATATAGATAAATGAATACATAGATAAACGTTTAAGTGTGTGTATGTATGTGTGAAAATATCATAAAACATGTGTCTTCAAGATAAAATGATTAATTTTCTTAATGTAATTTATCAACAACAGCACCATATATATATATATATATATATATATATATATATATATATATATATATATATATATATATATTATATATTTAGTAAATGAAGAAAAACTCTAAACTTGCTTCATTACAATAATTTATTTCAACCGTATTAATACGGCATCTTCAGGTAATCACAAGAACATGACTCTTACTCATGAGTCATGTTCTTGTGATTACCTGAAGATGCCGTATTAATACGGTTGAAATAAATTATTGTAATGAAGCAAGTTTAGAGTTTTTCTTCATTTACTAAATATCTTGCTCTGTCCTTCTACTCACTGGTATTAGGTACATTGAGCTCTCCTTATGGTCTACCTGCATCAGCTTGGTTAAACCACACATGGAAAGACCCTAACTACGGAAAAAAAACTATATATATATATATATATATATATATATATATATATATATATATTATATTTGTGCATCATATATGTACAAGCATATACATGTATGTATATGTATGGGTGATTAAATGTCGTATCATTCATATAGGTATAATTGTGCGTATATGCATATATACCCAAAATCATTGTTATTTTACAAATATTGGTGTATCTTGAATTTCATGATTCACAATATTAACAGAAATTAATTTTCATTTATAAAACGATGCTCGGGAAGTGATGGTTTAGAAGCTTTATCTCTTATATCGTTTTCATTCTTTTCATTTTAGAAATAATCAACAAACTAAATGAAAAAAAAAGAATGGTTTCAAAGATGAAAATTATTAATTAAAAATACAAATACCACTCTTCATACCACCTTTTTTTAATAAATTAATCTTAGATATCACACTCATGATTCGAAGAATATATATATATATATATATATATATATATATATATATATATATATATATATATATATATAATATACATATATATATATATATATATATATATATTGCAATATTTCATTAATACATATTGGATTAAAAATTGTAAGTAAGGTATGTTTCTTTAAATTATTTGGTTAGCCTTTCTAGTTTACGTAAAGGACAACGCATATTTAGATCCGATAATGAAGTACACATTTTTATTACTTTTTAAATTTGGGAATATTCTTTTAAAATTGTGCATTACAGCTTTAGTCGTCATCATGAAATCTGATTAGTAGCAAAAAGCAACTTTCTAAAGTCTAATCTGAAGATGTTTTTTTCTTGAAATTTCAAGTCTTCAATTAGAAATTTAAAAATCTGAATTTTGTTTTTACGATCAAAGTTGTATTGTATACGCTTATTTTTCCTTAAAAGTTATGTCAACATAATGCACATGAGTAGATAAAGCAATTCAAAAATTGCTAAACGAATATCATGTATAGTTCTGTTTCCCTGAACTTGAAAGCAACCAGTAGAATGGTCAGAACATGACTTGCCTACATTCTTAAATCACACACATATGTACACACACACACACATACACACACATACACACACACACACACATATATATATATATATATATATATATATATATATATATATATATATATATATATATATCTATGATGCACTTTGCATCTGGAGGTTAAATTGTAGCCATAATAGGAACGAAACTATTTTTGGCAGCTGCGAATGTTTAAAATGAATTTAGAGATTTGGGAAAATGCCTTCAAAACTTATATAGGTGCTTTGTACACATACCTGCCAATTTCAAGCCAATATTAAATATATATTTTTAATTTGAAGCTATAAAGCAGTACTACACCAACACAAACGCACGTATATGGCCATATATTTATATACTTAGAATATATATATATATATATATATATATATATATATATTATGTATGTAATATATATATATATATATATATATATATATATATATATATATATATATATATATATATAATTCTAAGTCACACTTTTTATGCAATATCTGTTGACATTTAGAAAAAAATGAATACATTATGTAGTTATATCTTTTATATTTTGGAAATGTTATTTTTATTAAAAAAATGTTATGAAAAACAAAAAAGACCGACATTTATTTTTTATTTGCAATATAGCCGAATAAAACTAAGCATATGGTGATGTGTCCTGACAAGGTTTCCAACAATTTCAAACGGTTAGCATAATGCAAATAGCGTCGATTTTTGTTGTATATTTATTTTTTTTTAATATTGTTTTTAAAAAAGATTCAATTAATATTCGTTTGTTTTTATTTTTGCTTTTATTTTGTTTTTGTTTCTTTGTTTTTTGTAAATTCTAAACAATAACCCTTTGATCACCAAATGGTTTTAAGTATTTAGTGAACATGTTTTGAACAATAAATTCATAAAAACTTATTGAAATAATTAAATAGAAATGAAATTGAAAACAAAAATAAAAGCACAGAAATTCGACACGTATGTGTACATTTGTATCGTTAATATTATAGTTTTCTTATTTTTAATATTCAAAAATCACCCTTCACTTCTTTACATGTAAAAAACCCAAAACTTTACCACAAATAATAATTAAAAATGGAACCTTCCAAAAAACAGTTTTTTCTTTGATATCTATGCAAAAAAGATACAATTGATATTGTTATATATGAAAGCTCTTTTTGCTTTTTGCTCTCCTGGGAGGTGAACCTTTCTAGCCGCAGTCCAGTCAATCTTAAAATAATTAATTAGATATCTGCCTCCTTGAAAATGTTTGCTTTCGGTATATGTGAAAAAACCGTAAATGTTTAAATATATATATATGCAAATAAATACAGTGAAATGTACTTCAACAGCTTTTAATTCAGATACAATTGTGAAAATTAATTAAAGTTTAACAAGATAAACAAAACCAAAGGTTCATGGAGTCAAATTTGATGATCAATTTTTAACATAAATTAAAAACGAACTTGAATGGTTTTGTGCACTGCGAAAAAAAAAAGAAAAAAAAAAGAATTTGCAGAACAAAAGTAAAGTGTCCATATAAATAACATATCTTTTTTTTTGGGGGGGGGGTGTATTTTAATGTAAACATTTAAAACAAATATTCATTTGCATTTCAACAATTTGCCGTATTTTTTCTATCAGTTAAACTGTATGTTGCTTAATATTTAACCATATATACTCGTGAATAGGTCTGCATTCGAAGACCTAATTTTTGTGCAAAGAACATGGTGACAACCGATACATGAGAAATAATTTTATACGTTTGAAATCTACACTGGAATAAGGGATTAGGAAAAACATCTGGCTTCAAAAAATTAACTCTAAAAATTATTTCATGCCCATTGACTTATACACGAGAACGACTTATAATCGAATATATATGGTGCTTATGAATCAATGCAGAAAGATTTTTTTAAATCTGTTTTTTTAATTATTTAAACCCTTGCAAATGAAATCATTTGATGGGCTCCTTTTTCTTGCCTACCTGTAGACCGAAGCACTATATTTTCAATAAAACAAATATTCGCACTTGAAATAACCGTTGTTTGCACATTAGTCAAGCAAATGTTCTTCGTAGATGAAGAGCAGACAAAACCTTTAGCACCGTGGTAGATGATGTAGATCTTTTGCGTATATAGGCAAGACCATACGCAGTAGTCATAATGAACAAATCTCACTGAATCATATATGTAGTCAGTTCTTGGTGTTTTCGTGAATGGTTTTTAGTAGCTTAGTTGCACACGTCATTGACGTTGTTATTTAAACCCCCCCTTTCTTACATGTAGTATTCCTGTTTGCTGGTCGATTTATAAAACTGATCGTAGTTCAAAAGTAGATGCTAATAACAATTATCTAGAAAAGTCGTTGTGCATTATCACTTTAGAGTGTCATAGTCAATAATATTATCTGTTGTGTAAATTTAGACATGTTTTTCTCTCTCTCGTTGTTGATCAAGTTTAGACTGGTTCTTTTAATAACCACTACTAGCACTGTTGCGTGTTTTGTTTCTTCATAGGATTTAAGAACTGGATATCAGAGACTTTGTACACGTCTTTTGTCCTACGTTCGTAATTTACTTTGTTTTCATATTAACCCATTAGGACCTTAAAATAAAAGGTCTTGAGATGTAACCCAGTGTTAACGACAGACAAAACCCATATTAGTGAGCACAATAGTCGTACCAACAACAGACTTTATATTGTAAAAGTACTCAAAAGTTAAAAAAGATATATTCAATGTGTCATTGTGGAATAAATTATGTATAAATAAAGTTAAAGTTATGAGGGAATTGAAAACATATTTATTCATGGAGAATATATACATATATATATATATATATATATATATATATATATATATATATTATATATATATAATATAATATATATATATATATATATATATATATATATATATATATATATATATATATATTTACACTTGCCAAAATAACTCTGATTGATTAACGTGGCCCAAGATTATTAAAAAATGAAATTATCTATTATTACTGTTATTCTATACATTAAAAATGTTTCTATTTTATTAAAGCACATCACATTGGAAGAATACATTTTCAAGTGTTTTTCCTTTGATAATTTTTGGGAAAAATGTATGACAAAAGGAACTACTCCTTCGCAGTAAGATAATGATATTAATCAAGCAAAGTCGATGTGATGCCTTTAAAAGAATGCGTCTATATTATTATGCAATTTCAATTTTTTTATGTATATCAAATTTTGTTTATTTAATCATAAAAAAGATCAAGGTAATTACTTCTTGTGGAATTTGATTTCGTATATATTGACATATGATAAATATTTTGGAATATATATATATATATATATATATATATATATATATATATATATATATATATATATATATATTATGATCTTCCAAAAAGTCCGCGCTGTTTTTTTATGTTTTACATCTGAAAAATTAGATCCTTCCATATTTTGATGTCTGTCATGGCATGCAGCAGTGTCGTTTCCAGCTAGGTGATTCTCAGAGGCGTATACCTACGGCAGAAACAAGTGAAACCATCATTACCACCGATAAAGTTGATTATGATCAATTTCCTACGATATAGAAGACGATTAGAACAAAACAGCGAAAGCAGCCCATCAAATATATATAGCATTTTACTATTGTCATCTTTGATACTGCAATGCTCAAACGTATTTCAAAAGGTCTTCATTTGGAAATAAATCATTAGAAGATGCATCCCAAAAAGGACAGACAATAT
>CM042145.1:67015197-67022697 GCA_023376005.1 Doryteuthis pealeii | reverse complement strand
CTTTTCATTTCTTTTGCACAGTATTGATTCTTCCTTCCGACAGATTTTCCAAACTTCCGATCTTTCGTTTTCCTTCGGTCGCATCAAGAAGTGTCTAATAGCAATGTTTGTCGTCGGTATTTTTATATTTGCCATTATTTCTCATGTCAAGAGATCGTTAGATATAGATCCTCTTTTCGTTTTTATTTCACTACGTGTTACAGAAAGGAAAACGTGCAAAAATGAGGCGTTTTCTAACGTTTGTCTTTTCTTTTATGAATTGTTTCAAATGTCATATATGACAGATTAAATAAAATATAAAAATATGTTAAGTATGCATATTGTTAAAATCATTTCTGGACTTTTTTTCCCTGTAAGGTGACATGCAACATTATGAAAATTTACAAATATTTCAAGGCCACGCGAATGCACATCCCTACAGTTGTTTCTATGCTTGGGCAAAAACAAAATGGATTTTAAGAAAAAACATCTATTAATTTATATACTACCCGTTAAAAAATGCTTTATATTCGCTAGAAAAAAAGTTGCTTACATGGCTATTAATATTATTATGGTAGAAATATGCTTCAACTATTGAAGGCAGAAAAACATTTCCTATTTGACTTATAGATGGAGTCATAACAGGTACTACCACCCTGGGCCAGAGTGGACCTGGGAATACTGACAATGAAGGTGTAGTCCACACTTCCTTGATATCCAGAACTGGTGACTCACTATCAGGTACCGTTTAGTGTCATACCCAGGAAACCCTCTTTTTTTACCCGTCTAGAGGGAATAAAATCAGCCTATTCTAAAACAGACCTGTCTCTTTAAGGTTAACCTTACAAAAACCTTTTGATGGATCCAGTAAAGGAAACTTGAAAAATGCTAAATAAGGACGTTAACCTTGAATGATAGGATAATTTCCCCGAGACAAATAGACAAATAGATAAGTATTTAAGACATCTAGACATTAGAGGTCTACGTGAATAAAAATGTGTGGATGAGTTTGGGTTACATTCCACCTTCCCATATCAAGTTGATGTTTTTTTTGTATGCTGCCAATGTCACACATTTTCAGTTTCATTATTCTTAGATAAACCCTTTTAAACATCATAAATTGGTTCACTAGTATTCCTTTCATCTTAATTTCAGTTGCCATTATTGGCAAATGTTAGATCCTAATTCTAACGGTGTTGGTAAAGAGTGCGTTTAGAAAGCAAATTATCGACCGATGAGGTACAATGCAAAATCAGAGGTCAAGAAAACTTCCACACCTGATACATACACTAAATAAGTAGTAGTAGTAGTAGTAGTAGCAGTATTATTATTATTAGTAGTATAGTAGTAGTAGTAGTAGTAGTAGTAGTAGTAGTAGTAATTTAAATTTTAAATTTCTTTCTCGGGCATTTTCCACGATGGTTAAATTCAACAACTATATATTTCATCTTAATTGCAGTTACTTTTTTATGCCTTACAGAATAGGTCACAGAGGTCCACGGCTACAGTATATTACGTATATTTCTCGACCGCCCTATCATTCATTATTATTATTATTATTATTATTATTATTATTATTATTATTATTATTATTATCAACAACGTATTCTCAATATATTGATCTAAATTTATTTTTAACGTTTAACTCATCATAAAATTGTTTAATCTTTTTGCATTCCCAAATATTGTCATTTATTAAAGAAAAATGTATTTTCATTTTATAAATATATTTTTGTCGTTGCACACGTATGACGTACACTCAAGAGGCTCATATTAATACAAACTATCCCATACTATCATGCTGGAAATGTCGTTGCTTTTCAGTGTTGGATGTCAATAGGCGTCTTGACAATTGCTTGGGAGGATGTTATTCATGAATCAAAGAGAGAAAGGAAGATACAGAATATATACACATATACATGCACACACACACACACACACACACACACACACACACATATATATATATATATATATATATATATATAGAGAGAGAGAGAGAGAGAGAGAGAGAGGCAGACAGACAGACAGAGGAGGAGATAGAGAGAGAGAGAGAGAGGGGGTGCAGTTCTATACATTTTATTTTTCCAAAACGATTTATTTTGCACATCCCAAATGTTTAACATAAACCGATCAAGAGATTTATATACGATATTTTCATCAGTACATTCCTTCGATCATTTAAAATTAAATCATATATCATTCAGTTCTATTCATCATTTTATTCACTTCCACTTTTATTAAAAAATAACTGCTTCATTATTATTATTATTATTATTATTATTATTATTATTATTATTATTATTATTATTATATTATTATTATTATTATTATTACTTAAAAAACAATGACAGCCCAAAAAGAAATGTTAATAAACATCAAATATCTTGCTTATAGATGTCAATTTTTTTAAATTTCTGATTCCATCCCCCTTAAACTTTGAATGGGAAAATGTTTTTTCTCTATATTGTTAAATATATTTGCTAGTCAATATTTTAAACCTATTTTTTTAAAAAAGAAAAAAATACACAAAATATCCCTAAAAATAAGTCTTAAAATGTAATGGTGTTCCTTCTTTGTAATTATATATATATGTATATATATATATGACTATTTATGTATCTACAAATGCATATATATATATATATATATATATATATATATATATATATATATACGAAATAGCTTTATATACAGCTAATTCATATTATGGACAAAAATAAATAAACCATAAGCTGTTGCGTTGTTTCATATTTGTAAACATACTCGGGAAAATATTATGTTGAAAATGATTATATCTAGATAGCTACTGTATCATTGTTTTTCTTGTTGTTGTTTAACATATAACAAAGACACACACCAAAAAACACACACTCTTATATATATATATATATGTGTGTGTGTGTGTGTGTATGTATGTGTGTGTATGTGTATTTATACAAGTGCATATTGTTTAATCGTTTTTCATCGATGTTTATTATAAAGTAAGAATTAATGTAGAATGTATCTCATATCAGCGATATGACAGAAGCTACACGTGTATATGTACCGTTTCGTGTAAAATATCAGATATGGGTATGTTTATCATTGCATCCACAAATCCAGATCCCCCACTCTGAATACACACGTAAAAGATACGTCAGTGTAAGATTGAAAATGGTTGAAGGTTTAAAATAGAGTATTAATTATTGTTACCCTAATTTTTTTATTGTTGGCATCCTTTCGTCTTTTTTTTATCTGCAACTGCGTGAGTGGCTGAACAAACCAATTTTTGAATGGCAATCTCTGGTGCAGTGATTGCTGGAGATGCTGTTGTCTCTCCTTTCATGACTATCTTCTCTGCGGTTCCCCTTCTTTTCACTCCTTTTTGTTCCTTGTTTGTCGAGGAGGCGCCAGGTCGTACGGTCTTCTGCATAAGTCTCCCAGGTGTTGATGTCGATGTGGCATGTCTCTCTTGCAAGCGCAGGCGTGGTCTCCCTACCAGTCGGATGCCCTCTACTAACTCATCGTACAGTAGGTCTTTGGGGATGCGGCCGTTGTCCATCCTCCTAACGTGGCCAAACCAACGCAGGCGTCTCTCACATATGATAGCGAGCATGCTGTTTATGTTTGCTCGTTCCAACACGTCTGTTTTGGGCACTTTGTCCTGCCAGTAAATGCGTAGTAAACGGCGTAGGCATCTGAGGTGGAAATTTTTCAGTTTCCTCGCGTGGCGTGAGTATGTAATCCAGGCTTCGCTACTGTATAGGAGAGTTCTGAGAAGACACACTCTGTAGACGCGCAGTTTGGTTCTCTTAGTAAGGCTGACATTATCCCATACTCTCTGGCTCAGTTTGGCCATGACTGCCGCCGCTCTCGCGATTCTGCTGTTGACTTCACCGTCAGTGGAGACTGAATTAGCAATGGTGGACCCAAGGTACTTGAAGTTCTCCATGGCTTCCAGGCTGTGCCCGTTGATGACAATGTTTGGAGGGGTGTCTACACCTTGTGCCATGACTTTTGTCTTATTTAGACTTATGGTAAGCCCGAACTCATTGCAAGCCTATGTGAGTCGTCTGACAAGCTGTTGAAGGCCGTGCTCAGTGTGTAACGTTGTCCTGGTGGACGTGTCCCTGTTCCTAGCAGCTGCAGAGTAGTTTGTGTAGTGGTTGGAGCAACGTTGCCTTCCCGCTTTTCAAGACCTCTGCTGGTATGCCGTCGCTCCCGGTCACTTTCCTATCAGCAAGGCGGTCGATGGCTTTGCCGAGCTCTTCCACCGTTGGTAGTGTGTCCAGCTCTTCCATTTCCGGCAGATCAGAATGACTCTTAGGGCGTTTTCTGTCACTTCGTTTTGGGTTGCGTACAGTACCCCCCAATTGCATCCATAAAATGGTGTAATGTATGATAAAAACTGACTATAATTTGCTGGCGCATTTTTAGAGCTATTCTCTCTTATTTGATGATATATATTGTAGTTATGTTGTACGCTGTGTGAAATCGGAGCTAATTGGTGAAAAATGTGTAATTCTTTTTACCATTTTAGGGTAAGGGAATTGTGGTTAGCCAACAGAAAAAAAGCTCTGAAATTTTATTTACGGACGCATGTCTCCGTGATTATGAATATTTTAACATACACTTTTTTTAATAACTGAGAAATAAATGCATTAGAAGCATGGGGTATAATTATTAGCTAGCGAGATTAGCAGGCCATTAGAAATGAGTTTGATAATTAATGAGTGACCCACACATCTGACTTTAATGTTTGCTATTTTTTATTTTTTTCTGGTAATAACTGACATAAATACATTGGGTGCCTCGCTTGGTGTGAATACTATCTAGCTATATTAGCAGGCAATTGTTATTTCAATTTTTATTGGGTGTCAGGAACTTCTGGCTTTGTGTCAAACTAGTTTCATCCAGGTAAATCATACAAATCAGCAGCCTGTGACTTGTGTCCCAGACTAAGTAACGCTAATTAATTTACATGTAAACGCACTGCTTTGCTAGGCATTTGAACTTATGAAAGACAACATAAACAAATGTACGTTTCTTAAGAAGAATCAGGAAAATAATTGCTAAAAGTTTGCAATATTTCGGGAAATATTTCTTTCCTGAAGCAACTGATGAAATATTTCACTGACAGAATATCGCACATTGACATTTCTGTTGACTATGCGTTGATGAAAATTACAAGAAGTTAAATCTAGTTCTGCATGTTATCTTCTACATGTCTACTTCTGTCATTTAGAGAGTAACAAGAAAATAGCATCTTGGCGTTTAAAAATGGCGGTGCCCTTGAATAAGCACCAAGCATATACTTCTGTGGAATTTATCGACACCTTGGCATGTCCTGATTTTTCTTTTCACGTAATTATTAGTAAAAATTTATTTATATACGTGAATGCATTGTTATGATTCATATATATTATTTAAGCTAGTGTGTATTTATTTATCCTGTTGTATTCTTGTCTAAGAAAATATCCCCAGAGAATTCACGTCAACAAGATTCAGAAAAAAACCGTTATGCCACAGTTTATATAAAATGTTATTTTCGAGAGCCTTTGCTGATATGAAATTCGTATGAATATTAACAGATTCAACCAAACTTAATTATACCTTTTAATTATTCATATATATATATATATATATATATATATATATATATATATATATATATATATATATATATATGCAAGGTGTGTCATAAAGTTATCGAGACTGAAGCTGTATTTATCAAGATAGAAATGAACAATGAATGGAACATTAATTTTTTCAGAATGTCAAAAAGTACAATAAATCTCGATACTTTTTGACACAACTTATATATATATATATATATATATATATATATATATATATATATATATATATATATATATATATATATATATATATATATATATATTCATTTAAGAGAAGCCAAAATCAATCATTCTGAAACAATGTTTTTAGCATGTAATCAAACTACTAGTAAAACTGATAGATTATCATTTAAATTTCAATTATATAAAATCATGCATATTTCAACAAACATATCTTATCACTTTTCAAATTGGTTATATTTACTTTTATAAAATAGCCTAATTATTCAAAAGATTAATCTAACTTCGATAAAAAAAAAATATATTAGGTCATAAATATTTGGATACAAAATTGAAAATGCTTGATTTTCTGAAAATATTTTGATAATTTTACAATTATGTATGTAATATGAATAATTGTATAAAGGATTATGTTTTAATATTAATAGCTTCATATTTTTGTAGTCATTTGCATTGATTAGAGCAGTGGCTTTTACCTATTTAGAATTTGATTTACTTAGAAAATATTTCTTATAATTTTTAATCTATTGCCTCACCATGTACAAAATGATTATTTGTTTGAATGTCTCTTTCGTTTTACGGTAGATTGATTTATTGATTTAATATTGTCCTTGCATTTACTGTTGTCGCTATTCCACATCCACTGAAAATGAATCCTTCTTTATCCTGCATTTCTCGTTGGGATTGTAATTTTAAAACTATAATCTCGTTCCTATTTGACTTCGAGTGTTATTGGACAGATGGTTTCTTATTTCAGAACAATGTGATTTCATATATCTAGTTCAAAAACTTCCAGACTCGCTGAAGTGTATCAGAGTTTATATGAAACCAAATATGTATGTTTGTATATACTTTCATGCAACACTTTAACGGTATTTCTAATTATATATATATATATATATATATATATATATATATATATATATATATATATATATATATATATGCTTTTTTGTGAATGCATGAATCTACTCCATGATTTTTTCGGATAACTGTCACCGGACCCCAATACGTAAAACTCATCATTGGCATGTTAAAGTGTTTGACTGATAAACTTTTATCTATACGTATCACACCTGCACAGGTATTCAGAGCAAAATATCCTACCTTCTTAGTCATACATGTTATGATCCAATGAGAAACGTGAGATATAATTCTTGATATGAACTTATATATATATTATATATATATATATATATATATATATATATATATATATATATATATATATATATATATATATATATATATATATATATATATATAGTTACTGCGGAGATGTGTGCTTTTTGTATGCTTTGTGTGTGCTTGTGCGTATGCATATGCTGTTTGAGGATATAAACGTGGGTATCCTCATGCATCATAGACGGACTGTTACCGACGTACGCAATTATAAACTATTTCATGTCTGCCAACCTTGGAAGTAACAACAGCATTAATAACAACAGCAAATTGTCCTTGTCGTTTCTTATATTATAATTGACTAAATAAAATATTTCAATTAATTTATATACTGCAAGTATACAAATTAATATAAAATGCATTTATTTATAAAGTCTTAGGTAATTATGAAATGCACATAGATTATTGAATATTAACATTAAACATTACCCAAATAAAATAAAACAAGTCACTATGCATGATAATTTAAAACATTCTAGTTTTTATTTTCTATTGTTTGTTATTTTTAGAATCTGTTGTACGCAAACTTGTTAAAATC
>CM042145.1:66972697-67007697 GCA_023376005.1 Doryteuthis pealeii | reverse complement strand
ATAAATATTTTCTGGCTTATCGTAAAAGTCTACCACGTAGATTGTTCGTAAGAGCAGTTATGTAATAGCATTTGTGTTTTTAGGGAGTATCTTAAGATATGAAAGCCGGTCTGGCAATTAGCCTGAAGGAGCTTAATTAAAACACGTGTATAAAACTCGAAAAATATTGAGATATTATCAAATATATTTGTCTAACTATATCTATATATCTATATATCTATATATATATATATATATATATATATATATATATATATATATATATATATATGATTATTCAGATTATATTTTCTATTAATTGCATTAATAAAAACATTTGGCAGAAAATGACGTTGTATTTTTATTAGAACAGAATATTTCTTATTCATTGTTTGTTTGTCTTCATTACTTCATTTTTCTTTGAGCAAAAAATGTGTATCAATTTAACGCTCACGCAATTTATTTGCGTATGGGTGTAAATGTGTTAGATTTCATGTATAAGTGTATGTATATATACGTACAAGCGCACCAATATATATATATATATATATATATATATATATATATATATATATATATATGTGTGTGTGTGTATATGTGTGTGTGCGTGTGTGTGTGTGTGTGTGTACATATATAAATGCCGCGTGTCCCCGAAAATATAAACATTCATGGGTCATCTTACATATATAATATTTATATGTAGTTAATCAACTGACCTACAAAAATTGTTTTTTGATTTAAAAAAAAATTAATTCAAGCAAATAATCAAACATTGAAGTAAATTTGATTGAATTAATCCAAATGAAACAAACCACCAAAATGAGTATGCATTGCAGGGACAACCTATATATATATATATATATATATATAATGTGCAATTATATATGTACAAATGAAAATTCAGTGTTCATATCCATGCATTAATATCTTAATAAGTATATTTATATGTGTGAAAATCATTGTCCCAGTATTAGACAAATTTTGTAGATTTTTATTGTTGCCTAAAATATGTTTTTTGTTTGTTTTTTATTTTTTTTTTTTTTTTGTTTTCATGTTATAGAAATTGTTGATTTGTTTATTTCCCTCTTTAATAACCACGTAATGAATTTGTTATCTGACTTTGTACACTTTTTATTTAAAAAAAAAAAAATTACAAAAAAACAAAAAGAAAATTTTGAAAAAATTAATTTCAAAAAATATAAACAAAATGCATTAAAAATATTTATACCTTTTTTCCAGCATGATCTTTTATTTTTTCGTTTTATTTTTTTTTTTTTTAATATTTTTGTTTTGTTACTCATATTTTGAGCGTGCTCCACTATCATACACAATCGCATGGCCGATATCTATCGTTCATTTATTATTATTATTATTATTATTATTATTATTATTATTATTATTATTATTATTGAAACTATTTTGTTGTTGTTGATGTTGTTGTTGTTGTTGTTGTTGTTGTTGTTCGTAGTCTACAAACAGCAGTCCCAGTTTTCCTCTATCCTCCAACAATGAATACTCAAGAACCAACCAAAACTTTTTTTTTAATAAAAGAATATCAATATGAAGAGCATTATTCATCTAATCATGAGGTAAATAGTCGTTTATGTCTTCTCACTATAACCTTACTAACTCTTGATCATCAACATACAGTAGTTAAACCATTACATAAAATCGCTTAATATTTGCCCAGACATACCTACTCTGTCCACATTATATATATATATATTGACCGTCTCGTCTGATGATTGCAGTAAGCATTAAAATCTAGTTACGGGATATTAAATCCATAATATATAATATTTGATTATATATATATATATATATATATATTATATATATATATATATATATATATATATATATATATATATATACACGTTTGTGTGTATGTGTTTGTGTGTTTAAATGCTTCTATATTTGCATCTTAAATTATCCATAAATGAATGTCATTATTATGATCTGCTCAAGGTTTTCCTATACTGTCTGATCATTTCGTTGACCAAATCTACATTTAAAATTAAAGACAGACCTTTACAAAATTTTATAAATTCTGGCTTCAGAATTTTCTTTATATCGTATATATCGTTAGTTGTGAATCTTCAAAATTAAAGAAACAACATCAATGATCTAAAATCAATACGATTTTGGAATAAACGGTAAATATGACAATTTGGCATGGAACCTTTGCTTGGGTATTCTTTAAACACTGAAAAGCAGAAAATTTAGTAGGTCTAAGAGTATGATTTCTTTTAAAGATAAAATATGCAAAACCATACACTGGCTGTTTTAAACCATGACATAGGCATACATTTATATATATATATATATATATATATATATATATATATATGTGTGTGTGTGTGTCTGTGTGTGTGTGTGTGTGTGTGTGTGTGTGTGTGTATCAACCAAGTGACACTAATGTATGCACAAGAACCAAAGCATCAAACATCTCTTAGAATTTTTAATAAATATATTTTTGGCAATTTTCTACTTGTTCAAGGCCAATTATTTACAGTATTCGCCTCTCGTCTCTATATTTAATAAAGTTTAAGACAGTTTGGAAAGTTTTTATCGATTATATATTTGGGAATTTTCAATTGGAATCCATGAACCAAATATAAGGAATAGAATGGCTTCAACGACGAGCAGACTAATCCAAATGGTGGCGCAGGCCTCAAATGGAATTGCATTGACATTTTGTGTTCTTGTGCATACAATAGTGAGTCGACTGACGTTTTAAGGCATTAATATGGTACATATTCTGGACATAATTTAAATATCTGAATTGAATATCAGTTAACTGCTTCATCAAATATCATTTTTTAAAATATATTAATCATTGTATGAATATAGATAGATAAGAGGATTGCATTGAAATATCAATGTTTATATGTCATCAGTCAAAGTAATCTGAATTTAGTCATACATGTAATGCCCATTGAGGTAAGTGAAGTGGTTGTTATTGGTTTTAAATTCTTTTTCGAAGACAGATCCCATTCTATTAATAAACACATATAGATGCATGCATGCATAATACAAAATAAATAAAATTAATAACGTACAACTGCTGGGTTTCCCAGCACCGATGGGCAGATGAAATTCGTCGAAATATACCTAGATGTGTATCAGAATTAATTTTACATTTATTATTACACTACAAGAGTCCGAATAATTCAAATAATGCTAAGAGTTTATCTGTTACAAGGAAGTTTTGTAAACATTTTTTTAAATTCATTTTTGCTTAAGACATTTTTTTTTTCATAAAATAAAATCTATTGCAGTGTAATTATTTTGCTCAGAATGATATTTATATGAAAATCATAAAAATCTTGATTCGAATAGAGAATATATTTACATGAGAAAATACTCAATTATATCACCTTGCTTGCAAATGCCAACACAAACACACACACATACACACACACACACACTATATATATATATATATATATATATATATATATATATATATATATATATATATATATATATACATATATATATATATATATATATATATATCATAAATTTTAGGTAAATTTAGATATTCATTTCATAATATAATGTTCTTTATGATTTACATTGTTATAATTACCAATGATATCAGTTCATTGACAAAGAGATTAACTTTCAAAAAATATAGAATTACAGTGTAAAAAAGTTTTATATATATATATATATATATATATATATATATATATATATATATATATATATATATATATATATATATATATATTCAAGCATGGGTGAGTGTGTGTGTAATTCAGTAAAATAACTGGTCAGAATAATATGCTTTACAGGGTAAAAATCAAAATTATGAAAAAAAAATCCGTGGACAAATCTGTAATATTTACGACTCAGGTTTTTACACACTTTTCCATTAAACCAAATCAAATATTTGCCATGACTTGCGAACATTTCATTCACTTCATTGTTTAAATCAAATCTACATATATTCGTGCATGTTATGTGCGCTTGTTCTATTCAAGCACCTGGTGCATATTCAATTCCATTAATTTTATCTCACTCAAATTTTAATGGTAAATTACCAAAATAAAAATTCCAGAAAAAGGCATTTAAATTTTTCTCATCCTAAAGTTCAATGTTTGAATCTTATAACGATTATTGCTACAGAAATCCTGAACTAAACTAATGTTATTATTGACATTGGCGTTTGTTAGGACTTTTTTGTTGATACAGAAGTATTTATGCAAAAGCACAGGTAAAAAAAGAGACTCGCATACACACACACTCACAGATATAAATATATATATCATACTATGTGCTACTCACACGCTGAGTTGGCAAGGGCCGGTATCGAACTAGGAACCTTGTGATTCCTAGCCGAACGCTCCACCGACTGAGCTATACCGGCCCCCCTCTCTCTTTCTCTCTCTCTCTCTCTCTCTCTCTCTCTATATGTATATATATATATATATATATATATATATATATATATATATATATATATATGTCTGTGTTTGTGTGTGTCTGTGCGTCTGTGTGTTTGCGTTTAATTTAGAGAACACATTCTCATTTCCATCGGCTTATATGCCAAGATATCTAGATATACCCAATGACCTTACCTCTTAAAGAATTGCCGCTCCCATTAAACGGATATCATGGAACCAGGCATCGAGGAATATTTGCCTGCCAGCCTGAACGTCAGACAAAACTGATAGGAAATAAATGAGACTGTGATCAGTCAAATGACAAAGAATGTAGTTTCTGTGAACACATGAAATGGTCTTTTAACTCGGGACCCCATACTACTGGGCTTGTACTAAACTAAACTAAGCTTAGTAAATTACAACATATAAGGTGGTCTAATTTACTTGCTTTATTACAAGCCTTTGATGTTTCACCCTATTCTAAATACATGTGTGACCTGACATCATATCATTCTTATATCATGCTTATAAATACCAGCTATTTTCTTTGACTTGCACATTCATATAATTCATTCCTTAAAAAATATCACAAACATGTTTTTCATTGGAATTCACCTGCTCGAATATCTTCGGGCATCAAATCCAATATTTAGGTAAATAATTGAAAAGTATTTTAAATACATATGTGTGTGTAACTAATATTCTTCTGCTTATATATGTTTTTCATCAAACTCGAAAACATTTTACTGAACAAATAAATCCATATCAATGGTTCGGTAAACGGCGTACGTACTTGAATATATGTGTGTACAGTCAGTTTATTTTCATTCTGATTCAAGTATTTTTAATATCTTGTAAAGATAAACATAAAACGGACATACATACATGCATGTATGCAACGATATGTTAAATGAAGTTAAGAAGGCATATGTCCTGATTATACTTGCATGCATTCATTGCCTGGTTTGCAATATGTCGTTGTACAAGCGAGTGTATAGCGTACATTTATATACATGTAAATACATATATATACATGTTGAATACAACAGTAGATGAGAATATATATATATATATATATATATATATATATATATATATATATATATATATATATATATATATATATATATATATGTGTGTGTAGGTGCTCATAGTAACACCGGTTTTTCTTTAGCTAAAACTTTTGGAACGAAAGGGGCATGCTTACAACTGTTGAAGGTAACCAGTAGACAATTTTCAACTTAATCCAGACGTTTTTGACAGGTTGAATGCACTTCAAACGAGTAATATATGAGCATACCTTTCTGGCTCATAGTTTGGAAACTTTATTGCTGACTCATTTGTGAGAAACAGATTGCGTGTGCTGGTTTCGAAGCATTTTTTCTGCAAATATATGCATTAATAATAGGTTAGGAAATTTGAACGGATCTTAATCCAGATGTGAATCATGGAGGCCATCACGAATAATCATGTGCAAGTGTTCTCTTGGATTTGCTTAAATTCTTAAATCAGATTCCCGATGGCAAGAAGATGAAATCGACATAAACAACCAGAAACCTTCTTAACTCTTTTAAAACCAGGTTAGAAATCATGAAGGGTTCTGGTTCGGAAATCGATTCAAAATATGAGAAGTTTTTTTTTTTTTTTAATTTTGGTCTTGCTCGTTAAAAATCCGGTTGTTATCATGAGACAAGATTTACTTACATATATAGGTTTTTATTCTTTTATATGTGGATCAATATTTTGTTTCTTATAATGCTAAAAATGTCAATCACGATTTTTTTTTTGAAGTTTTTGGGTCTTATTTTTATGCAAAGATCATTCCTTTTTTATCTATTTAAAATGTTCCATTATCTTATTACAATCACTGTCCCCCCCCACACACACACACAGACACACAACTCGCCCACACACCTCAGAAAACATTTTTAATATTACAATTTCCTTGAGATGAATTTTTGTATTTGTCATCTCTTATCAGAGAAGAAAAAGAACTGGCCGTTTTGATATTTATTGTAATCTAAGAAATATTGTGTGCACGCTTTTTTGATGTGTTGTATGGCGATTTCAAATGAATTTTGTATTAAATTTACGCATTTTCCAAATTTTCGGATCATTAACGTGATAAAACAACAATGATCTTAAAAACAGAAACCAAAGACCCATAACCAAACGTAATCACAGACATTAATCCTTCATATAGATTATTGATTACATATTAGATTTGTAATGTTCTAATTTCTTTTATAAACTGTCAAATATTATTAAATTTGACTAGCATATAAACAAAGAGAAAAGAAAAACGAATCAAATATTTTTGTTTCACTCATATAGTACATTTTCATTCTTGCAAAAACAATTTGAACAAGACTTAAGAGCAACATATTTTTTTTTTTGGGGGGGGGGGTAATCTGAGAAAAGAGTTAAAAACGGGATATGACCAAGGATGTAATGCGTAAACCATATGCAAAATACAACCGAAATCCATGTTTATTTTCTTAATAATGAAGCCTTGTACACACACATTATTTCTCATATAACGAATTATATTATTTTGTAGTAATGCCACTACCCCAGAGGGTAATTTTTTGTCAAATTATGAAGATAGTTCCAGATTTTCTCACAGACAAAAAATGTCCCCCAAAATTGAAACCAATAACCAAATGGCCGCCATAATATCTATGTTTATTTATTTTTACTTATTTAAATAATGTCATAAATGTGTATGCGTGAATGTTTACTTCGTGTTGTACGTGTAATTGTATTATATATGTATGCATATGTGTGTACATATGTGTGTACATTTGCATGTAATTACTATTGCGTGTACTTATATTTATTTGAAAACGGAACTGCGGGTGCACACACACACACACACACACACACACATATATATATATATATATATATATATATATATATATATATATATATATATGAGAGCATGTAACAGAATTCTCTGAATATTTCAGACGGAAACAGAGAAAAGAAAGAAAGAAAAAAAAAACCTCCACACGCCAAATCTGAAGCAAACCAGGAAAAATGGAGACAAAAAATTCGTTTTTTAAAATATTTTTTATATTAAGAAAATTTAAAAAAGAATTCTTAAAAAATGAACTGAAAAAGAAAAGTTCAGAATGTGAGAGGCAAAAAGAGAGGGACAGAGAATGATGAAGCAAATGATAGAGTAAAAGACTGAAAGTCAAGTGTAGAATGAGTAAAGGTGTGAGGGTAGGAGGAATAAAGGTAGATAGATAGACATAAATATGAGGGTGGGGATAACGTGAGAGCAAGAAAGAAAGAAAGGAAAACAGAACGAGAGAAAGAGAAAAAGAGAGAAAGAGATAACACGAACGAGAAAAAGAGCAAGACTAGACATAGGAATAAATGTGTAAGAAGAAAAGGAAAAGAAAAAGGAAGAAAAACCTATTAAAAATAAATTGAGAAAGTCGAATTAGTTAAATGGAAAGACATGATACAGAGTTCTGAAAGAAATAAAAAGAAAAGAAAAAGAATTAAGAACAGAAGAAAAAAAGCAAGAGAGAAAGAAACAAAGATAGGGGTGAATTGAAAAGCATAGCAAAATTGAGAAAAAGAAAAAAAAATGAGTAAAAAGAAAAACAAGAGTGAAAAAGAAAGAGAGCTGAAGTCTCAGGGTGAAAAAAGAAAAAATGATGTGTATTTATTACAAAAATTTAATTTTTAAGATATTCCGAAAAAATACTAAAATAAAACCGGCCAGTTCTTCAGCTATCGATAAAGATAAAATATATGTCTAAACAGAAACTAAAGCTAAACACAGTAAAAATACAAATTTCATTATATATCAGTAAAAAAGGTTATATATATATATATATATATATATATATATATATATATATATATATATATATATATATATATATATATATATATATATATATATATATATATATATATTACCCATAATTAATTACACCCCTAACAATAAAAAAATCAATATTCATCTAAACGAAAAATGTCAGTACATGGTCATTATTTATATTGGAACACGTTAGAATCAAAACGGATATTCTTAGGTATTATTCATTACAAAAATATTCAGAACTAAAACTACGTAATTAAAAATAGATATATTAGCCCAAAAATAAATACATCCTTTATATGATAATCAAATTTTATTTTTGGGGACTGAAATGTTACATTTATAATTTGATTCCTCAGGTTTCAACGCAGAGGAGATTTGTATTAAATAGTACCTAATAATATCCGTTTTATCTGTATCATTTTCAATTAGAAATAATAAAATAATAGTATTTGTGTGTTACGAGAAATTTAACTTTTTTTTTAAAATCTAGGGGAGTAGTTATTTATGAGCGACAATATATATATATATATATATATATATATATATATATATATATATATATATATATATATATATATCAGTAGAAAAAGATAAAATGTTTCTATTATAATCCCTTACATTTTTGCCTCTCAATCGATTGTTTTTTTTCTTTCCTGTTTTAATATCCAGCGGTATATATATATATATATATATATATATATATATATATATATATATATATATATATATATATATCCCTTGGCAGTTGAGACTCCGATTTCCATCAAACTATAGTAAATAATGTTTGATTTTTTTCTAATCCATTCATTCATTTTTATATATAAATATGCTTGAGCAATTTTTGTTTGTTTTATACGTCTACAGATTACTTTATGCAGTTACTGTATACAGCGTGTGAAATCGTGTTATATTTGCCTGATAAAGACCTGTGCCTTTGATCTGTTGAACGAGTTCTGTTTTTATTATATAATGAAAAGTTAGTTTTCGTTTTCTTTTTTTGATTTTCTTTTATTTTGCTTTCACCTTTGGCTTCAGTATACAGCTATATCATAGTAAATAAAAATCGGAAGTTTTAAATATGAATAATTTTGTATAATACGAGAAAAAGCATCTGAAAATATAATATTTCTGCTCACATAAAATGAGATTGAGAACTGCTCTCATACGAAGATACCAACAGCGTAGTTCTGTGAAGTGTTTTTAAGGCATGTTACAGTTTACTAAGTTAACAGGTGACCCTGTAAAAGAGATATTCTTTTATTTTCATTCAAAAGGAATTTCTAAGAATCAAAATTGTAAGTTTTAGATATTTGTAATTATATCATGAGAATCATGGGAAACTGTTCTCGTGCAAAGAGATCATCAGACTGGGAAAAATACTTTAATCTTTGAAAATGTAAAATCTGTTTTGAAATCTACGTACACAGATATTCCAGGATATTTTTGATGTTTAAAAATTATTTCCAATTAACATCTGATGAAGTGGTATTATAAATATTTGATTGCGCAAAGGTCACTTAACATTTGAAAACTTGAATAAAATGTGAGTAAGGAAACGAAAAGTAATTTTTCTTTTGATTATGTTTATTTCTATTCTTGTAAATTCTTTGAACTAATTGTGATAATGTGATAAAGAATATAAAATATATTACGATAAAATAAGAATAAAAAAATCAATTATAAATAAAATCATTTATTCTAAATGGTACGTGATTGTTGTGCCACCACAAAAAATGTTTTCAAAACGCCAAATGGACTCCCATTGCTGCCCTTACATTTATATTGATCACCATTACTACAGGGTCATCAGGACCCTGACTTACAGATATAATAAATCTTCATTTGACCACCAAAGAAGTGCTGATACAAACAAGCATAGACTTGTCGGAAATGAAGATCCATCTCCTACAACCCCACTTATATGGCTCCAATGGAACAGAAAAGCTTGTGTGTTATTCCATTGTATGAAACCTGCTTGTACTGGATAATATCATCACAATGAAACTTATGAAAGCCTGCATCACCCTCTAAATCTAAGACAAGTTTGTTACTTGTAACTAGGTTAAAAGATGCCGATGGATTGCGAAAATATTTTAAAGTATTATAATACAAATACTCCCCTCCTGACATATTGTGCCCTGTTCAAAATCGGCATCGTTATTCAGGTTTTTTTCTTAATGTATATATACAAACACACAAGCACATACACACACATTCAGGTATTCTCAAATCAGAATTCAACTGAGAAATAAAGTAGTTGCACCTACAATAAAAAAACAACCCAAATAGAAACACTTACACCGATTTTGCTAATGAACAAATAAGACGATACTTCAGTAACCAAACCTAGTTAAACACATTTAAACTACAAAGCATATTAACTAGAATAATAGAAACTTTTGAAATTTTGTGAGGCATCTTCAAAAGAATTTTGTAGATGTAAAAATGACACACATGTTCGAGTAGTTAATCTAAGCAGGCAAACATTCAGTAGATAAGATTTTTTTGGATGTTTGTTTATTTTTTAGAAGCATTGCTGAATAAAGTATATATATTAAATATTCAGTAGATATTTATTTTAACTATTGACCAAATACCTTAATATTTATCCTTGTTCACTACACTTTCACAACCTGACACTAAAAAATGATGGGCAAGAAAGATTTGACTGAGAGCCCATTTTGAATTATCAGATCATGAACCAACCATTATGACCTACTGATTAGATAGAATATAACTCATTCAATACTGTTATGACCTGTTTAAGGGTCAATAAATAATAACTCAACACGGATATAAAATGTAGGGAACAGATTGTATTCAGCAATATATATCAACGTACAATGGAAGGGTTTCCTTGTTTCAGCTTACACGAAGAACTGTATCTGGTACTACTCGTTTGAGTAGCTTTACTCTGTTAAATATATACCATTTGGGTAAGTCCATGTTCGTGTCATAGGTATTTACCAAGAATATAGTTACAACCATCTAAATATTCTAAATGGCAGTAATAGAAGACATCATAAAAACACAAAAACGACACTTACCACAAGAGAACCTAACAAAAACAATGTGAATTACTGTCAGTCATAGAAAATCTAATCATAACACAAACCGATACAAATAAAACAACAATCATTCCGAGTATCAATGAGTATCTAAAAAACAATAAACAACTATATCACTCGGGAATTGATTTTGAAAGGGCCCAAAAGATTCAAGGTAATATCAATCCTTTGCAAGTCTCTCCAGCAAACGAAATGCAATTCCTTTCCCAACCGAACACACCACTCCAACTTCAAATAGCAGTCGTCAGATTTCACTTGCCGTCCAAACACTTTCTTCCTCACTCGCCCTGTCAGCGACAGTCCGTCTTTATTTCTCCTCATTTGGATGCGCTTATGCAAATTCGGATATACTTGAAAATTGTCCACCAGCTTCTTCTTCTTCTTCTTCTTCTTCTTCTTCTTCTTCTTCTTCTTCTTCTTCTTCTTCTTCTTTCTCTTCCTCTTCTTCTTCTTCTTCTTCTGTTTCTTCCTCTTCTTCTCTCTCGACACTGTTACTAAAGGACAAAAATACAGTCTCCCGTTCAGGCCAAAATAGGTCGCTTTTATAGTAAAATAAAAGTTGCGATGCACTATGGGTAGTCACTCATAATTCCTCGCAACCTCTATAAAAAGTCCATTTTGCCCCCTCCAATTTCTTGACACTTCTTACTCAGAGTGGGCATAATAGCGTGCCACATTCCTTCTTCCCCCGACCACATTCCTTTCCTTGCCAGTGACAGTTTCGCAGGCCAGGCATCTAGGTCGCTTTGAGTCAGGTAAGTTCGATTCGTTACTACAGGAAATAAAACCGATTCCTTCGAAGAACATCAAAACATCATTGTAAATAAATTATATACTCGCAAAAATCTAATCAACAAAGAAGCATCATAAAACCCATCAACCCAAAACCTGACTGGTTCTGTCTGCTTCCCAAAATACATAAAAACAACCGGGAAACAAGTAATTTTCTCAATTAACTGTCACACAATTAAACTACCTAAATATGTAGATCCCTATGTACAACCTCTTGCTAAGCAAATAAAGTCCTACATACGGGATACGACGGACTTTCTAAACAAAATCACTAGTATTAAAATAATACCACAAGATGCGATTTTGATCACAACGGTTGTCAAATCCATATACTCTAATATTAAGCACAACGAGGAACATTCAGCCTTAGGGAAATACCTCAATAAGAGAACAATAAAAAAAAACCTCCACATAAGTAATGACACCACGAATGCAACACACTTTAACACTGAACTTTAACCGGCAATATTTGTATAAACAAAAGGATGCTCTATGATTCAACCCGCTTATACGTGATCATTTACATAGATAAGTTTAAAAGTACGTACTTTTGCCATGAAATTAAAAATGACAGCCTCTTTTACGCAAGATACTTTGATGCCATATTCATCCTATACGAATGAGGATAGACAAAACTGAATAATGATGAATTCTAATAAGAAACCAACCAATATAACTACGACTTATGAACGACTCCATCAAATTTGACCACGAAAAATCGATACAAGCAATCGTATTTTTTTATATTTATATTTTCTAATATATATATTGTGAGGAGGTGGATGCAATGAAAATAACATATCCCGAAATTCAAAGCGTGCGCGGACGTGTCTGTCTTGCAGGGTCATCACAGGACTGTGCAGAGAGCGAGTGAAAGGATTTGGACCGCATCGTGGAAGTAGTCCGATAACCAGCCACCAGCCGCGTTGAAAAGCAGGCTAGTAGAATATCCCATCCCTATCCATCTCCAACAGGAGTACAATCGCGAGCTGCATATTTGGATAGACAACGGCTGGCTGCTTCCGTACCCTGAAATGAGCTTGGACACCCAAGGGGTCTGATCCCGCTGATGGCCGTACTACAGAACAAACAGAAAATTCGGCCAGTCATGAACTATTGCAAATTGAATTAGCATGTGGATGCTTATAAAGCCAATGCAGACGTTTGCGCTCAAAAGCTGAGGGAATGGCGACAGCAAGGGTCAAATATCGCTATAGTGGACCTGCGCCGAGCGTATCTACGAATTCACGTTTACAAGTCCTTTTAGCTATTCCAAACGCTGAAGGTTAAGGGGCAAAGGTATTGCATTACCCGCTTGTGGTTCGGGCAATACGTGGCCCCACAGATCATGTGGTCCGTTGTCAAGGCTGTGATCGGGCAAGATGAAACCATCAACAGCGCTACCTCGTCATACATCGACGACATATTCGTTAACGAGAGAGTGTGTCTGGCGGCTCATGTGAAGGCGCATCTTGAGCTGTTTGTGTTTATTTGTAAGGACCCAGAGCAACTCAACTCAAAGCGTGCGCGGACGTGTCTGGCTTGCAGGGTCATCGCAGGAAAGAAATATGGCTGCTTTAAGCACTATATTTAACGATGGGCGATCTCGAACCAGCGAGAATGGGATTGCACGTATGCAAATTCTGTCGAGATCGGTGCATATAAGCATACAGCGACGGCCAGGTGGGCGAGTCAAGCAATTACGTACGACGACTACGACTGTCTGATAACCTGAAGGAAGCAGATATATATATATATATATATATATATATATATATATATATATATATATATATATATATTGCCAAGAAAAATAACAATATACACAAAATACACAAAACCAACACAACTATCTACTATCTCAGGCCAAATATATAACAGCTCTCCCCTGTTCACAAGTAATTAGACTAAGAAGAGTCTGAACAGTCAACAATTAACTTAAACGTCAACGCTACTAACTAAAACAGCAGTTCTTGTTACATAATTAGAACGGAGGGTAGGCGAAGGGTCTGGAGAAAAAAACACGACGTAGACGCGTTGGCCTATGTAAGGAAGATAGCGGGCCTTTCTTGCTTTCTTTCTTTCTTCTCCCCAACTTTTACACTTAGTTGACAGGCGAAAGAGTCTGTTTACTAATTTTACTAATAAGTTTACTAAATCGAATAATGCCGACTCTTATTACAAACATTCTATCTCTCTTTACGTTAACGACTTTTTTAGAGATTTAAGGGTTGTTTTCACACACGAAGAAACGAGCCCATATATAAGAATGAAGAATAACTACGTTACATATGTAGATTTGGTGAAAGTGACCAGTCGTTCTCAAGAAGGGAACGAAAAGTTACTATTTGGTTCCGCACAGAGAGTAGAAACTGGATGTTGGAGGGTGATACAAACAACGAAAAAGAAAGAACAGAACAGGAAGAGAAGGACAACAACACACAAACAGAAAGGTAAGAAAATAATTGAAAGAACAGTAGAAATTAACGAAGAGGGGAAAAGAAGAAACGGGCAAGACAAACAGCAACATGAAACCTAACAAAAAAATAAAGATTAGGTACCAATTAAGTACTAGATAATTTTTAAAAATTTCTCTCGTACCGTCTCTGGATTTGCGTCGTGCAAGTAAACACACACACACACACACACGCACACACACACACACACGCACGCGCACACACACACACACACACACACACACACACACACACACACAGAAAAAGGTTAAGTGAGGGGACAAAAGAAAAAAAGACGTTTACGTAGACAAAAGAAAGTGCAGAGAAAAAGTCAATATTTGCAAGAGATTTTTAGGGGGATTGCAACGGAGTTAAATAAATGCTACTACCGAGATTTTGCATTCCTTGAGATCTAACTAGTACCTTAATGAAATTAAACTATAGAAAAGTAAAAGAGATGAGGCTTTGTATGCAGAATAGAAGACTGGGATGGAGAGGTTTTTTTCTACTAAAACATATCATGGGAGCAAACAATCAAATTCAGCTTACATTTATACATATTTCTCTGTTCGCAGGGATTTTTTAATTTGATAGGTTGCCAGTTTGAATAAAGAAAGTGATCTGAAGAAACTCGTAGGGTCTCAGATACCCACGGATTGAAATGGACCATAATCGCTATATACCCGGTCTTTAGGCTTTTTTTTCTTTACAAATTACTATGCTCTATTTATAAAAATTAAACATTGAGCTCTCAAACCTGACCTGAGCTTTGCAGCACCCAACTGTTGGAGGAAAGGGACATTTTAGAATCATCCTAATACCAAAAAACTTGGTACCCCACCAAACAAAAAAGTATATATATATATATTTTAAACAAGGGAGTCTGTGAGTAAGTCTGTCCAAACACTTATTAATAGAAACCTCCAATTAACGTGAGAAAATCTAAAATCAGAATTAGATAAGTACTTCGAAGTAAATAAAAATCCACATGCATACTTCTTTGAATTAGCTAGGGTAACACAGGGAAGATATGAGGAAGCAGAAACTTACATGAAAAGTGTGGTTACATTAGCGAATCGAGCCTATTAGGACATTGTGGGAGCATGGGTTAGGGATTTAATCATGGAAGGAATTTGGGGCCCAGAAATTAAATTGGCAATATTTAGAAGAGAATTTGGGACCAGAGATGAGGAATACCACCTTGAACGATGGGTGAGTAGACCGAGAACGAGGGCTAATATAGATCCTCACACTAAAGATGTTATACACAAGCCCATGGAAGTTTGTCATTCTCGGAGAAAAGCGTACAATAGAACAGTCCCGAGAGGAGGCGTGCTCACTATGCCCAGAGAGATTAGAAACCAGGTAGGCCGACGCGAGTGGGACCACCAAATACAATGTTGGAATTGTGATAAAAGGGGGCACTTAGGTATTTCCTTTAGGAGATCGGGAAACGGCCTAGGCCCGTTTGCACCGAACTCGACAAATGAACCAAAAATATACCAACATGAAATGAAAGGAATGAAACATATCAACACGTTAGTTAGATCGCAGAAGACAATTATCCTAAAAACTCAGCATACATTTACATGTGTAAGATTCAAGGTTATAACAAAGTCATAACTAGTTGAAACATAACAAACTCCGACACGTTTGTGAGACAAAACATTTTATATTTATAACAGCACAGGAATATGACAAGATACAGAAAATAATAACATGATACATGAACATTAAAGTACGTAAACATATAAAATCACTTACTAGTGATGAGGGGCCAGAGTTGGGGGCCGAAGTCCCCACGAGAAGGGGTCACATAAGTCTAACCCATGTGGTTTAGCCAAGAAGAAGGAGAAAAGAGGAAGAAGCGTTTGAAATAGCCGCTTAAATACTCTAGCCCCTGATGAGAACCAGCGACAACCCAGCGGAAAGATAACTCCTCCAGGCCAATGGGAAGATAGTCCCAACACATGCGAAGGGAAGACAAGTATAAATAAAAGATTTGGAAATTAATACCAAGAAGGAAAATAGGTACGGGATTTTTAAAGAGAATTGATGTATCTGTTTCTGATGCAGTCATTAGAGCGAATGTTTCACGAAAAATCCCCATTGTTATGATAAATGCGACTGATCATACAGTGAAAATCAAACGGGGCTGCTCAATAGCTAGACTTAGCAAGGCGGTTCCTCTAAACGATTTGTCCCCATAAAGCAACAAAACTAAAGACCGACTATCGTATACGATAGAAAATGTACAGGAATTGACATCGTGCAGCTAAAAAAAAGAGAGTCGAATATTTCCGAAGTTGACAGTCCGATATGTAGGGCAACTTTTCCAGTTCATTTAGATTCAGATTATGATGCGATACGGAGAGAATATACTGCTCGAGGAAGAGGTATCGGTGGCGGTGGCGATGGAAATATGTCAGATTTTCTAGTTAGGAACGTCAACAGATCGATGAGGGAAAAGCGATCTGTGAAGTGAGGCAAAGGGGAGTCTGAAGAAACCATATATGATAGAGATAAAATAGCAGAAGTCTCGGCGATAGAGATGAGCGGTGGTTCACGTTGCTGTACAATAGTTGAGGAGAAGGATGAAGAAAATTAAGGTTCAATGGAGGAGAAAGTTGTTAAAGTTAAAATGAAAAAGAAGATGAAGGACCGGTGTTTAATTTACTGAAATTAAATTTTGAATTGAGGGTACGGATAATGCCTCTAACAAATTAGAATTAGATTCAAAAGTTAAGTTAGATCCAGCACAGGGTGAGCTCCATATATCTTGCTGAATGGTAGGCAAATACAGGAGGCTTGAGGATTTGTAACTGGTCAATAATTCGATTTTTCTCCTCGGAAATAAAAAGAGACAGTTTTTAATTGAAAAGATCCTTATTCTGCATACGAGCCAAACTTAGATTCTAAGAGGTCGTGTTGAGTGTTAACTAGAATTAAAGATGTTTTGAAAAAATATAACAGCACGAAGGTTGAGAAGAAAAAGAAAAAGAGTGAAGAAATAATTTGCATAAAAAAGTGGAATGAACACCGAAAAGAGAAAAAAATTAATAATTAACAAGCAGGACATTGAAAAAGGAAGGAAGAAATAATATTTTACCAAAAGAAAATTAAGAAAAATAAAACAAAGAAAAAAATGAAAAAAGAATGAAAATTAACTGGATGAAGAAAACATTGAAACAAATAAGGTAAATGAAAAGAAAATAAAGAGAGCGAAGAGAAATTAATTTTATAAACTTTTTATTTTGGGTTTAAACGTTGAAAAAGTAAAGAAAAAAAAGAGAACGAACATTACTGAACTGGAAAAGAAAACGAGAAGCAATTTAAATGAGGGACACAGATGTTGATGTATGAATTTTGTTTGATTAATTTTGTATTTTATTTTCATGTATTGTGAAAGCAGAGAGAGATGAAAGGAGAGGATGCAAAAGGGAAAAAAAGGTAGTTACGTAATTAGTTAAAATTCATATCCAAACTTATTTAAGTGTGGCCATGAATTTTGTAAAGGCAGGTGAGGCATGTTACATAATTAGGGATTTTGGGTAGTAAAAGAATCAGCTTTAGTAAAAGTAAATTATGGATGAAAATGAAAGAAAGAAATATTTTGGAAAAAATATTTTGAAAGAAAGAATCTAGCAGGTATGCATTTGGTGAATTGTTTGTTTAGATATTTTCGGGAGAATTAAAAACATTGGAAAGGATTGTTTGGTTAAAATTCCAATGTAATTATATAATATAATATAATTATATACAATGGAATTAAGATAATGACGTAAGAAAATAATTAGCTAATAGAGGGTAATTATAAAATAAGGGGCGAATAGTCGAACAGTGAGTGAAGGGAGCAATGATCTGGAGATGCAAGCGCGACGTAGACCCGTTAGCCTATTCGAGAAAAGCAGCCGGCCTTTCTTGCTTTCTTTCTTTCCTCTCCCCAACTTTGTCACTTAGTTGACATGCGAGACAGTCATAAGTTTACTAAAGCGAACTATGCCAATTCTGTTATTATAAAGTTCTTTCTATCTCTCTTTGCGTTAACGACTACATAAATTGTCACGGCCATAATAAATATTGTTGACAAGAGTTTCGGTTGAGTTTGTTTTTAATCAGCACAGCTTACCACGGATCTTAATTTAAGGGTCATTTTCCTACACGACGAAACGAGCCCATATATAGGAACAAAGACTCACTACGTTATATTCTCAGCACTGGTATATACCAAATACGTTAATTGAAACTCAGATAGCTAAAATCAGGATAGTGAAGGTAGGATACTCAAAAACTTAAACCAAAAAGAGAAGCAACATCGCACCCCCCCCCTCGTAACAGCATTTAACAATACTCTCCTACCACTATATCAAATAATCAAGAATCATTTGGGACATTTAAATGTAAACCAAAACTAAAAGATATTTTTCAACAATCAGCAAATTGACCTATCGTTTATCAAATAACCTTGAGAGACAGGAAGCAACAATAAACTAAATAATAAAGTAATCTATCCCAAGCGAAAAACTTAAATCTACAATACTTTACCAACCATTTAGTATTAAGAACAACCTATGTTGCAAGGACATAAAATTAGCCGACTCTTTCACTAGCATTACAACTAAAAAAGACTTTTAAAATGTACCACTAATCAAAATGTAATTTATTTACTGGACTGTACACAGCAATGTGTTGGAAAGTCAGAATAGCTATTTTATCTTAGACAACACTATAGATATAGAATCAAATCTATGAATCCCAGTAAACAAATAACGGTAGAACAACAGTTCCGCTCAAACGGTCACGATTTCAACAGATTTTCAACATTTACCATCGTAGGAAGAATTGAAAAATACATCAACATAATGTTATTAATTGAATGGAGGAATATAAATGGAAAAAATAAAAAATCTGATACTGTTGAACTTGATATGGAACTTATTTACCAAGCCTGGTAATAAAATGTGGGTGTCACTAACACGTATATAAACAAATACATCCACCACTGGTTGACCACATCTAACTTGGAATGAATCACTAATGAAAATAATAAACTCATTAGTCAGATGCCTTCACAACAGACGCAAATATATATATATATAAAAGCAATTAAAGATAATTTAACCGGAAGTTTCTCACACAAATATGGAAAGGGTTCAAATTGGGTTAAGAGATTGCGTGTTTGTCTGTCTCTAGCCAAAACTTTCTTACTACTCTATTCACAATTCCCTTAGTTATTTACGTCCCATTCTCCATGGTTTTATTTTTATTCAAACCTCCATTATTAAGGAAAATGATTTTACATTATTAATACTGTTGATCATATCTACACACTAAATAACATGCAATTGTATTTATTTACAAGGTATCTTTAATTTCCTGTTTAAACAGACATATTCAAAAAATGTATATCTATGATTTTAATATGTAGAAATAGAATTAAAAATTTTTTAGACTATATTCATAAAAAAAGTTTTAAAATGATTAAGAAGGGGTGTTATTAACTTCAACTTAGTCTAAGTAGAATTTTTGAATAAGATAAACAAACAAAATAAAGCAATAAGAATGTAACATATATAAAAATTATAAAATAAAAAATTATTAAAAAATTATAAAATAATTAAAAAATGATAATATAAAATTATAAAATTATAAAAGATTAAATAGTAAAATAATATTATTATTACTATACTAATATATATATATATATATATATATATATATATATATATATATATATAAAAAATATACGTATATAATATAAATACAATATAAAAAAGTCGTCGGGGCGGCCTAAAGTCGGTGTCAGCCAGTCGGTGAGGGGGTCTATCCCCTTTTCACTAGCGCTAGACCAAGGAGATTGTTTTTGGCGTCTGAGGTGAAGCGCCACACCTACCATCAGCTCCTTACTTTACCGCACAGATCCCTGTGCTACTCATACGCTGAGTTGGCGAGGACCGGTATCGAACTAGGAACGTGTGGTTTCTAGCCCAACGCTCTACCGACTGAGCTAACCCGGTCCATTACAATATAATATAATTAATTAAACAATAATCACAGCACAAACAAAATTATAGAAATATTAGATTTTTTATTATATTACAAACAGTACAATTATTACAACATCAATATTATCATTATCAATTATTACAGTAAATAAAATTCTTCTTATCAATTATTATAATTATAATTATATCATTATCATTGATAATGATTATTGCAGTATTCATATTAAGTTTATAATGTTACTATGATATTACATCATATAACCATTTAAGTCTATAGTCTCCATCCACTTCAACAATTTATTTTCATTAATGATTTTTTATACCAATTACAAACAATTTAAAAGTATTTTATTGTTAATAACGTAGTGCATACTACAATATTAATCATTAATCATATCATCATATCATTCAATCATTGCCAATAATCAATATATCAATAGATTATCGAAGTATCATAATTGTTACAATTTTTATTCGCTCTAAAAGTATCCATTAAATCAAAATCAGATTTCTTATTTAATTTTGTAACGAGTTAATATCCATTTAGTCTCTCAATAATACATATATGAGTCAGGAAAATGGCTAATATCGATGGTATTAATATTATTCATTTCATCACTAATTTTAGATATAGTCAGAAGTAATAGATATTCTAGAGATTAAAGTAATATTATCGGTAGTTTTTAATAAATTATACTCTTTAAAAAAACAGTTTCATCATATTAATAATTATTTCTAATTATATCAATACTATTTAACACTATTATAGTTATTAGGTATTAATTAGTTTTATTGCAAATAATTTTAGCTTAATAAATTAGTAATTTAGCGGTTCAAATAATTTAGCTTAATTAAAGCGAAATTATTTGAACCGTATAAGAAAGAGACATATTGTAAATTCACACCAGTATTAAGTACTATATAATTATATTTAAGGAACTTATTACTAATTACCCTAATAAAAGCAAATAAATCCGTGAATATATAAATAAAAAAAATCATTCATAATTGAAAGGAGAAAACTTTTAATATAAACCAAAATCCTACCATCAGTTTTCTTCCCCATTCCACATCCAAAAATAACCATATAAATCAATAGCAATATAACCAGAATCACAGCACAAACAAAAATAATAGAAATATTAGATTCCTTATTATATTACTAAACATTACAATAAGTTACAAACACCAAATATTTAGCATTAATCAATTAATACAGTAAATATTATTCTACTTCTTCTAGTTATTATAATTTATATTATTACCATTGATAAACATAATGTTGACTGCATTAGGGAATTTGTTTATAATGGATTTGGGATTGGTTGGAATGAACATTGATGTAACTGGGGTTTAAGTTATCTTTACTTAAAGGTTTAAAACTATCATTGGACAAATTGAAGGTAATGTCAAGGAAGTTAACTATTTTCAGATTCTGAAATATCTCGATTTTAAAACTAAGTTAATTGCAAGCTCGTATGAATTTTTTTCTTTATACTAGAGGTTTTAGGTCATTACTATCCGGGATATAAATTAGGCGGTCTTCCGCGATATAAACCTATATGTTTAAGGTCGATTATCCTATTAAGAGTTTCTAAAATATAGTTTCCTATTAGATTCGCTATTTGTGTCCAATCATATGCTCCCATGGGAACATCAAAATTATCTAGGCGTATTTCTTAATTAGGTAAATTATGTAGTTTAAGGATAGATTTTCTACATAATATTAACTCTATTTGGCTCATTCAGAAATATTACAGAAGGTTTTTAGCATGGTTTAGAACTGCTTAACAATAGCTCCTTAGAGATAAGGGGTAAAATTCAACAATTCAAATTGGATAAAGGTGCATTTGCCTTTATTCTTAATACTTTTGAACCATCAATGGTATCAACAGAGCTTTTCTAAGATTCATATCTAGGTTTGTTAAGGATGTTAGAAACAATTTCATTTCATTAATTAAATTCTTAGCTCAGTTTTTTGATAGGATTATTATCTAGAACTGTTGTTTATCTAGGAAATTGCATAAGATATGGCAACTTTTTCCAATTTGGCATTCTATCATTGATGTTTATTTGCTAGCAAAGTGTTAATTCTAGTTTATCTGAGAAATAGAATTTCATGGATCTAATTTTAATAATTATTTGTAGTTTTATATATAATAACTTCTTAGAGTTAGAAGGGCTGATCTTGAAAATGTTCTGGCTTATCGGACTTAACTGCAATTTTTTTAGAGTCATTAATATTTAATAGTCTTTTCTAATATTATTTGAAAACAATTAAATTGTTTTCCTGAATTTAACAATTCTATCATAAGTCTTTAAGAGGTCCTCTTCAAATGGTTCAAGAAGTTGTTGCTGGGTGGAGTCTTCGAGATTTTAGTTAAAGTAATTCTATGGTCAGTGGTGATCCATAGGGTTGAGGTAAAAACCTTATCTCAATCTTCCTAATGAAATCCAGATTTATCTTGTCAGAGATAGAGGTGAATGAATGTAGTGAAGGATAAGGAATATTCCTGAGGGAATCTTCTGGCGTAAATTTCTCATTGGAAGTATCCAGTACTTTAGAATTAAATCTATGCACATAATATATTCAGTCATTAGTGTTTTTGTTTGTTTTTTTTTTTTTTGTTTGTTTGTTTTTACATAACTTCCCGTGTCGATTTTGGTGATTTTTCTGTTTCTTGATGGGTTTTTTCTTCCTTTTTCCCCAAATTTGCGTTTTAATGATGCGCCAGTTCATAGGCAGGGTCACATCACGTTTCATAAACTTCACCGTCAGCGTGTGCTGAATCTGCTGTGACATCGTAGTTTCAAAATTTGATATTTCATCCAACGTCCAATGTCTGTTTTATCTTTAACTCATCTTTGTCATTACAATATGTGGTCATTTTCTTTTTCTTTATTTTTTTAATTTTTTTTACTGTATGCCATTTTACATATGAGAATCATCAGTATGATTTTACTTTCCGAAATGACACGGAGAAATATGTAAAGTGATATCGACAATTTATCGCTATGAAATCTATCTCTCTGATAAATAAAACGGGGATTCTTCCAAGCTGGAGCCGTGTTAGAATGTGCGGCCGTAAGTTGCGTGGTGGGAATGATTCTATCAGGATCATTTTTTTTTAATATCAAAACATTTAAATGGTATAGTCCACGTTGAGATTCAATGTATTATAATTATGAATTATATACAGAGCAATATGTTTTTACAATGAATAAAATTAAATTAACTGAAATTCTAAAAAACGAAAACATAATGAAGCATAACACATAAAATTACATATTTGTAAATATGTCATGAAACAAAGAATATTGTAGATTTTTCTCATTACGCCACGCAATCATAAAATTCACACAACGTGCGACACGCACATATACAACAAGAACATATTAAGTTTAACTGTCTGCCCGCAAATAAGTTACATCCTTAATAATTCTTAAAGGTATTTTGTTTGTACGCGGCCGTTCTACGTGAGAACATGCACCGGTTTCACTATAAATAGTGAGACACGAGTGGAAAGGGAGGACTGTTCCCGTTCAACGACAAGCTAGTCGTACAATGTCCATTATTGTAAATACACTTGTCTTATTTACCCCCCATCTCGCTTGACTTTCTTTTTATGTGTGGAACTAACATATCATACAATTTTCTTTTAACACAAAAACACCAAGATTTGTTATGTCAAGGCAACATATTGATAAAGAATGAATTTTTAAAGATGATCTATTTTTCAAAATCTACTGAACTTAAAAGCATATGTAAGCAAAATAAATGTCAACACCTACTGACGGTAAATAATGGTTGAGGTGTACTTAAATTTGGACTTCTAATTATTCAGAGTTTGGTTACAGAATTTCAATGTTATAGAGTTTGCAATAACTCATACAAAATGCTATCAATTTTACGTTTATACTTTTGCATATTGATAGTATTTGGAAATAGCTCTTAGTAAACACTATCAAATGTCGATAATTAATTATCATACTGCGGTATATCCACAGTCTGCTAGTCAATGTTTTAATTTAATGAAAAACGGAATGCATTTTTTTATTTTATTTCACAATGAATTCTAGAGTACAGAAATGACCCTGAACGTAGAAGCCATGGTGTTTGGGGGTGATGATGATCAGCTAGCTAGTGGTGGAGAAAAGAAGCGGGGTGCGGAAGTCACAAAAAAGAGAGTGTGGAATTATAAATTGCCCAAGAAACGTAGATCACAGATGGGTCCAATTTTATTTAACGCTTGGAGGGCAAGAGCAAGAGAAAAGAAAATACGAAACTTATCACACCAATTAGGGTTAACAAGGTCAACGTGTTATTTCTTTTTCTCTGAACTCTGCCTTCCAGGTTAAATAAATTGGACCCATCCTGTGACTACGTTTCTTGGGGCAATTTATAATTCCACACTCCTCTTTTTTTACTTCCTGCACCCGGCTTTTTTCTCCCCACTAGCACTGAATCATCCAATCACCCAAACCACCATGAGCTTCCTTCAGGTCATTTTTCGTACTTAGAATTCAGTGAAATAAAACTAAAAAAATGCATTCCGTTTTTTATTAAATAAAACTGACTAGCAGGACCTGTGATATACGCGCAGTATGAAATTAATCTATTACGAATTTGATATGTTTACTTAAGAGCTATTTCCAAATACTTCATAATGCAAAAAAGTATAAACGTAAAATTGATAGAATTTTGTATGACGTTATTGCTAACTCTATAACATTGAATTCTGTTACCAAACTCTGATAATTGAGTCCAAATTTAAGTACACCTCAACCATATTTCCGTCAGGTAGGTGTTGACATTTTATTTTGCTACATAGCTTTAATTCAGTAGATTGAAAATAGATCATCTTGATAAAATTCATTTTTATCAAACTTATGTTGCCTTAGACATATACAAATCTTGTGTTTTGGTTTAAAAAAGAAAATTGTTGTGAATGTTAGTTCCAACAGTAAAAGAATCAGTCGAGAATTGGGGTAAATAAGACAGTGTTTTACAATTAATGGTACATGTAAGACTGCTTGTCGTTAACGGAACAGTTCTCCTTTCCATGGTGTCTCACTATTTATAGTGAGAACGGTGCATGTTTCTCCACTGTAGGAACGCCGGTACACAAAAATTACCTTAAGAATTATTAAGGTGTACTTATTTGCGCAAGACAGTTAAACTGTTAATATGTTCCTTGTGTAATGTGCGTGTGCGCAGTGTGTAATTTATGATGCGTGGCGTAAATGAGGAAAAAATCTACAATTTCTTTGTTCATATGACAATTTTAACAAATATGTAATTTATGTGTTATGCTTCATTATGTTTCGTTTTTAAGAATTTTAGTAATGTAATTTTATTATTGTAAAAAATATTGCCTGTACTATAATCCATAAATTATAATACATTGAACTCACGTGGACTAACCAATTTATGTTTGATATTAAAAAAAAAATGACTGATAGAATCATTCCCACGCACCAACTTACCATGGCCGCCAATTCTAAGACACGGCTCCGCTTGAAGAATCCCGTTTATTTTATCAGAGAGATGAGATTTTCAACAGAGTCCGATAATTGTCGTATCCACTTTTACATATTCTCGTGTCATTCGAAAGTAAAATCATAACTGAATAGATTCTCATATGTAAATGGCATTACAGTAAAAAAAATTAAAAATAAAAGAAAAAGAAATAGACCAGCATCTTGTAATGACAAAGATGTTTAAAAAGATAAAACAGAACATTGAGTTGGATGGAAATATCAAATATTTGAACTACGACGTCACAGCAGAGTCAGCACACGCTGACTATGAAAGTTTATAGAAATCGTGATGTGACCTGCTATGAACTGGCGATCTATTAACGCAATTGGGGAAAAAGTGAAAAAAAAACACATCAAGAAACAGGAAATCACCAAACGCCAGTGAAGTTATAAAAACAACAACAAAAAAAAAAAACAAAACAAAAACACTAATTGAACTGAATATATATGTTGGCATAGATTTATATTCTAAAGTACTGGATTACCTTTCAAATGAGAATTACCCAGAAAGATTCCCCTCAGGAATTTCCTTATCCTTCACTAACATTATTCACTTATGCTCGACAGATAAGAATGGGATTCATTAGGAGTTGAGATGAAAGGCTTATTTTTCTCACCCTAATGGATTCACCCACTGACCATACGAAATTACTTAACCTAAAATCCAGAAACTCCCCAGCAACAACTTCCTGGAACCATTTGAAAGAGGACTCGGTTTAGACTTAATTGAATTGTTAAATTCAGAAACAATTTAATTGTTTTTCAAATAATATTAGAAAAGAATTAAAATTATTATGACTCTAAAAAAATTGAGTTAAGGCCGATAAGTCTCAGAAACATTTAAAGATCAGCCTTCTAACTCTAGAAGTTATTATATATAAAACATCAAATAATTATACATTAGATCATTGAATATTCTATTTCTCAGATTAAACTAGATATTAACACTTTTGCTAAGCAAACTAAACATAATGATAGAATGGGCAATTGGGAGGAAAAATGTGCTATGATCTTATGCAATTTCCTAGATAACAACATTTTCTAGACTATTAATCATCAAAAACTGAGTAATTCAATTAATAAATGTTTTCTAACATCCTTACAACCAGATTGATCTTTAGAAACTCTGTGATAACATTGAAGTGGTTCAAAAGTTTAAGAATAAAGGCAAATGCACCTTTATCCAATTTGTATGTTAATTTTCCTCTTCTCTAGGAGCTATTGTAAGGCAGTCTAAACCATGTAAAACCTTATGTAATATTTCTGATGAGCAAATAGAGTTTAATATATGTAGAAAATCTATCCTTAAACTACATAATTTACCTGAATCAGAATAGCCTAGATAATTTTGATGTTCCCATGGGACATATGATTGGACACAAATAGCGATCAATAGGAAACATATTTTAGAAACTCTTAATAGGAATAATCGACCTTAAACATATAGGTTTATATCGGGAAGACGGCCTAATTATATCCCGGATAGTAATGACCTAAAACCTCTAGTATAAGAAAAATCATACGAGCTTGCAATTCCTTAGTTTTAAAATCGAGATACTTCAGAATCTGAAATACTTCCTGACATTACCTTCAATTGTCAATGATAGTTTTAAACCTTTTGTAAAGATACTTAAACCCAGTTACATCAATGTTCATCCAAACCTCCCAAATCCATTATAAAACAATACCTAATGCAGTCACATTATGTTTATCAATGTAATATTAATTAATATAACTAGAGAAGTAGATATATTTACTGTATTATTGATAATGCTAATATTGGTGTTGTTATATTGTAATGTTAGTAATATAATAAGAATCTAAAATTTCTATATTTTGTTTGGTGCTGTGATTCTGTTATATTGCTATTGATTTATAATGGTTATTTTTGGATGTGGATGGGATAGAACTGATGGTAGATTTGGTTTATATAAAGTTTTCTCCCTTTCAATATTGATGATTTTTTTAATTTTATATTCACGTTTATTTGCTTTATTAGGTAATTAGTAATAGTTCCTTAAATATTAATTTATAAGTCTTTAAATACTGTGTGAATTTACAATATGTCTCTTCTTATACGTTCAAAATAATTTCGCTTAATTATAGCTAAATTATTTGAACCGTAATCTATTTATTAGCTAAATTATTTGCAATAATACTAATTATACTAATAACTATAATAGTGTTAATATATTGAATATTAGAAATAATTTATATGATGAAACTGTTTTTAAAGAGTATAATTATAAAACTACGATAATATTACTTTAATCTCTAGAATAATCTATTACTTCTGACTATATCTAAATTAGTGATGAAATGAATAATATTAATACCATCGTATTAGCCATTTCCTGATCATATATGTATTATGAGAGACTAATGGATATTAACTCGTACAAAATTTAAATAAAAATCTGATTTGAATTTAATGGATACTTTTAGAGGATAAAATTGTAACAATTATGATACTGATAATTTGATATATTGATTATTGGCAATGATGAATGATATGATGTTAGTTGTAATACTCACGGTTCTAAAACGATCATGCCCGAGTCCTTTTTCTTCTTGGTACTAAAACTCCGATAAAGTCATCCGAGAAACATGTCGTCACCAACTCCCAGCCTTTATTACGTGCTCGTCTAGTGGCTTCTACCAGGGAGAGGGAGGCGAGAGAATGAGAGAGAGAGAACACTACTAAATTCTGGGCTCTAATCAGGTCTGTGCCCTTACGACGGACGCCGGCCAAAAAGAGGACGAACCCTTTCTTCCATTCCCACGTCCACCCACTGATCCGGTCAACACCACTTCCGGTCAACACCGACTCGGCTTGCCCCTCAATTCTTCGTTCGGTCACGCTACGGTCAAAACATGCTCTCCTCTTTTGGGTCATCACTATTTTTTTAAGCCTTGTTATTTATTCCTCCTCTCTTCCATTAGGCAGTTCTAGCTCACAAGGGTCATATTGCACAATGATGATATGATTAATGATTATATTGTAGTATCACAACTATTTAACAATAAAATACTTTAAAATTGGTTTGTAATTGGTAATAAAAAATTCATTAATGAAAATAAATTGTGATGATGGAGACTATAACTAAATGGTTATATGATGTAAATATCAATAGTACATTATAACTTATATGAATACTGCATAATCATATCATGATAATGATATAATTATAATTATAATAATGATAAGAGAATTGTTTACTGTATAATTGATATGATAATTATGATGTTGTAATAATTGTAGCTGTTTGGTAATATAATAAATCTTAACTATTTCTATAATTTGTTTGTGCTGGATTATGTTTTAATTATCATCATTATATTGTAATGGACCGGGTTAGCTCAGTCGTAGAGCGTTGGGTCTAGAAACCACACGTTCCTAGTTCGATACGGTCCTCCAAACTAAGCGTATAAGTAGCACAGGGATCTGTGCGGTAAGTAAGGAGCTGATGGTAGGTGGGCGCTTCATCCCTAGACCCAACAATCTCCTTGGTCTAGCGCTAGTGAAAAGGGGATAGACACCTCACCGACTGGCTGACACCGACTTTAGGCCGCCCGACGACTTTTTATTTGTTTTCTATTATATACGTATAGTTTTAAATATATATAATATTAATATATATATATATATAGTATATTAGTATAGTAATAATAATCTTGTTTTATATTTATTTTTATATTTATAATTTTATATTATCATTTTTTTTATTATTTTATAATTTTTTTAATAATTTTTAATTTTTATAATTTATATATTGTTACATTCTTATTGCTTTATTATTTGTTTGTTTATCTTATCAAAATTCTACTTAGACTAGTTGAAGTTAATAACACCCTTCTTAATCATTAAACTTTTTTTATGAAATATAGTCTATAAAAATTTTTAATCTATTTCTACATATTAAAATCATGATATAATCATTTTTTGAATATTTCTGTTTAAACAGGAAATTAAAGATCCTTGAATAAACTACATTGCATGTTATTAGTGGTGTAGATATGATCAGCAGTATTAATAATGTAAATCATTTTCCTTAATATGGAGGTTTGAATAAAATAGACCCATGGAGAATGGGACGTAATTACTAAGGGAATTGTGAATGAGTAGTAAGAAAGTTTTGGCTAAGAGACAGACAAACAGCATCTCTTAACCATTGAACCTTTTCCATATTGTGTGAGAAACTTCCGGTTAAATTTCTTTATTGCTTTTATATATAATATACTTTGGCGTCTGTTGTGAAGGATCTGACTAATCGAGTTTATTATTTTCAATTAGTGTTCTTCCAAGTTAAGATGTGGTCAACAGTGGTGGATGTATTGTTAATCGTCGTTAGTCGACGCCCCCACATTTTATTAGCAGCTTGGTAAATAAGTTCCCATATCAAAGTTCACAGTATCAGATTTTTATTTTTTCCATTTATATTCCTCCATTCAATTATACATTATGTTGATGTATTTTTCAATTCTCCTACGATGGTAAATGTTGAAAATCTGTTGAAGATCGTGACGTTTGAGCGAACTGTTGTTCTACCGTTATTTGTTACTGGGATTCATCGATTTGATTCTATATCTATAGTGTTGTCTAAGATAAATAGCTTTCTGACCTTTCCAACACATTGCTGTGTACAGCCAGTAATAAATTTACAATTTTGATTAGTGGTACATTTTTAAAAGTCTTTTAAGTTTAATGCTAGAAATGATCGGCTATTATTCCCTGCAACATAAGTGTTCTTAATACTAAATGGTTGTAAAGTATTGTGATTTACCGCTTCTCGCTTCGGCTCGCTTACTTTATTATTAGTTTTATTGAGTTCTTCTCTAAGGTTATTTGATAACGATGTCAATTGCCTGTGTTTGAAAACTATCTTTTAGTTTTGCTTTACATTTTACAATGTCCCACGATTCTCGATTATTTGATGTAGTGGTAGGAAAGTATTTGTTAAATGCTGTACGAAGGGGGTGCGATGTTGCTCTCTTTTGGTTTAAGTTTGAGTATCCTACTTCACTCATTGCTTTTAGCTAATCTGAGTTTCAATAACGTATGGTATATCCAGTGCTGAGAATATAACGTAGTGAGTCTTTGTTCGCTTATATGGGCTCGTTTCGTAGTGTAGGAAAATGACCCTGTAAATTACAGATCCGTGGTAAGCTGGCTGATTAAAAACAACCAACCGAAACTCTTGTCCAACAATATTTATCCTTGGCCGTGACAATTATTGTAGTCGTTAACGCCGCAAACGAGAGATAGAAAGAATGTTTATAATAAAGATTTGGCATAGTTCGCTTTATAAACTTATGATCTCTCGATGTCAACTAAGTGATCAGGTTGGGGAGAGGAAGAAAGAAACAAGAAGGCCGGCTGCTTTTCTCGAATAGGCTAAGGTCTCGTCGCGCTTGCATCCCAGCATCATTGCTCCCTTCACTCACTGTTTGACTATTCGCCCCTTATTTTATATTACCCTCTATTAGCTAATATTTTCTTCACGTACCACTCTATCTTAATTCCATGTTATAATTATATGTATTATCATAATTACATTGCCGCACATTTTAACCAAACAATCCTTTCCAACTGTTTTTAATTCTCCCGAAAATCTTTAAACAAACATTCACATTGCATACCCTGCTAGATTCTTTCTTTCAAAATATTTTTTTCAAAATATTTCTTTCTTTCATTATTCCATCATAATTTACTTTTACTAAGCTGAATTTTTGCAACCCAAAATCCCTAATTATGTACAATGCCTCACCTGCCTTAACAAAATTCATCGGGCCACCTTAAATAGTTTGGATATGAATTTTAACTAATTACGTAACTACTTTTCCCTTTTGCATCCTCTCTTTCATCTCTCTCTGCTTCACAATACATGAACATAAGAAATACACAAATATCAACAAAATTCATACATCACATCTGCTGTCCCTCATTTAATTTGCTTCTGTTTTTCTTTTCCAGTTCAGTAATGTTCTTCTCTTTTTTCTTTACTTTTCACGTTTAAACGCCAATAAAAAAGTTTATAAATTAATTTCTCTTCGTCTCTTTTTTTCTTTCATTACCTTATTTGTATTAATGTTTCTCGTCAGTTATTTCATTCTTTTTCATTTTTTTTCTTGTTTCATTTTTTCTTCTTTCTTTTGGTAAAATATTATTTCCTCCTTCTTTTTTCATGTCCTGCTTGTAATTTTAACTTTTTTCTCTTTCAGTGTTTCATTCCACTTTTTTTATGCAAATTATTCTTCAGCTCTTTTCCTTTTTCTTCTCAACCTTCGTGCTGTTATCTTTTTATCAAAACATCTTTAATTCTAAGTTAACATTCAACACGACCTTCTTAGAACTAAGTTTGGCTCGTATGCAGAATAAGGATCTTTCATTAAAAACTGTCTGTTTTTTATTCCGAGGAGAAACTCGAATTATTGACCAGTTACAAATCCTCAAGCTCCTGTATTTGCCTACATTCAGCAGATATTGGAGCTCACCCTGTGCTTGGATCTAACTTAACTTTTGCATCTATTCTAATTTGTTAGAGGCATTATCCGTACCCTCAATTCAATTTAATTTCAGTAAATTAACCGGTCCTTCATCTTCTTTTTCATTTAACTTTAACACCTTTTCCTCATTGAACCTTAATTTTCTCATCCTTCTCCTCAACTATTGTAGCAGCAACGTGAACCACGCTCTCTCTTCCGGAGCTTCTGCTATTTTATCGCTATCATATATGGTTTCTTCAGACTCCCTTTGCCTCACTTCAGCAGATCGCTTTCCTCATCGATCTGTGACGTTCCTAACTATAAAATATGACATATTTCCATCGGCACCGCCACCGATACCTCTTCCTCGAGCAGTATATCTCTTCGTTCCCATCATAATCTGAATTAAATGAACTGGAAAAGTTGCCCCTACATATCGACTGTCACTTCGGAAATATTCGACTCTCTTTTTTTAGCTGCACGATGTCAATCTGTACATTTTCTATCGTCTACGATAGTCGGTCTTTAGTTTTGTTGCTTTTCTGGGGACAGAATCGTTTAGAGGAACCGCCTTGCTAAAGTCTAGCTTATTGAGGCCGCCGTTGATTTTCACTGTATGCACAGTCGCATTTATCATAAACACATGGGGATTTTTGTGAAACATTGCTCTAATGACTCATCAAAAAGATACATCAATTCTCTTTAACAATCCGTACCTATTTCCTTCTTGTAATTAATTCATCTTTTAATTTTAACTACTTGTCTCCTTCGCATGTGTGGGAACTATCTCCTTGGCCTGGAGGATTTATCTTTCCGCTGGTTGTCGCTGGTTCTCATCAAGGGGCTAGGTATTAAGCGGCTATTTCAAACGCTTCTTCTCTTTTCTCCTTCTTCTGGCTAAACCACATGGGTTAGACTTTGTCCCTTCTCGTGGGACTTCGGCCCAACTCTGGCCCTCATCATCGTAAGTGATTTTATATGTTTACGTCTTTAATGTTCATGTACATGTTATTTTTTCTGTATTTTGTCATTTCCTGTGCTGTATAAATATAAAATGTTTTGGTTCACAAACGTGTCGGAGTTTGTTATGTTCAACTAGTTATGACTTGTTATAACCTTGAATCTTACACATGTAATGTATGCTGAGTTTTTAGGATATCTGTCTTCTGCGATCCTAACTAACGTGTTGATATGTTTCATTCCTTCATTATGTTGGTATATTTTTGGTTCATTTGTCGACGTTCGGTGCAAACGGGCCTAGGCCGTTCCCGATCTCCTAAAGGAAATACCTAAGTGCCCCTTTTATTCACAATTCCACATTGTATTTGGGTGTCCCACTCGCTGTCGGCTACCTGGTTCTAATCTCTTGGGCATAGTGAGCACGCCTCCTCTCGGACTGTTTATTGTACGCTTTCTCTTAGAATGAACAAACTCTCCATGGCTTGTGTAAACATCTTATGTGAGATCTATATTAAGCCCTCGTTCTCCGTCCTACTCACCAACGTTCAAGTGGTATCCTCTCTTGGTCGCCATAATCTTTTTCTTATATTATTATTTTGTTTCATTTTTATTATTTTTCTGGTTTTCTTCTCTCTATATTTATCTTTCTATTGATTTATATTTTTCTTCTTTTTATATTTCTTATTTTTTTTTTTTTTTTTTTGCTCCCACAAATGTCAATCAGGCTCGATTCGCTATGTAACCACACTTTTCATGTAAGTTTCTCGCTTCCTCATATACTTCCCTGTGTTACCCTATGCTATATTTCAAAGAAGTATGCATGGTGGATTTTATTTACTTCGAAGTACTTATCTAATTCTGATTTTAGGATTTTCTCAACGTAATTGGAGGTTTCCTATTAATAAGTGTTTGGACAGACCTACCACAGACTCCCTTGTTTAAAAATATTATATATATTTTGTTTGGTGGGGTAACCCCAGTTTTTTGTATTAGGATGATTCTAAAAATGTGCGCCTTTCCTCCAACAGTTTGGGTGCTGCAAAGCTCAGGTCAGGTTTGAGAGCTCAATGTTTAATTTTATACATAGAGCATAGTAATTGTAAAGAAAAAAGCCTAAAGACGGGTATATAGCGATTATGGTCGAATTTCAATCCGTGGGTATCTGAGACTACCGAGTTTCTTCAGATCAACTTTCTTTTTCAAACACTGGCAACCTATCAATAAAATCCTGCGAACAGAGAAATATGTACTACAATGTAGCTGATTTGATTGTTTGCTCGCATGATTGTTTAGTAGAAAAACCTGCTCCATCCCAGTCTTCTATTCTGCACTACAAGCCCTCATCTCTTTTACTTTTCTATAGTTTAATTTCATTAAGCCGTACTCGTTAGTCCAAGGAGTGCAAAATCTCGGTAGTGCATTTATTTAACTCCGTTGCATGCCCCTAAAAATTCTGCAAATATTGACTTTTT
>CM042145.1:66922874-66972597 GCA_023376005.1 Doryteuthis pealeii | reverse complement strand
CAGAAAAGGAATAAGAAAAAGGAGAAATAAGCGCTATTAAAAATTAAATTGGAAAAGTCGAATTAGTATAAATGGAAAGACATGATACAGATTCTGAAAGAAATCAAAAGAAAAGAAAAAGAATTATAGAACAAAGAAAAAAGCAAGAGAGGAAACAAAGATAGGGGTGAATTGAAAAGCATAGCTAAAATTGAGAAAAAGAAAAAAAAATGAGTAAAAAGAAAAACAAAGAGTGCAAAAAGAAAGAGAGCTGAAGTCCTCAGGGTGAAAAAAGAGAAAAATGATGTGTATTTATTTACAAAAATTTAATGTTTTAAGGATATTTCGAAAGAAATACTAAAATAAACCGCCAGTTCTTAGCTAATCGATAAGATAAAAATTAGTCTAAACAGAAACGTAAGCTAAACACAGTAAAAATACAAATTTCATTATATAATCCAGTAAAAAAGGTTATATATATATTATATATTACTATATATTTATATATATAAAAAATATATATATATAGTATATAATATATATATATATATTATTATATATATATATATATATATATTATATTACCCAAATTACATTACACCCCTAAAATAAAAAAATCATATTGCATCTAACGAAAATGTCAGTAGCATGGTCATTATTTATATTGACAACACTTAAATCATAAACGGATATCCTCTTCAGGTATATTCCATTACAAAATATTCTAGCAACTAAAACTATAGCTAATTAAACATAGATCTAATAATTAGCCCAGTAAATAATACATGCCTTTATATGATAATCCACACATTTTATTTTTTGGGGACTGAAATGTTAATTTTATCACATTTGATTCCTCAGGCTTGTTCATATACGGCAGAGGAAGATTTGTATTAAATATGCTACCCTAATACATACTCGTCTTTATCTGTATCATTTTCAATTACGCAAATAATAAATAATATGTCATTTGTGTGTTACCGAGAAACTTTAACTTTTTTTTAAAATCTAGGGGAGTAGTCTATTTAATTCCCCCTCTCGAGGCGACAATATATCTGATTATATATCTATCCTACATTATATCACTTATTAGTATACATATATATATATATACTTCCTATTATATCCAACCTAATACTATATCAGTAGAAACTAAGATAAAATGTTTCTATCTATAATCCTTACATTCTTTTGCAATCTCATCGATTGTTTCTTTTTTTCCTTATCTGTTTTAATATCTCAGCGCGTCTCAATTCTATACATATTATTCTATTCTCTCTCTCCCCATTCCCCTATATCATATACTGATACTCTCTATATTCACTATATTCTTACTACTACTATCTATATTAATGTATCGATTACTACCTTCTCTCCTTGGCAGTTGGAGACTCACCGAGATTCCATCAAACTATACGTAAATAATCTTTGATTTTTTTCTCTAATCGCATCATCCTTCATTTCTATATATATAATATGTCTCTCGAAGCACATTCTTTGGTTTCGTTTTATACGTCTACAGATTACTTTAATGCAGTTTAGCTGTTATAATACAGCGTGTGAAAATAAGTGTTAATATTTGCCGTGATAAGACCTGTGGCCTTTGATCTCGCTCTGTAAACCGAGTTCTGTTTTTATTATATAATGAAAAAAGCTTAGTTTTCCGTTTCTTTTTTTGATTTTCTTTATTTTGGGCTTTCACCTTTGGCTTCATAATACCAGCTATCATCATAGTATACAAATACAAAATCGGAAGTCTTTTAATATGAATAATTTTGTATAATACGAGAAAAAGCTCTGAAAATACATATTTTCTGCTACACTCAAAATGAGATTGAGAACTGCTCTCATACGAAGATACCAACAGCGTAGTTTGTGAACGTGTTTTTTAAGGCATGTTTCAACAGTTTACTAAGTTAACCGGTGACCGCTGTAAAAGAGATATCTTTCATTTTCATTCAAAGGAATTTCTAAGAATCAAAATTGTAAGTTTTTATGATATTGTAATTATGATGCATAGAATTCATGGGAAATCTGTTCTCTGTGCAAAGAGATGCCATCAGACTGGAAGAATATCTTTAATCTTTGAAAATGTAAAATCTGTTTGAATCTACGTACACCAGATATTCCAGGATATTATTGATGCTATTAATAAATTATTTCCAGATTAACATTCTGAATGAAGTGGTATTATAAATATTGATTGCGCAAATGGTCACCTTTAAAACATTTGAAAACTTGAATAAAAATCGTGAGTAAGGAAACGAAAGTAATTTTTCTTTTGATTATGTTTATTTTCTATTCTTTGTAATTTTTGGAACTAATTGTGATAATGTGGATAAAGAATATAAAATATATTACGATAAAATAAGCAATATAAAAAATCAATTAATAAATACATCATTTATTCTAAATGGTACGTGATTGTCGTCTGTCCCGATTCACCACAAAAATTGATTTTTCAAAACGCCAAATGACTCCCATTGCTCCGTGCTCCTTTTCACATTCTATTATTGATCACCATTACTATTCACGGGTCATCAGGACCCTGACTTACAGATCTATAATAAATCTCTCACATTTGACACAAAGAAGTGCTGATACAAACAAGCATAGACTTGTCGGAAATGAAGATCATCTCCCTAATATACACTCAACCCCACTTTATTACTGTGCCTCCGTGGACAGAATAAGCTTGTGTGGTTTATTATCCATTGGCTTAATGAAACCTGCTTGTACTGTGATATTATTTATCTCATTTCCACATGAAACTTCCATGTAACAGCCCTCGCGACTCACCCTATATAATTTAAGACACAGCTCTTGTTTACTTCGTAAGCTTAAGGTTAAGAAGATGCCGATGATTGGCGGAAAATATTTTAACAGTATCTTACTAAACAAATACCTCCCCGCTTCCCTGACATCTTGTGCCCTGCTTTCTTAATCGGCATCGTTATTCAGGTTTTTTTTTCTACTGTATTCACTAATACAAACCATTATCAACGCAGCATACACACACATTCAGGTATTGCTCAATCAGCAATTCAACTGAGCAAAAAGTATTTCAGCACCTACAATAAAAAAACAAACCTTCAAACTAGAAACACTTACCTACCCGATTTTTTGCTAATGACCCAAATATGATCGATCACTTTCAGTAACCAAACCCTCACGCTATAACACTTTCAACTAACAAAAGCATATTTAACTAGAAATAATAGATAACTTTTGAAATTTTGTGAGGCATCTTCAAAAGAATTTTGTAGATGTAAAAATGACCACCATGTGGGTCGAGTATTTAATCTATTCAGCAGCGCTTAACACATTCCGTCGAATAAGATTTTTTGGAATGTTTGTTTATTTCTTATGACAAGCAATTGCTTCTTCGAATCAAAGTATATTTCACTATTTAATATTCTAGCACTACGCCATTATTATTTTTATCTCATTGACCATACACTAACTCTATCAATATTTTACTCCCTTGTTCGTCACTATACCATCTTTCATCAACCTCTGTCACTCTCTAAAAATGAATGGGCAAGAACGATTTGACTGAGAGCCTCATTTTGAATTAGTAGATCATGAACCACCTATTATGACCTATCTGATTAGAACTAGAACTATAACTCATTCAATACTGTTATGACCTGTTTACGGGTCATAAATAATAACTCAACACGATTATAAATGTAGGGAAAAGATTGTATTCATGCAATAATATAATCAAACGTACAATGGAAGGGTTTCCTTGTTTTCAGCTTACAGCGAAGAAACTCGTAATCTTGGTAACTACTCGTTTGAGTAGCTGTATCTCTGTTAAATATATACCATTTGTGGCTAAGTCCATGTTTCGTGTCATAGGTATTTACCTAAGAATTATAGTACATCCATTTCTAAATATTCTAATGGCAGTATAGATAGACATGGCCATACGAAAACACATAAATTCGACCCGCTTACCGACAGGAAGTAACCGTAACTCAAACAATGGTGAAATATACTGGTCCATCATATAGAAAATCTAACTCATCACAAACCGATACAAATAAAAACTCAACAATCATTCCGTAGTATCAACTGAGTAATCCTAAAAAACACTAAACAACTATATTCTCCTCGGGAAATTGATTTTGAAAAGGGCCGCAAAAGGATCAAAGGTAAATATATCATCCTTTCTATTTGCAAGTTCTCCAGCAAACGAAATGCAATTCCTTTCCCAACCGAACACACAGCTCCAACTTCACAATAGCAGTCGTTACCAGATTTCACTTGCCGTCCAAACACTTTCTTCTCACTCGCCCGCTGTCAGCGACTATGCCGTCTTTATTTCTCCCTCATTTGGATGCGCTTATGCAATTCGGATATAGGTGTGAGAAGTGTGGTCAGCTTCTTCTTCCTCTCTTCTTCATATACTATGCGAACTTTTTCTCGTGGTCTCCTCTTCCTTTCGTATACTTCCATTCATATGCAACTTCACTTACGTCTTCATTCTTGGATTTCATTGGTGAGTCTCTACTTTCGTCTAAGCTTCTTGGCATTCATGTCTATTTTCCTTTTTTTTTCTGCTTCTTTTCGACTTATAAATTTTCTTTCGTCACTTTTCGTTAAAAAGGATAGAAATACATGTTGGTGCTTAACGTTCTATGGCCTAATATAGGTCTGTTATTATATACGTAAAATAAACAGTTGGCGATGCACTATGGTAGTCCACTCATAATTCCCCTCGCAATCTTCGCTTCTATAACAAAGTTCCATTTTCCTTTTCCCCTTAGCCTCCAATTTCTTGACACTTCTTACAACAGAGATGAGGACGAATAAACTAGTGGCCACATTTTTCCCCTCTGACTCATATTCTTTCTGAGTGTTGTCAACATCTATGTTTTTAGTCAGGCCAGGCATCGTAAGGTCGCTTTGAGTCAGGTCATCAGTTTCGATTCTGTTTTATCACACGGAATTACTCCAAAACCGATCTGCTTCGAAGAATTCTATCTTCAAATAAAATTCATTGTACAATTAAATTAACTATACCTGACTTCGAAATATCTAATTCAATCTTTAGCAAAAGACCAGCATCACTAACCCTATTGCGATATTCCGGGAACGAAATCATAGAACTGGGTTGAGATCTGCTTCCTGCCAAAATACATAAAAACACAGACAAGGGAAACAATGTATTTTCTTCATTAATTGGTCAAAGGAAATTGTGAGCTGAGTCGTATGTACAATTAAACTACTAGAATATTTGTTATGATGATTCCTATTGTACAACGCTCTAAATTGCTAAGCAATCACAAGTCTTATTCAAGGGATACGACGCGACTTTGTGAACAGAAATCTACTTAGTTATTTTTAAGTTAATAATACTTTAACATAGGATGCGATTTTATGATCACAACGGTTAGTCAAACTCCTTCATCATACTCTAAATATTAAGCACACGAGGAACATTCAGCCGTGGTAGGAAATACTTTCTCAATCGTTAGACATAAATTAGCCCTACCAGCAATAAGTTAAACAACGATAGAGCCTACGAATGCAGACCCTGTCTATATAATCAACTGGAACTTTAAGGCGCGGCAATATTTGTATTAAAACAAACATTGGATGTCTATGATTAATTTCACCCGCTTATTACGTGATCCCCATCCATTACTATAGGATAGTAGGTTGTTAAATATAGTTTAGTACTTTTTCATATAATATATAAAATGACACCTCTTTTTACGGCAAGATATCTTTTGTATTAGAACACTGGATATATTATTCAACTTCCTATTACAATGAGGATGAGGGACAAAAACTGAATAATATTTGATTTTTCTAATTAATGTAACCCTATAGCCAACTATAACTATACGACTTCATGAACGACTCCGATTCAATTTGACCACGAAACAAATCGACTCACAGTACGCAATCTGTATTGGTCTTTTATATACGGGTTAAATACTTTTTCTATTTATACCTATTGTGAGGAGGTGGATGCAATGAAAATAACATACTCCTTAACGCGAAATTTCACATAGGCGTGGCGCGGAACGACATATCCGTGATGGCTTGCTCAGTCGGTTCATCAAACAGGTTTATTGTGCAGGACAGATGGAGCGAGTGAAAGGGAATATTGGATCTTCGGGTCATCGTGGGCTTAAGTAAGTCGGCGATACCAGCACCAGCCGCGTTGAAAAGCAGCGCACTAGTAGGGACTTCCGGCTGGGTACATTAGATATCGCCCATCCTATCCATCTCCAAAGGAGTACAAATCGCGAGCTGCATATTTGGCTAGACACGGCTGGCATGCTTCCGACCCCTTGCCTTGAAAATGACCGACTTCTTGTTGTGTAGCCACCAAGGGTCTGATCCGCGCTGATGGGGTCACTACAGAACAAACACGAAAGATTCGAACCGTCAATTGTTGTATATTAATTGCGAAAGTGTGTATTAGCATGTGGCATGCTTATAAAGCCAATGCAACGACGTTTTGTGCGCTCAAAAGCTGAGGGAATGGCGCAGCAAGGGTCAAATATCGCTATACGTGGGATCCCTGCGCCCGAGCGTATCTCCGAATTCCACGTTTACAAGTCGCTTTTAGCTATTCCAAACGCTGAAGGTTAAGGGGCAAAGGTATTGCATTACCCGCTTGTTGTTCGGGCAATACGGTGGCTCCACAGATCATGTGGTGGTCGGTGTGAGTCTTCTGTTGCTCTAAGCTGCTTGTGCATCCGGCAAGATGAAACGCATCAACAGCGCTAACCCGTCGTCATAATTGCATCAGACTTGGAGGCAAACTTCGTTAACGAGAGAGTGTCGTCTGGCGGCTCATGTGAAGGCGCCCATTCTTCAGAGCTGTTTGTGTTTATGTTGTAAGGACCCCGCAGAGCAACTCAACCTCAAAGCGTGGGCGTCGTTGACCGTTGTCTGGCCTGTGGAGTTGGTGCATTCGCTAGGATAGAAAGTGATGGCTGCTTTAGCCACTATATTGGGTTCTCCTAACGATAGGGCGATTCTCGAACCAACGCGAGAATGGGATTGCACGTAATTGCAAATTTCTTCCGACGATCGTGCCATTTTAATAGCCATACAGTCCTCTGAGACGCGCCCATGTGGGCCCGAGTAATTTTATTGAGCCAATATACGACGACGACTACGACTGTCTGATAACCGTGAAGGAAGCAGATATATATTATATATTCCCGATATATATATAACTATAATAATATATATACCACAGCTCCACTATGATCCTATTGTATGGGTATATATATTCGTGGGTTCAGTTCCGAGAAGTCCCAAAAAATAACAATAGTACTATCAATATTATCAAAAACCCACGACAACTATCTACTCATTTCTAGGCAATGGACTTATAAAGTTCTCCCTGTTTTTCAAAGGTAGATTAGACTACAGAAGAGTTGAACTGTCAACAATTAACTTAAACGTCAACGCTACTAACTAAAACGCAGTTCTTGTTTAACATAATTAGAACGGAGGGTGTGAAGTGCGAAGGGTGCTGGAGAAAAAACACGACGTAGACGCGTTGCCTATGTAAGAGATAGCGGGTCCTTTCGTTGCTTTTCTTTGCTTTTCTTCTCGTCCCAATTTACACTTAGTTGACAGCGAAAAGATCTGTCTCTAACTAATTTTTAACTTAATGAAGTTTTAAATACTAAATTCGGGAGGATAATGCCGCTCTCTTAATAGCCAACATCTATTCTTTACGTACGACTTTTTTTAGAGATTTAAGGGTTGTTGTCACACACGAAGAAAGCGAGCCCTATATATAAGATGAAGAATAACTACGTTAGTCATATGTAGCACATTTGTGTTGAATATGTGACCAGTCGTGTCTCAGAAGGGAAGAAAAAGTTACTATTTGGTTCCTTGGCAATTCAGAGAGTATGAACTGGATGTTGGAGGTGATACAACAGACGAAATATAGAAAGAACAGAAGGTAAGAGAGGACAACAACACACATAACAGTACAAAGGGGTACAGAAAATAATTGAAAAGAACAGTAGAAATTAACGAGAGGGGAAGAAGAATACGGGTCAAGACAAACAGCAACAATTTGAAACCTAACAAAAAAAATTAAAAGATAGGTTACCATTACAGTACTAGATAATTTTTAAAATTTCTCATCGTTACCCGTCTCTGGATTTTTTGCGTCGTGCAAGTAAACAGCACACACACACAGGGAGGCACACGCACACCACCACAAAAAAACAAACTACGCACGGCGCACACACAAGGCGCACACAATCACACACACACACACAACACACAGCAAGAAAAAGGTGTAAGTGAGGGGACAAAAAGAAAAAATAGAACGTTTACGTAGACAAAAGAAAGTGCAGAGAAAAAGTCAATACTTTGGCTAAGAGATTCTTAGGGGGGATTGCAATCGGAAGTTTAAATAAAATGCTATCTCTACCCGAGATTTTTGCATCCTTTGAAGATCTAGCTAGTACCTTATGAAATTCAACTATAGAAAAGTAAAAGAGTATGAGGTTTGTATGCTAGATTATGAGAAGACTGGAATTGGAGAGGTTTTTTTCTACTAAAACATATCATGGAGCAAAACATCAAATTCCAGCTTACTTTATAAACATATTTTCTCTGTTCGCGAGTTGGATTTTTTTTTAATTTGATAGGTTGCAGTTTGATGAAAGAAATGATCTGAAGAAACTCGTAAGGGTCTTCTGCAGATACCCACGGATTTGAATATGGACATATTCGCTTATATAGGCCTCGTGTTCTTTAGGGGCTTTTTTTTCTTATGACAAATTTACTGATGCTCTATTATCAAAAAATTAAACATTGAGCTCTCAAACCTGACCTGAGCTTTGGCAGCACCGTTCAACTGTTGGGAGAAAGGGACATTTTAATGAATCAATCCTATACCAAAAACTTGGTACGCGGGGTGCGCCGTTTCCACCACAAAAGAATAAGTCATATACTACACTATGTGGTATTGTTTTAAACAAGGGATGTCTGTGAGTAAGTCTGTCCAAACATTATTAATAGATTAGGCTCCAATTTTAACACTGTGAGAAATGTGAATCAGAGGATTAGATAAGTACTTCGAAGTGAAATAAAATCCATTCATGCATACTTCTTTGAATTAAGCTAGGTAACATCTAAGCGGCAGATATGTAGGGAGCTCAGAAACTTTAATCGAGATGGAAAAAGGGTGGGGGTAGGGGGGGTTACCACATTTTAGCGATCGAGCAGTATTATTGGACATTCAGTGGGAGAATGGGCTTACGGGATTTTATATAGGACGAGAATTTCTCCAGAAATCTCTAAATTGGCAATATTTAGAAGAGAATTTGGGACAGAGACTGAGGAATACCAACTTGATATTATGATGGGTGATGTAGACCGGAGAACGAGGGGCTATATAGTACCTCACAACTAAGAGATGTCTAGTAGATCCGTGGAAGGGTTATGTTCATTTCTCGGAGAAAGCGTACATAGAACAGTCCCGAGAGGAGGCGTGCGTCACTATGTCCTCAGAGAGATTTAGAACATGGGTAGGCCCGACGCGAGTGGGATACCAATAATACAATGTTGGAATTGTGATAAAAGGGGGCACTTAGGTATTTCCTTTAGGAGATCGGGAACGGCGCTAGCCCGTTTGCAACGAACTCGACAAATGACCAAAAATATAGCAACATGAATGAAAGGAATGAACATATCAGACGTTAGTTAATCGCAGAAGACAATTATCCTATAAATCAGCATACATTTACATGTGTAAGAATTCAAGGTTATTAACAAAGTCATAACTAGTTGAACATAAAAACTCCGACACTTGTTTGGTTGGCACAAACATTTTATATTTAATACAGCACAGGGAATATGAACAAGATACAGAAATAATAACATAGATACATGAACATTAAAGTACGTAAACATTAAAATCACTTACTAGTGATGAGGGGCCCAGAGTTGGGGGCGAAGTCCCCACGAGAAGGGTCACATAAGTCTACCCATGTGGTTTAGCCACAGAAGAAGGAGAAAAGAGGAAGAGCGTTTGAATAGCCGCTTAAATACTCTAGCCCCTGATAGAGAACCAGCGACAACCCAGCGGAAAAGATAACTCCTCTCTCCAATGGGAAGATAGTCCCAACACATGCGAAGGGAAGTACAGTATAAATAAAAGATTTGGAAATTATATATAAAAGAAGGAAATAATTTGTGGTACGGGATTTTTAAAGAGAATTGATGTATCTGTTTTGATTTGCAGTCATTAGAGCGAATGTTTTACGAAAAATCCCCATTGTTATGATAAATGCGACTGATGCATCAGTGAAAATCAAAACGGGCTGCTCAATAGCTAGAACTTAGCAAGGCGGGTTCCTCTAAACGATTTGTCCATAAAGCAACAAAACTAAAGACGACTATCGTATACGATAGAAATGTACAGGATTGGACATCGTGCAGCTAAAAAAAAAAGAAGAGTCGAATATTTCCGAAGTTGACAGTCCGATATGTAGGGGCAACTTTTCCAGTTCATTTAGATTCAGATTAATGATGCGGATACGGAAGAGATATACTGCTCGAGGAAGAGGTATCGGTGGCGGTGGCGATGGAAATATGTCAGATTTTCTAGTTAGGGAACGTCACAGATCGATGAGGGAAAAGCGATCTGTGAAGTGAGGCAAAGGGGAGTCTGAAGAAACCATATATGATAGAGATAAAATAGCAGAAGTCTCGCGGATAGAGATGAGCGGTGGTTCACGTTGCTGTACAATAGTTGAGGAGAAGGATGAAGAAAATTAAGGTTCAATGGAGGAGAAAGTTGTTAAAGTTAAAATGAAAAGAAGATGAAGGACCGGTGTTTAATTTACTGAAATTAAATTTTGAATTGGAGGTACGGATAATGCCTCTAACAAATTCTAGAATTAGATTCAAAAGTTAAGTTAGATCCAGCACAGGGTGAGCTCCATATATCTTGCTGAATGGTAGGCAAATACAGGAGGCTTGAGGATTTGTAACTGGTCCAATAATTCGATTTTATCTTCTCGGAATAAAAAAACAGACAGTTTTTAATTGAAAAGATCCTTATTCTGCATACGAGCCAAACTTAGATTCTAAGAGGTCGTGTTGAGTGTTAACTTAGAATTAAAGATGTTTTGAAAAAAATATAACAGCAACGAAGGTTGAGAAGAAAAAGAAAAAGAGTGAAGAAAATATTTGCATAAAAAAGTGGATGAACACTGAAAAAGAGAAAAAAAGTTAATAATTAACAAGCAGGACATTGAAAAGGAAGGAAGAAATAATATTTTACCAAAAGAAAATAAGAAAAAATGAAACAAAGAAAAAATGAAAAAGAATGAAAATTAACTGGACGAAGAAAACATTGAAACAAATAAGGTAAATGAAAAGAAAATAAAGAGAGGCGAAGAAAATTAATTTTATAAACTTTTTATTTTGGGTTTAAACGTTGAAAAAGTAAAGAAAAAAAAGAGAACGAACATTACTGAACTGGAAAAGAAACGAGAAGAATTTAATGAGGGACACAGATGTTGATGTATGAATTTTGTTTGATTAATTTTGTATTTCTATTTTCATGTATTGTGAAAGCAGAGAGAGATGAAAGGAGAGGATGCAAAAGGAAAAAAAAGGTAGTTACGTAATTAGTTAAAATTCATATCCAAACTTATTTAAGTGTGGCCATGAATTTTGTAAAGGCAGGTGAGGCATGTTAACTAATTAGGGATTTTTGGGTTGCAAAAGATTCAGCTTTAGTAAAAGTTAAATTATGGATGAAAATGAAAGAAAGAAATATTTTGGAAAAAATATTTGAAAGAAAGAATCTAGCAGGTATGCATATGGTGAATTGTTTGTTTAAATATTTTCGGGAGAATTATAAAAACATTGGAAAGGATTGGTTTGGTTAAAATTTCAATGTAATTATATAATACAATATAATTAATATACAATGGAATTAAGATAATGACGTAAGAAAATAATTAGCTAATAGAGGTAATTATAAAATAAGGGGCGAATAGTCAAACAGTGAGTGAAGGAGCAATGATCTGGAGATGCAAGCGCGACGTAGACCCGTTAGCCTATTCGAGAAAGCAGCCGGCCTTTCTTGCTTTCTTTCTTTCCTCTCCCCAACTCTGTCACTTAGTTGACATGCGAGAGAGTCATAAGTTTACTAAAGCGAACTATGCCAATTCTGTTTATTATAAAACATTCTTTTCTATCTCTCTTTGCGTTAACGACTACAATAATTGTCACGGCATAATAAATATTGTTGACAAGAGTTTCGGTTGAGTTTGTTTTTAATCAGCACAGCTTACCACGGATCTTAATTTAAGGGTCATTTTCCTACACGACGAAACGAGCCCATATATAGGAACAAAGACTCACTACGTTATATTCTCAGCACTGGTATATACCAATACGTTTATTGAAACTCAGATAGCTAAAATCAGGATAGTGAAGGTAGGATACTCAAAAACTTAAACCAAAAGAGAAGCAACATCGCACCCCCTCGTAACAGCATTTAACAATACTCTCCTACCACTACATCAAATAATCAAGAATCATTTGGACATTTTAAATGTAAAGCCAAAACTAAAAGATATTTTTCAACAACCAGGCAAATTGACCTATCGTTTATCAAATAACCTTAGAGAAGCAACAATAAACTAAATAATAAAGTAATCTATCCCAAGCTAAAACTTAAATCGACAATACTTTACCAACCATTTAGTATTAAGAACAACCTATGTTGCAAGGACATAAAATTAGCCGACTCATTCACTAGCATTACAACTAAAAAGACTTTTAAAATGTACCACTAATCAAAATGTAATTTATTTACTGGACTGTACACAGCAATGTGTTGGAAAGTCAGAATAGCTATTTTATCTTAGACAACACTATAGATATAGAATCAAATCTATGAATCCCAGTAAACAATAACGGTAGAACACAGTTCCGCTCAAACGTCACGATTTCAACAGATTTTCAACATTTACCATCGTAGGAAGAATTGAAAAATACATCAAACATAATGTTATTAATTGAATGGAGGAATAAATGGAAAAAATAAAAAATCTGATACTGTTGAACTTGATATGGAACTTATTTACCAAGCCTGCTAATAAAATGTGGGTGTCACTAACACGTATATAAACAAATACATCCACCACTGGTTGACCACATCTAACTTGGAATGAATCACTAATGAAAAATAATAACTCATTAGTCAGATGCCTTCACAACAGACGCAAATATATTATATATATAAAGCAATTAAAGATAATTTAACCGGAAGTTTTTCACACAAATATGGAAAGGGTTCAAATTGGGTTAAGAGATTGCGTGTTTGTCTGTCTCTAGCCAAAACTTTCTTACTACTCTATTCACAATTCCCTTAGTTATTTACGTCCCATTCTCCATGGTTTTATTTTTTATTCAAACCTCCATTATTAAGGAAAATGATTTTACATTATTAATACTGTTGATCATATCTACACACTAAATAACATGCAATTGTATTTATTTACAAGGTATCTTTAATTTCCTGTTTAAACAGACATATTCAAAAAATGTATATCTATGATTTTAATATGTAGAAATAGAATTAAAAATTTTTTAGACTATATTCATAAAAAAAGTTTTAAGATGATTAAGAAGGGGTGTTATTAACTTCAACTTAGTCTAAGTAGAATTTTGAATAAGATAAACAAACAAATAATAAAGCAATAAGAATGTAACAATATATAAAATTATAAAAATAAAAAATTATTAAAAAATTATAAAAATAATTAAAAAAATGATAATATAAAATTATAAAATTATAAAAAATTAAATAGTAAAACTAATATTATTATTACTATACTAATATATATAATATAATATATATTTATATATATATATTTAAAAATATACGTATATAATATAAATACAATATAAAAAAAAGTCGTCGGGGCGGCCTAAAGTCGGTGTCAGCCAGTCGGTGAGGGGGTCTATCCCCTTTTCACTAGCGCTAGACCAAGGAGATTGTTTTTTGGCGTCTGAGGTGAAGCGCCACACCTACCATCAGCTCCTTACTTTACCGCACAGATCCCTGTGCTACTCATACGCTGAGTTGGCGAGGACCGGTATCGAACTAGGAACCGTGTGGTTTCTAGCCCAACGCTTACCGACTGAGCTAACCCGGTCCATTACAATATAATATGATTAATTAAAACAATAATCACAGCACAAACAAAATTATAGAAATATTAGATTTTTATTATATTACAAACAGTACAATTATTACAACATCAATATTATCATTATCAATTATTACAGTAAATACAATTCTTCTTATCATTATTATAATTATAATTATATCATTATCATTGATAATGATTATTGCAGTATTCATATTAAGTTTATAATGTTACTATGATATTACATCATATAACCATTTAAGTCTATAGTCTCCATCCATTCAACAATTTATTTTCATTAATGATTTTTTATACCAATTACAAACAATTTAAAGTATTTTATTGTTAATAACGTAGTGCATACTACAATATTAATCATTAATCATATCATCATTGTTGCAATATGACCCTTGTGAGCTAGAACTGCTAATGGAAGGAGGAGGAATAAATAACAAAGGCTTAAAAAAATAGTGATGACCCAAAAGAGGAGAGCGATGGTTTTGACCGTAGCGTGACCCCGAACGAAGAATTGAGGGGCAAGCGGAAGTCGGGTGTTGACCGGAAGTCGGGTGTTGACCGGAAGTCACGTGGTGACGTGGGGGAAGGAAGAAAGGGTTCGTCCTCTTTTTGGCCGGCGTCCGTCGTAGGGCACAGACCTGATTAGAGCCCAGGAATTTAGTAGTGTTCTCTCTCTCTCATTCTCTCTGCCTCCCCTCCTCCCTGGTAGAAGCCACTAGACGAGCACGTTAATAAAGGCTGGGAGTTGTGACGACATGTTTCTCGGGTTATGACTTTATCGGAGTTTTAGTACCAAGAAAGAAAAAAGGACTACGGTGCATGTATCGTTTTAGTACCGTGAGTATTACAACGTAACATCATATCATTCATCATTGCCAATAATCAATATATCAATAATTATCGAAGTATCATAATTGTTACAATTTTTATTCCTCTAAAAGTATCCATTAAATCAAAATCAGATTTCTTATTTAAATTTTGTAACGAGTTAATATCATTAGTCTCTCAATAATACATATATGAGTCAGGAAAATGGCTAATATCGATGGTATTAATATTTATTCATTTCATCACTAATTTTAGATATAGTCAGAAGTAATAGATATTCTAAGAGATTAAGTATATTATCGTAGTTTTTAATAAATATACTCTTTAAAAAAACAGTTTCATCATATTAATAATTATTTCTAATTATATCAATACTATTAACACTATTATAGTTATTAGGTATTAATTAGTTATTAATTGCAAATAATTTAGCTTAATAAAATTAGTAATTTAGCGTTCAAATAATTTAGTTAATTAAAAAGCGAAATTATTTGAACCGTATAAGAAGAGACATATTGTAAATTCACACCAGTATTAAAGTATATATAAATTATATTTAAGGAACTTATTACTAATTTACCCTAATAAAAGCAAATAAATCCGTGAATATATAAATATAAAAAAAATCATTCAATAATTGAAAGGGAGAAAACTTTTATATAAACCAAAATCTACCATCAGTTCTATCCCCATTCCACATCCAAAAATAACCATATAAATCAATAGCAATATAACCAGAATCACAGCACAAACAAAAATATAGAAATATTAGATTCTTATTATATTACTAACATTACAATAGTTACAACACCAATATTAGCATTATCAATTATACAGTAAATATTATTCTACTTCTTCTAGTTATTATAATTATATTATTACCATTGATAAACATAATGTTGACTGCATTAGGTATTTGTTTTATAATGGATTTGGGATGTTGGAATGAACATTGATGTAACTGGGGTTTAAGTTATCTTTACATAAAGGTTTAAAACTATCATTGGACAAATTGAAGGAATGTCAAGGAAGTTAACTATTTTCAGATTCTGAAATATCTCGATTTTAAAACTAAGTTAATTGCAAGCTCGTATGATTTTTTTTCTTTATACTAGAGGTTTTAGGTCCATTACTATCCGGGATATAAATTAGGCCGTCTTCCCGATATAAACCTATATGTTTAAGGTCGATTATCCTATTAAGAGTTTCTAAAATATAGTTTCCTATTAGATTCGCTATTTGTGTCCAATCATATGCTCCCATGGGAACATCAAAATTATCTAGGCTATTCTTAATTCAGGTAAAATTATGTAGTTTAAGGATAGATTTTCTACATAATATTAACTCTATTTGCTCATCAGAAATATTACAGAAGGTTTTAGCATGGTTTAGACTGCTTAACAATAGCTCCTTAGAGATAGAGGGGTAAAATTCAACAATATCAAATTGGATAAAGGTGCATTTGCCTTTATTCTTAATACTTTTGAACCACTCAATGGTATCAAAGAGCTTTTCTAAAGATCATATCTAGGTTTTGTTAAGGATGTTAGAAACAATTTCATTAATTAAATTCTTAGCTCAGTTTTTGATGATTAATTAGTCTAGAATGTTGTTTTATCTAGGAAATTTGCATAAGATATAGGCACATTTTTCCTCCAATTTGCCCATTCTATCATTGATGTTTAGTTTGCTAGCAAAAGTGTTAATATCTAGGTTTATCTGAGAAATAGAATATTCATGATCTAATTTATAATTATTTGTAGTTTATCATATAATAACTTCTTAGAGTTAGAAGGGCTGATCTTGAAAATGTTTCTGGACTTATCGGCCTTAACTCAATTTTTTTTAGAAGTCATTAATAATTTTAATGTCTTTTCTAATATTATTTTGAAAACAATTAAATTGTTTTCTGAATTTAACAATTCTAATAAGTCTTAAGAGGTCCTCTTCAAATGGTTCCAGGAAGTTGTTGCTGGTGGAGTCTTCTGAGATTTTAGGTTAAAGTAATTTCTATGGTCAGTGGTGGATCCATAGGGTTGAGGTAAAAATAAGCCTTTCATCTCAATCTCCTAATGAAATCCACGATCTTATCTGTCAGAGATAAGGGTGAATGAATGTAGTGAAGGATAAGGAATATTCCTGAGGGAATCTTCTGGCGTAAATTTCTCCATTGAAAGGTAATCCAGTACCTTTAGAATATAAATCTATGCCAACATAATATATTCAGTTCAATTAGTGTTTTTGTTTTGTTTTTTTTTTTTTGTTGTTTGTTTTTATAACTTCACTGTCGATTTTGGTGATTTTCCTGTTTCTTGATGGGTTTTTTTTTTCTTTTTTTTTCCCCAAATTTCGCGTTTTAATAGATGCGCCAGTTCATAGGCAGGGTCACATTCACGATTTCTATAAACTTCATAGTCAGCGTGTGCTGACTCTGCTGTGACGTCGTAGTTTCAAAATTTGATATTTCATCCAACTCCAATGTTCATGTTTTATCTTTTAAACTCATCTTTGTCATTACAATATGCTGGTCTATTTTCTTTTTCTATTTTTTTAATTTTTTTTACTGTATGCCATTTTACATATGAGAATCTATCAGTATGATTTTTACTTTCCGAATGACACGAGAAATATGTAAAGTGGATATCGACAATTTATCGACTCTATGAAAATCTGATCTCTCTGATAAAATAAAACGGGGATTCTTCCAAGCTGGAGCCGTGTTAGAATGTGGCGGCCATGGTAAGTTGGTGGTGGGAATGATTCTATCAGGATCATTTTTTTTTTTAATTCAAACATTTAAATTGGTATAGTCCACGTTGAGAGTTCAATGTATTATAATTATGGAATTATATACAGAGCAATATGTTTTTACAATAATAAAATTACATTACTAAAATTCTTAAAACGAAAACATAATGAAGCATAACACATAAATTACATATTTGTAAAATATGTCATGAACAAAGAAATTGTAGATTTTTTCTCATTACGCACACGCAATCATAAAATTACACACGTGCGCACACGCACATATACACAAAACATATTAACAGTTTAACTGTCTGCCCGCAAATAAGTACACCTTAATAATTCTTAAAGGTAATTTTTGTTGTACCGGCCGTTCCTACAGTGGAGAACATGCACCGGTTCTCACTATAAATAGTGAGACACCGAGTGGAAAGGGAGGACTGTTCCCGTTAACGACAAGCTAGTCGTACATGTACCATTAATTGTAAATACACTTGTCTTATTTTACCCCATCTCGACTTGACTTCTTTTTACTGTTGGAACTAACATCACAACAATTTTCTTTTTAAACCAAAAACACCAAGATTTGTTATGTCTAAGGCAACATTATTTGATAAAAATGAATTTTATCAAAGATGATCTATTTTCAAAATCTACTGAATTAAAGCTATGTAAGCAAAAATAAAATGTCAACACCTACCTGACGGAAATATGGTTGAGGTGTACTTAAATTTGGACTTCTAATTATTCAGAGTTTTGGTTACAGAATTTCAATGTTATAGAGTTTAGCAATAACTCATACAAAATGCTATCAATTTTACGTTTATACTTTTTGCATATTGAAGTATTTGGAAATAGCTCTTAAGTAAACATATCAAATGTCGTAATAATTAAATTATCATACTGCGGTATATCCACAGGTCCTGCTAGTCAAGTTTTAATTTAATAAAAACGGAATGCATTTTTTTATTTTATTTCACTGATATTCTAGATGTACAGAAAATGACCTGAAGGAAGCTCATGGTGGTTTGGGGGTGATTGGATGATCAGTAGCTAGTGGTGGAGAAAGAAGCCGGGGTGCAGGAAGTACAAAAAAGAGGAGTGTGGAATTATAAATTGCCCCAAGAAACGTAAGATCACAGGATGGGTCCAATTTTATTTAACCTTGGAAGGGCAGAGTCAGAGAAAAAGAAAATACGAAACATTATCCCACACCAATTAGGGTTAACAAGGTCAACGTCGTTATTTTATACCAGTTTAAACATAGGAAATTATTTTGTTCTGGGTAGTAGGGTAGATCGATTTTGGAACTGTAGCGGCTCCTATGTGGCGAAGGTTGTAAATTAACGTTTATAATCTTTCATTCAAATGATAAAATGCAGGTAGTTTTGTTTTAGAAGACAAAATTTCATATGAAGATGGTTGTGGTTTACATATTCATAAGCAATACTGTTTGCATTTATACATATAAGATGGTTATATATTTTCTGGTATATATATACTATTAACTCTTTTATTACCACAATTTCACAGTTTCAGAAACTCTTTTCCCAATAAGAAATGGAGAGGACTGGCTAAAAGAAATTTGGTGCTAATATAACGAGATACTATAAACAGCGTAAAACAGTAAACGGAACTTAGTAAGAAAACGGCACAGATTTGTATTCGAGTTGAAAACCGATTTCCGAAGAGAATTATTAGTTACGCCACGCCATTTCACAATTGCTTTAGTAGTAGTTCATAACGAAATTCAGCGGACATTAAATTCACATATTCCACTAAATCAAAACAATGGATTTAATTTTGAAAGGATTTTCAGACTATGACAGCATTTGACGAAATTGATCAAAGATTTTATTTTATTTTTCAATAAAGCCCGAGGATAAACATAAGCAATATGACCTGGAATATCTATTCTATTATCAGATTTGCTATTAATTACGTTGGCTTTAAAAGAAAAAAAATGCAGTCGACTAGTATATTCAGATTATATTCTTTTTAATAGTATGAACGTTTCGGCTCCATCTAATGACAACAAATATGTCTCCAAGTTATCATAACAATTAAGAAACAATGGACCACTAAATAAAAGTTTTGGTTAAATGGTATCTAGTAATCAAGCAGTAGTGAGTTTGATTCATTGTTCTAGTAGGTACTCAACTCCTGCTCTACGAGCAAGATGCTACACAAAATCAAAACGCCCTGCCATCTGGGGCATTAGAATGCACCGACTGCACCTCTGCAGATGGGTAAGACTCCCCCAATGGGGCCACCTGTTTGCCGTGGGTGGCCACTCTTGATGCTTAAGGATAGAACCCAGGTGGATGAGCAGTTCATGACTTGCAATACTCCACTTTGGCCCTATCTTGGGCTAGACGGTCGGTCGGAGAGGCCTCCTTCGATCAATAGGCTGGTCATGTCAAGCCCTAGCACCTATATGATTTTCCCAACCCTATTGCCCTTATGGCAAGCCCCAACCCCTTTTTATCATATGGGTGCTAGAAGGCAGTGACTGAGGGTCTACATGTCCTGGGAATGACGTTAAACTCTATCTGATGGTGAGGTTCCAGTTTTTGAGGTTTGGGGAATGTGGAGCACCCCTTCATCACCATTGCTTCCTGGTCCACTCTGACCCGGAGTGGTAGTACCTGTTAGAGTCCCATCTATGGGTTAAATAGAAAAACATGAGTTGATAAACAAAATTGTATTATGCATTAAGAATGAATTTATTTCACAACTTTGTCGGCATTAAATGACCCGCCGAGGTTGATATGCCGTAAAGCAAATCAAACCAAAACCAAAACAAAACAAAACCAAAATTAAGATGGATACTGCTGGTTTCAGTTCAAAGTTTTCCTTCTCCTAAATCGGTTTCCGTGGCAGGGGTAACAATCCCTGGGTTCTTTATTAGCAACTGTAATAGCTGAAAGGGAAAGAGAAGGATTAACATCTTTCCCGAGAGCATTTGTAGGAAATTAAAGACAAACACCTCCGTCCGGGATTTGAACTTAGTTCGCTCAGCCCAATTCATTTGACGATAATTATTTCACGGGGAACACCAACTAGATAATTTATATTTTGATTCTCATGATAAAAGGGTATACACGAACGAGAGAGCATTATCTGATACGAGATATTTGTTAAGCGCGGGCAATGGAATAAGAGCAATCTAATTTCATCAATGTTAATTTAGGGTTGGGTTTTAAGCAGAAAATGTACTAATTATAGATGAAATGCAAAACATTCGGCTTTAATAGCTGAAGACTCGGCTTCACAAAATATTCCTTACAAAAACAAGATTAAACTATTTAACTTGATATTATAATTTTTTTCCAAGCTATGCAGAGGAAAATATTATGGAATAAACAAATGTTGAGCAAAAACTATTTAAAGATCTTGTAATTTGCATTTCTGAAACAAATACAAGCAGAAACCTAAATATGCAAATCAGTCTCTTCAGTTAAGTAGGGTTAATCAGTTGGGCAAACTTAATTGAAAGGAAACATTGCTTAAAGAAAGCATCAGTTGAACCACTTGAATGGATTGTAAAACTCATTCAAGAAAGCGAAGCACAGTAGAGTAAGGCGAAAGACCTTAGTTGTTCCGAGGTACCGTTGACTTAAAATTTAAAACAATATTTTTGGGGTCTAATTCCGTCGAATACTACCCCTGTTGTTAGTTTAATTACTGCTCAATAAATTTTTAAAAAATGACAATTTTCTAAGAGTGCTAATTACACGTTTTTACCAGCACAAATGCATAAAATTCCCTAGGGTACAAAATTCAAATAGTTGTGATTAAAATACGAATCAAGATTTGGACACTATCTCATAGTGATAATTCCGCACCTCAGGCATTCATAAAATAAAGTGTCACCGTGTCGGCGGGGCTTAGGATATGCTGAATGTATCCGCTACAGATGAGTAAGCACCACTTCAAAGGTTTTTTTTAGTATGACTATAAACTGCTGCTGACGCTCCAGTTCTGGATTACTTTTGAGTGTGTAGTCCCTCATTGCCATTATTCCCACTCTGACCCAGAGTGGTAGGATCTGTTGGTATCAAATACATCTGTCTTAAAATGATTAGCATTAAATATGCAAGCTTGAAACCAGAAAACCGTACGAAATAATATATCATTATTAGATTGTAATAGTTGCTTTAGACCATTATTAGTATTAGATAGGAACACTTTCAGTCATATAGCAGTGTACAATTTATTTGTATTTAATAGGACTACTTGATATAACTGTGTGCAAACCAATGATTATGGACAAATAAAAAATGCAAATTAAGAAAAATGGTAGATTGAAAATATAGTTATGATTACAACCAAACCTTTACAAATGAATCCAATTTCAGCATTAAATAGCTCATAAGGAGTTGGTATGCCGTTAAACAAGCTAAATTAACCAATACAAAAGTGAGAAACAAGATGCGGTCAACAGAGAAGACCGCATGAAAATAAAAAATCATTTACTTGATAGCCATATTATCATTGGGAAAACATGCGTTAAATAATAGATAAACTCTATTATTTTGAGAATAGTGTAGAATTTGAAGAAGTGAATTAGGAATTTAACTCAAATAGGTGTAAGTGATGGGTGATGACCCCCAATTCAATTTGAGAACATGGCTGCGCTGGGATTTCAGTCTTGTGATCAAAACATTCTATAAGCTGCGAGTGTTGTTTTGTTTTTATTTGCATCACTAATCTTTTTGTTCACTTCTTTCATTTATCTTTCATCTCCTCTTCTTTATTACAGGATTTATTTGAATTATCTGTCCTTGAACAGATCTTTTGCCAACATGAAAATAAAATATAATTTACTTGATAACCAAATTATCAGTGGGCAAACGCGCTAAACTTCTAATTCCACCCAGGTCCGGAGTGGTATTACCTGTTATGGTCCCACCTATGGGTCGAATATATCTGTTTAAATGTATTCGTATTTGATCGTACCGCAAGCAAAAAAAAAACTCTTCAGAAACTTCCCAAAGATGTAAATGTGAAAGTACAATGAAGGCGATTCCTTAAAATCTAGGCATAACATAACCACAGACGAGTTGAAATGCTGTGAAAATTAATGACTTGTTCTAAGACTTGATTGAGTTTAGTATTTTGCTTAATCAATGGTCAGGGATAAACACAAGTCCAACTAAGAGAATAGATATGTTATTTATATCATTTATTGAAAATATTTTCATATCGAAGATATCCAAATCTTAACAAAATACTCTACATTATTTGTGTTAAAAAAAATCAACTCAAAATATGTTTCTAAGTCAGCTTCATAAAACCAGCATATTTATCAATTAAGTGAAACATTTATTAAACTTTCATAAAAGCATTTGATTTTTTGTGCAAATATACAACGCGTGTGTTTATACAGTATTACCAATAAATAAGAAAACCCTAATCATTTCTTTTTATAATATTCTTCCTTAACGAAAGATACAAGGATTGAATTATGTCTAGTGGAATATCATACAATCAAATCAGATATTATTAGAAGCTATTTATTACCAAATTCTCCAACATTGAATCTCTGTAAGTAAAAATAACTGTATGAATATATATACGAGATGTACTTATTTTTGTACCGGTAGATATTCATACTTTTTGTTGAAGATTTTCAGTGCTGAAGAGTTTCGGAAAAATACAACCTAATAATATAAGTTTCGATAGTATAATTTTCTTCTAGACTCCAATTTACCAGGATTGTATTATTTATCATCATCAACAGCATGTGCCGACAGCAAAGATTCCCTGAACTCTGTCTTCCATCCGTTTTTATTGGTCATCGATCTTGGTAAGTCCTCTAGGCGGCATCCAGTTTTTACTGGTTCTCTAATAATGGTGTGTCCATTTCTAGAAAAATACTTTACAATCAAACCAGCAAGCCAATATTGAAACTCTGTAACAAAAAAATAATTTTTTATGAATATACATCATGTGGGTACTATTTAGGACTCTCGTATATTCATATTAAGGATTTTCACGGCTGTAGTTTGATTATATATACTGCCCCATAGAATATTTTTTTTATAAATAACGTTCCATTAGAAATAAGTAAAGTCGACGGGGCGGCCTAAAGTCGGTATCAGCCAGTCAGCGAGGGAGTCTATCTCCTTTTCAATAGCGCTAGATCAAGGAGATTGTTTTTAGCATCTGAGGTGGAGCGCCACACCTACCATCAGCTCCTTACTTTACCGCAGAGATCCCTGTGCTACTCATACGCTGAGTTGGCGAGGGCGGGTATCGAACTAGGAACCTTGTGGTTTCTAGCCGAACGCTCTACCGACTGAGCTAACCCGGTCCCATCAGGGGTTAGGGTTAGACTCCCTCGCTGCATGGCTGATACCGACATTAGGCCGCCCCGACTACTTTACTTACTTATTAGAAATAAAATTCCACTATATTTGCTTCAGAAGAAAATTCTAACAAATTGTAAGCGTGTGCGTGTTTGTGGGTGATAGCATATATTAAATTTCATTGCATTTCAAACAGATAAATTATCTTGGCGTTTTTCTTCATATGGGCGGTTAATAACTGAACATGGACGGCGGACATTTTGTATTTTCCAAATGTTCACATGAAAATACAGATAATTTTTTACTCGCATGGGTTTCTCTCATGTATATCATGTATATCATGTATTGAAGAAATGCAATTGCTTCACTGAAGTAAAACAATTATATAATCGGTGAAGTGATTGTTTTGCTAGTTTGTTCCTTTTCGAAAATAACAATTAACTGTGTCTGGGTTTCAATGCTGCACGACGAGGTCGGTGGATCTTTTTCTTTCCAATATTTCTCTCTTGGGACCTACAAAAAGAAATAAAATATAGATTAAATGTTTGTCATTATACTAGAATGAGCCAAAGATTTTTGCAATATTTTAGCAGCTACAGATGCTTTTTCTGAGGTCGCAAAGGTGACGGAAAACACGGGATTGTGAGATGCTGAGTTGGCCTGATACTCTCCGAGAGCTACTCACAAGATTTGTCACTACGGCTTAAAGCACTACCTCAGAATACACGACCTCAGAATCTATCTAAAATTGCCTGATCATCGAGGTTCTTGTAAATTTCTTCTGCTATCTGGTTATTGCACTGCGATCAACTACGCTTTCAACTTTTGAACAATAAATGTTTTAGTTGCTTCTGCAGTGTTATGGCCAAGTTGAAACACCTAAAGCTTAAGTTTCCGAATTAGACAACGTTGTATGTCAATTTTCAAAAAAAAAAATACCACAATAATTCCAACAATAGCTGACATCTCACGGGGCTTGAACTGTTCCGTAAACTAGCACGTACCAAAAGATTGCAAAACATTTGACTCACTCTTGTATCTATGACTACCGTGTTTCCGCGAAAATAAGACCTACCAACAGAATAAAACCTAGCGTAATTTTTCATGAATTTAATATAATCCCCCTTGAAATAAGCCCTACTTGAGAGTGGCAGACAAGCAAAAGAAATAAGAATCTTCACACTCACAGCATGCGACGCAAACATTCAACATCCCCTCGAAATAAGGTCTAGTATTATATTTCGGAGTGCAAATTGATATAAGCCCTGTCTTATTTTCGAGGAAACACGGTAACTATGAGTGGATATACTGAACAGTTTGTTTTTTTGTTTTTTCATCTTTTTTGTAACCTTAGCGAATTATGTAAGACCAAAATAATCAAAGGACCTGCAAAACTAACTTTTTATTACACAGGTGACGCCGGGTAGCCACTTCTAGTTATAAAATATAGGGACAAAACCAGCTAAGACGTCCACTGTATGGAAAATAGTAGAGAATGGATGCACATGTCCAGATAAAGGGAAATATCTAAATTTATGGTGTTCACTTGTTGAAGAGACAGAAGTAATGAAAAGTAGTTGGACATTTTTAGGAGAATATTCTGTGGGATTAAGGTTGTGTTAAAGAAAGATTCAAAATATGAGACTTTTCATTACTTTTATTCAACGCCACAATTAGTAGATAAACAGGACTAAGGAGAGCCTAACAAAATATTTCTCAATTCAACTATTCAATCAATTCCCAAAATAGGACACTTAAGTATCTTTAGTCTCCGTAGACAAATATTTGTTATATACGGAGAGTTTTTCCCTTCGTTTGAGTTGTGCTGACAAATCCAACGAGAAATCTCTGACGAAGATGCATCAATTACAAGTTCTGTAGATCTTTAAAAAACATCGTGTTGGTACAAAACCATTGACAGAGCAACTAACTGTATACACATGTGGTAGTCCCGGAACAAGACTAAAGTTACTGCATTAAGTAATGTGATTAGCATATACAACACCGTGATATACTCTCAACGAAAGTAAACTCATTTTTAGTAGTTTCACTGATCTTTGTCTGAATTCGTAAATTACCCTTAATCTAACACTTAACGAAGAATACTTCTTCTGATTTACAAAAAGCAAACTATTTTTCTTTTTTCGTTAACAGATTTTTAACCCCAGAAGAAATCCTCATGGTGTCACATTAAGAGATATTTATTCGAGAAAGTAAAATGTTTCAACTAAATTATAACAATTGTTTTGTGAACGTCAAATTCACTTACGGTCTATCATCATATTCCGCCGATTCAAACATTTTACCAGTTGTTACTTGGAGCAATACTAGTCCGAATCAGTCCTTTGGTTCTCTGAAAAACTATGCTCCAGTCAAAATCGAGCACTATATTTTGGGAAAATGACCACCATTGGATATAAAATGTGTAATTCAATTTCTAATCTTCACCTATGCTTGGGAAAGACATGAAACCATCTCTCATTCTCCAATACCCCATCACCAACGTAGGGTGACTGTAGCCGTTTATGGAATGCATGGTAAGTTTTTGCTCGACTGGAGAAAAAATCACAGATTAAATTGACTAACATATCAATAATATTATTATGAACTTAGCATGAAACTTCCTGTTAATAACTGGCGGAAATAACTAGTCAACATGACTACTATATACATTAAAGTATTTCGTAGCTGAAAACCAGTTCTATCCAACGGTGTTTCTGAAATAACTTTACGTGTAGCTTTAATGAAAATAAATGGGCTTTAATTTCGGAGCCTCCTTTGCTCGTATATGAAAGCATGTTATAATGTATATTTTAAATTTGAAGTGTTTTGCTCCAAGTAATATGCTGAGTTAATCGACCCAGGATCTTGAGAGGTCCGAATTTTCATGCAGAATATAAACAACTCTAATTTTGTGAAAAGCAACTTACAATGAATAGCCAAAATCTCGAATGATGATACGATGGTTGTAAGAGACGCTAACGATTCTCAAATCATCAAATTGGGCGCAGTTTACTTTACATCGTCGCTCATTGAAAGTAAGAACACTGGATCGCATCTTAAAAAATAAGAAAATTAGGTCACTTAGAAAATTCACACAAATTAAAATTACAAAAATAATCTTTAAACTCTCTGTATTATTTTCAATATACACTAAAATCCCGCTTTAACGTCATTTCCACCTAGGTAAAATTCGGCTTTACACCATTTTTCTACATTTTCTAAATTTGTTATGCCATATATTTTTAGCGAGTTATTTTTACATCCACACAAAGCGATTATGCAACAAGTCACGAAATAATACAGTAGAGTAAGTGATTAATTTCCTCTTCTTTTCTTTATTCTTGATGCAAATTGTTGGTTCATTTCTTTGTTTAATTTTCATTAGGTAAATTATTGTTTAGACGAGACAGTTATCCTCATAAACATACATGAACAAAATGGCTAACACTAACCCAGGTCTCGGAAATAGAGTGGTAGCAAGCGAGTCGAAAATCCCAATATTACCGGAAAGCCGATTAATCTGAAGCCCTGGTTAGCCTCCTTTAAAAAAAGGAGCAGATCTACAAACTAGCAGATCCAGAGCTGATCAATATATATATTTACCAACCCCTCCGCACGAGCAGGATGCGACACAAGTTCAATTTATTAAGCGGAGTTCAACAGGTTTGAATTCAGAGTTTTCTTCTCCTAGACCGGTTGCCTAACCAAGGTTAAAGAGCCCAGTCTGCCCTGCTATTTACCCATAGCTAGAGAGAGAGAGTAGGATTCATACCTTTCCCAAGGGTATTAGTGCTAAGTGAAATGAGCTGATAAATATAGACTATCAATTTTCAGATGGGATCACGTCGGAATGTATTGGAGAATATTTCCACGATCATCCAAATCTTTCCAGTAAGGAGTTATTTGAGCAGCAATCGACACAGCGCGGAGAGTTTGTAAACAACAACGATGCTGCTCAAGCTTTTATTAAAATAAGACAAATCAGGGATGAAGCTCTTGCAGCAGAAGTGCCTAGTAGAATATGTTGCGTCGATCCAGTTCTGCGGATCAAGGGAACACAGCATGGGCACTGAAAGCATCAACAGAGCAAATAGCCGGAGACACATGTGGTAGTCACGGAACTAATTTGTCTCATCGTAACTACAGTAAGTACCGTAACTGGCATTTGAACACGCTTACTAGGATGTCGTAGTCCATCACGTAAGCGACTAGGCAACGTGAACTGCCCCCGCACAAATTTACATGGACTACTGAAAAAAAAATCTGAGTGTTAATTTAAAAATGTTATACCCCCCACTTATGTTGGGGGCGTAACATTTTTTTTTAAACAAAAGATCTGTCGCGAGCAGACGAATTTTTGGCCATCCTACTATTATCTTATAAAAGAAAAAATATACATCGATATTTGTTCTGTTTAAAAGGAAGGGGTCCTAAGTTTTCAATATAGTGTTTCTAAAAAATATTAGATAATAATAATAAACTAAAGTAGTTATTAACTAGAAATTTGTTATTAGAATCTAAAATTAGGAAATTTGAAACTTAAAATTAGGTGTTTCATATTATAAATGAATTCTAAATGTTAATTTAACATAGCAGAAATACCTAATTAAGTCAGAAAGTTTTGAGAGAAAATAACTGATGCATTATAAAATTCATCTACTGATAAATCAACACTGAAAATTTCATTAAAATTGGAAAATTCCCTGATTTTTTATAATTTTTTTCAATCGGGCTGGGGGGTAAATTTATTTTGTAAAATACAATTTTACGTCATCTTAGACAGCGTTAACGGTCATGTTTACGATAAATTTGCCCAAAATTTTAAACATTATTTAAAATGTATTAAAAATAAATTACATTATTGTGATTTTTTAACAATATAACCCGATCACAATGGGTAACCCAACGGCTCACGTCTTTTCTAGTATATCTATATATATATATATATATATATATATATATATATATATATATATATATATAATGTTACTTTTATTGATTAAAGTCCACTCTGATATATCCATATACAATTGTGTCCTTGTGTGATAGTGCGCAACGGATAAATACAAATCTCGACCCTTATACGCGGAATCTATCCAAATAATACTTTATTTGCTGTCTTTTTTTTTCTTTTTTTTTTTTTGTTTCGTTTTTAGAGGGGTTGTTAGTTTTGAATTATTCAAAGGTATATAAAAATTGCATGGAAAAAATGGTCTACTTTGTTCTTTTCTTCATTTTTTGTTGATTTCAATAAGTAAAATGAACCTTGATAAAGATAATCCTTCCTTCATTTCTTCATATCTCATCCTTCATAGTAAGAACAGAAGATCATTTTCATCTGGAATCTAAAAAGAGTTTTTGCCGTTCAATGTGACCCGACGAACGAATACGTCTAATCGGCGGATGGGTTTTCTATATTTTTCTATACCAAAGAAAAGTTAACTCTCTCTCTCTCTCTCTCTCTCTCTCTCTCTCTCTCTCTCTCTCTCTCTCTCTCTCTCTCTCTCTCTCTCTTATTCACGGAAGCATGTGAAAAATTTTAAATATTACGTGCTTACATGTTCCTTTCAGGATAATTATCATCTAAGAGGGAAAGTAATTTTCCCCAAGCAATTATACATAACCCTCCCTACACACACACACTATACATATATATATATATATATATATATATATATATATATATATATATATATGAGGAGTTTTAATATTAAAAAATCCCTGTATTTAAATATTATAAAGGCGATAATCTTTCGCCCAGACTTAATCCTGATCTAAATTTTTACATATCCTGCTTCTGATTTGAAATAAAGAAACAGAAAGATCTATTCGCTGTATTAATAATGTTATTTTCTCATCGGCAAATAACTTCTAATCAAATATGCTTCTTTTTTTACGCTAGTATCTTCCAGCAAGTGGCTGATAATTCTTGGATTTATTTCTAAGTTAATCTGGCTCTACATATAGAAGTACGCTTAGCGTAACTAGTTCAAATCCTGGACGAGACTACTTGCGTTTCACTTCGCTCTTCATATTTTGGGAAAGGCATGAAAACTCTTGCCTTTAGCTGTGGGTAAATAATAGTGTAGACTGGGTTATTTAGCCGTGGCCAGCCAATTAATCCAGGAGAATAAAAACGCAGCCTTACCCTACTTCATGTGTGGTAGAGATATTGGCTGATTGAGTGGTTGACTACTTTTAACATGTCACTTCGTCTAGATTCATTTTATGCCTAAATGTATGGAATCGCGTTCATTATACGTTCATATTTACATACGTTTTGCGTAGCGGTCTTAGAGTTGTTTTTTCTCACGGTCCTATCGAATAGGAATATTTTTAAACATTCAAATATTTTTTTAACATTTTCAAAATGTTTTACCCATGTCCGAACATGGAACTATACAACTGAAGGGTTCTCAGATACCCATGGAACTTTGTCTTCCAAATTTCGTAACTCGACTCGTCGCCATTGAAGAAGATCCGAGCGACCTGGGCCCATAACCTGTTAAGTTTTTAAATGCCATCTTTCGCCAGTTGAAAAGGGCTTAAAGTAAGTAAGTCCTAAAAATATACTATTGCTAATAATACTAATAATGATATATGTTACCCCGATATAAAACACCTGTGCAAATAATGATTGACAGTTTGAATTCATGAGGGAATAATTAAGATGTGGAAATCATTGGAATGGAAGGTGAAATAGTGAGAAGCTTAATTCTCATTGGGTGAGAGATATAGCGTATACAGAAAGACAAAGACTGGAATTTAGTTAAAGAAGTCAGTGACGAACCAGATTCATTTAAACTCTTCAAAGAAGTGTCTTTGTTGAAATTTTTCGGTATATAAGGTGTGTGCTAGACGCCCACTCTTATTTATAGACAGGGCGATAGTCATGTGACCATATTCTTGTCCAACCACTGGCAGTTCTCTGCTGCTGATATTGTTACTTATACTGGTTGTTCTGGTCATACCTACACACATTGCTTTGAGCCTTCGTGGACGACGGAACATAGGATTATATTACTGGACCTTTTGACACTACGTAGTATTACATAACTGAACAAGTATGGCGGTCAGTAACTTAACAGTCTTAGCCCTCGATTTTTTGCCACGAATAAAAAGGTTGTTTTTTTTTTGTTTTTTTTTTTTTTTTCCAATCTACATTGCTATAGACGTAATCATTTAAAGCATAAAACGTGTGTGTCAACTTCTTAATGACGATCAACGGATTTGTGTCCTGTAGGTGATATCAACGAAATACACAACATACTACAAAACTACAACTCAAAATAAAATCCACCATAAACACAATTTTAAGAAACTACCATTTTTAGACATCATCATAAGAAATTTTAATGGCCGAATTATCACAGACATTTACCATAAACCCACTGACACCCAACAATATATGAATTTTAAACGTCAGCCCCCAAAATAAAACTGCATAAATCCATTCCTTATGCACGTAGAATATGCACCATAATCACAGACAAAAACCTCCAACAAATCAGTCTAAAAGATCTACACAAAATCCTCCTTCAGAGAGACTAACCCACAACAATTATTAACAAGGGATTCGAATTAGCCGAAGAAAGTACTACTAGAACAACTATGAAACCCCAAAAAGGCAGAACAACGAACAACACCTAGCATATGTCTCAACACCTAACAAAAACAACCCAGAACCTTTTACAGATATACTACACCAACTCAAAAACAATGAAAAATTAAAAGCATATTAAATACAAAAAAATAATAATAAAGAGCAAAAGATTATTAACCTCGTCCAAATTTGGGAACACACTACACAAGGGGTCTCAAAATACAGAAACAAAATATGCGGAGTATGCAACACAATTATAGAAGGAACATTATATTTTTTTTTAAATGTTAAAAACACGATATTCAAAATAAATAGAGACTTTGGATGCACCTAATAGAATGTAATTTACGTAATAGAATACAAAAACTACAATGAATATACATCGGGTGCACATCATCATTAAATAAAAGGATTTCACTACACAAGAGCAACATTAGACTTGCTATTGGAAGAAACATAATGTTTAAAAATTAGTCAAGTTAATGAAGGAGGATAGTATTAAGGAGAAAACGAAACTTTAAAATCTTGAGCAATAAAACAAAAGTAATGACGAAAAAATAAGATATTCTTGAAGAGAAAAGAAAGTGAATATTCAGAAGAATAAAATTCAGACTTTGAATAAGAAGGAAGAAAACAATGGATAAGAAAAACAATTGAAGGAAAAAATTCTAAAAACTACACGAAAAAGAGCTTAAATTTCCGAAATCAAGATCAAATAAATCTAAAAAATGAAATTAAAAAAATAAAATAGAAGAAAAAGGAAGAATAATATACATCTTTGAAGAAAAACAAAAGATAAACAACATTAGCTTGGAGGGAAAAAAATCAACGAGGAAAAATAAAATCACTTGTAGAAAAAAAAGGCTCAAGAAAGAAAGCGACCAAAGATTCTAAAATCTTTTGGAGAAAATTATACAGAAAGCCTTATAAAAGAAAGCCACCAAAGATCTGAAAATTATATGGAGGTAAAATAAGAAGATAAAGCTGAGAAAAGTCACAAAGGACGTGAAAATAACTTGGAAGACAAAAAGGGATACGTTTTAAAAGTATCCCTTTTTTTTCACCAAGTTATTTTTACGTCCTTTGTGACTTTTCCCAGCCTTTATCTCTTATTTGACCTCATATAATTTTCAGTTTCATTTGGAGGAAAAATGAAAAACAAAAACTTATAAACGAGAGACAAAAGAAATGAAAATAAAAGGGATTAGATAAAACACTTTACAAAAAAGGAAAAAAAGAATTTAAATGAAGTAAAAAAAAGAACCTTTGAAGAAAAAAATAAAAGAAGAAAAATGAAAAAGAGAAAAAGAGGTAAAACGTATAGAAAATAAAAAATATGTGGTAGAAAACAGGAATAGAAATAAAAGACATGCGGTTTGTATGGTGTAATGGTTAAAAGCCTATAATAGTAGAACATTGTTACTGAGTTCGTTTCTTACCGGGTGCTACATACCACTGGTTTTGTGTCAAACTAAGCTAAGTAGATGACTTCAAAAGAAGGGGTAGACAATTAGAGAGAAAACGTAACGAAAGTAAAATTTGCCAAGGAAATTAAGATAACAAAAATTCAACAGAAATTGTATAAACTTTTTTTTAAGTGGTGGATTGTTTGTTTTTGTTTTACGACATATCAACCTCAGTGGGTCATTTAATGCCGATAAAGTTTTGAAATAGATAAATTCTTAAGGGATAGTACAATTTTGTTTATAAACTCATGTTTTTCTATTCAACCCATAGATGTGACCCTAACAAGTACTACCACTCCGGGTCAGAGTGGACCAGGGAGCAATGGTGATGAAGGGGTGCTCCACATTCCCCAAACCTCCAAACTGGAACCTCATCATCAATAGAGTTTAATGTCATTCCCAGGACATGTAGACCCGCAGCCACCACCTTCTAGCACCCATATGATAAAAAGGGGTTGGGGCTTGTCATAAGGGCAATAGGGTTGGGAAAATCATATAGGTGCTAGGGCTTGACGTGACCAGCCTATTGATTGGAGGAGGCCTAAAGTGGTAGAGAAAGAGAGAACGATAACAATAGGCAGTAGTAGAGAACACGCTACGCAAAGTGAGAAATACAAGTAAAAATGAAAATAAAGATAATTGCAATGCATTGTAGAAGAAATCATTTGAAAAAGAAAACAAGTTAAAACCGTCAAAGTCTGAAATCACCAATAGAATAAAAGACTAAAATGTTTTCTTTGTTCATCTTTTTTGACTTTTTTCTTTTATTCAAGGCTGAAAGTGCACCACAGTCGTCGTCGTGGAACTCATCATCGTTTGTCGACATCTTTGCCAGTAAGAAAATATCTTAATTCGCTGTTTCAAATAAGATGACCTTTCTTAGTTCAGACCAAAAATTATTTCCTTTTCAAGACATGTGTTGCTTGATTTTCTTTTCTTTCAACCACATCGAAATTTGATATCCAGAGAAAGATGGCGTTACATCAGAGTTAAGCAGCTAATGATATTGACTGTCTTTGCTTTGTTGAGCGGTTTTTATCGAAACGAATCCGAATAGACTGGCGCTGTTTACAAGCTAATCTATTTAGAATTATTGAGGTGCACAATAAAAAAAAGTTTACTATATCACTAACGTATAAACAGGGAGTTGTTGAGTTACAAAGATATTCACGATGACAGCGATATTGTAAAAAGTTTTATAAAGAAAAGGGTAATTAGAGTTATGACCCTTTGTGCGTACTCTGCTCCTGCTGATAGGTTGGTGTTATGGCCCTTTGGAGTGTTAGCTGCTCCGGATAGATCAGCTACTGCTGATACCAAGTCGCAGTGTGTTAGTAGGAGGGGCAGTACTACTCACGCTCTTTTTGGTATGATGTTCGTTGTGAAAAGGTCTTGTTTGTCGAGTCCTTTTTGATTTTGTGGGAGCTCGCATTTGGGGGGGTTCGGCACAGCCCCTTTTGCAAGGTACGGTGAAACGCACGGAAGTGTAGTTTCAACTCCGAACGCCTAAGCTTTTTAGGTATCTAAGAGGCCTTGCAATCGGCAAGTAATGAAGATTTTCAAAGCTTGATAGTCTTCAGTTGCCGAAGAAAATTTTCTTCTTAGGTCCAAGAGACTAATAAGCCGTTAGTCTCAAGATCTGGCAAGACTGTAAGTTGAAGTTTTCGTTTGAACTAAGAAACGGACTAGGAAGACCGTTTCGAGTTTGTGTTCCTGGAAAACGAAGCAGAATTTCTGGACGAGTCGGTCCTTATAAAAAAAGAACTAACCTAGGAGTGGTTCCGAGGAGAATTCACCCCTTTTCGCTACGACAGAAGAATAAAGTGTTTTCTTGTCGAGTTGGACCATACAAAGAACACTCTTAGCTAAAAGCATCATACACATAACGGACATTCAAGAACACTCTCTAACTAAAAGCATTATAGGGAACTACAAGTTGAATTTCCTTTCCGTCTCGCTATTTAGCGAGAAAGATTTACCCACAAGGGAGAATTTCCCCAAAGAATTCAGGAGGTTTACCTCCTATCCAAAAGACATTTTCTTAACAAAAAGAACAGTATATTGCGTAAGCCTACACGAGGCTTCGTACTTTTTTCGTACAAGTTTGAAGCTGGCAAGTCAAGGAAGAAAAAAAGGAAAAAGTGTTTTTGTTATTATTTTTCTTTGTAGTTTTCTTTTCTGTATTTGTCATTGTATTCTTTTGAAACAAGTATTCTATTTTTTGGTTACTATAGGAGTTTTAAAATTTCAGCAGGAGAAAATTCTTGCAAATTTATATTATCTTTCCTCAGTTAATGAAATTGTAATTTTAGGCTTACAGCAGTTATTTTGTCATTTTTCTGGGTAACCATTTTTTTTAAGTCGGACACCGATTACTACGTCGGGTGCCAGTTTTATTTTTGAGATGTCCTCCTCGAGGATAAAATTCCGACGATATATATATACTTATATAAACGCTAAAAAAACTACTGGTTTTTATGATCTCAACCATTTGACTCATCTGAGGATTGCATAACCATGAAACTTTAAGTTATGAGTCCAAATCATCCATAATACCATTACTATTGATTATAAATCTGCTCTGCTTTACTAGCATTGAGCACCTTTTCATACCAATACTTTTCTCATCTATTCTCTATTCATTCTATATATATATATATATATATATGTGTGTGGGTGGGTGTATGTATGTGTAAGTATGTGTGAGTTTAGGCTGTAGATTCTCATGTAGTCATATTTTGTTGAAAATAACAGACAATCTAGACTAGCAAGACATTCTTACTGTGTGTTGAACTTTGTATTCGTCTTATCTTTTCGGCGAGCGAGATGCCGCAACGTTTGTAAAGGCAGTCTAAAAACTTCCAAAGTCTCTATTTGTACGGACACTTTCGAGAATTTTTGATGATTGGCGAGGACGTTGGTCCTCCTGTGTTTTAGAGTTGATGATTTGTTCCATGCTCAAGAATTTATTAGAATGAGTGCGTTCATCACGTGCAAGTATGAATTCCATGTCTGTGTCTCTGTCTGTGTGTCAAAAAATGTACGCATTCTTTCCTACAAATATATTTTGGCAAGATTATTTTCTCTTCTTTTCAACTATATGGATATTTTCAAGATTGGACAACAAATAGGCGATAAATTCTGAGCTGAACAGCTTAAGACTGCGAAATTTATTGACTAAAATTGAATTCACTGCTGATATTCGCTGATAATCGCTTTAACAAAAAAGTCAGGCAGGGGACAATATCTTATTATCAGCAGGAGTTGGTATACGGACAGTCTCGCAAATTGGGTGATTTTGGCTTAATCAATTAATCATATCCCTTAATCAGTAAAAATCAATAACCAAATTTCACGTGTTTCTTAGTTAGAAGGATATTAATATGTATGAGAGATTTCGAATCAGAGTAACCTCCCGTTTTAAACTTATACGTCGACACGTACATACCAAAAACTTAGTCTTATATATTTAGATGTGTGTGTGTGTGTGTGTGCGCGCGCGCGTGCGTGCGTGTTTTTATTTTTGGTTTCAGTTTCAATACAGTACAGTTTAGTCATAAATAAAAGCTAATAATATAAATTTGGATTGTATAATGTTCTTTGAGAAATAATACAATTTTGGTATCCTTTCATTCTCTACAAAATAAAAATAAAATCTTTAAGAAATTTTAAGAAATATAAACTGTAGAAAAGGAGAAAAATATACTTACTGAGAAATGTCCCAGAATTTTACAAGGCCGTCTTTACCTCCAGAAATGGCCATACCTTGACAACATACACCTTCCGTAGTATTCTTTGATAAACTATGGTACGGATGTTGGTACTTATCAGTGAAAATCCGAAGCTGTACCGTCTCTACTCTACAGAAGAAGAAGAAGAAAATTGCCATTAGTGGTGTTAGACGATGGTTTGTCATACTTCAACATCTTCCTCATCGTTCATATTTTATAACCAAATACAATGCAACAAATTGGCACAGAAAGTGTATAAGAGCAGATCCCCAAATTCCTTCCATAATAAACAAGAAGAAACCGGTCGAGCAATATCTGGACCTTGCTTGAGAGTTAAAAAAAAGTTGTTGAACATAGAGATGACAGTAATACCAGTCATCGTTCAGAACAATGGCCAAGAAGCTTGACCTATAGCTCTGTTGAGATATACTTAGAAGAGTCCCGGAGAGTCGATGAGACTTGCTGTCACTCAGATTCCAACCTCTAGTTACTCCACTCCCCCATTCATATATATATTATAACCACCCATTCAACGGGACTTAGAAAACGCCGACTGTATCCAAAGGGTCATGTGTATGATATTAAACATCTGTTGATCAGGCTTTGGAGCTTTCCTGTGTGTGGAGTACCACTTTATTGATTTTACTCTCAGGTCCATACTGATCCGGAGTGATAGTACCTGTTAGGGTCCCACTTTTTGTTCAAATAGATGTGTTTAAAAATTATTCTTTTTCAAATTCGTGCAAAGACCCTCCAAAAAAACAACTACACAAGAAATAAATATGAACGTACAATTAACGCGATTACCTAGGTATAAAATAATCCTAGACAGGCTGATATGCCCTTAAAATCAAGCAATCAATCAATCATGTGTCATGAAGCAATGATTTGCGTACTGCTTTCGTAATTTCTTGTAAGATTAATCCTTGTTGTGTAAACACGTATTTTCAACGGAGGGCGCTAGTGTCTCCAATGTGGTTCTGTGAACTCGCCATGGGTGGTAAGTTTATATGGATGCTAAGGCTGATGTAAGTTTACAGGGACTCAAAGTGGGTGGTAGGATTTTAGTGGCAATACAATTTCAATAGAGTAGTAAGAATATTGAGAGAGAGGGGGTAGCATTAGATAGATAAAACAGATATAGAGAAAAGAATAGATATTCTATTTTTCTCTCTCTACCCTTTCTACTCCACCCTTTGTATTCAACAAAGACGAGCCCTATGGGTTGTGTGGGTATCTCAACAAGCTTTGCGAAATATGTGAGAAAGACAAAGAATGAAAAGGAAAGTGATGAAAGCCGGATGGCAATGACCAACTCAAACGCTTAAGATTTGGGGGAGAAGTGGCGTATCATAAGATTCACAGAAAAAGATTCTTTAAATGGATTACGTTTGTCTTCAGACAACGTTTAATAATGTTAACTTCTTTTTTAAAAGGCTTGGATGTAGCTAAAACTAAGTTTAATCCCTACTACACTTCCTTCAGATAAAATACAACAAACCTGTTTCCATTGTTTTTCCATTGCATAGTCAATAACCTTCTAATTTCTATTTTATTTTCTTAGATCGGAGTTCGACCCTAGACAAGGATAGTTGTTGTGTATAGCCACACTGAAGAGGCGTGAAACACGTGTCTGTGGATGTCTTTAATATATATATATGTTGAACAGCATTTTGAAACATTTTTAAAACTCTTCCAAAGTTTTATTCATTCAGTTAGTTCAAGATTTAAAATCAAAGAATGCACACAGCCCACCGAATCTAAATAAAATCAGCATAATAGAAAAGAACTGCGGAAAATACAGAGCTGAAATAATCAGTGCACTTGTAAAGGCGTCATAAACTCTGTAGTCGGCCTACCATAGAAATGGATACCACATGGCGGCCTTTAATTAAAATGTATTTTGCACGGCATAAAAATCGGAAACTTACAATGTAATCTATAATCAATGATACAAACAACACAAATAATTTGTTTTCATTTATGCATAGGCATCCAAGCAGTTTGTTTTATAACTACTAAATTTTGGATTTTTGGTCTCAGCTGTGTGTTTTGTCGTTATAAAAATGTCGACCGCAAAGTTTTCTATTATTATCAAATCTTATATATATATATATATATATATAATAGAAAAATTACAGAAACACGCACAACCTATGTATATATATATATGTGTATATGTGTATATATATATGTATATCAATATATGTATTGATCAAAGCCCGAAGAAGATACCAGAATATCTGAAACACGTGTTGCGTATGTGAAATAAAAAGAATAAAACATTTTTTCTGAGAACGATACATTTTGTGGACCTTCTTCTTTTTTTTATAAAATATTACATTTTCTCCCGTTGGAACCAGAACAACATTATATATATATATATATATATATATATATATATATATATATATATATATTTGTCAATAAAAAGGCCTTAAATACCATGGGTATCGTGGTTATGGACCATTTCCACTCGTGGTTATCTAGGGCCCACGAGCTTCTTCAGACCACGTATATCTTTATTTAGTATACTATATTATTTACTATAGCGATAGAGAGAATCGTTAGATTGATTCCTTTCCTCGTGTATTTGCCTCAGGTAACACCAAAACGTTAAGCAACGTGCGTCTTCGTCTACTACCTTCCTGAAAAAGAATATTTACAGATAATGATATATGTGTGGAATACTTTCTCTAACAGAAAAGAAGAGAAAAATGCAAACGATATTTAAACATGGTTACGATTAATATTTAACATAATCACTGTTTATATATATATTTACCAACCCCTCCGCACGAGCAGGATGTGACACAAGGTCAATTTCTTAAGCGGAGTTCAACAGGTTTGAATTCAGAGTTCTCCTTCTCCTAGACCGGTTGCCTAACCAAGGTTAAAGAGCCCAGTCTGCCCTACTATTTATCATAGCTGGAGGGAGAGTAGGATTCATACCTTTCCCAAGGGTATTAACGCTAAGTGAAATGCAATTACCACGTCCAGGATTTGAACTCGGGTCGACGAGTCCATTTCCCATGACGTTAACCATTACACCACGCGCTTCCTAAATCACTGTTTATATAGCCTGCATAGGCGAGTCTATAGCTCGTAAAACATGAGCGTAGGATACTACACCTACTACAAACAAGTAAAATATGTGGAATTTTTAAAAAAAGGATATAATTCTATATCTATGTCTCCTCTCGTTTTAAAATGTCCTATAACTTATGATCGGCGTTTATACATTGGCCTGTTTGTTGGATATTGTACAAACGGAAATCGGAATTTCCGGTTAAATTAAACAAAGCAAAGAAAAGACGACAAAAATGACAAAGGACCTTTTTCCCGATAAAGCGAACAAAAGAAGGATGGGTAACAATAAGTTCGGAAATAGTTATCAGATCAAAAGATAAAGATGCGTAGGTGTGTCGGCAATACAAAAACCGGGAGGTCGGGTCAGACAGCGAGCGGACGGCGAACCGAGCACAAGGAGTGACCGTCGACACGGTCGATCGCTGCCAGCGAGCAGTGAGGTTCGTCCACCCCTTCCACCTCACCAGTGCCAGTCATCATCCCAACGGTAGTAGTAGTCATTGTCACCGCCGCCCACCACGTACAGCCGAGAGAAGAAATAAAGCCAAAACTCTTACTATACAGCATGTGTTGTGATTTCATTAAGCGACCACTACATATATCGTCTAGGATTAGTGACGATACCCGCTACGATACGTACGCCGATTTAGCAAACGTGAAGAAGAAACCGCTATATAACATATAGAATTTGATGCCACTATACAACTTGGTCATGAAAATTGAAACTACACGACTGTAAGGCAATTGCTTATTGTGTGCACTGAAATGATCCGTTAACTTGCTTCTTCTTTTTTGCTTCTTATTGTTTTATTTTGTTTCTTTTTAAATGCTTATCTTGGCGCAGCAAAGAATAGACAGATTTATTTCTTAATGATATTTTACTTCAATCGGAATATGCTGAATTGAATATGCACTCTGCAGTCTTACGTATAACATCCTTTAATATTATGAATGCTATGATAGTAAAAATTTTCTAAGAGAGTCAAAGATTAAAAAAAGCAGAAAGCTAATGTTTATATTTGTGCATTTGAAAGATACAAGCAGACTAAAACAAATGTTGTATGCAGGAGAAAAATCATTACAAACATATACTTTACAAGGGGTAGTAGTAAAATTACCTGACTCATTTTAAATACCGTTCATGTGCTTCAAGAAATAGGATATATAAAAAAAATACGATGAAAGCTTCCATACTGTGCGCAAAATATTTTTTCTTGAATAGTGGGTCTATTCTTCCTATGACTTAAATGCTAAAACATCACATGGCTGAGGATTTATTTAGGAGATTTATACAGTACAACTTATGGCAAACATGGCAATTTTATTTTCCAAATTCTGTTATTCTTGTTGAAAATCTCTCAGATATAAACAACAGTAACTTCTCCGACATTGAGCACTCGTTCTTTATAAATCTCTCTCTCTCTCTCTCTCTCTCTCTCTCTCTCTCTCTCTCTCTCTCTCTCTCTCTCTCTCTCTCTCTCTCGCTCTTTATATATATATATATGTGTGTGTGTGTGTGTGTAAAGAGAGAAAGAGAGGGAGATAGAGAAGGGAGGCTTCGGCTTTTATAAGACAACCGGTCTCAAAGAAGGAAACGCTATAAATTCAAAACACGAGAAGAGTTGTTTAAATTATTCCGTGGCACGATGGATTCATTTTTTTATCTTACCAAAAGAAGTCGTACATTAATCACCATCCTTCCCATCAGACTGAGAACCACATTTTCTTTATGCAGGCATCAAAGTAACAAGTGATAAAAAGAAATTCGAAAAAATTGAGAAGATATAATTCGATATAATTCGAAACACAATGAAAACGGGAAAATAGACAACAACATATGTTCGTGAGTAATACTCATTTTTCCTCAATTTCCTTAGGTTTTTTTTAACGCACATAAAAGCACAACAAAATAAGTAAGCATTAAAGTTCAGAGAAGTTTTCTTTTAATTTTTGGGAGAGAATATAAAAATTCCCATTTCGTGTGCAAAATAATGCCCACATCAAAAGATCTTACTCTCGGCATTTTTCCCGATTTAACAGTCTCAAAATTGACATTTTCTGTCCAAAATCTTCTCTGTCTACTTTCAATCTCTCAAACTTGCCGTCTGTGAAAACGCTGCTTAATTGGTTAAGTTCATTGGTTAACTTCACATCCGTTAAAAGTTCAAGGGAAGTAACTCCTGTTATTTTGAAAACTTTATTAATTGAAAGGATATCGAAAACGTATTTCTTTTTCTTTCTTCTTTATTTTAAACTATTTATAGACTTTTAACTCTTTTTTAACAAATTAGAAGGACAAACACACACTCACACACACACTCACTCTCACACACACACACACACATTCCCACACACACATGAAAAAGGTTGGTACTTGGTGATTAAACCTCTGATTCACGACGTGACACTGTCTACTGAGATAATTCCATGTCAAATGTTTTGATTATCTGATCCGCAATGATCGCTGATGCGTGAAAACAGTCTATCATGAATAATCCTTGACTCTCCCGATTCTACAAAAAGAAACAAAAAAACAAAAACAAAAAACAAACAAAAAACAAACGGTGACACATCTACCTGAGGTCCGGAGCTGATAATTGGTTGATACAGAAATCGAATCTTAAAACTAATCCTAGTCAGTTAAGAATGACAGCCCACTAAGAGGGTAATGTAATTTGGAAAACGCTCTATACCTGGCAACCATCTTTCCGAAAGAAAAAGAAATGAACAAAAAAAGTATACATCGGAATTTTCATGGGAAATTGGAAACAAAACGTTCGATAATCACAGTTACTCCATTTCCTAACAATTAATGAGAAACCAAATAGCTCTATTGAAACATTTTTAGAAGTTAAAAGATAGAGGATTATACCCCCAGATTATATGGAGGAATATAAAAAGATCTACAAGACCAAGCAGCTTGAATGGAAGATGCAATTTATGCCTGGCGGAAAAATATATCATAAAGTAAAGAGCGAGACAAATAATTGAATCATAGAAACTACTTATTGCTTATTACCTGATCTCACAGAAGCCCTCATTCCTTCATGCCAAGAGTCGATGATATGAAGCATTTTATCTGGAAATCCTAATTTCAACAACATTTTCCACAGAGCAGTCCGAGACAAGGTGTCAAAAGCTTTTTTTTTAAATCATCGAACACCATAAACAAGTCTTTGTTTTGCTCTCGAGCCTTCTCATGAGTCTACCGAAGACAGGAAATTATATCTACTGTTCATCGACCTGAGCGAAAACCACACTGAGTTTTGGTAGTGCTGATCCTGAGACAAAGTCATTAAGCCTGTTAAGGATGATACGACAAATTTGCCAGCAACCGAGAGAAGCGATTCCTCTGTGGTTGTCACAGTCATATTTGCTTCCATTGTTCTTGTACAAATGGACAATTGAAGCGTCCTTAAACTGTTGCGGGACTTCACACCTGTCCCACACAAGTGTGTCAAAAGATTGGTTCCACATTTATACAATTCAGCTGAAATTCCATCTTCTCCGCGTGCTTTTCCATTTGAAAGTTAATTGATAGCTTTATTCACCTCAGGTATTGACGGGTTTGCAGAGAGGGATTGTACAACAGGTCTCTGAGGATGATTGTCTATTACATGAGTGTCGAAAGAAGATTTCTGATTCAGGACTGTAGAGAAATGTTCCGCACAACGTTTGACAATATCACATATATATGCATACATATGTACAAATGGGTATATGTTTATGGATAGGTACATATGTGTATATGTTTGTATGTGTGGAAGCTCTGTTTTTTTATATATGTAAAAAGATATGGGGTAGGTATGTGTACATATGTATACATCTATTTATAGAGAGGAAGTTTCACCTATTGATATTATACCCCAATGCATAACTTAGATTAATTTTTAGTTTCACCTTTTGTTAATTCTAAATTATATTATAATCACAAGTATATGGTATTTGGAGAATGCAAAATCAAAATATTAAGATTTATGAGGTTTTTCTTTTTTTTTTGGGGGGGGGGTTCTGTGCTTCACCGGAAAAGAAACGGTTCACTGAAAATGACCGGATTAAAAATAAGAAAATAAAAAAGTGAAAAGACAAAGTGACCGACCTTTCTGAATTTATTGAGGGGACAAAACCACCCAGATTGACACCCGCACCACCATCAAAACCACCTACTTAATTAATCCCTGATCATAAACGCCGCTCCCTAAGTTGATGAGAAAAACTGATATCAAAGCTTTTTCAGGATTCCCCCCAAAAAAAGTTGTTAGTCGTCTGATGAAACTCATAGGTATACACTGACACCGGTGGATAGAAATAGATATATAACTGCAAAATGGTCGATTTTTAAGCCTCTTTAATTACCAATTATATTGTTCTCTTCAATAATATTAAACATCGAGCTCTCAACTTAGACTTGAAATCTAACATTCCGTTGTTGGAAGAAAAGTCCAACTTCGAACCCTTCCAATACGAATTAACTTGGTAATCCACCTAAGGATATATATATATATATATATATATATATATATATATATATATATCAAATATTGTCAATTATTTTTAAATATGATCAATGTCAGCCATTTTCTTATGTTCTAATTACTCGTGAACATTAAATTAACTGAATGCTTATAAAATGTGTCATTTTATAGGTCAATTATCGGGATAAAGTTTTTGAAATATATTCAATTTAAAAATAAACTATCGTTTACCTGTCCTTATGCTCATCGTAAACTGCAATCAGTTGAGTTGTAATAACATGGAAGACAGTTACGGTGAAGCCCTGGGCACAGGCTACAAATCCTTGACTGTAACTTATTGCTAGAATTGGTTCTGGAAGGTTCGTATGTATTACACGGCTACAGATTCCAGTTTCAGTATCCCAAAGACGTACACTCTGTAATATAAGAAATGAGAAATTAGGAAACTAAAAATTTCCTTATAAATACATTTTAAACTTCCATAAAATAACGTTGATAAAATTAATTAGTTTCAGAAAAATTTAGTAATATACATTTGTAGCGTTACGGGCTCTATGTGAAAGCAGTGATGACGTATTGTAATATACTTATCTTCTTATCAATCAATTTCTTCCACAGACAGTTATATAGTCGCTCTCCGGCCATGTCTATTACGTATTACAGGTATGTATTACGTGCATATATGCGAATGGATGTAGGGATAATGTGTGTATGCACGGTTAATATATGTATATATATAAGTATATGTGTTTATGATGTGATTATTGCATGAGTATGCATGTATAGGTGGATGATATATGTACATGTAGATACATATACACCTCTATATGTGTGTATGTATATATATATGGAGGTGTGAATGTATGTGTATATTTGTATTATGTAGATAGGGATATTTTAGAGATATAGATGTGGGTGTGCGTGCTGTATATATATATATATATATATATATATATATATATATATATATATATATATATATACAGATCTATTTCTACTGACTGGCGAGTCCGATCGTCGCAGGATGACCTATAAAAATTACCATGTAAAAAAGATATTATTTTAATCCAGCCTGGTGGGAGGTCAGGGAATCTTTTCGTCAGATTTGAGGGAATGACATCACATAATGATATAGTAAGAAATTTTAATTCAATGATTAACTATATTTTTTTTAATAAAATATAAATAACGCAATTTGCCAAATTTATTTGGGAACGCTATCACAACTAATATATATATATATATATATATATATATATATATATATATATATATATAATATATATATATATATATATATATATATATATATATATATATATATATATATTATCTAAAAGTCCAGAAAAGAAATCTTCTTTACGACACAAGAGTTTTATTTAAACAAAACCAAGTCGCAGTTTGAGAGCTCAATGTGTGCTCTTAATGTTAGAGTCACAGAGCAAATATATGAGTAAAGAAATAACAAAAGACTTAGAGATTTAGCATTATAAAGTTATTTCTTTACTTATATCTATATCTATATCTATCTATCTCTCTCTCTCTATATATATATATATATATATATATATATATATATATATATATATATATATATATATATATATATATATATTATATATATATATGAGGAAAAGTGGGTTGGAATGAATCCGACAGAATGAGGTAAAATATAAGGAATGAAATTTAAAAAAATGTGTAGTATATTTCGTTGGAGTTTGAACTCGGCTTCATCAGCTTTTATTGAATTATTCATATCATACAAGTGTTTTATAGAAGGGGTGGGTAAGTATTGTGGTGATGGAAAGATTTTATTGGTTATAGGGGACATATTTGGGGGAAAATTAGAAGGAAATCAGATGGGAATAGAGTTGAGGGAGGTAGAAAAAATGAATGGTGAGAAATACCTGATAGGGGAGGGGAGTAGCCTCCTTGGAGAGAGATTTGAGTAGAGGAAGTAGAAAATGGGAGTAATAAAAGGGGGGGGTAGATGACCATAAAATCAAAATCAAACCCGTTTGTAAGTATGTGGGTTATGACCAAATAGTTCATCAAGTGAGGGTCAACAGGGGAGGTTAGGTTAGTTGGGAGTGGGAAAGTGGATGGATATAAAAGTATATATATGCATATAAACACATATATAGATACATACACATATACATACACATACGCAAGCATCTACATATACATAAAGATACAGATCCATCTTGTGTACCCTAGATGTAACTGTATTAATAAGGCCGAATGTCCCCTCAAAGGTAAATGTCAGCATGAATGTATAGTATTTAAAGTAGGGTTTATGCTAGCAGGCTTAATGACAATAAAGATAATAAAAAGTATACTTGGGTTCTACCCAACAGGCAAAAAATATCATAATCATAAAAATACTTTCAAGCACGAGAAGTATAGACACAACACTAGTTTAGCTAATCATGCGTGGGAAATCCAAAACAATCAAGGGGCGATCCTATTTCAAAATGGGAAATAGTTTTAAAAAAGGCCATAAATATAAGGCAGGTGATAAATGTTGCCCCCTGTGTATAGAGGAGAAGATTGCCATAGCTTTGTATAAAAAGCTGGCGAATTGCTTAACCAGATATCGAAGGTTTAAAATACGTGTAGACCTAAAAGGAAAATAAAAAAAAGTCTGGCTTCTTGGCCAATAAAATTTAGTAAATTTAATATTTCCCTTTTTATGCTAATCTTTAATACTTTCTTGTTTTTAACAATAAAATGTATTTTGCACCAACTCTCTTCATTCAGAATTATCCTGATGACTCGTAAGGTGAAACACATGTAGGTAATTTCTGACTCTAGGCTTCACAATTATAATTTTTTGGCTCTACGTAATGTATTGAGCACTTTAACATATTTAATTTTTGGAATTTTTTCTCTCTTTTGGCCAATGCACTGGTGCCAGTGCATTATTTTGAAGTGTTACAAATCTTTAATGTATTTTTTTCCAGGCACCAGTTTGTATTTACAAAATGTGTTGCCGGGAGTTTTTTTTTCCCGCCGTTGGGGTTTTAGAAATAAAAATAATATATATATTCACTGACATTATTAAGGTAAATAACACACTATCAAACGCGAAAGTTTTATATTTAACCAAATGTTTAGAAATTGGAGAAAATATGACTTTGCAATTATTCTTAGTCGTGTTAATTTCTCGATGAAATTAGTTGGGTTTTTTTCATTCGAATTACATAAACAGACAAGAATGGAAACATATTTGGCCACTATATCTCCACATAAAAAGAAAATAATCCTAAATTTTAAAAAAATAGTAGCAAAAGAAAAAAATGTTTAGAAGTAATAGTACAAATATGTTTTTACCCAATCGGTTCACCACTGAAAGCATGTGACACAACTTCAATTTTTAATTTTTTAGCGAGGTTTCCAATTCAAAGAATTTCATTATTCCCGACCGATTGTATTAACAATGCTAACAAACCCAATCTTCCATACCATCTACTCAAAGCTGGGGGGGGGGCGAAGAGATGTATTTATGTATTTTCTGAGCAAAGTGAAACGCCCGAAACCTCGTCTAGGATTTCACTTTAGTATTACTGTTAGAAAAATTACCTGAACTCTACCTGTAAATGATGAATTGTATCAATTATTTACGGCTACGGTCATGGTTCGGTTTATGGCTATGGTTCGGCGTGAATGTTGCATTTGTATTACTGTTAGAAAAAGTCACCCGAAAATAGTCGTAAATAGTGAATTCTTTAAAACTTTTACGACAACAGTCATGGTTTGCTTTACGGCTATGGTTCGGCGTGGGCCGGGTTAGCTCAGTCGGTAGAGCGTTCGGATAGAAACCGCAAGGTTCCTAGTTCGATACTGGTCCTCACCGACTCAGCATATGAGTAGCACAGGGATCTGTGCGGTAAAGTAAGGTAGGTGTGGCGCTCCACCTCAGATGCTAAAAAACAATCTCCTTGGTCTAGCGCTATTGAAAAGGGGATAGACTCCCTCGCTGACTGGCTGATACCAACTTTAGGCCGCCCCGTCGACTTTACTTGCTTACTTATTAGTATTAGGAAAATTCACCCGAACGCCTTAAATTGTGATTTGTAAAAAAAATATTTAGTGTGAGACCATTTTTACGATGACAATTGATACGCTACCCACACACCCTGAGAGTTGATACTACCTGTTGTAATGTTTATAACATGAAAGAATATACCTATTAAACTGACGTTTTTATCATATGGGTGCTAGAAGGTGGTGGCTGCGGGTCTACATGTCCTGGGAATGACGTTAAACTCTATCTGATGGTGAGGTTCCAGTTTTGGAGGTTTGGGGAATGTGGAGCACCCCTTCATCGCCATTGCTCCCAGGTCCACTCTGATCCGGAGTGGTAGTACCTGTTAGGGTCCCATCTATGGGTTAAATAGAAAAATGTATTTATTAAAAAATTATATTATCCATTAAGAATAGATTTATTTCAAAACTTTATCGGCATTAAATGACCTACTGAGGTTGATATGCCGTAAAACAAAACAAACTATTAAACTGACAATAAGTAATAATTTAGCTTAGAATTCCATTTACTAATTCAACAATTGGTTTTTGTCGACGGTTTCTTTTAGAGAAAGCCGCCCGACGACAACATGACATTTAATTTCGCTTAAATCAGGATAGGTCAATGCTATTATGCCGCTTGTTTGCATTAATGAAGACGAGCAGAAAGGAAATGTATTTGCATTTGTTTGCTGATTATGTGCGCAAATTTGGAGCCTGTTCTTCTGCTCAGTGATTTCGGCAGTAAATTAGTTTTCTTTTCGCTAAATCAGTATTATAAAAAAGAGGGATACGTTAGGGTTGCCGTGCTACACAATTCAAACATTCGAACATTATTCAAATCATTTTATTACCTTCCTTTTTTTTTCTTTTGCTTTTTATGGACAATTTTTCGGTTTTTTTATTTTTTTTTATTTTCTTCACCCTTTTCCTTTATTTTACACTTTTTCCTTTTGGTATTTTTTTCCTTTATTTCTATAATATTTTCTCTATATTTAGATTTGTTGATTTATTTACCGACTTATCTATGTATTTACTTTTTATTTCTTTTAGTTTATTACACTCTGCACTCTCTCTCTCTCTCTCTCTCTCTCTCTCTCTCTCTCTCTCTCTCTCTCTCTCTCTCTCTCTCTCTCTCTCTCTCTCTCTCTCTCTCTTTCTTGAACATACACACACATACACACACATTTGTTTATTTCATTTTCATTTCTTTATTTCTTTTTTCCTTCCATCCCTTCTTCGTTCCATTTTGCTTTTTT
>CM042145.1:66892874-66917874 GCA_023376005.1 Doryteuthis pealeii | reverse complement strand
AATAATATTCTTATGTCTTTCGAGTATTTTCTGTTCTTAATCCTAAAAATGAATCCTAAAACCTATTCCTAGATTGTGTATTATTTGGATTTTTCGGACATTGTTATATGCACAAAGTTTCAACCGATTTACCCCCCGGTCTTCTTCAGGGTTTTCTTGTTGAACTCGGGAATCTTCTCGACGAACGCGAGAGCTTTCATGTCGTAATCAGCAGCCTTCACGGAACTTTAAACCGAAAACTCCACCGGGGTAAACTGTTCTCATTCTGCTAACCATGTTAAGTTTCTGACCGCCATCCTTGGCCAGTTGAAAAGGACTTAAAGTAAGTAAGTCATGAGCTATAGAATCCTTTGGTAAGTGAATAAGTCCTGAGTTATGGAATCCTACGTAGTTTCAAAGGTACAGTGATATAATCCTGTGTTCCCTCGTCCACGAAGGTTCAAAGCAATATGCGTAGGTATGACTAGAACAGCCGGTATAAATAACAATATCAGCAGTAGAGTACTGCCAGTGATTGGCCAAGAATATGGTCACATGATTATCGCCGAGTCTATAAATAAGAGTAGGCATCTAGGACACACCTTATATAAAGAAAAGTCAACAATTATCGACCATGCCCAGGAATGAACCTGCAGCCTACAGATAATTGTAACTTAGAATTAACTCCTTATATCCGTTGTGCCATGTATCCAACTGCACCCGATCATGGTTAGAGGAATTAGAATATACTCCGATGGGTTGAATAAAGATCTATTTGACCCATAGATGGGACACTAACAGCTACTATCACTCTATGTCAGAGTAGACCTGTGAGTAATGGCAATGATGGTGTAACCCACACTCTCCAGATCTCTATAACTGGAGCCGTTTAACTAAACTGCAATTTAGTGGGTATTTGCGTCATACCCAACTTGTATGGGCTGGGCACAAGGCCTCGTTTTAACGTGGGCCCACCCACAAGCCGAAGCTCATGGGTGGGAAAGAACAAAAATTGCGTCGATCCCTTCGGCATTCCCCCTTAAGGGGGTGCCTCAGGCACTGGGCAATAAACCTAGCCCTGCCTCCAAGGGGGCAGGTATTGCCTAGGTGGATAGCCCCCTGGAACCGACGCTATTAATTGAACACACCGGTCCAGTGGCCGAAGCACACCGGATCCCCTTCCCGAAGGACGGGTTGGAAATGTCTAAACTGCAATTTAGTGCCATACATAGAGTACGTCCTTTTGAGAATGTCTAACACTTTGCAATGGATAGTCAACGTTTTCTAAGCCCCATTCACAGGTTGAATAAAAATAAGAGGCATTGACTAATTTAGCGACCGTTTTGGTTCATTCCTATCAGCACGAAGTACTGTCTTTACTTTTTTATGGGGCTTCACATTCTTGCATAAGAATGCTCTGTACTTATGTACTGTATGTATTTATACAGCACTCCACTAAAAGGTCAACAAGTAGAGAAGAGCTCGTTTGGATTCAGACTATTGTTTTTCCTAGACTGGTTGGAAGGAAGATAAACTTTCATGTCTTTCCCAAGGGCATTAGCGTGAATGGAAATGCGAGCAACCTCGTCCAGATATAAACAAATATTGTTTCAAGAATTGTAAGGAATTACATGGTTTCAAATAACTAATGATAATAACCATTTGAAATCAATTACAGATTGAAATAATTATTCTTAATACAACTAATCTGCATATAGTTCCAAGTATTCTCGTCTAATACTAACCTTCAAACAAATGTATTCCCTTGTTACAAAGCTCTCTTATTAGGCAAATAAGAAGTGCCTTTTGATTCTCCCATTTATTTTTTACACAATGCAAGTTTCATAATTAATTTAGTGAAGTATAAGTGACTTCGCTGTACATACGCCTTCATCATTTTCACTGCATGTGGCATTTTCTCATCGCAGAAAATTCTGAAAAACGTGTCAGTATTATGTTTTACAAAAATTGGGGAAAAGATTGGTCATGGAATCTTTGAATTGATGAAGGAAGTCAATGAACAAGCAAAATATATATTATAATTTAATGAATAATTCTAGCCTCAACTAATTCCTCTAGCCAATGAATCCCGTCACTTGTCAATTAATTTCCCACTGTAATTAACTATATAATTATTGCTAATCAATAAATTGAATAATTTGAATTAGTTTATTTCATTTATATAATATATATATATATATATATATATATATGCAGAATCTACTTATGATTGTGTCTAGCTGATGCAGTTCTATGAATATTAAAATCTACCCTAACACAGACATATACACTTACACAAATATACACACACACACACACACACACACTACACACACACATATATATATATAGTGCGTTTGGGTGTTTTATCTATTCATATATATATATATATATATATATATATATATATCTTATTATAATGGAGATTGTGGGTTTGTCTGTCTGTAACCGAAAACTATATTACTACTCAAGTCACAATTCCCTTTGTTATTACATCTCATTCTCCATGATTTTATTTTTATTTAAACCTCAATTATTAATAAAATTGTTTTATATCATTAAGACTGTTAACCATATCTACATACGAATAACATGCAATTGTATTTATATATACAAAAAATAGCTGTTCACAGTGTGAATGGGAAGGCTAATTTGCATATAGATATTAAAGATTTGATTTTAATAAATATGCGCTTAGTATTATTGATTTCTAATTGTTTGGTTTTATCTTATTGAATATGAGCAAAAATCTCGGGGATGAATCTTAAAAGAAATCCATTAACAAGAAGAAATAACTGTAATATTATTCTTTACTTCCTATTTTAACTAAATAGTTGAATTAGGAAAATTTATCAATGAAAGACGGGAGTAACGGAAAATGATGGAAGAGTTAGTTTCAAAGTTGTTCTATTTTTTAATCATACCCCCTCTGTTCCAAATCTTTTTATCTGCATTCTTATTCAGTTTCATTAGCTTTTCTAATTTAATATGATATTTTATTATATTAAAACTTAAATACTTGCACCCGGAGGGTGCATATATTTGCTAGTATATATAATGATTAATATTCCTGGAAATGGACTCGGCGAGTCGAGTTCAAATCCTGAACGAGTTTGTTTCGATTTCACTTCATGCCAATTCCTTTCGGAAAGGAAGTGTTTTTCCATTCTACCTCCATACAACAAAATGGTATATACATAATACAGGATCGCCTCTTTCGAAAGAAACATATTCAGAGTTTTCCTTCTCCTAGACTAGTTGCCTAACCAAGGTTAAAAATCGGAATTAAAAAAAATCTGGATGTTCTACTATTAAGTAAACTATTTTCATTTTAATTGTTAAGAGTTTTATTTGTACAATGGCTAGTCGAATAAGTATAGCTGCCCAATGATTCATCGATAAGGCATTGAACCTGACAACTGTTGAACCGAAGGGTTGTATCATCTAAGCCAAGACATGAACATCTAAATACGATATAATATCAAGCTACAATAATAATTTAATAAGTAATTGTGACCTCAACTAATTCCTCTAGTCGATAAATCTGGTCCTTCAGAAATTAATTCCCCACTGCAATTAACAATTCAATTAGTGCTCATCAGAGAGAAGACAAGGAACATTAAAACGTGTATCTTTGTCTTTCTAAACATTATCCTTCATCATTTCGGTTCATTTTTCATTGTGACAATACCCGGGGGGTGAGATGTGGTGTGGTTGCTGCATAGGTTGGGTGGTTGTCGTTTGGCATTGTGGTGGGGGTTGTGGAAGGTGTATTTTTTATATAGGTCAGATTATAGTTTTTTGAAAATGTAACATTCCTTTCCATAAAAGCGCCAGCATCCACAATAGTCAACCACTCTAGCAATCCTTTAAAAAGAGGATTCACTTCCTCGAAATATTGAATGAAATAAAATGGAACTTCTCATTTATTTCACAATTCACCCATGCTTTACACTAAATCCAATATATATATATATATATATATATATATATAGTCTAATATATATATATATATATATATATATATATATATATATATAATATATATATATTGCTTTCTTCGCAACACTGAATAATTTTAAGAGAATTGCTATGATAAATAAAAATCTCCATATGAAATGGCATTTTTGCTAGTTTACCGGTGATAACATATATAAAAATCTTCCTAGTCATCCTATCTAGTAAAATGGCCGGAAAGTTAGCAACTCATTTTCAGTGAGTTCGATACTCACTGGGTATCCTATACTTCTAAAGTAAACTAAGCTTAGTAAACAATATGCTCAAAATGTATTTAAAACTATCGAGATTGAAGCTGTACTTACCAATACATAAATTAACAGTGAATAAATTTTCTTTGAATAGTACGCTTGACATTTAATCCTGAGAATTTTGTTTTGGTCTAAGCACCTCTGAAATTCCTATTTTGATATTATCTAAATCGGTGCCACCGTATTTATCTATTATTCTCTACGTACACAAACCTTTCAAATTTTTAATTTATGAATCAAGAAAATGTCGCACATATCTTAGTCATGGCAGTCTGCACTTGCACAAGTCTGTGTTTTTCCAAAAATATTTAGTCCAGAAAGGATTGATACTGGTTTCATATATTTTTCCAAATTGACATTGATCTATGTAGGCTTTTTCTAGGTAAAATTCTAGAAATCGGAAAATCATCGATTTTTATGACAGTTGCTTGTCTGTGTCCACAGCTTTATTTGAATATTATATTTTAATATTTAGAAGAATTAAAGGGTTCGCCGATGCTTTTTAAAAATCCAATATCGTATATATAAACATAATGAAGATTTTAGAAATATATGTGTGTACGTATGTGTGTGTGTGTGTGTGTGTAGTTGTTGTGTGAGAGTGACTGTGTGTGGTCGGATGTATTGTGTGTATTCTTCCATCTGTGTTTCATATTAAAGTTCAGTGGTTTTGAGATAAACAATGTTTCCCTTGTCAAAATCCTTATTTTCTTGTCGACTCTTCCGCTATGTTCTTTCTAGCCTTTTTTATCCTCAATCTCAACTCACCTTCTTCAAGTTGGATTATTTTGAACTCCCTCTTAAGTGCAAAGCCGGGCTATTTGATCTATATTTGCTGACTACTCTCAAACACGCCAGTCATTCCTGACAAGAAAATTCAATTTTGCTACTTTTGTTTCTTTTATACGATTGTTTTTTTAGGTGTCTTTCTTTGTTTGTCTTTATCTCACTCAATATCTTTGTCTCATTGCCCGACTCTTAGTCTTTGCTTTATGCTCTCTCTCTCTCTCTCTCTCTCTCTCTCTCTCTCTCTCTCTCTCTCTCTCTCTCTCTCTCTCTCTCTCTCTCTCTCGTTTTATCTTAATTTCTCTCTTTTTATCTCTATTTCTCCATCTTTCTCTCGCTCTTTTTTTTTTTTAAATATTTTCTTTTTCTGCATTCCTACTATTTTTCTTTTCTTTTTCTACTTTTCCTTTTGTTTTTTATTGGTTGGATTTTTTATTTTGTTTGCAAAAACAGGAAGTGGATACTGGTGTTAACGGTACCTCTAGTTGTAAATAAAATTTCGTCTCCAAACTCCTTTGCTTGTTGTTGGTCAATTCGACCATTTTATAAAAGACTTGCCACACCGACACTTGTCATTAAGTGCTAGCAAGCTTTCAGGAGCAATTCTGCTGCACATGGCCTTTTGCGTGTGAAATTCGACATGAAAAAAAAAAAAGTGTGTCAGATCAATAAATTTAGGTTGGATTGCTGCGGGGAGAAAGACTTCGGTTAAGTTGAGATACATACATTAAGAAAGATGGCCGGGGGCTAGAGTTGGAGGCTGATGTTATCTAGCATTTTGTTAGCAGCCCTTCGACTTGTTTTACAAGCGTCTACAACAAATGGCAAAAGATACAACTATCATAACAATAAAAACTATGAAAAAGGATTATAGTTCCAGGCTTCACGGGATATCGATAAGACTGAAGAAAGTCTGACACGAAGTAGTGGACCAAACAAAATCAATCGAGAGAGAGAGAGAAAAAGAGAGACATACAGACATACGGATAGAAACAGAGAGAGGGGGGCAAAGAGAGAAAGTGGAGAACCAGTTTTAATTACTCCGACTCAGATGAAGATACACAGGAAACCTTTATAAGCTGGAGATTGTATGTAAATCCTGTCTTCCAACAAAGACCAGGTCTAAGCGAAGTTATTTTATCAAAACAATACTCTTTAAAAACGGTTATCCTGAAAACATTGTGTCAATTACCATCAGTAACAAGTGCAATCAGATTATTGATAATATCCTGTATACCTTAGACTATCTTAGATAGATATGAATTCAACACGTTTGATTGAACAAATCAAAAGAACTGTCGACCGCTGTTTTCCTGAAGTCAACTTGAGACATATTTTCAAATCGAAATCGATTTTTCAATCTAAATGCAAAGATGTTATGTTCCTACATCATAAATGTTTCATAATGTATCAATTTAAATGCGAATGTGACATTCCTTATATCGGGATCCCCACACAGGGGTTTGAAAACAGAACCAGAGAACAGATAGAATGAATGACTGGAACCCACCTGAATCATGGAAGAGAATAAATTGTATCATGATGATCTGCCATCAAAATAAGGAGATCAGCCATGAAATATATATATTATACAAGCTGAAAATTTCAATTCCCACTACCGATTCATTGCGCTAAAAAGATTTGCATAAAGTTCAACGGCAGACTTTTCATTGCACACGTCACGCGGAAGATGAATCAGTAACGAATTTTTTTTTATCTATGAGCTCAAGCTAATTTTGCTCGTTCACAGTTGATTGTCCTAACACAGAAGACTGTTATCAGCAAATCAACTACCCATGAAATATGACAGCTGGGCAGATGATTACGGGACTCACCAATAAAGACCACAAGAGGCTGTTAACCTCACTACACTTGAGCAAAGTTTGTCAATCTCGTCCGACCTAAAGATATGTGGTCACGAGTACTGCGTGGATCAACAACGCCAAATAATTCATTTACCCACTTCTTTACCAAATAAGAATCTGTGTGAGGATTTGGGAAGACATTCTACGCCAATAAATTAATCGGTCGAATAGATTGCACAGTAACTAAACCGGTGTGCTATAATTTCGTGATTAGGGGTCACGTAATTGGCAATTTACTAAAGTTGAAATCAGAACCACAAGAACCAAGGCGTAAAAAGTCCACCCACACTTGCTATGCTAACAGATCATAAAGGAGTTGTAAAAAATGGTTTGACACCACCAGGTGCAGTGCCTCATCTCTTGTGGAATGGAAAGCGATTTAAAGGAGGTGTCCTATTACTGACAATAGAAGGGGCCATAATACATCAAACCCGCACTTCCTTTGGACGCACCCAGACAGGGAAAATTAGCCACGGTAGTAATCGCATCCTCGCGTTCGCCAATACAGTGGCTTAACTTGCCCAAGATATATTAAAACAAATCAGGTACCCGGCCTAGTACCTCTGGCCAATTAGTCATCGAATGCGTGACATTAGAGACAACCAGCTTGATATAAAGGGCGTGTTGTTCAAGAATTAGCTCGTGGGAGACACACACTCCACTTTAGCCCTTACTTAAGCTAGATGCCGTATTTATATCATATATGTGCTACAATGTGGTGGCTAAGTGTCTTAATGTCCTGGATATGATGTTAAACTCTATCTGATGGTGAAGTTCCAGCTCTATGAGGAATGTGGAGTACCCCTTTATCACCATTACTCCCAGGTCTACTCTGATCCGAAGCAGTAGTACCAAATCTATGCAGTCCAATCTATAGAAATTGACGACACTGCTGATTCAAAAGACTCAATACAAAACAATATTGAGTAACACCAATATCAGACGAAACACACTTAAGTCAACGTCGAACGACAATTGCACACATATTCTGGGGCACATCTCCAACTGACCTCGCCAGTCCCTGCCGTGGTCAGAAAAGGGAGTGGCATGTAGAATAGAAATTAAAGGCAGCATTAGAAATTAAAAGCCCCATTAGGTACTGGGGATTTTTTTCGGGCAGACACTGGATAAGTTACCACCTCTGATGTTATGAAAATCCAGTTGGACACATTTCCTCGGTTTGATTTTAGTCTACACATTTGTTTGTTACATGTGGTTTTTCTCTTTAACCATTTTTTGAGGTTTTCTTTCTTTTGTTCCATATTGTTCCAACACTGGATATGTGGGGTACCTTCTTCAAATAGGTTGTACTAGTTTTTCTCTTGTCCGTCACCACGAGTCGGTACTTTCAGTAAGTTTCTATTATTTACCATTGTGAATTTTCAGTAGATTTCATCCCAGGAGTTTAACAACAGCATATGGTTAGCATGGCCCCTTCATCGACAGAGCAGAATTTGTTACTAATTACTTCTTGGTATATTCAGGCCGATACTGAACTGGGATACAATTTAACCTGTTCTCCTTCCGTGATTTTACCCAGTTCCCAGAAGGATTTTCTTGTCACTATATTTCTTATTCTAGACATTCGTCTAGAAATTTATCCTGAGATATAAAAGCGCGACCTACCTATTTCGCCGGTCGAATCGCATACTGCCTCCTCCCAGCCTCTTGTCTCAGCCAACTGACTCTTGCATTCAAATTTGCGCCTGGCTTCCTCTAACCACCATAAAACGTCACATCCGGTTTGACTTTAGTTGAGTTATCTTTCAACCCTTAGAATGGGGCAGCAGAGAGTGAGAGAGAGGGGACAGAAAGGGAGAGAGTGTTTCTGATGCTACCCACTTTGGCGGTATACTCATGAATGTGCTGGAGTATGGGCCACCCCCTATTTCTATCATCAGGAGCAAGGCGCGTACACGCAACACATTTTATCGTCATTAATTAATCATCAAAACCACTGATAAGCGATGACAATTTTCCCTATAATAGTCACAACTGATTGTTTATTAAGCTATTTCTCCAATACTTTACAATATGAACAAGGGATAGTTGATATCTAATAAGACCTCTATCAATAATTTTCTTTTGCTACCAAGATTCAGAACTTTTCTTTTATTAATCAAAATTATGTTATCCTTTTTGCATGCACAGCCCGTTGAAAACGTATCGAGACTGTCACTTTATTTCCCAAGACGGAAATATACAACAATTAACAAAATAGGTCGTTTAGAATTCAACATTCTTAGTCTAGTTGTTCTTTTCTTAATGTACATGGTGTTTCAGAAAGAATATAGCACTTGAGTTGTACTGTAATTTGTTTTGTTCTCTACGTTTTTTTATTCATTTTAAGAGCATTTCTCAAATAAAAAAATTCGCCTCTATGTACCGTTTTTACTGGGTTACAACACACACACACACACGCACGCACGCACGCACGCGCGCATAGGGGCCGGGTTAGCTCAGTCGGTAGAGCGTTCGGATAGAAACCACAAGGTTCCTAGTTCGATACCGGTCCTCGCCAACTCAGCGTATGAGTAGCTCAGGGATCTGGGCGGTAAAGTAAGGAGCTGATGATAGGTGTGGCGCCCCACCTCAGATGCTAAAACAATATCCTTGGTCTAGCACTATTGAAAAGGAGATAGACTCCCTCGCTGACTGGCTGATACCGACATTAGGCCGCCCCGTCGACTTTTACTAGTTATATATATATATATATATATATATATATATATATATATATATGCGCGTCCCAACCTATTACTCCTGACAAAATTAGGGTATTTTCTTTATATTGGTGAAGTGTATAGAAGCATGTACAGATTTTGGATGAGCTGATAAAAGAAGCCCTGTGCCCCTTATTAGCAGACATAAGCCAACGAACAGGATAAGCTAAGTATTTCTCTGTTGAGCGGATAATTTTCTTTCTAGTATATATATATATATATTGATAATTATTTTTTATTGTTGAAATTACTCTGAGCATGTAAATGATGAAAGATCCGACTAAAATCGGCCGCTTCGACTTTTAATTGTCTAATTCCATTTTCCTTAACCTTATATTATTTGTTAGGAGATATAGGGGATGTTTACAAAATGTATATGACAAATAAATAGGACATTAACAGATACTTTGATAATCTCGAAGTTAGTTTAACAATTTTTGTTTCCAATTATTGACGATACAAGAATGTGTCAACAAAATCATTTTAAACCGGTACATACTTATACTTAGTGTTGTGAGGTTTTAAGGGGTCAAATAAGAACAAAACGACGGGTAACAAATGTAGAAAATGTATTAACAGAAAGTAGACAAATACAATAGAGATAAGTGGAAATTACGTCCGACGAACAGAGTTATTGGCATACTCGCATTGGCTTACTGCTAAGCCACAATTATCCCTGTTACTTATAGTAACCTGTCGGCGCATTCCATTAGTCTTATAGGGTGTATCACCTATAACACTTAGTTACAATGCCAATGTTTTAAAAGGCAATATATTTCTTTCTTTCTTCCATTTAAATGATATTTATATCATTTAAACAAGCAAACACTTCATACTTAATTACAATATCAGTGCATTTTAAGAATCACTGTATTAATATAGTTCATAATTTGTTATCACTATGAATTATCTATTATATTTTGACTCATGAGACTCAGGTAGTATTTTAGTCCAAGTGGACCTAAGAGTAATTGTAACAAATGCAAGACCCAACACTAAGTTCATGTATTTATTCTTAAGACAAATTATTTACACAAAGTTTCAAGTTTCCATTTGTTTCACAGGTTCAAGTTTGAGTTCTCACATCTTATGTCTATTCTACATTAGTCACTTTCTGTAAAGAAAAGGCTTGACTCCAACATTCCCTGGCGACTGGCCCATCTTTTAATATTAGATTTGTCATAGTCTAACCATCTCTCTTGTACGCCAGAATTGGGAGGAAGAAAAGTACTGCGATATGTTCTCTCTTAATTCTCCGGGATGAAGGAAAAATTTAATTATGCAAAAGGCTTGCCAAATTCCAGCTTAATTTATTTGTTAGTGACAAAATCGGTTTTATCTAATATAATTACATTTATTTTGTCTTGTCATTTTCTTTCCGTTTTTCCATTCTATTATTTCTTTCCTGTTCTCCCATCGTTTCTCCCATCTTAATTTTAGTGGATACTTTTTTTTCGTTTCTAACGTTCTTTCTTTCTTTCTTTCTTTCTTTCTTTCTTTCTTTATTCTCATTCTACACTTTCCGTTTCTATCTCTTTCTTTCTTGCATTAATTTTATTTGTTTTCTCTTTGTTTCTCTCGTTCTTTCTTCACCTGTTTTATGGCTCTCTCTTTCCCCCCCCCTCTCTCTCTCTCTCTCTCTCTCTCTCTCTCTCTCTCTCTCTTCTCTCTCTCTCTTACTTTTCTTTCTTCCCCGTTCTTTACTTCTTTCCTTAAGTCTATCCCAGTGTCTACCATTTATTGGTTTGTTTGTTCTATTTGCTTATCTATTTATCTAGTTCTTTCTTTATTATATTTCTTTTATTTCCATTCGTATATCTTCCTTTTACCATAGTCTTCTTTCGTTTTTCTTTCTTTCCCTTTCTTTTCCATATTCTTTCCCCCACTCTTTCTCTTTCTCTTAAATTCCGCACTCTCTTTCAATTTATTTCCTTTTCTCTCAATGTCTGTCTCTATATATGCCAGTAGCTATATATTTATCTTTCTTTTGCATCTCTATCTTTCGTTCGCACTCTTTCTCTTTTTCTTTATTAGTCTATATCTATGCCTTTCTATCTTTTTCTGTCTGTCTGTCTGTCTGTCTGTCTGTCTGTCTCTCTCTCTCTCTCTCTCTCTCTCTCTTCTTTGCATTTTTTCTCTCTTTCTTTTTGTCTTTCAGTTCCCCTGTTTATTTCTCTTATACTCCCCCTCCTCTTTCTTTCTTCCTCGTTTTCTTTCATCGACTTTGATTGATTTACAATCTCTTTTCATTTTCTTTATGTGAATTATCTGTCTGTCTCCCCCCTCTCTCTCTCTCTCTATCTCTCTCTCTCTCTCTCTCTCTCTCTCTCTCTCTCTCTCTCTCTCTCTCTCTCTCTTTTTCATTTTATTCTCTCGCTCTATCTCTTTCTTTTTGTCTTTAACCCTCAGTTCCCCTGTTTATTTCTCTTATACTCCCACTCCTCTTACATTCTTCCTCGTTTTCTTTCTTCAACTATTTCCAATCTCTTTCTATTTTCTTTATGTGAATTATGTTTCTTCTTCTTCCAGACCAAAAGGATATCACTTTCCTTAATTCTTTTAATGAATTCCTCCGTTTCCCTTTATTCACACGTCCATTCTCTAATATCTTAATTCATCTGTTTTTGAGTTTTAATAATTCAATTAATTCCTTTTGCCATTCTTTTCCAGAAATAACATCTAACGCAGGAACGTTCAGTCATCATTTCTTCGTCATTCCTTCATTCATCTATTTTTTTTTATCTTCATATAATTAATTTTTACCTTTCACTTCTTTTGCCTCATTCGTTATTTTCATTCATTTTTATTTTCCGACGCATGAATTGCTTTCCGAATTACAAAACGAATTCACTTTTCTACTTTCCCAACTTTTATTACTAGTCTTCTCGTTAATTTTTCACGCCCGATCCCTCAAAAAGTATTTTGTTTATAAAGGCTTTTTTTTATAGTATGTTTGAAGCCTTGTGCGTATGTGTAATATAGATTTTTGAAGGCAATTGACAATGCAATATGTGTTGAAAATTATATTTATTTACTTTTTTTTTTGTTTTTTTTTTTAATTCTATTTATTTTGTTTATATTTCTCCTCCAATGCCACACTTTTTCTCTTTTTCATTTACTTTTCAATTTTTCTCTATCACCGATTTTTATTCGATTGTTTTTTAAAACAATTTTCTTTTATGTTAATATTATCTTTTACTTTGCTTTTTTTCACTTACCTTTAACTTTTGTGTTACCTCTGCTACATTCAATTCCTTTTATTTGTTTTACTGTTCATCTATACATCTTTCGTTTTTATCCTCTCTTTATTTCACTATTTCGATTTCTATCTCAATATATGTACATCTTAATATTTATATCTTTATAGAATGAAAAAAAATAGAGCGGGAAAAATAGATATTTGAGTCAACAAGTTCCTGCTGAGGGGGGACCAAAAAGAAGCGAGTCCGTCTTCTCGCAGGCCAAACTTTCTTTTGGTCAACACAGTCTTCGTCTTCATCTTCGACCAGCAGCTGAAAAGCCGTCGTCGTCAAAATATTTTAGTAGCTGAAAAATCACAACTCTCATTTAGTTTTGTTTTTCTGTTGGATTAAAATCAATTTCTTTGTTGGGTCGTTCACAAAGCGCTCCACTCACTTGTTATTTATGGACACAGTCCCCTAACATCCGGGCACCTGAATTACACCTCGCGTCCATCCAGCGCCTGAACCGCATTTCTTTGCATTCCGGTGGGCGCGGGTTCGACTCCGGCAGGCAAGACAATGTCTTGCTCTTTTTTTCTAAATGAGTACGGTAGTACTCGTTCTTCGTCACAATCTTTATATCTCTATATCTATCAATATATTCCTATATATCTATATATCATTACCCCCAAATATCTTAAATTATTCTTTCTATTTTCTACTTTTATTCTTTCTGTTTCTTTCTTTCTTTACCTATTCTATGTCCCTTTCTCATTCTCTATCTTTCAGTCACTTTTCTCTCTATAAATGTCTTTATTTATTCATATATTTTCCTTTGGTCTTTCTTTCTCTCCCTCTAATTCAGAATCCATCCGTCTTTTATCTACCCATATTCCTTTATATTACCCTCTCTCTGTGTCTTATATATATATAGGCAAATGAATTATGCATTTCAGGACAGAAGCTAGTTATTTTCAGGGCAAATAATTCCGTTATAAAATATCACGTTTAACTTCACGTTGTTGATATTGTAATGAAAATGAAGCCACCGCATTATTCTTCGACAGAATATTATATATATATATATATATATATATATATATATATTATATATATATATATATATATTATTTATTTTACAATGTTTTCATAGATCAATGTTCATTATCAACATTCATTGATAATGAACATTGATCTATGAAAACATTGTAAAATAAATAAATATTAGCTCTTACAAACTGTGATTGAGCACTGTATTTTCTTTGTTTCATCGCAAAAGAAATTTTGTTTTTACATATATATATATATATATATATATATATATATATATATATATATATATATATATATATATATATATTGAGAAGGAGAGACTGAGTGGAGAGAGAGAGAGATTTTCAGTGTGAAAAACTTCAGAAAGAAAGAAAGAAAGAACAAAAAATTCAAACAAGAATGAAGTTGTGTATTTTGCAATGTTTAGTCGAAGAACCATAGACCTAATGTCCTTTTTAAATAGAAGAAAAAAATTAAGGGAGCTATTCTGGTAGAAAATAAGTACCGAAAATCGGAAAATAAAATGTAAAATAAAAAATAAAAAATAATTTTGGCAGTACTTCTTTTTAATCTTTTTGATAATAATTTAATTGGCTATGATCTTATAAAAGAAAAAAAATATGCATCGATATTTGTTCTGTTTAGAAGGCGGGGGCCTACATTTTCAATTAAGTTTTTCTACAAAGATTATTAGAAAACGATAATAAACTAAAGTAGTTATTAAATAAGTATTTGTTTTTAGAATCTAAAAAGAATAAAACTTGATACTTAAAATTAGGCGTTTCATAATTTAAATGAATTTTATCTATCAATTTACCATAGCAGAAATACCTAATTAAATCAGAAAGTTTTGAAATAAGATAACTGATGCAATATGAAATTCATTCATTGCTAAATCAACACTGAAAATTTCATTAAAATCGGATAATTCTCTGATATTTGGTAATTTTTTATCAATTGGTGGGTGGGGGTATTTATTTTGTAAAATATGGATTTTACGTCATCTTAGGAGGTGTTTACGGTCATGTTTACGATATAAAATAAAAAAAAAGGAAAGTTGTCGGGGCGGCCTAAAGTCGGTATCAGCCAGTCAGCGAGGGAGTCTATCCCATTTTCAATAGTGCTAGACCAAGGAGATTGTTTTTGGCGTCTGAGGTGGAGCGCCACACCTATCATCAGCTTCTTAGTTTACGATATAATTTAACAAAATTGACCGAAAAATATAGTTTAAAATGTATTAAAATAAAGTAAATGTGTAATATTATTTTGCTTTTTTTACTGATGCTCATTATGTTAATACTCTTCGACTTAGACAAAAATTTGACCATAAATAATCGATTTAATTAATTTTAATTCGTTTCTTAAATGAAAACATGTCAACATTTTGGCAGATCCTACATTATCCAACAAAGATTAAATAAGAACCTTTTTCAGAGATGGGCAGTATGAGCTTCAAACCATTGTTGAGAATTCCCATTAAGTACCAAGTAAACGGTGAAATGAATAATACCACATAACTGAAATATAAACAAATTCAACCAAATCTCACTACAACCTCAAACAATATCAGTAGAAGGCCACATCCATCACTAAAATGTGTAAATGCACGGGATTTCTCGTTTTTTTTCTCTACACATTACTATATCATACAAAAGGAAATTCAACATTTATCTTCAATTACAATTAACATCACTCCAAAAAAGCATAAATGAACACACATCTATTCCTAATATCATATTTTGAAAAATAGTTATACTTAAATCAAAATCCATTATTGCATTTTTAATTATTTTCATATGCCCGGTTTTAACAGTTATAATAGTGAATTAATAATAAATATATCGAGTTTGTTTTTTAGTCATAACATACGAATTTTCTTCCGCCCCGGAAGAAAATTCATAAAATAATTTTCTCTGAATTTTTAAAAGTAAATTTTGTCTTTAATTTAGACTCGTTATTAAAAAGATACGAAATCAAATTAGTAGAATATCGGCCCTCGCCAACTCAGCGAATGAGTAGCACAGGGATCTGTGCGGTAAAATGAGGAGCTGATGGTAGGTGTGGCGCACCACCTCAGGTGCTAAAATAATCTCCTTTGTCTAGCGCTAGTGAAAAGGGGATAGATTCTCTCGTTGTCTGGCTGATACCGACATTAGGCCGCCCCGAGAACTTTACTTACTTATATGATAATGTATTGGATGCACTTTCCAAACATTAACAAAAAAACGCAATGACTCAAAGAATCCTTATGTGAAATTGAGGACTTCTATGGAATGATCTAATCCTGAAATCAAGATTATTAGGTATTTCCCCTTCATGCTGAAAACAGGGTTACGTCTTATGATGTTCAAAGAATGACTCAAGCAGAATAGGAGAATGGTGTATTGCTTTATTTTAAATACTTTACCACGTTTGCATTAAAATTTTGATATCGTCAATTTTCGTCATTTTCCATAAATATGTTACGGAAAACTCCGATCAGTTCTGGTAAATATTCTGAATTAGTAACGTGATATCACTGAAAAATTATATTGCTTCTATTGAAATGAGAATTTATAGTTCGTATCTTGGAGTCAACATGATTTATTCTAGAATATATATTCTTCAAAAACACATAACTGTTTTCGTTAATAATAAAACACATTTTATTGTTGGGATTCATTTTAAAACTCAACTGGATATCTAAATTAAACCCAAACAAATGAAAATCTGGGGAAAAATTAGAACATTTTCTGGGAAAATTCCTTCAGTCCCCTCCATTGGAATTTTCTTGCAATAAGCCTATGTATGTTGCGTCACTGACTTTTTATTTCCCTTAGACTTTTATTTAGTCCGATAACTCTGTTTCTTCGTGACAATATTCACCACTAAAATTAAATTATGGCTTCGTCTCTTTCTCTTTTTTCGTCTCTTTCTCTTTTTTCGTCTCTTTCTCTTTTTTTTCTTTTTCAAAAGTTTTCCTACGTTTCATTCTTTCTTTATTTTCTTCATTCTCGTTTATCAAATGACAATTATATCTTATATCAATTTCAATTCATACCTTCTTTTTCTGATCAGCTTGAATGAACATCACCCTTTCTTATTTTTGTATTCGCTTTCTTTTTCTTTTTTTCTTTTTTTCTTTTTTCTTTTTTCTTTTTCTTTTTTCAAATGCCTCTTTTCTATTTCCTACATCCTCGATTCGTCTTCCTGTTTGTTCTTTCTCGACTTGGCCGGTTTTCCCTTTTCTATATCATTCCCTTTCATTCTTTCTGTCTTCTCGTTTCTTCAATTTATTTTAGTTTTCGCATTATCCTTCTTTCCTTGACGCCTTTGCAATTACAATCCTAAAACTACCAGCCTTCCGCTATTTACACCAAACCACTATTCACCCAACATGCGCAACGCTTTCTTCTCTTCATTTTTCTCTCATAATGCAATCAACTTCAACGCCACCAACGCATTCTTCGCGAAATATTTACATTTTATTCATTCTATCTCGTATCCTTTCATTCCACCACACCAGCATTTTCATTGAATCTGAATTATTCCCTTCATTATATATATATATATATATATATATATATATGTGTGTGTGTGTGTGTGTGTGTGTGTGTGTGTGTGTGTGCGCGCGCATGTATGTAGCTGTGTGTTTTCGTCTTTTTATCTTAATTCTTCCCTTCCACCATTTTCCAATATCCCTACTTCTGCTTTTCTTGCTTTTTTTCTTCTTCTTTTCTCATTTATTTTTAATGCGGGTGGTGGGAATATGGACGACTATCTGCATAGCCATTACTATTCTGTCCACTGCCGAAGTCCCGGATGTATCCACTCCTGTGCGAATTAGAAAACTTTCCCGCGCAAGGAAGTGTAAAAAAAGGCTCACTGATTCTATCATTGTCTGCTTACATATTAGATTCAGTCTTTTTCTTGATTCTATGCAGGCAAGTATGCCTCTTTCTTGGCAGGCAAGCATGAAAGGGTCCACAGCACGAGTGAATGAAACGTTCTGGCAAATATATCTATTCATACAAGCTGGTATGAACATATGTCTATGAGTATAACTTATACGTAGCAATATATAAAATTGTGTAAAGGTTTTTAAGTGACTGCATAGTAGAACCTTCTATGTACGAACTAATATTCATGTGCATTCGTCTGTTATATATTCGTTTATATTTACGTATTATGCCTAAAACCGTGTATATTTCCACGGGGGTATTCTGTTCTCATTCCGCTAACCATGGCTAGGGTACCGGTGTTAAACTGTGTTAATTATTATTCTATGTTACTGCTGCCCTTTGATGAACCTGCAACTTAAAGATAACTATCTTAACCCAGGGCCTTTACCCACTATGCTATGTGTCCAATTGAACAATTCGGTGTGGATTTTGGGAACTTATAAAACTATCGTCTTATTTTACCAAGAATATCTACTTTTTACTTATGTATGATTGTTTACCTTGACTCATATTGCATTTTTCTTTCTCCTAATCTAATCTATCCTTTTTAATTATTAGGTTCTCATATTGTATTCATCTCTATACTTGGTCTACTTAAGAGGTTACTATAGCCTATCATATGAGCTGATTCTTTGAGGCTTCTTCTCTTCCAATGTTCTTACCTATCTGGTTGGTAACCTTCTGTCTATTTTAGACGATGGCGTAGTGTCCATTCTTTATTTATTTTTATTTTTTTACCTTCAGCTTCATGAGTGGCTGAACAGACCGATCCTTGAATGGCAGTCTCTGGTGCAGTGGCTGCAAACAAAAGATGCTTTCTCTAGGTGTTGGGGGTGATGCTGTTTCTCCTTTCTTTTAGCTCTCTTTTCTGTTGCAGCTTTTTTCCTCTCTTTTCACTTCTTTTTGTTCCTTGTTTGACGAGGAGGCGCCATCTAGTATCTTAACTTCATCCCATAAGTGCAGATGGTTTCCTTTTTCGTTTCATATATGGTCAGCCATACCCAACTTTTCTATTTCTCCTTATACCACTGCTTTACGGTGCTCTTCTAGTCTTACTTTCAGTGGACGGAATGTTTCGCCTTTGTATACTTTGCCAGAGTTGCATGGGATGGAATACACTCAATTCTTGATAATGTATTCTGTTTTTGGCTTGACTCGGAGGAGATGTTTACGAAGAGTCAAGTCACTCCTTGTTGAGATTTTTCTGTATATAAGGTGTGTGATAGACGCCTGCTTTTACTTATATTCTTGGCAAGAACCATGTGATCTCTCTTGGCCAATCACTGGCAGTACTCTGCTGCTGATACAATACTTAACCAGGCAGTACTGCTCATAAGTACTTGACACTCGTGGACGACGGACATAGGATTAAATCACTGGATCTCTAACAATACGCAGGATAGGACCTAGTCACTTTCAAAGGATTCCACAACTCAGGACTTACTTACTTTAAGCCCTTTTGAACTGGCCAAGGATGGCATTTAAAAACTTAACACCCCTGAATTTGTCCTGATGTCATATCGATCTTTTTAATCTTTTCTGCCAAGCTTTTGACATAGGGCAGACATACTGTGGTAAGTTTTCGAGTATCATCCTTTGTCCTGCGATCCAGATTTCTCATAGCTAATGTTATGCTCTCTGGTTAATTGTTACGACGGAGGGTATCCCTTAAGCTGTCCATTTCCTTCTTATATACCCCATCCAGTTTATGGGTTTTGACCGGTGTTGTAGGCAACGGACGATTCCTTTCTTTACATTGTATGGATGGTGGGAATTGAAGTTGAGCTACAGTCCAGTGAAAGTAGGCTTTCGATACACGGATGAACTGAATCCTTGCTCTGTGCGAGTTATTAACACATCTACGAAGGACAATTATTTTGTCTAGTTCTTTCTCCATCGGGAACTGTATAGACGGACGGATTGAGTTCACATTAGTATTTGAACATCTTGCTATTGTCTATCTACGTATCTAAGCTACATTGATGGCTTTAGTGCTCTAGATCCTTAGGTCATCTATTCAAAGTATTCTATGTATATAGTGACCAAAACTGGGGACAAACGTTAATTCCATCGCCAGCCCTCTTCTTGTCTATATATGTCAGAACCTTCTCGAAGTAAGTTGTTTCCACACAGAAAGTCAGCATCTCCATCAGATTATCTATTGGGATACAGGTACGTTCTTCCACGAGGAATCTTCAGCTAACTTATCCCGTACCACCGTTAGAGTCACATTTGTGGGTAACTTCGTGAATAAACTCACTACGACTTGACTCACCCTTTGAGAATGGATGGGATCATTTTTTCCCACGAAGAGGGCAGAGTTCGTGACATATAATGCGGATTTAGCTGTCAATGGGGTGAATCTCTACAAGGTAACGGTTCACGCTCAATCTCGGCAGCTGACAAGAAATACCTGAAGAAGACCAGAGGACACATCGGCCGAAACATTGTACAGATAACAACAAAGATGAGGACAATAGTCCGAATAATCCAAATAATATCAATTAGGAAGCCTTATCTCAAAAATACAAAATAATATTTTAATGAATTTAGATGTGTAAGGTGCAGAACAAACCGAAAGGAAGGAATTGATGAATGTACTCATACGCCAAAGTTCCAAGAAATTCTGCTTATATATATATATATATATATATATATTATATATATATATATATATATATAAACTGGTCATTGACTTTCAATACAGATTTTCATACATTGTTTTTCTATGGTGACACTTTTGTAAGTTTGGCGTAAAGTTCATTCACCTCTCTCTCTCTCTATATATATATATAATATATATATATATATATATATATATTATGTGTTGTGTGTGTGTGGTGTGTGTGTATGTTATGAGAAGTAAACAAACAAATAATGTGTTTTTGATATGGCTTTTTTAGCCGACAATTTTTGGAGAATATGTGTTAAATTGAAATCGTACTTAATTTTGAAAAATAAATAATATATATATATATATATATATATATATATATATATATATATATATATATATAGAGAGAGAGAGAGAGAGAGAGAGAGAGAGAGAAGAGAGAGAGAAAGAAAGAAAGAAAGAAAGAAAGACAAAGACAGAGACAGAGAGACAGAGACAACACAGACAGACAGACAGACAGAGAAAGAGAGAAAGCGCGATACAGACAGTGATAGAGATACGTTGAAAAAAGAAAGTTTGTTTTTTTGTTGGAAATCTTCTTTTTTTTTTTACGACATATCAACCTCGGTGCTGGAAAAACTTTGAAAGATTCGTAGCGATAGGGTGTTACAATCTTTTTAATTCTATTTTTTATAAACAAATTTTCTATTCATCCTATAGATAGGACTTTAACAGAGTGGAACTGGGAGCAATGGTGATGAAGGGGTGCTCCCCATTCCCCAGGCCTCCAGAACTGGAACCTCACTACTGGATCGAGTTTACCGTAATACCCAGGACATGAAGAGCCTCAGTCACCGCCTTCTAGAGGGAAACGTAAGAAGAAAAGAAGAAAGAGTGAAAAGAAGAGAGAGAAGGGAAAAGGGGGAAACTGAAAAAGAGAGACGAAAATATATAGATTCTTGTGTGTGTGCGTGTTTGAGAGAGGGAGGGGGAGGAAGAGAGGTTGAGTATTTGTTGGTATGAATCGACGTAATGACCTTAATAAAATATGTTCCTCTTTACACGTTTAATTTCGTTAATCCTGTCCTAAAAATGAATAAAAGTGTGCATCATTTCCTTCCCGATCTCGTAATCACTAAGAACTAAGAAGGTATAAACCTTACTGACATAGCAGCATACATTTAAAATGCCCGCCTTCTATATCGCACTCGACATGAAGTAGAGAAAAATTTCAGGAAAAGTCAAAACAGGTTTCACATAAATTGGTTCACAAATACTCAGATTCTGACTATTCGTGGAATATCAGTACGGGTTCGAGTAAAAAAGTCTCGGGGCAACATTTGTATGAAGATTTCTCAAAGGCTTTCGACTCCATATACAGGAAAGATGGGGCAAAGAATACAAGTACATGGTCTCACCAAAGAAACAGATACCGCTATACTGATGCTCGACAAAAACACGAAACAAATGGTTCGTTCATCTGATGGTGACAAAAATGTATTTGATATTGTCACTAGGATTCTGCAATTAAATAAATTTGCACCATTTTATATTTATTATATGCTTAAACTATATACTACTTATATATGTAATTAGATCTATGAAAGAAAAAGGCTTCACGGTCAAAAAGGCTAGAAAAGGACGATATACCCCAGAGACTATTGCAGATACGGACCACAGAGAGGATCAAGTGCATATGTGCAAGTTTGATTTCTGCTGCATTGCCTAGAGAAAGCAGTTAGGCGTATTGACATGTGAACTCAGATAAGACTGAGTTCATATGTTTTAAATAAGATGGGAACAGATGGATATTATGTCGCTGAAATGAGTAAATCAGTTCACATACCTAGGTACTAATATCTCATTTACAGAAAGCGATGTCAATACACATAAGAAAGCATGAATTGCTATAGGCAGTGTTGGGATTTTCGGGATATAAGGTGTGTACTAAATGGTCACTTCTAAATATATGACCAGGGAAGGCAACCTCTTATCCAATCGCTAGCAGTGCTGCTGCTGCTGCTGTTGTATTTATACTGGCTGATTCTAATCTTAGCTCATTACTACTTGGATCTTCTTGGACGACGGAACGTAGTATTATACCACAGGACTTATTGACTTACTAAAGGATACTATACCACAGGACTTATTGACTTACTTACTTAGATACTTTAAGTTCTTTTACAACTGGCCAAGGATGGCGACCAGATACTTAACAGGCAGATTATAAATCATATAGAAATGGCTCAACAATCATTTCATGCTACAGCCCAAAAAATTTCAGCGATGAAATAGACATCGCCACATATTACAATGAGGTATCTACCCTAGTCAGACGCATTTTTAAACACAACGTCCGGATTATCGGGGTATACATGAATGCTTGGATAAGCAAAAACGAAAACAATAAATTCCTCTTTCACAACACCCCAAACAAAAACTGATAACTTTTCTCCCTTGAGAAAAGCCTTGTAGGCTTAAACAAAAAATTCCAAAACCGAACCGAATATTAGCAAATAACACAAAAGCACAACTAAACTATATTTTAATAAATAAGAAGTTGATAAATAGCACTGTGAACATATTCTTCATTTGGAGTATGACTTACTGAGATTTCTTGAAGAATATCACTTATTTTTTACTGTTAGCGAATAACGACCGTATATTGGCTTGTGAGAACCAGTTATAACATATAGATTTACTGGTCTGTGCTTTATTTCTGCGTAGTCTCAGGTGTAGTTTTGTACAGATGATTCTGTGATCAGAGTATACTTCGCAGTTCATAACGCTATTTATCTATTGTTTTGTTTATTGGATGTCTCATTGTGCTATTGTGTTATTTAGGTAGGAGTATCTCTACAGTTTGCTCTTTCTTTTTTTTTTAATTTAGTGTTCAAGCATACAAGACTTTTCTCTAGAAAGAACTTGTTTAGAAGTTCATTGTTTCTGTTTGGAGTGATGTGTAAGCAGAATCTACTGTTTCCGTTATTGCCTACCTGCACATTTATGTCTACACCAATTGTGTTTAGGAATGTATCTACATAAGGAGGATAAGTCATTGCAAAACATGGCGATGACTGTTTCACCTCTGTAATTTGAGGCGCTGCAACACGGGATTATAGAATGTAAGGGTTACTATTAAATGTAGCACTTATGATTCTTGGCTGGATTTTTCTATGCTGTTTAATGATTTTAGAGCACGAGGACTACTCCACCTAAAGTGGCATTGAAGGAGTTTTTCCATGCAGATGCAGATACAAAAGACCATCTATTGCCGGTTTCATGGTATTTTAGTTCTAATTCGCTATGGTAATACCTATGCCATTGTACGCATATGGTGTCTATATTCTTATCGAGTGCATACGCCATTAGCTCGGGTAGTTGACATCATTCTTAAGATCCTGATGTTGAAAGTTGTTAAGTTAAAAGATTTTTTTGCATCTAAGTAGATTTCTTTTTATAATAATAATAATAATAATAATAATAATAATAATAATAATAATAATAATAATAAAACTATATAAAGGCAAAACTAGATAAGACGCAGCAGAATAGCAAGTGCAGAATGTGTGAAAATAGAGACGAAACGGTTAATCATATAATAAGCGAATGCAGTAAACTAGCACAAAGAGAGTACAAGACTAGCCACAACTCTGTGGGAAAGGTGATCCAACTATGTATGAAATTCAATTTTCACCATACAACCAAATGGTATATGCACAAACCTAAACCTGTCCTGAAGAACGAGACGCACAAAATTTTCTGGGATTTCGAGGTACAGACGGATCACCTAATTCTGGCCAGGAGACCAGACCTAGTATTAATTGACAAGAAAGAGAGAACCTGTCATCTCGGGATGTTGCTGTCCCAACCGATCACCGAGTGAAAATAAAAGAAAGCGAAAAGGTAGACAAATACTTGGACTTGCCAGAGAACTGAGGAAGCTGTGGAACATGAAGATGAAGGTTGTACCAATTGTAATTGGTGCCCTTGGAACAACCCCCAAAGCTCTGGAAAAGAATTTTGGTGACCTGGAAATCAGAGGAAGAACCGAGACCATCCAAACTACAACACTGTTGGGATCAGCTAGAATACTCAGAAGAGTCCTGGAGATCTGAGTAGACTTGCTGTCACTCAGCCTCCACAATGTGTCAGCTACGGCAGGTGTGAAAAACCATATAATAATAATAATAATAATAATAATAATAATAATAATAATAATAAGAAGAAGAAGAAGAAGAAGAAGAAGAAGAAGAAGAAGAAGAAGAGAAGAAGAAGAAGAAGAAGAATTCAGCAGATTGGTTTGTTTTGTTTTACGGCATATCAACCTCAGTGGGTCAGTTAATGCCGACAAAGTTGTGAAATAAATTCATTCTTAATGAATAATACAATTGTTTATCAACTCATGTTTTTCTATTTAACCCATAGATGGGACTCTAACAGGTACTACCACTCCGGGTCAGAGTGGGCCAGGGAGCAATGGTGATAAGGGGGTGCTCCACATTCCCCAAACCTCCAGAAGTGGAACTTCACCATCAGATAGAGTTTAACGTCATTCCCAGCATATGTAGACCCTCAGTCACGTCTTC
>CM042145.1:66870374-66887874 GCA_023376005.1 Doryteuthis pealeii | reverse complement strand
GTGTGTACATAATATACCAAACTTATTGGTAAATCCTCGCGGTGAGAGAACAAACAGCAAATAGTTTGATTGTAAAAATATACTACCAAACATCAACCGGGGAGAAAAAATTTTTGGGAAAAAAGAAAAGACCAAGATAATCGTACCAACAAAAAATAATCTATTGGTACAATATTTTGTCCAGAGTCTGATCTCAGCCCTGAAGAGCATTAAGCGAAACTTTTAGTAGGTTCGTCTGACTTAGATGTCTGACTTAGATGTCTGACTTAGATAAATTAGATTTATCTGTATATATATATATATATATATATATATCATTATTTAATTGTCCCCTTTCTCTTTATCGCATTCTTTCCTTCTACATGTCTTTATTTGCTTTCTTTCTTCTATCTATATGCCCGTCTACCTGATTATTTAACTGTTTTCTTTCTATCTATATTTCCTACTGCAGTTTTTCGCCGTAGCGTAAATCTTCAGGGTCTCGCGCTACGGAGAGAATTTTTTAAGAAATTTTAAGGCATTCGTTTTTAAAACGTATATTTAGCTCTTTATATTGGGCATTTTAAATCTTTTTTTTAAATCCAGAAGTAAATATATTTGTTTGCTTGGTGGATTTAAAGTTAACTGTGATATATATATATATATATATATATATATATATATATAAAGATAATCTAATGAGTCAGACGAACCTACTATTAGTTTCGCATAAAGCTCTTCAGGGCTAAAATCAGATTTTAGCCCTGAAGAGCTTTATGCGAAACTAATAGTAGGTTCGTCTGACTCATTAGATTATCTTTATTACTTGGCTCTACTTAGGTATCGAGCACTTTTTACATATTAGCTTCTCCTAGCGGTTATATGAATATATATATATCTTATATACATATATATACATATAAATTGTTTTTTTCTTTTGGCCAAATACTGTACCAATAGATTATTTTTTGTTGGTACGAATATTTTGGTCCTTTCTTTTTTTCAAAAAAAAAAATTTTTTTCTTCCTGGTTGATGTTTGGTAGTATATTTTTACAATCAAACTCTCTGCTGGGTTTTTTCTCTCCGCAAGGATCTACCAACACGCTTGGTATATTATATATATATATATATATATATATATATATATATATATATAATTGTTTAATTACTCTCTTCCACTCTATCTGCTTTTCTTTTTATCTGTTTTTCTTAATTTATTTCTGTCGGTCTATCTAATTATTTAAGTTCTTTCTTTATTTCTTAGTTGCTCGATCTGTTTATCTATTTACCTATCTGTCGATCTATTTCTCAAACTGTTTTCCTTCATTTTTATCTCTCTATCTATATCAGAGTTAACATCTATGTATCTAATTATTTCCTTTCTTTTTGCTTTTTTATTGCTTTTTCTTACATTGTTTCTTTCGTACTTAATTCTTCTATCTATCTATCGATCCATCCATCTAACAGCTCTGTAAAATATTTCATTAATGTGTCTTGAACTATTATCTTCGTTTTCGCTTTTATATATATAGGTTTTTATATTATTCTCACTAGCAAAATAAAAAAAACGACTTCTGGGCGATGTAAAAATACATTTTTGAAAGACATTGCTTGAGGGGGTGGGTGTTAAAAATTCAATGTCAGAGAGTTTGTACCATAAATAAGTAAAATCATCAAATTTATTGAAGGGGTAAAAAATAAAACAATTTGAAATGGAAACTTAAATCTGATAACATTAAATGTGTATTAAAATAAAACAAATTATATATAAATACATAATACCGGGCATGTATTGATTAAAACTTTTTTTTTTTAATGAGGACCGTCTAAGTCTATATGATCAAAGTTTGAGTGTAGTTATTCTATGTTATCATGATTTTGGGTAATGTGATGTAAGCAGTGACGTGGTTTTTGTTACAGACAAATAGAGAGCGAATCTCCATTATTAATAGATTTAGTGATTTTATCCTTTTATCAGACGGAATTAAATTTTACTCGCTCTCTCTCTCTCTTTCCTACATTCTTTTTCTCTCTTTCTATCTTCACATATACTCTCTAGCTTACGATTTTTCTTTAGGGATTTTTGCTCTTTTTTGTTGTTATTTGTTTACATTATTTACACTGAAGATTTTCTCTTATGTCAGTAATTGGCATAAGAGAAAATCTTGGCTTTTATTCTCTAATAACAAAAGGAATCCAACTTTTCTATCAATTATTCATTCTACGTTTTTCCTTTTCAATCCATTTCCAACATTTTGCAGTCTTCAGTATTTACTATTTCTCTAGATAAAAATGTGAATGCACATAGAAAATGAGTGATGTAACTCACACTTACCTACCTTATGAAGCATATATATATATATATATATGTTATAAAATGGGTACAAGAGATAACCTACTCGAGTTTTAACATAAGGATCTTCAGGGTTAAATACACTGAGTTAATCGAGACACCGATTAATAGCAGTCATTACATTAAATTTGCTCTAATTAGTATTGAGCACTTTGTATTTGTTCTATCGCTGACTTATCCCTCCGAATTCTACACTTATTAACCATTGTGACAAAATTCACCGGTAAGTCAACTTTTCCTTTATATATATATATATATATATATATATATATATATATATATATATATAAGTTACAATGGTTTCGGAAATATGCAGCCCCCTTTTATATATATATATATATATATATATATATATATATATATATTATATATACAAATCATCCTTAATACATTCATTTTCTGACTGATACTCTTGGAAAAGGTATGAAAGCTCTCATTCCCTCCAGCTTTGGGTTAAATATTACCCCAACTATTTTCCTACACCTATGGCTTTGACACGAAGATTGACACGGCATTGAGCAAAGATACGAAACTAAACAAAAACAAGACAAAACACAAATTCTCCGACACTGGATGTGACACATTTTCAATTCTTAAAGGGGGTAAAGCTGGTTTGAAATCAGTATTTACTTTTACTGTTTGTCGGAGAGAAATGATTTGAATCTGACTAGCCACGTCCATTTTCTAGAACGATAACGGTTAAATCATGCACACCTGATATATATATATATATATATATATATATATATATATATATAGAGAGAGAGAGAGAGAGAGAGAGAGAGAGAAAGAGAGAGAAAGAGAGAGAGAGTTCAATAATAGTAGTAGTGGAAAAGAGTTAGGGTCTACTATGGTTTTGATCTCAATAATCTCATCATGGCCCTACCATATACTTACCTAATCGATGCCATTCCTTCTTTTACGGAAATAATGGTAGAAAGCTATGTTAGTTCCTATTTTTCAAATTGCTGTTTGCGTTTTATTCTATTCGTTCATTTATTCCTTAGTTCTCATTTCTCTTTCGTTATTAACTTAATTCTACTTATAAATGATAGCTAGTGTAGTAAAAAGATAACCAGGGTTTCAGACTTTAGCAAAGCTTTATTTTACTTTACTCTGACTACGATCTAACTGATGTGGTCAGAGGGTTGCTTTTATACAGTGATATTTAAGGGGAGGTAATTACGTTGGATTTATTAGTACAGCTAGTATAACCGTTACAATTTAATTCTAATTATATCTTAGGAGTTTAATATTACTAATTCATAGTTTTTCCCAGTTCTATTTTTAGTATGTCTCCTATTTTAAATTAATAACCATTCAAAAAAACAAATTCTAATTTATTTAGTGAAAATTCAATATTGCAATTCTAAAAATATTTTGATAATCTTTTTGTGTCCGGCTTAACAATTGCAAATTGATTCAATTCTATTAATTAAAAGATTTTTTTATCCGCGAATCTAATTATAGCTAATTTTTTGTGTAGACAAAACATGAATCATTTAGTCCAACAAAATATTTCAGCCCTGGGGATAAAGTATTTCTTTTGATGTTGGAAAGAATTTTGAGAAGATAGTGTTATTACCAAAATAGTTGGAAGAATTATGTATATGCTATACAGTAAACAAGTGGGAGCAGAAAATACATCTGGATCAATTGGGACCCAGATTCACTGAGTATAAAGTACCCCTAGGCAATACCTGCCCCTCGATTACATTTGTCGGGGTTATGTCTATTGCCCGGTGACTGGGGCGCCCCAAAAATGTAATGCCGATTGGATTCACGCATGGTTGTACCAGCCATCACATGAGCTTCAGTTTCCACTTTAAAAAGACCTTGTGTCACATCCTTACCTGCTGGAGATTTAGGTAAATACACCCGTCTTTCCTAGCGATGCTGGCGACTGTTCATTCAGTTTTGTACATCTTGTATGAAGACAGACAAAAACCTGGACCGTACTAGAAAATTGAAAAGGCTATGGAACATGAGGGTAAAAGGGATAGCAATTGTAGTTGGTACGCTTGGAACGATCCGCAAAAATTTAGGGAACAAAAACAGACGAGGAACTGGAAATCAGAGGAAGAATTGAAACCATCGAGACAACAGCATTATTGAGATCGGCTAGAATATTCAGAACAGTCCTGGAGACTTGAGGAGGCTTGTTGTCCCTCAGATTTCAGTGAAAGACCATCAGCTTACGTTGTTGTGAAAAACTAACAAAGATTGAAATAATGATAATTATCCCCTCCCTCCAATAAAAGATGAATTTATTCTTGGTGATCAAGAATAAATTAATATTTTTTATTTTTGAACATTTTCTTTTTCTATTTTCTACATATTGTGGAATTTATTTATCAATGAGTAAGGATTTTTTACTCAACAATTGTCATTTTCAATATATCCTCCTTTGTCAAGGAGCTATATATATATATATATAGTGAGGGAGTATCATTACGTATAGAAACAGTCATGTAATTATTAGTTGGATTTTGTATCTGAAATTTCTAATGAACAATGCTATATTTGTGTAATTAATATTCATGACTGAATAAAGCGCCTTGACAAAGAAGAAGGCTTTATTGAAAAACATATTTGTTGTGGAAAAATACTTACTTATTGATCTTAAGACCACAAACTTGGAAATGTTGAATATATTGTAGAAAGATAGACAAAGAGACAAAGACTGTAATGGTTGGGGGTAAAACATGTCACGTCGAAAGACTTGAGAGAGAGTGAATGAAATAAAGAGAGAGAGAGAGAGAGAGAGAGAGAGAGAGAGAGAGAGAGACGGAGGGGAAATAAGCGCATAGGGAAAATTCCAGACTAGAATATTTGAAAGGTAAATAAGGTGATGTGTTCAATGACATAAAGTTAATAATGAAAAAGTAATGAATTACAGATGGCGAATTATGAAAAAGAAAATGGACATTTTGAACAAAAGGGATAAAATAGAAAAAGAAAATAGAAAAAGAAACTGTTCAAAAATACAAATATTAATTTATTCTTGATCACCAAGAATAAATTCATTTTTTTCTTGGGGGGGGATAATTGTTTTTCTATTTTGTACATATTGTCGAATTTACTTCCATATTTTACTCCCATTTTGTCCTTTTGAAAAACAAATTTTGGAATATACTCCAACATGATATTTCAAGCATGAGTGACTTCAGAATAACCCGTAAATTTAAAAACTTACCCATCTCTGCCCATTCCCTTCAAAACATAACTTTTTCGACTAACTGTATTTACGAGAAATTTATACTCCCAGCATATCCAAAGTTCTAAATCTTTCCTATCAAATATTTCCGGATTACGTAAGCATTTACTTGAAACTTCGATACAGAATAAGTTTTTTTTTAAACTACGTTACTTGGACGTGACCTCACGACTCAAAAATGCATATCTCACAGAACTGCTGAGAAACTTAGATCGGAGGTGTCCAAACTTGACTACAACCATATTTTCAAGCTCAAACTAAGATACTATCTTTGTGTATTAAAAGTAGATGGAACAAAATAGACAGAAATGATCTTGTCGTAAACATTTCTAACACCACACTCAGCACATGGGACGGAAGCGCTTAGTTTCGAATTAAAATTCGCTATCAGTATAAAAAAAATGTGATAAGGGAAAGTTGATAGATATGAATTATAGTCACCAAAACTCTTATTTCAACTTAGGATTTATAAAGGGTATAATCATTGCCTCTATCAGTTTTCAAACCGACGACACATGTTACCAAGGAGATAGCTAGCTGCTTTTAAAACTCTATCTCTAACCAACAACATTGTTATTTTGCCTTGTGAAAAAGATGACGTTGTTGTTTTTATGGATTACCCAGTCCATAACTGGACGTATACGATCAAAATAACACTTATCAACAAATCTCTCCATAAACTATCACAAAAACGTGAATAATTTCAATAAGTCTTATGAGAAAGTCATTTTAAAAGAGGACAAATTCAGGTCTTTGTTAATTAACTACTACCCATAAAATTTATGGTTTTCCCAAAACGCATAAAAATGAGATTCCTTTGAGACCAATTATCTCTGGCATTGGTTCTGCCCACGCTCCGTAATATTTTTAAATTATAAGCTAAATCCCCATCACTTTGTTAAGTATTATCAGAGACGCATATATAAATAATTCAGGCTCACTCCTCAATAAAATAATTAATACCAATATGAAAACCCAACACTTAGCTAGTCTTGACATAAAACCTCTATACACTAACATACCAGTTGATAAATGTATAAAACAGGGAATCACCTATTAAGAACAAGCATTTAATTATCCCTACACGTCTCTAAATTCATTAAAATTTGTACCTTATGCACGTCATATTGTTACTTCCAAAGCAACATTTTTTATGAACAGAAATTTGGTTTGCTTATGGGATCACCCCCAGTGGTGTTCTCGCATGAATTTATCTTGAATTTCTCAAATCTAGTTCTTTTAGATATATCTTTCGTAATTAATTATCCAATACATTTTATCACAAGAACTTAATGTTTAATAAATATCACTGATCAAAATTCAACTAACCATAAATTTTGAATTAGAATCCAATAACACTTTCCCTTTTTTAAATATTTTACTTATTAAAAATAACCACAAATTAGAGTTCAAAATCCACCATAAATCCACCCGTAAAAATGACCACATACACTTTTATTCAACCCCAACAATTAAAGAGGAATTATTACATGTTATGTTATATGTCATAAGCCTCCTCCGTATCTACAACCACAATACCTAGACGATGAGTTCACTTGCATAGAAATTTTTTTCTAAACCTTGTTTACCCTAAACCTTTTATACAATTTGCAAAATCTAAAACCCTCAAAATCCACAAAAGAAATCAGTCTAAAACCCCCATCAATACACCTTCTAATATAATACATCTTCCACATAGACACCTAATTTTATCCAATAACTCTTCCATTAACTTTCTGGAAAATCTTCCAAAACAATCTAAAACTCACAAGTGTATAAAATCCGACACCGGTGTTTCTATAGTTCCTTGTAAAGACTGCGATAAAAATATATCGGTGTAACTTCCAGGAGTCTTAAGAGAACGGTTATATAAACACAAACGTGATATCATATTAGGCTATTTTAACATCGCACTTGTCCAACATATATCCGAAAAATCATAAGTTTAATTTCAATGATGCCACAATATTAGCTCATATTCATGACAAAATATTGAGACAAATTTTTTAAGCCTCTGCAATTTCACTTTTACCCTCCATTAATACTTGGCCTGGATTTTTTCAATATATTCCTTTCTTAATCATTATTCCATAATAATTTACACTTCTTTTATCCTTAAGAATTAAATTTATTCCAATTCTGACCTCTCACTTATCCTCATGGGGACTACGTTTGTGTACATAAAAATCGAATTACTAAATAACAGAAATACGTGGATAATGATATTATGCACACGTTCGATATCAATAGGATTTGCACCAAATCTAGTTACGTATCGTCTGTTTTCTTTTTTTTTCTTTTCTACTTTTATTTTATTTCCTCTTTCCCGTTCCTTCTATATTTATCAAAAAATTCAGACAATACTTTCCCGTCTGTTAATCAATTGTGTCTCTAAGAAATGAGTCACATATTTTGGAAGTCACCACAGCTACCAATCGGGTCTATACTTTCATGGTCACGTGTACCAATCATGTCTTGACTTTTGTCTTTGCGTACATCAAGCACGTCTTGACTTTTAAAATAAACCCTGGACAAAATGCGGTTATGATGAGACTTTTTCTATACACATCTCCTAACTCGCGTCATTTAACAAAAAAACATCCATCAAAGTTCAGACAACAACAATTTCTTTTCTTCCGCTTGCATTGTCCTGTTGAAGTTTTAATATAAATACAAGCGTTTAAACTTTGTCTTCATCATCAAGAATAAATTTATCTTTTTGGAATACCTTTTTTTCTATTTTTCTACACACACACACAATGCAACACACACACGTATATATATATATATATATATATATATATATATATATATAATATATATATATATATACTTTTAGGTGGTGTGTGGGTGGTTGCTGTTCACGACCTCGTTTTTTTTCTTCTTGTGTAGGTGTTTTCTTTCCCGGCTTGTTAATTGGTTTGTTGTTTGTTTTGTCTTTGTTGTTCGTCATGGCCACTTCTTGTGATTTACTCTGTGTTCTTGGTGGTGGTGGTGGTGGTGGTGGTGGAGAAATGTTTATATGATCTGAGGTATCCTATGTCGTTATTGAGACTGTGGATATGCGCAAGTAGGCGTGTTATCCATTTAATTCAATGTGTTTTCGTGTTTGTGTGGAAGAAAATCCGTGGTCGATTAGAATGAACTTCAGGTTTTCCAGTTGTGTAATGGTTTGTTGAAGTGTTGTGCAATACTACTGTGTTGGGATTTTAATTTTATGGTGTATTTGTGGTTGTTTAGTCGAAAGTCTAAAGGGGTTTCTGTTTCACCTACATATCCACTGTTTTTGCACTTTGTGCAATAGATATAGTAGATGATGTTTGCAACACACAAAAAGGCAACCAAAGATTCCACAAGCCAAGATGCCAAGTAATTAACACATAAATACAGAAGCCTCAATCAAAATACCAAACACCAACATAAAGATTCAACCCCACCAGTTCACATGACAGCGCAAACATATCGTGAGAATCTGTTTTATGCCTCAAAGATACGTGGTTCAAGTTAACTGACCTGAAAAAATGTAAAAGTTTTAAAATAAAATACCTTCTGCATTATACATTTGATTTATTAATACATCAAATTTCATTAAATTCGATTAATTCCATGATTTTTTTCTTTTGGTGGGGTTACATACGATGGTGGAATTTAATTCGATTTAAAATTTATTTTTAGAAAAATGCTGGGCTTCAAAGATTCGACCTATACATGAGTATCAACAATATATTTCTTTTCTTTTTTATATCATTCGCTACAGATCAGTTTGAGAAGGAAAGCTTTATATATTTTTATTTTCCTTTTGTTTTTCCTTTTTTTTTTTGTTAAATATTAATTTTTTGTTGGGGGAGGGTTATGGTGTCTTTTTCCTCACATTTTTAATTCACTTTCTTTTCTCGAATCATAGTATCCCTTCTATAATCCCTTCTCCTTCTAAATCCAGGTTCCTTACTCACTTAAGCACACATACTCTCTTCCCCGTCCTACATCTCTCTCTCTCTCTCTCTCTCTCTCTCTCTCTCTCTCCTCTCTCTCTCTCTCTCTCTCTTGTCTCTGTCTCATCTCTCCCTCTCTCTCTCCCCTCTCTCCCTCTCTCTCTCTCTCTCCGTCTCTCTCTCCCTCTGTCCGTCTTCTGTCTCTGACTCTGTCTCTGTCTCTTTCTCTTCTCTCTTTTCTCTCTCTCCCCTCTCTCTCTCTCTCTCTCTCTCTCCCCTCTCTCTCCCTCTCTCTCTCTCCCTCTTCTCTCCCTCCTCTCTATCTCTCCCTCTCCCTCTCTCTCTCTCTCTCTCTCTTCTCTCTCTCTTCAGTATCTTTCTATGGTCACTATTATTTCTCTTGATCGTTATCTTGAGTTTCTTCTCGTGGATTAAACAATACTCCTTCAACATCTTCATTGCAGACATTGACTCCCAGTCGTCAATATCAACATTATATTTTCTCGCTTCACTTGCCTCCAAAATTCTTATTCTTGATCTTCCCCGATTATAGCGTCCATTGATTTACGCACATTCCTTATTTCTTTCTTCTTCTTTAAAACTGAAGAGTTCCATGTGTATTTATTTCCCGTGTGGCTGCATATCTGTCAGATTGTCATGCATATTCTCCTTCAACCAATAAGATCCGGTATTATTTGGGGTTTGAAGAATCCTTTCCTCTATGTTTTATTTTTATTTTGAATTTTTACAACGCTCATCCAAGTAATTCCCCAGTCGTAAGCCATCAGATTATGAAATTCGCAGATAGCCACGTTGCACAACAACATGGCGTCGGATTGCTTTAAGGTGTTGCTGATCGGAACGAATCTTTAATTCTACCCCCACCCCCCAAATGTCCATTCTGCAATAATTATCTATTTTCATTACTCAAATCCAAACTGTATTAAAACTAATTTTAGAAATGTAGATTCAACTTTTTACTTTTTCGTCAAATCTAGAATATTAGGGTGAATCAAATGTATTTTTGTCTTCAATCCTTAATTGAAACTCATATTCCATTTCATGTACACTTCTACATCCTTTGCTATCCGTGTATTATGGTCAGCCACAAATAGTTTATCAGTCATATGGAGGTCCGATCTCCCTGGCAAGCTGAAGCGACAGTTCTTCCAGGCTGTGGTTGTGTCGGTGCTGCTGTATGGCTGCACCACCTGGACCCTAACAAAGCGTATTGAGAATAAGCTAGATGGGAGCTGCACAAGAATTCTGCGTGCAGTCTTGAATAAGTCGTGGAAACAGCACCCCACAAAAACAGCTGTACGGTCACCTGCACCCCATCTCACAAACTATCCGAGTGAGACGGACAAGGCATGCAGGATACTGCTAGAGAAGCAAGGATGAACTCATAAGCGACGTTCTCCTGTGGAAGCCAACACATGGATATGCAAGTGTGGGGCGCCCAGCAAGGACCTACATTGACCAGTTATGTGAAGATGCTGGCTGCTCCGCAGAGAGCTTCCAGGTGTAATGAATGATAGAGAAAGTTGGCGAAAGATTGTCATGAATACCCGTGCTGCATGCGCGACATGATGATGATGATGATGATGATGATGATGATGGACACTTCTAAAAAAAATACCGATGACATTGATGCACAACGCCAAGTAGCTTGGATGACAGATGCAATATATGCGTGGAGGAGAAAATTAAAATTTATAAAGTATAGAGAAAGAGACAAACTGTTGAATCAGAGTTGTCTGCGTTATTCGGACTATTGTCCCCATCTTCATTGTTATTTGTAAAACGTTTCGGCCGATATACCCTTCGGCCTTCTTCAGGTATTTCTTGTCGGACTCGGGAACTTTCTCGGACTCGGGAACCTTCTTTTCGAACTCGGGAACTTTATTGTCGTATTCGGGAGCCATCAAGGAACTTTGAACCTAACCCTTTAATTTACACTCGATTGTCCAATTGGACACATGGCCGAGTGGATTAGGCAGTTAGATTAAAACAGTTCTAAGTGACAGTTATCTCTGGTACCCGAGTTCAATCCTGAGTGAAAGCAGTTAGAAAAATAATTAATTAACACAACTCCTACCCCAGCTATGGTTAGCGGAATGAGAACAGGATACCCCCGTGGAATAAATAAATAAAGGGTTAGGTTCAAAGTTCCGTGATGGCTCCCGAATACGACAAGAAAGTTCCCGAGTTCGAAAAGAAGGTTCCCGAAGTCCGAGAAGGTTCCCGAGTTCGACAAGAAATACCTGAAGAAGGCCGGAGGGTATATCGGCCGAAACGTTGTACAAATAACAATGAAGATGGGGACAATATCCCGAGAAAATGTTGAATCAGAGAAATGAAATTGTGGAAATTTGTCGACACTAGGACATTTTCAAAATATCTTAAAGCACCTTAAAACGGCTATCCATGAAAAATGCTCCCCCATATAAGGGATTTGTAGACGACATACATGAATATCCCACAAATGACTATCAAATATCTTCAAAGACAATTTATCCACACACATACAAAAACCCCACCCTTCCTCTCTTACTCTCCCTCTATCCTACTCTCATCCAATTAAGTTTTAAACATAAAAAGCAGAAATTAAATACATTTATCTTATCTTTAAGGATTTCTCTAAATATTTTCAAACAAAAATATCCCCGGCCCCTTGGTGACACACTGACCTCACACATTTGACCCACTCACTAAACATAAAATTTCTCTTCTAAGTCAACTTACTGACCCCATAAAAATGAAAACACAATTTCCACACATCCCAAGCCCTCCCGACTTACTTCTCATTCCCCTCGACTAGCCACCGATAACCCATCCCCTTTTCTCTCCCCTCCACCCATTTATCTTTTCGCTATAAAACAGAATGTACAAGCACTTAAATCAATAAACTTCTGAGGAGGCCCCAGCCAATAATGAGGCAAAATATCAATTGAACATAGTTGTCTGTGTTGTTATATCCACATTTTTCTCTACTCTCAACCACACACACACACACACACACACACACACATATATATATATATATATATAATATATATATATATAATAAAGTTAAGAGAAAGGAAATGAATCCGACGGTATGAGTATAGATAAAGGATATGTATAGATTTTATTCATATTCATAACTAATATTGAACAATAATTCGATTTATAAAAATCAGTTCATGCCTGATTGTTATTATAGTATTCATGGACCATTGGGCAGCAACCATAATCTCCTTATTTGATGGCCAGCGCTGATCATCAAGATACAAGTTATTCTATTCCATGATTCAGGTGGATTCCAGGCATCCATTCTATCTGTCATATATGAATGAAGAAGGGTCTAAGCTTTTAAATGAACGTAGTGTGCGTCAATACCTCCAACCTACGGAGAAAAATAACGAAATACGAATTTATCAAATATATCCCGAACACCCATATATATATATACATACATATATATATATATATATATATATATATATATATATATATATATATATAAGTAATACACATGCAGTGTGTTTATCATATGGCTTTTTTAGTCGACAATTTTTGGGAGAATATGTGCTTAATTGAAGTCGCACCTAATTTTGAAAGTTAATTAATTAATAATGAATTAATTAGACGGGCATACCTATTTAAATGTAAGGCTAAAAAAATCGATAAAGATCAATCTCTGTATGTACATTTCGGCCTATTAGGCCTCATCAGCAGAGCTATAGATAGGAAGACCCCTTGTGTGTGATTCGAAACCCGACTGTCAAGCTGACAGGCGAGCATTCGTAACCCCTACACAACCGGAATTTCTTAGATTTTTCGTTTGTTTAGAAGTAGGTTTCTATTCCTCTTATAGTGACTTCTTGTACACGACAGTATGAGAAGTAAATACACACGCAGTGTGTTTATGATATGGCTTTTTTTAGCCTATATATATATATATATATATATATATATATATAATATATATATATATATTACTACCCATGAAATATTTAGTAGTGAAGCCACAAAGACGGCTACGTGGGTTATAGATTATTTGTGGAGGGGAAAAGACAACAAGATAATGTATTTTAGCTTTAGGTCTTTTCATTATTTCATGTATTTCCGAGCAATCTCTGTGCCGTCAAAGCATGGACGAAATGGACAACGGACAACGTGGTTAGCGTCCTTGTTTTTCTAGAAACAGGACTTTTGTCGTATATTTGATTCTTGTTCTCCGCAGCAAACGTGTGTCCTCGCAATTCAGGCACTAAAGAAAAGAATGGACCTAATCCCGAAATCCATGATATATATATATATATATAATATATATATATATATATATATATATATAATACATGAGTATAGATAAAAGGATATGAAAAAAAAACACAATATGCTGTGAAAGTGAAAAGATTTTATATCATATTCATAGCTAATATTGAACAATATTTCGATTTATAAAAGTCTTGTTTCTAGAAAAACAAACAGGCTAACCAACGTTAAGTTTAAACCCATCTCCTCTGTCATTCTCCCATCCCTCTGCATCTCGCCAACCCTCTTAAGCTTACACCAATCTCCTCTCTTTATATTGCCAAACCCTCTGCCTTGCGCCACATCTCTGCTTTTAGACAACCCACTTAAGCTTACACCCATCTCCTCTGCCATTCTCCCATCCCACTACATTTCGCCAACCCTCTTCTTTTAAGCCCACCCACTTAAGGTTAAACCCATTTCCTCTCTGTCTTTCGCACATCCCACTACATTTCGCCAAACCTCTGCATTTAGCCAACAAGAGCTTACACCCATCTCCCATCCTTTCGCCCTTCGCTCTGCATTTCAACATACCTCTCCTTTTAGCCCACCCTCTTAAGCTTACACCCATCTCCTCTCTCTCTTTCGGCCATCCCTCTGCCTTTCGCCACATCTCTGCTTTTAGGCCACCCATTTAAGCTTACACCCATCTCCTCTGCCTTTTCCTATCCGACTGCATTTCGCCAACCGTCAGCTTTTAGGCCCACCCTCTTAAGCTTACACCCTTCTCCTCTCTCTCTCACCATTCCCTCTGCCTTTCACCATATCTCTGCTTTTAGCGCATCCACTTAAGATTACACCCATCTCCTCTGCCATTCTCCCATCCCCCTGCATTTCACCAATTCTCTTTAGCTTACATCGATTATTCCCTGTCTTTCGTCCATCCCTCTGTCTTTCACGACATCTCTGGTTTTAGCCAGCCCACTTAAGCTTGCACCCATCTCCGCTGACATTCATCCCATCCCACTCAATTTAGCCGGCCACGGGTTTGAGGCCCACCCTAATAAGTTTATAGGCACCTCGTCTCTGTCTTTCGCCAATCTTTCTGACTTTCGCAACTTTTCTGCGTTTAGGCAACCTACTTAAGCTTACACCCATCTCCTCTCCTGTATTTCATCCATACCTCTGCTTTTCCCACATCTTCTTTAACCAACCAACTTAAGCTGACACCAATCTCCTCTACCATTCTCCCTTCCACTAAATTTAACAAAGCCTCTGTTTTTAGGCCTACACTGTTAAGATTATACCCATCCCTACACTGTTAAGATTATACCCATCAACTCTTCTATCTTTCGCCCAAACCTCTGCATTTCGCCACATCTCTTCTTTTGGCCAATTGACTTATGCTTACACCCGTCTCCTCTGCCATTCTCCCCTTCCACTAAATTTCATCAAGCCTCGGCTTTTAGGCCTACCCTGTTAATCTTATACCCATCTCCTTTTCTGTCGTTCGCCCATCCCTCAGCCTTTCGTCACATCTCTTCTTTTGGCCAAACGACGTATGCTTACACCCGTCTTCTCTGCCATTCTCCGCTTCAACTAAATATCTCCAAGCCTGGGCTTTTATGTCTACACTGTTAAGATTATACCCATCTCCTCTTCTGTCTTTTGCCTATCCCTCTGCCTTTCGCCGCATCTCTTCTTTTGGCCAATAGACATGCTTACACCGTCTCCTCTGCCATTCCGCCTTCACTAAATTTCACCAAGCCTCGGCTTTTAGGCCTATACTGTTAACCTTATACCGATCTCTTCTTCTGTCTTTCGCCAACCCTCTGCCTTTCACCACATCTTTATTTTGGCCAATTACTTATGCTACAACCGTCTCCTCTGCCATTCTCCCCTTCCGCAAATTTCACCAAGCCTCGGCTTTTAGGCCTACACTGTTAAGCTTATACCCATCTCCTCTTCTGTCTTTCGCCCAACCCTCTGCCTTTCGCCACATCACTTCTTTTGGCCAATTGACTTATGCTTACACCCGTCTCTGCCATTCTCCCCTTCCACTAAATTTCACCAATCCTCGGCTTTTAGGCCTACACTGTTAAGCTTATACCCATCTCCTCTTCTGTCTTTCGCCCACCCTCTGCCTTTCGCCACATCTCTCTTTTGGCCAATGACTTATGCTTACACCCGTCTCCTCTGCCATTCTCCCCTTCCACTAAATTTCACCAAGCCTCGGCTTTTAGGCCTACACTGTTAAGCTTATACCCATCTCCTCTTCTGTCTTTCGCCCCACCCTCTGCCTTTCGCCACATCTCTTCTTTTGGCCAATGACTTATGCTTACACCCGTCTCCTCTGCCATTCTCCCCTTCACTGAATTTCACCAAAGCCTCGGCTTTTAGGCCTACACTGTTAAGCTTATACCCATCTCTCTTCTGTCTTTCGCCCACCCTCTGCCTTTCGCCACATCTCTCTTTTGGCCAAATCGACTTATGCTTACACCCGTCTCCTCTGCCATTTCCCCTTCCACTAAATTTCACCAATCCGGCTTTTAGGCCTACACTGTTAAGCTTATACCCATCTCCTCTTCTGTCTTTCGCCCATCCCTCTGCCTTTCGCCACATCTCTTCTTTTGGCCAATGACTTATGCTTACACCCGTCTCCTCTGCCATTCTCCCCTTCCACTAAATTTCACCAATCCTCGGCTTTTAGGCCTACACTGTTAAGCTTATACCATCTCCTCTTCTGTCTTTCGCCCAACCCTCTGCCTTTCGCCACATCTCTTCTTTTGGCCAATTGACTTATGCTTACACCCGTCTCCTCTGCCATTCTCCCCTTCCACTAAATTTCACCAATCCTCGGCTTTTAGGCCTACACTGTTAAGCTTATACCCATCTCCTCTTCTGTCTTTCGCCCAACCCTCTGCCTTTCGCCACATCTCTTCTTTTGGCCAATTGACTTATGCTTACACCCGTCTCTCCTCTGCCATTCTCCCCTTCCACTAAATTTCACCAATCCTTGGCTTTTAGCCACTGTTAACTTATACCCATCTCCTCTTCTGTCTTTCGCCCAACCCTCTGCCTTTCGCCACATCTCTTTTGGCCAATTGACTTATGCTTACACCCGTCTCCTCTGCCATTCTCCCCTTCACTGAATTTCACCAATCCTCGGCTTTTAGGCCTACACTGTTAAGCTTATACCATCTCCTCTTCTGTCTTTCGCCCAACCCTCTGCCTTTCGCCACATCTCTTCTTTTGGCCAATTGACTTATGCTTACACCCGTCTCCTCTGCCATTCTCCCCTTCCACTAAATTTCACCAATCCTTGCTTTTAGGCCTACACTGTTAAGCTTATAATCTCCCTTTCTGTCTTTCGCCCAACCTCTGCCTTTCGCCACATCTCCTCTTTTGGCCAATGACTTATGCTTACACCCGTCTCCTCTGCCATTCTCCCCTTGCACTGAATTTCACCAATCCTCGGCTTTTAGGCCTACACTGTTAAGATACCCATCCTCTTCTCTCTTTCGCCCAACCCTCTGCCTTTCGCCACATCTCTTCTTTTGGCCAATTGACTTATGCTTACACCCGTCTCCTCTGCCATTCTCCCCTTCCATTAATTTCACCAATCCTTGGCTTTTAGGCTACACTGTTAAGCTTATACACATCTCCTCTTCTGTCTTTCGCCCAACCTCTGCCTTTCGCCACATCTCCTCTTTTGCCAATTGACTTATCTTACACCCCGTCTCCTCTCCATTCTCCACCTTCATTGTTCTTGTGTGTGG
>CM042145.1:66822659-66870274 GCA_023376005.1 Doryteuthis pealeii | reverse complement strand
AGAGAGAGATAAAGTCGCATTTTGCCCTCGCAATTTATTTGACACTTCTTACTACAGAGTGGGCATCAATGGCGTATCATCATTCGCTTTCTTCCCTCCGACTCTTTATTATTCCTTTTCTTGCAGTGTACAGTTTCGCACAGGGCCAGGCTATTAGGTCGCTTTGGAGTCAGGTAGTTTCGTTCGTTACTACAAGGAATCAAACCGATTCCTTCGAAAACATCAAAACAGTCATTGTAATAATGATATACTCGCAAAAATCTAATCAACAAGAAGCATCAGGAAACCCATGGACTCCTAAAACTCTGACTGGTTCTGTCTGCCTTCCCAAAATACATAAAACAATCACTGGGAAAAAGTAATTTTCTCAAATTTTCTCTACACAACCTAAAACTAACTAAATATGTAGACCCCTATGGTACAACTCTTGCTAAGCAAATAAAGTCCTACAGATCATATGGACAAAATCACTAGTAATTAAAATATATACAGAAGATGCGATTTTGATCACTACGGTTGTTCAAATCCATATATTTCTCAATATTAAGCACAACGAGGAACAATTCAGCCTTAGGGAAATACCCTCAATAAGAGAACAATAAAAAAACCTCCACATAAGTAATAACACCAACGAATGCAACAACACTTTTAATACTGGAACTTTAAACAGGCGGCAATATTTGTATAAAGAAAGGATCTCTCATGATTCAACGACTCCTCCGCTTATACGGATTACTTTTACATAGATAAGTTTAAAAGTAGCGTACTTTTGCCATGAATTAAAAATGACGGCTCCTTTTTCCGCAAGATATTTGATGCATATTCATCGCTATACGATGAGGATAGACAAACTGAATAATGTGAATTCAATAAGAAACGCAACCATATAACTACGACTTATGACGAACTCCATAAATTTGACGCAGAAAAATCGATTACAAACAATCGTATTTTTTATTTTTATATTTTCTAATATTCTATTGTGAGGAGGTGGATGCAATGAAAAATAAGCATCCCCGAATTCAAAGCGTGCGCGGACGTGTCTGGGCTTGCAAGGTCATCACCACGGGACTGTGCAGAGAGAGAGCCGGTGAAAGGATTTGACCGCATCGTGAAGTGGGTCGATAACCCAGCCACCAACCGGGTTGAAAAAGCAGCTAGTAGAATACTCCATCCTTATCCATCTAACAACAGGAGTCAATCGCGAGCTGCAGATTTGAAATAATACCACGACTGGCTGCTTCCGTGGCCCTGAAGATGAGCTTGACCCTCCCAAAGGGTCTGATCCCGCTGATGGCGTACTACATCGAAAATTCGGTAAGTCATGGACTATTGCAAACTGAAAGAGCATGTGGATGCTTATAAAGCCAATGCAGACGTTTGCACTCAAAAGCTGAGGGAATGGCGACAGCAAGGGTCAAATGTCGCTATAGTGGACCTGCGCCGGGCGTATCTACAAATTCACGTTGACAAGTCATTGTGGCCATTCCAAACGCTGAAGGTTAAGGGGCAAAGATATTGCCTTACCCGCTTGGGGTTCGGGCTAAATGTGGCCCCACAGATCATGCGGCCCATTGTCAAGGCTGTGATCGGGCAAGATGAAACCATCAACAGCGCTACCTCGTCATACATCGACGACATATTCGTTAACGAGAGTGTGTGTCTGGCGGCTCATGTGAAGGCGCATCTTGAGCTGTTTGTGCTGATTTGTAAGGACCCAGAGAAACTCAACTCAAAGCGTGCGCGGGCGTGTCTGGCTTGCAGGGTCATCACAGGAAAGAAATATGGCTGCTTTAAGCACTATATTTAACGATGGGCGATCTCGAACCAGCGAGAATGGGATTGCACGTATGCAAATTCTGTCGAGATCGGTGCATATAAGCATACGGCGACGGCCAGGTGGGCGAGTCAAGCAATTACGTACGACGACTACGACGACTACGACTGTCTGATAACCTGAAGGAAGCAGTTATATATATATATATATATATATATATATATATATATATATATATATATATATATATATATATATATTGCCAAGAAAAAATAACAATATACACAAAATACACAAAACCACACAACTATCTACTATCTCAGGCCAAATATATAACAGCTCTCCCCTGTTCACAAGTAATTAGACTAAGAAGAGTCTGAACAGTCAACAATTAACTTAAACGTCAACGCTACTAACTAAAACAGCAGTTCTTGTTACATAATTAGAACAGTAAAAGAGGGTAGGCGAAGGGTCTGGAGAAAAAAAACACGACGTAGACGCGTTGGCCTATGTAAGGAAGATAGCGGGCCTTTCTTGCTTTCTTTCTTTCTTTCTTCTCCCCAACTTTTCCACTTAGTTGACAGGCGAAAGAGTCTGTTTACTAATTTTACTAATAAGTTTACTAAATCGAATAATGCTGACTCTTATTACAAACATTCTATCTCTCTTTACGTTAACGACTTTTTAGAGATTTAAGGGTCGTTTTCACACACGAAGAAACGAGCCCATATATAAGAATGAAGAATAACTACGTTACATATGTAGATTTGGTGAAAGTGACCAGTCGTTCTCAAGAAGGGGACGAAAAGTTACTATTTGGTTCCGCACAGAGAGTAGAAACTGGATGTTGGAGGGTGATACAAACAACGAAAAAGAAAGAACAGAACAGGAAGAGAAGAAGGACAACAACACACAAACATAAAGGTAAGAAAATAATTGAAAGAACAGTAGAAATTAACGAAGAGGGGAAAAGAAGAAACGGGCAAGACAAACAGCAACATGAAACCCAACAAAAAAATAAAGATTAGGTACCAATTAAGTACTAGATAATTTTTAAAAATTTCTCTCGTACCGTCTCTGGATTTGCGTCGTGCAAGTAAACACACACACACACACGCACACAAACACACACACACACACACACTCACACACACACACACACACACACACACACACATACACACACACACACAGAAAAAGGCTAAGTGAGGGGACAAAAGAAAAAAAGACGTTTACGTAGACAAAAGAAAGTGCAGAGAAAAAGTCAATATTTGCAAGAGATTTTTAGGGGGATTGCAACGGAGTTTAAAAATATGCTACTACCGAGATTCTGCATTCCTTGAGATCTAACTAGTACCTTAATGAAATTAAACTATAGAAAAGTAAAAGAGATGAGGCTTTGTATGCAGAATAGAAGACTGGGATGGAGAGGGTTTTTTTCTACTAAAACATATCATGGGAGCAAACAATCAAATTCAGCTTACATTTATACATATTTCTCTGTTCGCAGGGATTTTTTAATTTGATAGGTTTCCAGTTTGAATAAAGAAAGTGATCTGAAGAAACTCGTAGGGTCTCAGATACCCACGGATTGAAATGGACCATAATCGCTATATACCCGGTCTTTAGGCTTTTTTTCTTTACAAATTACTATGCTCTATTTATAAAAATTAAACATTGAGCTCTCAAACCTGACCTGAGCTTTGCAGCACCCAACTGTTGGAGGAAAGGGACATTTTAGAATCATCCTAATACCAAAAAACTTGGTACCCCACCAAACAAAAAAGTATAATATATATATATATATATATATATATATATATATATATATATATATATTAAACAAGGGAGTCTGTGAGTAAGTCTGTCCAAGCACTTATTAGTAGAAACCTCCAATTAACGTGAGAAATTCTAAAATCAGAATTAGATAAGTACTTCGAAGTAAATAAAAATCCACACGCATACTTCTTTGAATTAGCTAGGGTAACACAGGGAAGATATGAGGAAGCAGAAACTTACATGAAAAGAGTGGTTACATTAGCGAATCGAGCCTATTAGGACATTGTGGGAGCATGGGTCAGGGATTTAATCATGGAAGGAATTTAGGGCCCAGAAATTAAATTGGCAATATTTAGAAGAGAACTTGGGACAAGAGATGAGGAATACCACCTTGAACGATGGGTGAGTAGACCGAGAACGAGGGCTAATATAGATCCTCACACTAAAGATATTATATACAAGCCCATGGAAGTTTGTCATTCTCGGAGAAGAGCGTACAATAGAACAGCCCCGAGAGGAGGCGTGCTCACTATGCCCAGAAAGATTAGAAACCAGGTAGGCCGACGCGAGTGGGACCACCAAATAGAATGTTGGAATTGTGATAAAAGGGGGCACTTAGGTATTTCCTTTAGGAGATCGGGAAACGACCTAGGCCCATTTGCACCGAACTCGACAAATGAACCAAAAATATACCAACATGAAATGAAAGGATGAAACATATCAACACGTTAGTTAGATTGCAGAAGAAAATTATCCTAAAAACTCAGCAGACATTTACATGTGTAAGGTTCAAGGTTATAACAAAGTCATAACTAGTTGAAACATAACAAACTCCGACACGTTTGTGAGACAAAACATTTTATATTGATAACAGCACAGGAATATGACAAGATACAGAAAATAATAACATGATACATGAACATTAAAGTACGTAAACATACAAAATCACTTACTAGTGATGAGGGGCCAGAGTTGGGGGCCGAAGCCCCCACGAGAAGGGGTCACATAAGTCTAACCCATGTGGTTTAGCCAAGAAGAAGGAGAAAAGAGGAAGAAGCGTTTGAAATAGCCGCTTAAATACTCTAGCCCCTGATGAGAACCAGCGACAACCCAGCGGAAAGATAACTCCTCCAGGCCAATGGGAAGATAGTCCCAACACATGCGAAGGGAAGACAAGTATAAATAAAAGATTTGGAAATTAATACCAAGAAGGAAAATAGGTACGGAATTTTTAAAGAGAATTGATGTATCTGTTTCTGACGGAGTCATTATAGCTGTAACGGAGAACGAGAAAGGAAAAAGAGCAAGACATTGTCTTGTCATCTCGGGATCGAACCCACGTCCTCCCGCATGCAAAACAAATGTCATTTAGGCACTGGACGGACGCGAGGTTCGACTGATGTGCCCGGATGTTTGGGTAATATGCCCATAAATAAGCAAAGCGAGTAGAGCGTGGGCAGAGAAGCATTCGGCTTACGTGAGACGGCAGAAAAGATTATTTTGACGACCTCCACGACGGATTTTCAGCTGCTGATCGAAGACGAAGACTGTGTTGACCAAAAGAAAGTTTGACCTGCGAGAATACGGTGAACACGCTTCTTTTTTATTCCCCCTCAGCAGCAACTTGTTGACTCAAATATCTATTTCCCCCCTCTATTTTTCCCCCTTCTATAACAGCGAATGTTTCACGAAAAATCCCCATAGTTATGATAAATGTGACTGATCATACAGTTAAAATCAAACGGGGCTGCCCAATAGATAGACTTAGCAAGGCGGTTCCTCTAAACGATTTGTCCCCATAAAGCAACAAATCTAAGGACCGACTATCGTATACGATAGCAAATGCACAGGTTGGACATCGTGCAGCTAAAAAAAGAAGAGTCGAATATTTCCGAATTCGACAGTCCGATATGTAGGGCAACTTTTCCCGTTCATTTAGATTCAGATTATGATGCGAAGAGATATACTGCTCGAGGAAGAGGTATCGGTGGCGGTGGCGATGGAAATATGTCAGATTTTCTAGTTAGGCAACGTTACAGATCGATGAGGGAAAAGCGAACTGTTAAGTTAAGCAACGGGGAGTCTGAAGAAACCATATATGATAGATATAAAATAGCAGAAGTCTCGCGGATAGGGATGAGCGGTGGTCCACGTTGCTGTACAATAGTTGAGGAGAAGGATGAAGAAAATTAAGGTTCAATAGAGGAGAAAGTTGTTAAAGTTAAAATGAAAAAGAAGATGAAGGACCGGTGTTTAATTTACTGAAATTAAATTTTAAATTGAGGGTACGGATAATGCCTCTAACAAATTAGAATTAGATTAAAAAGTTAAGTTAGATGCAGCACAGGGTGAGCTCCATATATCTCGGGGAATGGTCGGCAAATACAGGAGGCTTGAGGATTTGTAACTGGTCAATAATTCGATTTTTCTCCTCGGAAATAAAAAGAGACAGTTTTTAATTGAAAAGATCCTTATTCTGCATACGAGCCAAACTTAGATTCTAAGAGGTCGTGTTGAGTGTTAACTAGAATTAAAGATGTTTTGAAAAAATATAACAGCACGAAGGTTGAGAAGAAAAAGAAAAAGAGTGAAGAAATAATTTGCATAAAAAAGTGGAATGAACACCGAAAAGAGAAAAAAATTAATAATTAACAAGCAGGACATTGAAAAAGGAAGGAAGAAATAATATTTTACCAAAAGAAAATTAAGAAAAATAAAACAAAGAAAAATGAAAAAAGAATGAAAATTAACTGGATGAAGAAAACATTGAAACAAATAAGGTAAATGAAAAGAAAATAAAGAGAGCGAAGAGAAATTAATTTTATAAACTTTTTATTTTGGGTTTAAATGTTGAAAAAGTAAAGAAAAAAAAGAGAACGAACATTACTGAACTGGAAAAGAAAACGAGAAGTAATTTAAATGAGGGACACAGATGTTGATGTATGAATTTTGTTTGGTTAATTTTGTATTTTTATTTTCATGTATTGTGAAAGCAGAGAGAGATGAAAGGAGAGGATGCAAAAGGGAAAAAAAGGTAGTTACGTAATTAGTTAAAATTCATATCCAAACTTATTTAAGTGTGGCCATGAATTTTGTAAAGGCAGGTGAGGCATGTTACATAATTAGGGATTTTGGGTAGTAAAAGAATCAGCTTTAGTAAAAGTAAATTATGGATGAAAATGAAAGAAAGAAATATTTTGGAAAAAATATTTTGAAAGAAAGAATCTAGCAGGTATGCATTTGGTGAATTGTTTGTTTAGATATTTTCGGGAGAATTAAAAACATTGGAAAGGATTGTTTGGTTAAAATTCCAATGTAATTATATAATATAATATAATTATATACAATGGAATTAAGATAATGACGTAAGAAAATAATTAGCTAATAGAGGGTAATTATAAAATAAGGGGCGAATAGTCGAACAGTGAGTGAAGGGAGCAATGATCTGGAGATGCAAGCGCGACGTAGACCCGTTAGCCTATTCGAGAAAAGCAGCCGGCCTTTCTTGCTTTCTTTCTTTCCTCTCCCCAACTTTGTCACTTAGTTGACATGCGAGACAGTCATAAGTTTACTAAAGCGAACTATGCCAATTCTGTTATTATAAAGATTCTTTCTATCTCTCTTTGCGTTAACGACTACAATAAATTGTCACGGCCATAATAAATATTGTTGACAAGAGTTTCGGTTGAGTTTGTTTTTAATCAGCACAGCTTACCACGGATCTTAATTTAAGGGTCATTTTCCTACACGACGAAACGAGCCCATATATAGGAACAAAGACTCACTACGTTATATTCTCAGCACTGGTATATACCAATACGTTAATTGAAACTCAGATAGCTAAAATCAGGATAGTGAAGGTAGGATACTCAAAAACTTAAACCAAATGAGAAGCAACATCGCACCCCCTCGTAACAGCATTTAACAATACTCTCCCACCACTATATCAAATAATCAAGAATCATTTGGACATTTTAAATGTAAAACCAAAACTAAAAGATATTTTTCAACAATCAGGCAAATTGACCTATCGTTTATCAAATAACCTTAGAGAAACGACAGGAAGCAACAATAAACTAAATAATAAAGTAATCTATCCCAAGCGAAAACTTAAATCTACAATACTTTACCAACCATTTAGTATTAAGAACAACCTATGTTGCAAGGACATAAAATTAGCCGACTCTTTCACTAGCATTACAACTAAAAAGACTTTTAAAATGTACCACTAATCAAAATGTAATTTATTTACTGGACTGTACACAGCAATGTGTTGGAAAGTCAGAATAGCTATTTTATCTTAGACAACACTATAGATATAGAATCAAATCTATGAATCCCAGTAAACAAATAACGGTAGAACAACAGTTCCGCTCAAACGGTCACGATTTCAACAGATTTTCAACATTTACCATCGTAGGAAGAATTGAAAAATACATCAACATAATGTTATTAATTGAATGGAGGAATAAATGGAAAAATAAAAAATCTGATACTGTTGAACTTGATATGGAACTTATTTACCAAGCCTGGTAATAAAATGTGGGTGTCACTAACACGTATATAAACAAATACATCCACCACTGGTTGACCACATCTAACTTGGAATGAATCACTAATGAAAATAATAAACTCATTAGCCAGATGCCTTCACAACAGACGCAAATATATATATATATATATATATATATATATATATATATATATATATATATATATATATAAAAGCAATTAAAGATAATTTAACCGGAAGTTTCTCACACAAATATGGAAAGGGTTCAAATTGGGTTAAGAGATTGCGTGTTTGTCTGTCTCTAGCCAAAACTTTCTTACTACTCTATTCACAATTCCCTTAGTTATTTACGTCCCATTCTCCATGGTTTTATTTTTATTCAAACCTCCATTATTAAGGAAAATGATTTTACATTATTAATACTGTTGATCATATCTACACACTAAATAACATGCAATTGTATTTATTTACAAGGTATCTTTAATTTCCTGTTTAAACAGACATATTCAAAAAATGTATATCTATGATTTTAATATGTAGAAATAGAATTAAAAATTTTTTAGACTATATTCATAAAAAAAGTTTTAAAATGATTAAGAAGGGGTGTTATTAACTTCAACTTAGTCTAAGTAGAATTTTGAATAAGATAAACAAACAAATAATAAAACAATAAGAATGTAACAATATATAAAATTATAAAAGATAAAAAATTATTAAAAAATTATAAAAATAATTTAAAAAATGATAATATAAAATTATAAAATTTATAAAGATTAAATAGTAAAATTAATATTATTATTATTACTATACTAATATATATATATATATATTATATATATATATATATATATATATATATATAATTTAAAAATATACGTATATAATATAAATACAATATAAAAAGTCGTCGGGCGGCCTAAAGTCGGTGTCAGCCAGTCGGTGAGGGGGTCTATCCCTTTTCACTAGCGCTAGACCAAGGAGATTGTTTTTGGCGTCTGAGGTGAAGCGCCACACCTACCATCAGCTCCTTACTTTACCGCACAGATCCCTGTGCTACTCATACGCTGAGTTGGCGAGGACCGGTATCGAACTAGGAACCGTGTGGTTTCTAGCCCAACGCTCTACCGACTGAGCTAACCCGGTCCATTACAATATAATATAATTAATTAAAACAATAATCACAGCACAAACAAAATTATAGAAATATTAGATTTTTATTATATTACAAACAGTACAATTATTACAACATCAATATTATCATTATCAATTATTACAGTAAATACAATTCTTCTTATCATTATTATAATTATAATTATATCATTATCATTGATAATGATTATTGCAGTATTCATATTAAGTTTATAATGTTACTATGATATTACATCATATAACCATTTAAGTCTATAGTCTCCATCCACTCAACAATTTATTTTCATTAATGATTTTTTATACCAATTACAAACAATTTAAAGTATTTTATTGTTAATAACGTAGTGCATACTACAATATTAATCATTAATCATATCATCATATCATTCATCATTGCCAATAATCAATATATCAATAATTATCGAAGTATCATAATTGTTACAATTTTTATTCCTCTAAAAGTATCCATTAAATCAAAATCAGATTTCTTATTTAAATTTTGTAACGAGTTAATATCCATTAGTCTCTCAATAATACATATATGAGTCAGGAAAATGGCTAATATCGATGGTATTAATATTATTCATTTCATCACTAATTTTAGATATAGTCAGAAGTAATAGATATTCTAGAGATTAAAGTAATATTATCGTAGTTTTTAATAAATTATACTCTTTAAAAACAGTTTCATCATATTAATAATTATTTCTAATTATATCAATACTATTAACACTATTATAGTTATTAGGTATTAATTAGTTATTAATTGCAAATAATTTAGCTTAATAAAATTAGTAATTTAGCGGTTCAAATAATTTAGCTTAATTAAAGCGAAATTATTTGAACCGTATAAGAAGAGACATATTGTAAATTCACACCAGTATTAAAGTACTATATAAATTATATTTAAGGAACTTATTACTAATTTACCCTAATAAAAGCAAATAAATCCGTGAATATATAAATAAAAAAAATCATTCAATAATTGAAAGGGAGAAAACTTTTATATAAACCAAAATCTACCATCAGTTCTATCCCCATTCCACATCCAAAAATAACCATATAAATCAATAAGCAATATAACCAGAATCACAGCACAAACAAAAATATAGAAATATTAGATTCTTATTATATTACTAACATTACAATAGTTACAACACCAATATTAGCATTATCAATTAATACAGTAAATATTATTCTACTTCTTCTAGTTATTATAATTATATTATTACCATTGATAAACATAATGTTGACTGCATTAGGGATTTGTTTTATAATGGATTTGGGATGGTTGGAATGAACATTGATGTAACTGGGGTTTAAGTTATCTTTACTTAAAGGTTTAAAACTATCATTGGACAAATTGAAGGTAATGTCAAGGAAGTTAACTATTTTCAGATTCTGAAATATCTCGATTTTAAAACTAAGTTAATTGCAAGCTCGTATGATTTTTTTCTTTATACTAGAGGTTTTAGGTCCATTACTATCCGGGATATAAATTAGGCCGTCTTCCCGATATAAACCTATATGTTTAAGGTCGATTATCCTATTAAGAGTTTCTAAAATATAGTTTCCTATTAGATTCGCTATTTGTGTCCAATCATATGCTCCCATGGGAACATCAAAATTATCTAGGCTATTCTTAATTCAGGTAAAATTATGTAGTTTAAGGATAGATTTTCTACATAATATTAACTCTATTTGCTCATCAGAAATATTACAGAAGGTTTTAGCATGGTTTAGACTGCTTAACAATAGCTCCTTAGAGATAGAGGGGTAAAATTCAACAATATCAAATTGGATAAAGGTGCATTTGCCTTTATTCTTAATACTTTTGAACCACTCAATGGTATCAACAGAGCTTTTCTAAAGATTATATCTAGGTTTGTTAAGGATGTTAGAAACAATTTCATTAATTAAATTCTTAGCTCAGTTTTTGATGGATTAATTAGTCTAGAATGTTGTTTATCTAGGAAATTTGCATAAGATATATGCACATTTTTCCTCCAATTTGCCCATTCTATCATTGATGTTTAGTTTGCTAGCAAAAGTGTTAATATCTAGGTTTATCTGAGAAATAGAATATTCATGATCTAATTTATAATTATTTGTAGTTTTATCATATAATAACTTCTTAGAGTTAGAAGGGCTGATCTTGAAAATGTTTCTGGACTTATCGGCCTTAACTCAATTTTTTTTAGAGTCATTAATAATTTTAATGTCTTTTCTAATATTATTTTGAAAACAATTAAATTGTTTTCTGAATTTAACAATTCTAATAAGTCTTAAGAGGTCCTCTTCAAATGGTTCCAGGAAGTTGTTGCTGGGTGGAGTCTTCTGAGATTTTAGGTTAAAGTAATTTCTATGGTCAGTGGGTGGATCCATAGGGTTGAGGTAAAAATAAGCCTTTCATCTCAATCTCCTAATGAAATCCACGATCTTATCTGTCAGAGATAAGGTGAATGAATGTAGTGAAGGATAAGGAATATTCCTGAGGGAATCTTCTGGCGTAAATTTCTCCATTGAAAGGTAATCCAGTACCTTTAGAATATAAATATATGCCAACATAATATATTCAGTTCAATTAGTGTTTTTTTTGTTTTGTTTTTTTTTGTTTGTTTGTTTTTATAACTTCACTGTCGATTTTGGTGATTTTCCTGTTTCTTGATGGTTTTTTTTTTCACTTTTTTCCCCAAATTTCGCGTTTAATAGATGCGCCAGTTCATAGGCAGGGTCACATTCACGATTTCTATAAACTTCATAGTCAGCGTGTGCTGACTCTGCTGTGACGTCGTAGTTTCAAAATTTGATATTTCATCCAACTCCAATGTTCATGTTTTATCTTTTAAACTCATCTTTGTCATTACAATATGCTGGTCTATTTTCTTTTTCTTTATTTTTTTAATTTTTTTTACTGTATGCCATTTACATATGAGAATCTATCAGTATGATTTTTACTTTCCGAATGACACGAGAAATATGTAAAGTGGATATCGACAATTTATCGACTCTATGAAAATCTGATCTCTCTGATAAAATAAAACGGGGATTCTTCCAAGCTGGAGCCGTGTTAGAATGTGGCGGCCATGGTAAGTTGGTGGTGGGAATGATTCTATCAGGATCTTTTTTTTTAATATCAAAACATTTAAATTGGTATAGTCCACGTTGAGAGTTCAATGTATTATAATTATGGAATTATATACAGAGCAATATGTTTTTACAATAATAAAATTACATTACTAAAATTCTTAAAAACGAAAACATAATGAAGCATAACACATAAATTACATATTTGTAAAATATGTCATGAACAAAGAAATTGTAGATTTTTTCTCATTACGCACACGCAATCATAAAATTACACACGTGCGCACACGCACATATACACAAGAACATATTAACAGTTTAACTGTCTGCCCGCAAATAAGTACACCTTAATAATTCTTAAAGGTAATTTTTGTTGTACCGGCCGTTCCTACAGTGGAGAACATGCACCGGTTCTCACTATAAATAGTGAGACACCGAGTGGAAAGGGAGGACTGTTCCCGTTAACGACAAGCTAGTCGTACATGTACCATTAATTGTAAATACACTTGTCTTATTTTACCCCATCTCGACTTGACTTCTTTTTACTGTTGGAACTAACATCACAACAATTTTCTTTTTAAACCAAAAACACCAAGATTTGTTATGTCTAAGGCAACATTATTTGATAAAAATGAATTTTATTAAAGATGATCTATTTTCAAAATCTACTGAATTAAAGCTATGTAAACAAAAATAAAATGTCAACACCTACCTGACGGAAATATGGTTGAGGTGTACTTAAATTTGGACTTCTAATTATTCAGAGTTTTGGTTACAGAATTTCAATGTTATAGAGTTTAGCAATAACTCATACAAAATGCTATCAATTTTACGTTTATACTTTTTGCATATTGAAGTATTTGGAAATAGCTCTTAAGTAAACATATCAAATGTCGTAATAATTAAATTATCATACTGCGGTATATCCACAGGTCCTGCTAGTCAAGTTTTAATTTAATAAAAACGGAATGCATTTTTTATTTTATTTCACTGATATTCTAGATGTACAGAAAATGACCTGAAGGAAGCTCATGGTGGTTTGGGGGTGATTGGATGATCAGTAGCTAGTGGTGGAGAAAGAAGCCGGGGTGCAGGAAGTACAAAAAAGAGGAGTGTGGAATTATAAATTGCCCCAAGAAACGTAAGATCACAGGATGGGTCCAATTTTATTTAACCTTGGAAGGGCAGAGTCAGAGAAAAAGAAAATACGAAACATTATCCACACCAATTAGGGTTAACAAGGTCAACGTCGTTATTTTATACCAGTTTAAACATAGGAAATTATTTTGTTCTGGTAGTAGGGTAGATCGATTTTGGAACTGTAGCGGCTCCTATGTGGCGAAGGTTGTAAATTAACGTTTATAATCTTTCATTCAAATGATAAAATGCAGGTAGTTTTGTTTTAGAAGACAAAATTTATATGAAGATGGTTGTGGTTTACATATTCATAAGCAATACTGTTTGCATTTATACATATAAGATGGTTATATATTTTCTGGTATATATATATACTATTAACTCTTTTATTACCACAATTTCACAGTTTCAGAAGCTCTTTTCCCAATAAGAAATGGAGAGGACTGGCTAAAAGAAATTTGGTGCTAATATAACGAGATACTATAAACAGCGTAAAACAGTAAACGGAACTTAGTAAGAAAACGGCACAGATTTGTATTCGAGTTGAAAACCGATTTCCGAAGGGAATTATTAGTTACGCCACGCCATTTCACAATTGCTTTAGTAGAAGTTCATAACGATATTCAGCGGACATTAAATTCACATATTCCACTAAATCAAAACAATGGATTTAATTTTGAAAGGATTTTCAGACTAAGACAGCATTTGACGAAATTGATCAAAGATTTTATTTTATTTTTCAATAAAGCCTGAGGATAAGCATAAGCAATATAACCTGGAATATGTATTCTATTATCAGATTTGCTATTAATTACGTTGGCTTTAAAAGAAAAAAATGCAGTCGACTAGTATATTTAGATTATATTCTTTTTAATAGTATGAACGTTTCGGCTCCACCTAATGACAACAAATATGTCTCCAAGTTACAATAACAATTAAGAAACAATGGACCACTAAATAAAAGTTTTGGTCAAATGGTATCTAGTAATCAAGCAGTAGTGAGTTTGATTCATTGTTCTAGTAGGTACTCAACTCCTGCTCTACGAGCAAGATGCTACAAAAAATCAAAACGCCCTGTCAGCTGGGGCATTAGAATGTACCGACTGCACCTCTGCAGAGAGGTAAGACTCCCCCAATGGGGCCATCTGTTGGCCGTGGGTGGCGACCTGTGATGCTGAAGGATAGAACCCAGGTGGATGAGCAGTTCATGATTTGTAATACTCCACTTTGGCCCTATCTTGGGCTAGACAGTCGGTCGGAGAGGCCCCCTCCGATCAATCGACTGGTCACGTCAAGCCCTAGCATCTATATGATTTTCCCAACCCTATTGCCCTTATGGCAAGCCCCAATCCCTTTTTATCATATGGGTGCTAGAAGGCAGTGACTGAGGGTCTACATGTCCTGGGAATTACGTTAAACTCTATCTGATGGTGAGATTCCAGTTTTTGAGGTTTGGGGAATGTGGAGCACCCCTTCATCACCATTGCTCCCTGGTCCACTCTGACCGGGAGTGGTAGTACCTGTTAGAGTCCCATCTATGGGTTAAATAGAAAAACATGAGTTGATAAATAAAATTGTATTATGCATTAAGAATGAATTTATTTCACAACTTTGTCGGCATTAAATGACCCGCCGAGATTGATATGCCGTAAAACAAATCAAACCAAAACAAAACCAAAACAAAACCAAAATTAAGATGGATACTGCTGGTTTAAGTTCAAAGTTTTCCTTCTCCTGAATCGGTTTCCGTGGCAGGGGTAACAATCCCTGGGTTTTTTATTAGCAACTGTAATAGCTGAAAGGGAAAGAGAAGGATTAACATCTTTCCCGAGAGCATTTGTAGGAAATTAAAGACAAACAGCTCCGTCCAGGATTTGAACTTAGTTCGCTCAGCCCAATTCCTTTGACGATAATTTTTCCACGGGGAACACCAACTAGATGATTTATATTTTGATTCTCATGATAAAAGGGTTATACACGAACGAGAGAGCATTAACTGGTACGAGATATGTGTTAAGCGCGAGCAATGGAATAAGAGCAATCTAATTTCGTCAATGTTAACTTAGGGTTGGTTTTTAAGCAGAAAATGTACTAATTATAGATGAAATGCAAAACATTCGGCTTTAATAGCTGAAGACTCGGCTTCACAAAATATTCCTTACAAAAACAACATTAAACTATTTAAATTGATGTTATAATTTTTTTCCAAGCTATGCAGAGGAAAATATTATGGAATAAACAAATGTTGAGCAAAAACTATTTAAAGATCTTGTAATTTGCATTTCTGAAACAAATACAAGCAGAAACCTAAATATGCAAATCATTCTCTTCAGTTAAGTAGGGTTAATCAGTTGAGCAAACTTAATTGAAAGGAAACATTGCTTAAAGAAAGCATCAGTTGAAACACTTGAATGGATTGTAAAACTCATTCAAGAAAGTGAAGCACAGTAGAGTAAGGCGACAGACCTTAGTTGTTCCGAGGTACCGTTGACTAAAAATTTGAAAAAATATTTTTGGGGTCTAATTTCGTCAAATACTACCACTGTTGTTATAATGTATTAATTTGAAAGCAATTACAATGCAAGTAAAAAATAAAAACAAAAAGATGTTATTTTTTGTCTTATCGATTTCAAAGTAAAACTTTATCTTCAGAGACGATTTTCGGAAATGGAGGCGTTTTTGTTTTTTTTTTTGTTTTTTTTGTCGTTATTTTTTTATGTTATAAACACGCGTTTCGTGGTGTTCTTTTTTTAAAACGTCACGCGCAAAGCCGTGATGGACATTTAGCCGTTCATTCAATTTCAATTTTAATATTTTCATCTATTTATATATTTATGTATTATTCATTTGATATATGTATAATGAAACGTACATACTATGTACTATATACTGTGAGGAACGTGTATTTTAATCAATTATGTATTCAGTGTTTAGCTCTAATCTATTGTTTATACTAGGACCTAATTTGGCTATTAATAAACTTTCTCTAATTCTGAGATTACCAATGTTTCGTATTACTGTCTCTATCTTAACGGAAAAACTATTGTCTTTATTTTTGCATTTGATTAAATGTTTGTGGAATGAGGATGCACGTGTGTGGATATGTTCTTTGATTCTAATGTGGAGGAGTCTAATTGTAATTCCTATATAGAAATTAAGGCATTAAGGCACTGTTGTAAGTTTAATTACTGCTCAATATTTTTTTAGAAATGACAATTTTCTCTAAGAGTGCTAATTACACGTTTTTACCAGCACAAATGCATAACATTCCCTAGGGTACAAAATTCAAATAGTTGTGATTAAAATACGAATCAAGATTTGGACACTATCTCATAGTGATAATTCCGCACCTCAGGCATTTATAAAATAAAAAGTGTCACCGTGTCGGCGGGGCTTAGGATACGCTGAATGTATCCGCTTCAGATGAGTAAGCACCACTTCAAAGGTTTTTTTAGTATGACTATAAACTGCTGGTGATGCTCCAGTTCTGGATTACTTTTGAGTGTGTAGTCCCTCATTACCATTATTCACACTCTGACCCGGAGTGGTAGTATTTGTTGGTATCAAATACATCTGTCTTAAAATAATTAGCATTAAATATGCAAGCTTGAAACCAGAAAACCGTACGAAATAATATATCATTATTAGATTGTAATAGTTGCTTTAGACCATTATTAGTATTAGATAGGAACACTTTCAGTCATATAGCAGTGTACAATTTATTTGTATTTAATAGGACTACTTGATATAACTGTGTGCAAACCAATGATTATGGACAAATAAAAAATGCAAATTAAGAAAATGGTAGATTGAAAATATAGTTATGATTACAACCAAACCTTTACAAATGAATCCAATTTCAGCATTAAATAGCTCATAAGGAGTTGGTATGCCGTTAAACAAGCTAAATTAACCAATACAAAAGTGAGAAACAAGATGCGGTCAACAGAGAAGACCGCATGAAAATAAAAATCATTTACTTGATAGCCATATTATCATTGGGAAAACATGCGTTAAATAATAGATAAACTCTATATTTTGAGAATAGTGTAGAATTTGAAGAAGTGAATTAGGAATTTAACTCAAATAGGTGTAAGTGATGGGTGATGACCCCCAATTCAATTTGAGAACATGGCTGCGCTGGGATTTCAGTCTTGTGATCAAAACATTCTATAAGCTGCGAGTGTTGTTTTGTTTTTGTTTGCATCACTAATCTTTTTGTTCACTTCTTTCATTCATCTTTCATCTCCTCTTCTTTATTACAGGATTTATTTGGATTATCTGTCCTTGAATAGATCTTTTGCCAACATGAAAATAAAATATCATTTACTTGATAACCAAATTATCAGTGGGCAAACGCGTTAAACTTCTAATTCCACCCAGGCCCAGAGAGGTATTACCTGTTATGGTCCCACCTATGGGTCGAATATATCTGTTTAAATGTATTCGTATTTGATAGTACCGCCAGCAACAAAAAAAAAACTCTTCAGAAACTTCCCAAAGATGTAAATGTGAAAGTACAATGAAGGCGATTCCTTAAAATCTAGGCATAACATAACCACAGACGAGTTGAAATGCTGTGAAAATTAATGACTTGTTCTAAGACTTGATTGAGTTTAGTATTTTGCCTAATCAATGGTCAGGGATAAACACAAGTCAAACTGAGAGAATAGATATGTTATTTATATCATTTATTGAAAATATTTTCATATCGAAGATATCCAAATCTTAACAAAATACTCTACATTACTTGTGTTAAAAAAAATCAACTCAAAATATGTTTCTAAGTCAGCTTCATAAAACCAGCATATTTATCAATTAAGTGAAACATTTATTAAACTTTCATAAAAGCATTTGATTTTTTGTGCAAATATACAACGCGTGTGTTTATACAGTATTACCAATAAATAAGAAAACCCTAATCATTTCTTTTTATAATATTCTTCCTTAACGAAAGATACAAGGATTGAATTATGTCTAGTGGAATATCATACAATCAAATCAGATATTATTAGAAGCTATTTATTACCAAATTCTCCAACATTGAATCTCTGTAAGTAAAAATAACTGTATGAATATATATACGAGATGTACTTATTTTTGTACCGGTAGATATTCATACTTTTTGTTGAAGATTTTCAGTGCTGAAGAGTTTCGGAAAATAACCTAATATATAAGTTTCGATAGTATAATTTTCTTCTAGACTCCAATTTACCAGGATTGTATTATTTATCATCATCAACAGCATGTGCCGACAGCAAAGATTCCTGAACTCTGTCTTCCATCCGTTTTTATTGGTCATCGATCTTGGTAAGTCTCTAGGCGGCATCCAGTTTTTTACTGGTTCTCTAATAATGGTGTGTCATTTCTAGAAAAATACTTTACAATCAAACCAGCAAGCCAATATTGAAACTCTGTAACAAAAAATAATTTTTTATGAATATACATCATGTGGGTACTATTTAGGACTCTCGTATATTCATATTAAGGATTTTCACGGCTGTAGTTTGATTATATATACTGCCCATAGAATATTTTTTTTATAAATAACGTTCCATTAGAAATAAGTAAAGTCGACGGGGCGGCCTAAAGTCGGTATCAGCCAGTCAGCGAGGGAGTCTATCTCCTTTTCAATAGCGCTAGATCAAGGAGATTGTTTTTTAGCATCTGAGGTGGAGCGCCACACCTACCATCAGCTCCTTACTTTACCGCAGAGATCCCTGTGCTACTCATACGCTGAGTTGGCGAGGGCGGGTATCGAACTAGGAACCTTGTGGTTTCTAGCCGAACGCTCTACCGACTGAGCTAACCCGGTCATCAGGGGTTAGGGTTAGACTCCCTCGTGCATGGCTGATACCGACATTAGGGCCGCCGACTACTTTACTTACTTATTAGAAATAAAATCACTATATTTGCTTCAGAAGAAAATTCTAACAATTGTAAGCGTGTGCGTGTTTGTGGGTGATAGCATATATTAAATTTCATTGCATTTCAAACAGATAAATTATCTTGGCGTTTTTCTTCATATGGGCGGTTAATAACTGAACATGGAGGCGGACATTTTGTATTTCAAATGTTCACATGAAAATACAGATAATTTTTTACTCGCATGGGTTTCTCTCATGTATATCATGTATATCATGTATTGAAGAAATGCAATTGCTTCACTGAAGTAAAACATTATATAATCGGTGAAGTGATTGTTTTGCTAGTTTGTTCCTTTTCGAAAATAACAATTAACTGTGTCTGGGTTTCAATGCTGCACGACGAGGTCGGTGGATCTTTTTCTTTCCAATATTTCTCTCTTGGGACCTACAAAAAGAAATAAAATATAGATTAAATGTTTGTCATTATACTAGAATGAGCCAAAGATTTTTGCAATATTTTAGCAGCTACAGATGCTTTTTCTGAGGTCGCAAAGGTGACGGAAAACACGGGATTGTGAGATGCTGAGTTGGCCTGATACTCTCCGAGAGCTACTCACAAGATTTGTCACTACGGCTTAAAGCACTACCTCAGAATACACGACCTCAGAATCTATCTAAAATTGCCTGATCATCGAGGTTCTTGTAAATTTCTTCTGCTATCTGGTTATTGCACTGCGATAACTACGCTTTCAACTTTGAACAATAAATGTTTTAGTTGCTTCTGCAGTGTTATGGCCAAGTTGAAACACCTAAAGCTTAAGTTTCCGAATTAGACAACGTTGTATGTCAATTTCAAAAAAAAAATACCACAATAATTCAACAATAGCTGACATCTCACGGGGCTTGAACTGTTCCGTAAACTAGCACGTACCAAAGATTGCAAAACATTTGACTCACTCTTGTATCTATGACTACCGTGTTTCCGCGAAAATAAGACCTACCAACAGAATAAACTAGCGTAATTTTTATGAATTTAATATAATCCCCCTTGAAATAAGCCCTACTTGAGAGTGGCAGACAAGCAAAAGAATAAGAATTCTTCACACTCACAGCATGCGACGCAAACATTCAACATCCCCTCGAAATAGGTCTAGTATTATATTTCGGAGTGCAAATTGATATAAGCCCTGTCTTATTTTCGAGGAAACACGGTAACTATGAGTGGATATACTGAACAGTTTGTTTTTTTGTTTTTTCATCTTTTTTGTAACCTTAGCGAATTATGTAAGACCAAAATAATCAAAGGACCTGCAAAACTAACTTTTTATTACACAGGTGACGCCGGGTAGCCACTTCTAGTTATAAAATATAGGGACAAACCAGCTAAGACGTCCACTGTATGGAAAATAGTAGAGAATGGATGCACATGTCCAGATAAAGGGAAATATCTAAATTATGGTGTTCACTTGTTGAAGAGACAGAAGTAATGAAAAGTAGTTGGACATTTTTAGGAGAATATTCTGTGGGATTAAGGTTGTGTTAAAGAAAGATTCAAAATATGAGACTTTTCATTACTTTTATTCAACGCCACAATTAGTAGATAAACAGGACTAAGGAGAGCCTAACAAAATATTTCTCAATTCAACTATTCAATCAATTCCCAAAATAGGACACTTAAGTATCTTTAGTCTCCGTAGACAAATATTTGTTATATACGGAGAGTTTTTCCCTTCGTTTGAGTTGTGCTGACAAATCCAACGAGAAATCTCTGACGAAGATGCATCAATTACAAGTTCTGTAGATCTTTAAAAACATCGTGTTGATACAGAACCATTGACAGAGCAACTAGCTGTATACACATGTGGTAGTCCCGGAACCAATGACTAAAGTTACCGCATTAAGTAATGTGATTAGCATATAGCCACAACACAGTGCGTGATATACTCTCAACGAAAGTAAAACCTGCAACCCTTGATAGATTCGATAAACTCATTCTTAGTAGTTTCACTGATCTTTGTCTGAATTCGTCAAATTACCCTTAATCTAACACTTAACGAAGAATACTTCTTCTGATTTACAAAAGGCAAACTATTTTTCTTTTCTCGTTAACAGATTTTTAACCCCAGAAGGAAATCCTCATGGTGTCACATTAAGAGATATTTCGAATGGAGAAAGTAAAATGTTTCAACTAAATTATAACAATTGTTTGTGAACGTCAAATTCACTTACGGTCTATCATCATATTCCGCCGATTCAAACATTTTATGTCAGTTGTTTACTGGAGCAATACTAGTCCGAATCAGTCCCTTTGGTTCTCTGAAAAACTATGCTCCAGTCAGATAGAGCACTTATTTTGGTGAAAATGACCACCATTGGATATAAATATGTAATTCAATTTTCTAATCTTCACCTATGCTTGGGAAAGACATGAAACCATCTCTATCTCTCCAATACCCCATCACCAACGTAGGGTGACTGTAGCCGTTTATGGAATGCATGGTAAGTTTTTACTCGACTGGAGAAAAATCACAGATTAAATTGCGACCAACGTATCAATAATATTATTACAAACGTGGCCATGAAACTTCCCGTTAAAAACTGGTGGAAATAACTAGTCATCTATGACTACTATATGCATTAAGTATTTTGTAGCTGAAAACTAGTTCTATCCAACGGTGTTTCTGAAATAACTTACGTGTAGCTTTAATGAAAATATAATAGGCTTAATTTCGGAGCCTCCTTTGCTCGTATATGAAAGCATGTTATGTGTATATTTTTAAATTTTGAAGTGTTTTGCTCCAAGTATATGCTGAGTTAATCGACCCAGGATCTTGAGAGGTCCGAATTTCATGCAGAATATAAACAACTCTAATTTGTGAAAAGCAAATTACAATGAATAGCCAAAATCTCGAATGATGATACGATGGTTTTGTAAGAGACGCTAACGATTCTCAAATCATCAGAAATTGGGCGCAGTTTACTTTACATCGACGTCATTGAAGTAAGAACACTGGATGCGCATCTGAAAAAATAATTTAAAAAATAAGAAATCTATCAATTAGGTCACTTAGAAAATTCACGTTACTATAGACAAGGGTGCATTAAAAATGACAAAAACCGGTCACACCAACTAATAGCTGAATTTTCTCTGTATTATTTTTTCAACTAGCAAATGTATGCACCCCTCCGGGTGCAAGTATTTTAAGTTTTCATGTAATAAAATATAGCATTTAAATTTTAGAAGGCTAATGAAACTAAATAAGAAGGCAGATAAATAAGATTTGAAACCGAGGGTATAATCAAAAATAAAACAACTGAAACTTACTCTTCCCCACTCCCGTCTTTCTATGCTAAAATAATCCTAATTTAACTATGTTTTTAGTTAAAATAGAAAGTTTAAAGAATAAAATTCCAGTTACTCTTCTCTTGTTAATCAATTTCTTTTAAGATTTATCACGAGATTTTTGCTAATTATTCAGTAAGATAAAATCAAACAATTAGAAATCAGTAATACGAAGCACATTTATTTATTAAAATCAGATTTTTAATATAAATATGCAAATTAGCCTTCCCATTCACACTGTAAACTGCTATTTTGTTGTATATATTAAATACAATTGCATGTCTATTCTTATGTAGATATTGTCAACCAGTATTAATAATGTAAAAACAATTTTATAATAATTGAGGTTTAAATAAAAACTAAATCCTGTAGAATTGACGTAAATAACTAAGGGAATTGTGACTGGGAATAGTAATTATAGTTTTTTTTTCGGTTACAGAACAGAATAAAAAAAAAAAAAAACACAAAATTCGCCATTTAATAAAGATATACACTAAAAATCCCGCTTTAACGTCATTTCCACCTAGGTAAAATTCGGCTTTACACCATTTTGTACATTTTCTCTAAATGTGTTATACCATATATTTTTTAGCGATTATTATTTACATCCACACAATATGCGATTATGCAACAAGTCACGAATAACACCAGTAGAGTAAGTGTCTTAATTTCCTCTTCTTTTCTTCATTCTTGGGGAAAATTTTGGTTTCATTTCTTTGCTTAATTTTCATTAGGTAAATTATTGTTTAGACGAGACCAGTTACCCTCATAAACATACATGAAACCAAAATGGGCTAACACAACCAGGTCTCGGAAATAGAGTGGTAGCAAGCGAGTCGAAAGTTCCCAATATTTACTGGAAAGCCGATTAATCAGAAGCCCTGGTTAGCCTCTCTTAAAAAAGGAGCAGATCTACAAAAACTTAGTCAGATCCAGAGCCTGACAATATATAAAATATATTTAACCAACCTCCGCCGAGGCAGGATTGCGGGACACAAGTTCAAATTATTAAGTGGAGCGTTCAACGGGTTGATTCAGAGTTTTCCTTCCTCCTAGACGGTTGCCTATATATACCAAGGTTTAAGAGCCAATCTGCCTTCTATATACCATAGCTAGAGAGAGAGAGTTAGGATTCATACCTCTTTCCCAAGGGTTTAGTGCTTAAGGTGAAATTTGAGCTTGATATTAATATAGACTATGAAATTCTTTCAGTATGGCGATCACGTCGGAATGTATTGGAGAGATGTTTTCCACGATCATTCCAAATACTTCCCTCAGGTTGAAGTGGAATAGGTTGACATTTGTGAGCGCAACAGGGTGCGACATTTCCTGGGACATAAAAAACAGCCGGCGGAAGAGCTTTCGGTAAAACTCTCAATAAACATATCACATACAACAAAAAGCCTAACCACGGGATAAGATTAGCAGTAGACTTCTATTTTATAACCACATAAAGATAGAATACGGCTTTTTAAGGAGACAAAGAATAATCATCAAGCAAAGGAAACATAAGAAAAAAAAGAGAACACAAAATCGTTTGGTAAAAGGAATGTACTAGGAAGTCTCTACTCATTATAATCCAATAGCACTTCCTCGCTTCTAAAGTTAGTAATGCTTAGAGAGAAGATCACGAATTTGTCTTTATTCTTAATAAGCTTGAGCGGAAAACATACAGTAGATTGTTTTAAACAAACTCTCCGCGCGTGCTGATCTGGATATGACTGCAATCAAAGTAAACTCGCTTACTGGAAGATTGAGGATTGATCGTAGGAACATATAATCCAACATTCCGACGTGAATCCCCATACGGAAATTCATTAGCATCTATATTAATATCAGCTCATTTCACTGTAGCACATTTAAATTTACCCCATTGGGAACAGGTATGAATTCCTACTCTCTCTCGTGTAGCTGATGGAGGTAACATTAGCAGGGGCAGCGTTGGGCTCTTTAAAAGCCTTGCGCTTAGCAAACCTGGTTCTAGGGAGAAGAGAAAACTCCTGAAATTCAAACCCCGTTGAACTCCGCCTTAATTAAATTTGAACTAGTGTTGTCGCATCCTGCTTCGTGCGGGCAAAATGACAATGTGAACGAAATGGAGCATGTTTGGTAAATATTATTATTTCATATTGAATCAAAGCATCTGGATCTGCGAGTTTGTAGAATGCTGCTCCTTTTTTTTAAGAAAGGAGGGCGCTAACAAGGGCTTTGCTGATTTAAACTCGGCTTTTCCAGATTAAATATTGGGACTTTCGCACCCAAGTTCCCGCCTTGCCTACCGACTCTATTTCCCGAGCACCTGGGTTAGAATGTTAGCCAGTGTTGGTTTCAATGTATTGTTCTCCCCGATTGAGCCGCGGTAACACCTCGTCTCCTCTCACACACACAATAATTTATCCCTACTATTGCCAACCTTTTCATACAACAAATGAAAATGAAACCAACAATTTTCCCTCCACTAGCAATGACGAAAAGAAGAGGAAATTAAGGACACTTACTACTTACTGTGTTTATTGTTACGTAGACTTCGTTGCATAATCGCTTTGTGTGGATGCTAAATAATAACTATCCGCTAAAAACATTAATAATGTATTCTCAACACAACATTCTAGAATAGATATAAACAATGGTTTTGTACAAAGCCGAATTTTTACCTGCAGGTGGAAATGACGTTAACAGCGGGATTTAATTGTATATTCTTATTATAATGGATGATTGTGTGTTTTTCTCGGTTGGTTAACGCGAAACTATATTACATTCAAGTCCACCATATTTCCCTTAGTTTATTTATCGGGGTCAATTACAGGAGTGTGTTATTCTTTATTTTAAACCTCAATTATTAATAAAATTGTTTGTACATTATTAAATACTGTTAGACAAATATCTACATTTAAGCAATAACATTTGCAAATTTATTCATATATACAATTTCAAAAATAGCAGTTTACACGTGTGAATTGCGGAAGGCTAATATAGCATAATTTATTATTATAAAATCTGATGTATTTTAATAAATATGTTGCTCGTATTGCTGATTTCTAATTGTTTGATTTTATATTAATGAATTATTAAGCAAAAATCCGTGGATAAATCTTAAAAGAAATTTGATCTAACACAAGAAATAACTGGAATTTTATTTCTACTTTCTATTTTAACTAAATAGTTAAATTGATCATTATTTAGCAATGAAAGAACGGCGAGTGGGAAAGAGTAAGTTTCAGTTGTTTTATTTTTTGATTATACCCTCGGTTTCCAAATCTTTTTTATCTGCCTCTTATTTAGTTTCATTAACTTTCAAAATTAATCTAAATATTTTATTACATGAAAACTTAAATACTTGCACCGGAGGGTGGCATTCCATTTGCTAGTTGAAATAATACAGAGAAAATTCCAGCTATTAGTTGTGACGGTTTTGTCATTTTAATGCACCCTTGTCTATAGTAACGTGAATTTTCTAAGTGACCTAATTGATAGATTTCTTATTTTTTAAATTATTTTTTCAGATGCGCATCCAGTGTTCTTACTTTTTCAATGAGAGCGTCGATGTAAAGTAAACTGCGCCCATTTGATGATTTGAGAATCGTTAGCGTCTCTTACAACCATCGTATCATCATTCGAGATTTTGGCTATTCATTTGTAAGTTGCTTTTTCACAAAATTAGAGTTGTTTATATTCTGCATGAAAATTCGGACCTCTCAAGATCCTGGTCGATTAACTCAGCATATACTTGGAGCAAAACACTTCAAATTTAAAATATACACATAACATGCTTTCATATACGAGCAAAGGAGGCTCCGAAATTAAAGCCTATTTATTTTCATTAAAGCTACACGTAAAGTTATTTCAGAAACACCGTTGGATAGAACTAGTTTTCAGCTACAAAATACTTTAATGCATATAGTAGTCATATTGACTAGTTATTTCCACCAGTTGTTAACAGGAAGTTTCATGCCACGTTTGTAATAATATTATTGATACGTTGGTCAATTTAATCTGTGATTTTTTCTCCAGTCGAGTAAAAACTTACCATGCATTCCATAAACGGCTACAGTCACCCTACGTTGGTGATGGGGTATTGGAGAATGAGAGATGGTTTCATGTCTTTCCCAAGCATAGGTGAAGATTAGAAATTGAATTACACATTTTATATCCAATGGTGGTCATTTTCACCAAAATATAGTGCTCTATTCTTGACTGGAGCATAGTTTTTCAGAGAACCAAAGGACTGATTCGGACTAGTATTGCTCCAAGTAACAACTGACATAAAATGTTTGAATCGGCGGAATATGATGATAGACCGTAAGTGAATTTGACGTTCACAAAACAATTGTTATAATTTAGTTGAAACATTTTACTTTCTCCATTCGAAATATCTCTTAATGTGACACCATGAGGATTCCTTCTGGGGTTAAAAATCTGTTAACGAAAAAAGAAAAATAGTTTGCCTTTTGTAAATCAGAAGAAGTATTCTTCGTTAAGTGTTAGATTAAGGGTAATTTTCCTGATTGAATTTACGAATTCAGACAAAGATCAGTGAAACTACTAAGAATGAGTTTATCGAATCTATCAAGGGTTGCAGGTTTTACTTTCGTTGAGAGTATATCACGCACTGTGTTGTGGCTATATGCTAATCAACATTACTTAATGCGGTAACTGTTAGTCATTGGTTCCGGGACTACCACATGTGTATAACAGCTAGTTGCCTCTGTCAATGGTTCTGTATCAACACGATGTTTTTAAAGATCTACAGGAACTTGTAATTGATGCATCTTCGTCAGAGATTTCTCGTTGGATTTGTCAGCACAACTCAAACGAAGGGAAAAACTCTCCGTATATAACAAATATTTGTCTACGGAGACTAAAGATACTTAAGTGTTCCTATTTTGGGAATTGATTGAATAGTTGAATTGAGAAATATTTTGTTAGGCTCTCCTTAGTCCTGTTTATCTACTAATTGTGGCGTTGAATAAAAGTAATGAAAAGTCTCATATTTTGAATCTTTCTTTAACACAACCTTAATCCACAGAATATTCTCCTAAAAATGTCCAACTACTTTTCATTACTTCTGTCTCTTCAACAAGTGAACACCATAAATTTAGATATTTCCCTTTATCTGGACATGTGCATCCATTCTCTACTATTTTCCATACAGTGGACGTCTTAGCTGGTTTTGTCCCTATATTTTATAACTAGAAGTGGCTACCCGGCGTCACCTGTGTAATAAAAAGTTAGTTTTGCAGGTCCTTTGATTATTTTGGTCTTACATAATTCGCTAAGGTTACAAAAAAGATGAAAAAACAAAAAACAACTGTTCAGTATATCCACTCATAGTTACGTGTTTCCTCGAAAAATAAGACAGGGCTTATATCAATTTGCACTCCGAAATATAATACTAGACCTTATTTCGAGGGATGTTGAATGTTTGCGTCGCATGCTGTGAGTGTGAAATTCTATTTCTTTTGCTTGTCTGCCACTCTCAAGTAGGCTTATTTCAAGGGGGTTATATTAATTCATGAAAAATTACGCTAGGTTTTATTCTGTTGGTAGGTCTTATTTTCGCGGAAACACGGTAGTCATAGATACAAGAGTGAGTCAAATGTTTTGCAATCTTTTGGTACGTGCTAGTTTACGGAACAGTTCAAGCCCCGTGAGATGTCAGCTATGTTGAATATATGTGGTATTTTTTTTTTGAAAATTGACATACAACGTTGTCTAATTCGGAAACTTAAGCTTTAGTGTTTCAACTTGGCCATAACACTGCAGAAGCAACTAAAACATTTATGTTCAAAAGTTGAAAGCGTGTTGATCGCGTGCAATAACCAGATAGCAGAAGAAATTTACAAGAACCTCGATGATCAGAATTTTAGATAGATTCTGAGGTCGTGTATTCTGAGGTAGTGCTTTAAGCCGTAGTGACAAATCTTGTGAGTAGCTCTCGGAGAGATTCAGGCCAACTCAGCATCTCACAATCCCGTGTTTTCCGTCACCTTTGCCGACCTCAGAAAAAAGATCTGTAGCTGCTAAAATATTGCAAAATCTTTGGCTCATTCTAGTATAATGACAAACATTTAATCTATATATTATTTCTTTTTGTAGGTCCCAAGGAGAAATATTGGAAAGAAAAAGATCCACCGACCTCGTCGTGCAGCATTGAAACCCAGACACAGTTAATTGTTATTTCGAAAAGGAACAACAAACTAGCAAAAAAATCACTTCACCGATTATAAATTGTTTACTTCAGTGAAGCAATTGCATTCTTCAATACATGATATACATGATATACATGAGAGAAACCCATGCGAGTAAAAAATTCTGTATTTTCATGTGAACATTTGGAAAATACAAAATGTCCGCCGTCCATGTTCAGTTATTAACCGCCCATATGAAGAAAAACGCCAAGATAATTTATCTGTGAAATGCAATGAAATTTAATATATGCTATCACCACAAACACGCACACGCTTACAATTTGTTAGAATTTTCTTCTGAAGCAAAATATAGTGGAATTTTATTTCTAATAAGTAAGTAAAGTAGTCGGGCGGCCTAATGTCGGTATCAGCCATGCAGCGAGGGAGTCTAACCCTAACCCCTGATGGACCGGTTAGCTCTCAGTCGGTAGAGCGTTCGGCTAGAAACCACAAGGTTCCTAGTTCGATACCCGCCCTCGCCAACTCAGCGTATGAGTAGCACAGGGATCTCTGCGGTAAAGTAAGGAGCTGATGGTAGGTGTGGCGCTCCACCTCAGATGCTAAAAACAATCTCCTTGATCTAGCGCTATTGAAAAGGAGATGAACTCCTCGCTGACTGGCTGATACCGACTTTAGGCCCGCCCCGTCGACTTTACTTATTTCTCAATGGAACGTTATTTATAAAAAAATATTCTATGGGGCAGTAATATATAATTCAAACTACAGCGTGAAATCCTTAATATTGAATATACGAGAGTCCTAAATAGTACCCACATGATGTATATTGCATAAAAAATATTTTTTGTTACAGAGTTTCAATATTGGCTTGCTGGTTTGATTGTAAAGTATTTTTCTAGAAATGGACACCCATTATTAGAGACCAGTAAAAACTGGATGCCGCCTAGGGAATTACAAGATCGTGACCAATAAAAACGGATGGAAGACAGAGTTCGGGAATCTTTGCTGTCGGCACATGCTGTTGATGATGATAAATAATACAACCTGGTAAATTGGAGTCTAGAAGAAATATATACTATCGAAACTTATATATTAGGTTGTATTTCCGAAACTCTTCAGCACTGAAAATCTTCAACAAAAAGTATGAATATCTACGGTACAAAATAAGTACATCTCGTATAATATATTCATACAGTTATTTACTTACAGAGATTCAATGTTGGAGAATTTGGTAATAATAGCTTCTAATAATATCTGATTTGATTGTAGATTATTCCACTAGACATAATTCAATCCTTGTATCTTTCGTTAAGGACGAAACAATATTATAAAAAGAAATGATTAGGGTTTCTTATTTATTGGTAATACTGTTAAACACACGCGTTGTATATTTGCACAAAAAATCAAATGCTTTTATGAAAGTTTATAAATGTTTCACTAATTGATAAATATGCTGTTTATTATGACTGACTTAAACAATTTTTGAGTTGATTTTTTTTTTACACAGTAATGTAGAGTATTTTGTTAAGATTGATATCTTCGATATGAAAATACTTTCAATAAATGATATAAAATAACATATCTATTCTCTCAGTTTGACTTGTGTTTATCCCTGACCATTGATTAGGCAAAAACTAAACTCAATCAAGTCTTAGAAGCCAGTCATTAATTTTCAACAGCATTTTCAACTCGTCTGGTGGTTATTTATGCCTAGAATTTTAAGGAATCGCCTTCATTGTACTTTCACTTTACATCTTTGGGAAGTTTCTGAAGAGTTTTTTTTTTGTTGCTGGCGGTACTATCAAATACGAATACATTTAAACAGATATATTCGACCCATAGTGGGACCATAACAGGTAATACCTCTCTGGCCTGGGTGGAATTAGAAGTTTAACGCGTTTGCCCACTGATAATTTGGTTATCAAGTAAATGATTTATTTTCATGTTGGCAAAAAGATCTATTCAAGACAGATAATCAAATAAATCCTGTAATAAAGAAGAGGAGATGAAAGATGAATGAAAGAAGTGAACAAAAAGATTAGTGATGCAAACAAAACAAAACAACACTCGCAGCTTATAGAATGTTTTGATCACAAGACTGAAATCCAGCGCAGCATTCTCAAATTGAATTGGGGGTCATCACCCATCACTTACACCTATTTAGTTAAATTCCTAATTCACTTCTTCAAATTCTACACTATTCTCAAAATAATAGAGTTCATATCTATTATTTTAACGAGGTTCCCAATTAATATGGCTATCAAGTAAATGATATTTTTATTTCATGCGGTCTTTCTCTGTTGACCGCATCTTGTTCTCACTTTTGTATTGGTTAATTTAGCTTGTTTTAACGCATACCAAACATCCTTATGAGCTTTTAATGCTGAATTGGATTCATTTGTAAAGTTGGTTGTAATCATAACATATATTTCCAATTACCATTTCTTATTTGCATTTTTATTGTCCATAATCATGGTTGCACACAGTTATATCAAGTAGTCCTATTAAATACAAATAAATTGTACCACTGCTATATGACTGAAAGTGTTCCTATCTAATACTAATAATGGTCTAAAGCAACTATTACAATCTAATAATGATATATTAATTCGTACGGTTTCTCGGTTTCAAGCTTGCATATTTAATGCTAATTATTTAAGACAGATTATTTGATACAACAAATACTACCACTCCGGTCAGAGTGTGAATAAATGGTAATGAGGGACTACACACTCAAAACGTAATCCAGAACTGGGCATCACCACAGTTATAGTCATACTAAAAAAACCTTTGAAGTGGTGCTATACTCATCTGAAGCGATACATTCAGCGTATCCAAGCCCCGCGACACGGTGACACTTTTTATTTCTATAAATGCCTGAGGTGCGGAATTATCACTATGAGATAGTTCCAAATCTTTGATTCGTATTTTATCACAACTATTTGAATTTTGTACCTAGGGAATGTTATGCCATTTGTGCTGGAAAAACGTGTAATTAGCACTCTTAGAGAAAATTGTCATTCTAAAAAAATATTTGGCAGTAATTCAAACTTACAACAGTGCCTTAATGCCTTAATTTCTATATAGGAATTACAATTAGACCTCCTCCACTTAGAATCAAAACATATCCACACACGTGCATCCTCATTCCACAAACATTTAATCAAATGCAAAAATAAAGACAATAGTTTTTCACGTTAAGATAGAGACAGTAATACGAAAACATTGGTAATCTCAGAATTAGAGAAAGTTATTATTATCAAGCCAAATTTAGGTCCTAGTATAAACAATAGATTAGAGCTAAACACTGAATACATAATTGATTAAAATACACGTTCCTCACAGTATATAGTACATAGTATGTACGTTTCATTATTACATATTCAAATGAATAATACATAAATATATAAATAGATGAAATATTAAAATTGAAATTGAAGATGACGGCTAAATGTACCATCACGGCTTTGCGCGTGACGTTTTAAAAAAAAGAACACCACGAAACGCTTGTTTCTAACATAAAAAAATAACGACAAAAAAAAAAACAAAAAAAAAAACACAAAAACGCCTCCATTTCCGAAAATCGTCTCTGAAGATAAAGTTTTACTTTGAAATCGATAAGAAAAAAATAATTCTTTTTGTTTTTTATTTTTTACTTGCATTGTAATGCTTTCAAATTAATACATTAAACAACAGTGGTAGTATTTGACGAAATTAGACCCCCAAAAATATTTTTTCAAATTTTTAGTCAACGTACTCGGAACAACTAAGGTCTGTCGCCTTACTTACTGTGCTTCACTTTCTTGATGAGTTTTACAATCCATTCAAGGTTTCAACTGATGCTTTCTTTAAGCAATGTTTCTTTCAATAAGTTTGCTCAACTGATTACCCCTCTACTTAACTGAAGAGAATGATTTGCATATTTAGGTTTCTGCTTGTATTTGTTTCAGAAATGCAAATTACAAGATCTTTAAATAGTTTTTGCTCAACATTTGTTTATTCCATAATATTTTCCTCTGCATAGCTCTGGAAAAAAAAATTATAACATCAAGGTTTAATAGTCTTAATGTTGTTTTTGTAAGGACATACTTTCTGTGAAGCCGAGTCTTCAGCTATTTAAAAGCCGAATGTTTTGCATTCATCTATACCACTTCAGTACATTTTCTTGCTTTAAAAACCAACCCTCAAGTTAAACACTGACGAAATAGCATTGCTCTTATTCCAATTGACTCGCGCTAACAACATATGCTCGTACCAGTTAATGCTCTCTCGTTCGTGAAACCCTTTTATCCATGAAGAATCAAATATAAATCATCTAGTTGTGTCCCCCGTGGAAACCAAATTATCGTCAAAGGAATTGGGCTGACGCGAACTAAGTTCCAAATCCTGGACGCGAGTGTTGTCTTAATTTTCCTACAAATCTCTCGGGAAATGATGTTATCCCTTCTCTTTTCCCGTTTCAGCCTATTACAGTTAGCTAATAAAAAACCCAGGGATTGTTACCCTGCCACGGAAACCGATTTCAGGAGAAGGAAAACTTCTGACTTAAACCAGCAGTTATCCATCTTAATTTTGGTTTGTGTGTTGTTGTCTGTTCTGGGGTAGATTTGTTATTACGGCATACAATCTCGGCGGCGTCATTTTAATGCGACAAAGTTGTGAAAATAAACTTCAATTCTTAATTGCTACTAATACTAATTTATTTATCAACTCATGTTGTATTGTAACCCATAGATGCGCGACATCTACACGAAGGTACTACACCCGGTCAGACGTGACTCAGGAGCAATCGTATGCAAGGGTGCTTCCACAATTCCCAACCCTCAAAAACTGCAATCTCACATCAATAGACGTTTCAACACGTAATTCCCAGGACCATGTAGACCCTTCAGTTCACTGCCTGTCTAGCACCCATAGGGGATAAAAACGGATTGGGGCTTGCCATACAGGGCAATTAGGGGTTGGAAACCATCATAAGATGTAGGGCTGAGTGACCAGTCGACTATCGGAGGGGCCTCTCCGATCCGACTGTCATAGCCAACGATAGCGGCCAAATTGGAGCTATTACACATCCATGGAACTGCTCATCACACTCGGTTCTAGCCTGAGCATCACAGGTCGCCAACCTCACGGCAACAGGATGGCCCATTGGGGAGTCCTTACCTCTCTGCGAGGTGCAGTCGGTACTTCTAACCTGCCCCCGCTGACAAGGGCGTTTGATTTTTCGTAACGATCTTGCTCGTCACCAGGGGCGCGGGGCGGGCAAGTCTGAGTACCCTACTAGAACAATGAATTCACACTCACTACGCTGCTTACTAGATACCCATTTGACAAAACTTTTATTTAGTGGTCCACTGGTTTCTTAATTTATTAACTTGAGACATATTTCGTCTGTCATTAGGCTGGAGCCGAAACGTATTCATTTCTATTTAAAAAGAATATAAATCAAGTATAACTAGCTCGACTGCATTTTTTTCTTTTAAAGCCCAACGTAGATTAATACAAATCTGATATAGAATACTATTCCAGGTATATGCTTATGCTTATCCTCAGGCTTTATGGTGAAAACAAAACATAAAATCTTGATCAATTCTCGTCAAAGCGTGTCTCTAGTCTGAAACACATCCTTCTCAAAAATCTAAATCCATTGTTTTGATGTTAGTGGAATATGCTGAATTCTTAATGTCCGCTGAATAATCTCTCTCTCTCAGCAAATTGTGAAATGGCGTGGGTAACTAATAATTCCCCTCGGAAATCGGTTTTCAACTCGAATACAAATCTGCTGCCGTGGTTCTTAACTAAGTTCCGTTTACTGTTTTCACGCTGTTTCATCAGTATCTCGTCGCCTATATTAGCTAGCCGAAAATTCTTTTAGCCAGTCCTCTCCACCTTCTTGACTTGAGAAAGAGCTTCTGAAACGTGAAATGGGGTAATAAAGATTGATAGCATATATATATACCAGCAAATATAGTAACCATCTTATATGTATAAAATGCACAGTATTCGCTTTGAATATTGTAAACCAACAAACCATCGTTCATATGAAATTTTCTGTCTTCTAAAACAAAACTACCTGCATTTTCATCTTTGAATGAAAGATTTATTAAACGTTAACTTTACAACCTTCGCCACCCATAGCAGAGCCGCTACAGTTCCAAAAACTCGATCTACCCCTACTACCCAGAAACAAAATAATTCTTCACTATGTTTAACTGGTATAAAATAACGACGTTGACCTTGTACCCTATTGGTGTGGATAATGTTTCGTATTTTCTTTCTCTGCTCTGCCCCTTCCAAGGTTAGAATAAAATGGACCCATCCTGTGATCGTTACGATTTCTTGGCAATTATAATTCCACACTCCTCATTTGTTTGTGTACTTCCTGCACCCCTGCTTCTTTCTTCCACCACTAGCTTACTTGATCATACTGGGTAATATCACAGGTCCTGTAGTCAAGTTGTTTAATTTAATAAAACACGGAAATTGCATTTTTTTATCTTTATGTCACTGATATTCTAGGAATGCTACAGAAAATGACCTGAAGGAAGCTCATGTGGTTTTGGCGGGCTGATTGGATGATCGTAGCTAGTGGTGAGAGAAAGAAGCCGGGAGTGCAGGAAGTACAAAAAAGAGTGACGCTGATGCCTGGAATTTACTACAATTCGCCCAAGAAACGTAAGGATCACAGGATGGTCCAATTCTATTTCACCCTTGAGGCAGAGTCGAAGAGAAAAAGAAAATACGCAATAACCAATTATCCCACACAATTGGGTTAACAACGCGTCAACGTCGCTTTGCTATTTTCCCCATATACCTAGTTTAAACCATAGGAAATTATTTGTATCTGGGTAGCTAGGGGAGATCGATTTTTGGAACTGTAGCCGGCTACCTATGTGGCGAAAGGCTTGTGTAATAACGTTCTATAATTCTTCATTTAATGATAAAATGCAGGGTAGTTTGTCTTAGAAGACAACAATTTATTATTGAAGATGGTCTGTGGTTTACATATCATAACGGCCATCTGTTTGCATGTCTACAGTTATAAGCATGTTATCATATTTTTCTGGTATAGTATACTATACTAGAATCTTTATTACCACAATTTCACAGCTTCCACGAAGGCTCTTTTCCCAATAAGAACATGGAGAGGACTGGCTAAAGGAAAATTTGCGTCGTATTACTAACCGAGATACTAAAACAGCCCGTAAAACAGTAAAACGGAATCTTAGTAAGAAACGGCCAGATTTGTATTCGAGTGCAAAACCGATTTCGACAGGCGACTATTATTAAGTTACGCCACGCCATTTCACAATGTAGCTTTAGTAGAATTCCTAACGTATTCAAGCGGACCCATTAAATTCACAAGTATCCCACCCACTCACCGAACCCTTAACAACAAACAAACGAGACTTTAATGTTATGAAAGGATTTTTCAGACTAAGACCAGCCATTTGACGAAATTGATCAAAGATTTTATCTTATTTTTTTCATAAAGCCTGAGGATAAGCATAAGCAAGTATAACTGGAATATGTATATCTCTCATTCATCCCAGATCCCTCCATTCAACTTCCACGTCTGGCTTTAAAAGAAAAAACTGGCAGTCGCACTAGTATATTTACGATCTACTATTCTCTTTTAACTAGTCATGAACGTTTGCGGCTCCACCTCGAACTGACAACAATTATGTCTCCAAGTACAATTCAAACACTCACTGTAAGAAATCAAATGGACCACCTAACATAAAGACCAGATTTGCGTCAAATGGCTAACTCTAGTCAATCAAGCGGTTAGTGCAGTTCGATTCTTGTTTAGTAAGGTACTCAAACTCGCTGCTCTACGAGCAACAGATGCTACAAAAAATCAAAACGCCCTGTCAGCTGGGGCACGTTAGAAATGTCACCGACTGACACCTCTGCAGAGAAGTGAGTAAGACTCCCCCAAGGGGCCATCTGTGGCCGTGCGGTGGCGACCTCGTGAATGCTGAAGGATACCGAACCAGGTGGCATGAGCAGTTGCCAGTGACTTTGTAAATACTCCACTTTGCCCTATCCTTGGCTGACAGTTCGGTCGGAGAGGGCCCCCTCCCGATCAATCGGACTCCGGTCACGTCAAGCGCGCCTCACGCCCATCTCATATGGAGTTCTTCCCCAACCCCTATTTGCCCTTATGGCAAAAGTCCCCAATCCTTTTATCATATGGGTGCTAAAAGCAGTGACTGAGTGGTCTAACAGTCGGCCTGGGAGATTTACGTTTGAACATCTCGATTCTGATGCGTACGAGAATTCCAGCTTTTGAGGTTTGGGAATGTGCAGCACCCCTTATCACCCACTGCTCCCTGGTTCCACTTACTGACCGCGGCCACCAGTTGTCAGTACCTGTTAGAGTCCACATCTCTATGGCTTAAATAGAAAAACATGAGTTGACTAAATAAATTCGTTGTTTATGCGATCAAGAATGCAATATTATTTCACAACTTTGTCGGCACGATTAAATGACCCGCGACGATCTGACTATGCCGCTAAACCACACAATCAAACCCAAAAACACAAACCAAACAAACCAAAATTCGATGATATACTGGCTGTAGTTTTAAGTTCAAATCGTTTTTTCCCTTCTCCTCAATTCGGTTCGGGCAGCCCGGGTAACAATCCTGGGGTTTTTTACAACTGTAATAGCTGGAAAGCGGAAAGAGAAGGCTTAACATCTTTCCCGGGCAATTTGTAGGAAAATTACCAAGACAAACAGCTCCGTCCAGGACTTTTGAACTTAGTCGCTCATCCAATCCATTTGACGATAATTTTTTCCACGGGGAACACCAGACTAGATGATTATATTTTGATTACTGCATGATAAAAGGGTATACACGAACGACGCGGAGAGCATTAAAACTGGTACAGATATGTACTTAAGCAGCGAGCAATGGAATGAAGGCAATCTAAATTTTCGTCAATGTTAACTTAGGGCCCTAGGGTTGGTTCTTTAAGCAGAAAATCGTCCACTAACTATAATGAATGCAAAACATTTGGCTTCTAATAGCTTGAAGACCATCGGCTCACGAAAATATTTCCTCTCAAAAAACAACATTCTAAACATTTAAATCGATGTCTATATTTTTTCCAAGCTATGCAGGAGGAAAAATTATGAAGTAAACAAGATGTGACACAAACGTATTTTAAAGATCTTGTAATTTGCATTTGCTGAAAACAAATACAAGCAGAACCTAAATATGCAAATATTTCTCTTCAGTTAGTAGGGTTAATCAGTTGAGCAACTTATAATAGAAAGGAAACCAATCTTTAAAAAGCATCAGTTGAACACCTGGAATGGATTGTAAAACATCATTCAAGAACATGAGACAGTAAGAAGTAAGGCGACACGACCTCAGTTGTTCCAGAGGTCTTGAGCTAAAAATTGAAAAAAATATTTGGGGTCTAATTTCGTCAAAATTACTACCACTGTTGTGTATAATGTATAACTTTAAAGCAATACAATGCAAGTAAAAAAAACAAAAAGAAGAATGTATTTTCTTAGCGATTTAAGTAAACTTTATCTTACAGATACGATTTTCGGAAATGGATGGCGTTTTTGGTTTTTTTTTGTTTTTTTTGTCGTTTATTTTTTTATTTTATAAACACGCGTTCGTGGTGTTCTTTTTCTTTAAAACGTACCCCGCAAAAGCCGTTGTCATGGGACATTTAGCTCGTTCCATTCAATTTCAATTTTAATATTTCATCTATTTATATACTTATGTCTTATTAGTTTGACTATTATGTATAATGAAACGTCACATACTATGTACTATATACTGTGAGGAACGTCGTATTTAATCACATTGTATTCAGTGTTTAGCTCTCAAGTCTTATTGTTATTATACTAGGGACCTAATTTGGCTATAATAAACTCTCTAATTCTGAGATTACCCATGTTTCGTATTACATGTCTCTATACATCTTAACGGAAAAAACTATTGTCTTTATTTTTGCATTTGATAAATGTTTGTGGAACTGAGGATGCACGTGCTGTGGATATGTTTCTTTGATTCATATGTGGAGGAGGTCTTAATTCGTAGATTTCTTAGATAGAAATTACAGGGCAATAACGGCACATGTTGTAAGTTTAATTACTGCTCAATATTTTTTTAGAAATACATCTTTCTCTAGAGTGCTAAGTACACGTTGTTTACCAGCACAATGCATTAACATTCCCTAGGGTACAAAATTCAATAGTGTGATTAAAATACGATATCAAGATTGGCACTATTCTCAACGTATAATTCCGCACTCAGCATTTATAAACATAACACAACGTGTTCACCGTGTCGGCAGTGGGCTTAGAGAATACGCTGAAGTGTATCCGCTTCAGAATGAGTAAGCACCACTTCCTCACAAGGTTTCTTTAGTATGACTATAACTTGCTGGTGATGCCTCCAGTTCTGGTATTACTTTTGAGTTGTGTAGTTTCCCTCCATTACCATTTTCACATCTGCCGGAGTGGTCGTTTGTGGTAGTCAAAATACATGCTGTCTTTAAAAAATTTAGCATTAAATATGCACAGCTTTGAAACCAGAAAACCAGTACGAGAATAATATAGTTTCATATCTAAGATTGGTATAGTTGCTTTAGACCATTATTCAAGTATTAGATAGGAACACTTCATCAGTAAGCCAGTGTACATTAATTTGCTTATTAACTAGGACTACTTGATATAACTGGTTGCAAACCAATGATTATGGACAAATAAAAAATGCAAATTAAGAAAATGGATAAGATTGAAAACATAGTAGTTATGATACAACCAAACCTTCTACAAACATATGGAAATTCCAATTCAGACTTAAATAAGCTCATAAGGAAGTTCGGTATGCCGTTTAAACAGCTAAATTAACAATACAAAAGTGAGACACAAGGCATCGCTGGGTCAACAGAGAAGACCGCATGCAAATAAAAATCAGTTTTACTTGATAGCATATGAGTCATTGGCGACGAAAACCATGCGTAATTATAGATAAACTCATTATTTTTGAGCAATAGTGTAGAATTTGAAGAAGTGACATTACGAATTTAACTCAAATAGGTGTAAGGATGGGTAGTGACCCCCAATTCAATTGGGAGAACATGGCTGCGCTGCTGGATTTTCAGTCTCTGTGATCAAAACATTTATAAGCTCGCGAGTGTTTGTTTTGTTCTTTGTTTGCATCACTAATCTTTTGTTCACTTCTTTCATTCATCTTTCATTCTCCTCTCTTTGATTACAGGATTTATTTCGGATTACTGTCCTTTGAATAGACTCTTTTTGCCAACATGAAATAAAATACTATCTTACATTGATAACCCAAACCTTATGCAGTGGGCAAACGCGTTAAACTTCTAATTCCACCCAGGTCCCAGAGAGGATTTACCTGTTATGGCCCACTATGGGCGAATACTATCTGTTTAAAAGATATTCGTATTTGATAGTAACCGCCAGCAACTAAAAAAAAACACTCTTCAGAACTTCCAAAGATGTAAATGTGGAAAGTACAATGAAGGCGGATCCTTAAACTCCTAGGCGTAACATAACCACAAGACGAGTTGAAATGCTGATGAAAATTAATGGACTTGTTCTAAGACGTGATTGAGTTTCAGTATTATTGCCTAATCAATGGTCAGGGATAACACAAGTTCAAACTGAGAGAATAGATATGTTATATATCATTGTACATTGAAAATATGTTTTCATATCGAAGATATCCCAACCATCTTTAACACAAATACTCTACCCATCTACTTGTGTTCACAATCAGACTCAAAATATGTTTCTAAGTCAGCTTCATAAAACAGCATATTATCAATTAAGTGAAACATTTATTAAATTTCATAAAAGCACTTTTGATTTTGTGCAAATTATCAAAACGCGCATGGCGGTTTATACAGTGCATTACAATAAATAAGAAACCCCTAATCATTATTTTCTTAAATATTCCTTCCCTTAACGAAAGATACAAGGATTTGAATTATGTCTAGTGGAATCATTCATACAATCAAATAGGATATATAGAAGCTATTTATTTACCAAAATTCTCCCAGAATTGCTGTAGTAAAAAAAGTAATGTAGCATGAATATATATACGAGAATGTACTTATTGTTTGTACCGGTAAGATAGTCCATTAGCTTCTTTGTGAAGATTTTCAGTGCCTGAAGATTTCGGGAAAAATCTACACCTCCTCGAATGATAAGCCTTTGCCATAGTATAATATTTCTTCTAGGACTCCAATTTACCAGGATTGTTTACTTTTACTCGATCATCAACAGCATGTCCGACAGCGCAAAGTTTCCTGACTCTGTCTGTCCATCCGTTTTTTATTGGCTCATCGATCTTGGTAAGTCCTCTAGGCGGGCACCAGTTTATTACTGTTCTCTAACTAATGGTGTAGTCCATTTCTAGAAGTAAATTACTTTACAATCAAAACCAGCAAGCCAATATTTGAAACTCTGAACAAAAAAAATAATTTTTGATGATAACATCATGTGCGGTACTATTGAGACTCTCGATATATGGCATACTTAAGGATTTTCACGGCTGTAGTTGGATTATACATACTGCCAGTAGAATATTTTTTGTATAAATAACGTTCCATTAGAAATAAGTAAAGGTCGACGGGGCGGCTAAGTCAGGTATCAGCCGAGTCAGCGGAGGCGAGTCTATCTCCCCTTTTCAATAGGCGTAGATCTCAGGAGATTTCTTTAGCATCTAGGTGGAGCGCCACACTACCATTCAGCTCCTTACCTTTTACGCAGAGATTTCCCTCGTGCTACTCATACGCTTGAGTTGGCGAGGCGGTATCGAACTAGGAACCTTGTGGTTTCCTAGCCGGAACCGCTCTACCGACTGAGTTAACCGGTCCCATCAGGGGTTAGGGTATAGACTCTCGCTTGCATGGCTGCATACCGACATTAGGCCGCCCCGACTACTTTACTACTTATTAGAAATAAAACTTCCACTATATTTGCTTCAGAAGAAAATTCTAACAAATTGTAAGCGTTGTGCGTGTTGTGGGCTCGATAGACATATATTAAACTTTCATTGATTTCAAAAGCAGGAAAATTATCTTGGCGTTTTTCATATGGGCGGTTAATAAATCTGAACCATGGACGGACGGCATTTTGCTATTTTCCATCAATGTTCACATGAAATACAGATAATTTTTTACTCGCCATGGGTTTCTCTCTGTAGTATCATGGTATCATTATTCATCTGAAGAACCTGCCATTGCCTTCAATACTGAAGAAACAATTATATAATCGGTGAAGTGATTGTTTTCTAGTTTGTTCCTTTTCGCAACAATAACAATAACTGTGTCCTGGGTTTCAATTGCTGCACGCCGAGGTCCGTGGATCTTTTTCTTCCAAATGGTCTCTCTCGGACCTACAAAAAGAAATAAAATAAGACTTGAAATGTTTGCTTCATTACTCCCCAGAATGACGCCCAAAATTTTTGCTAATATTTTAGCAGCTACAGATGCTTTTTCTGAGGTCGCAAAGTACGGAAAAACCACGGCGATTGTGACGAGATGCTGAGTTGGCTGATACTTCTCGATGAGCTACTCACAGATTGTCACTACGGCCTTAAAGCACTCTCAGATACCCACGACTCTCAGAATCTATCTAAATTGCCCTGATCATCGACTGGTTCTTGTAAATTTTCTTTTGCATCTGGTTGTATTTGCCACTGCGATCTCAACACGCTTTCAACTTCGCGAACAATAAATGTTTTTAGTTGCTTTCTGCAGCTGTTAATGGCAGTGAAAACACCTTAAAGCTAAGTTCCCAATTAGTTACAACGTGTATCGTCAATCTTTTCAAAAAAAAAACAATACCACAATAACTCCAACACTAGCTACATCCTCCCACGGGGCTCTGTGTCTGCCTAAACTAGCACCGTACCAAAAAGATCTGCAAAACATCTTGACTCATCTCTGTATCTAATGACTCACCGTTGTTTCGTCCGACAAAACTACGACCCTACCACCAGAATGACAAACCTCAGCGTAATTTTTCTGAATTAACTTAATCCCCCTTGAAACTAGCCCACTGGCAATGGTCATGACAAGCAAAGACAATCAAGACATCTTCACAACTCAACCGCATTTGCGACGCATACAATTCAACTATCCCTCGAAATTAAGGTCTAGTATTATATTTCGGCGTGCAAATTGACTATAAGCCCGCTGTTCTTATTTTTCGAGGAAACACCGGGAACTTAGAGTGCGATACTACTGAACAGTTTGTCTTTTGTTCTTTCATCTTCTTTTGTGCTCATCCCTGTGTAGCGACATTTGTTAGACCAAAGTAATCAAAAGGACCGCTAAAACTAACTTTCTATTACCAGGTGAACGCGGGCTAGCCATTTCTAGTTATAAAATATAGGGACAAAACCAGGCTAAGACGTCTCCCGCGACTGCTATGGAAATAGTAGAAGAATGACTGCACCATGTCCAGCATAAAAGGAAAGTATCTAAATTATGGTTCAACTTGTTGAAGAGACAGAATAATGAAAGAGTAGTTTGGACATTTTTTAGAGATATATACTGTGGGAATTAAGGTTGTGTTAAAGAAGATTTCAAAGATATGAAGATTTTCATTACTTTTATTCATACGCCACAATTCAGTAGATAACGAGGACTAAGGAGAGCCTAACAAAATATTTCTCAATTCCAACTATTCAATTCAGATTCCCAAATAGGACACTTAAGTATCCTTTAGTCTTCCGTAGACAAACTATTTGTTATATAGGGAGTTTTTCCCTTCGTTTTGAGGTTTGTGTGACAAATCCAACGACGAAATCTCTGACGAAGATGCATCAATTACAAGTTTTTGTAATCTCTTAAACAAACATCGTCGGTGATACGAGACGCACTGACAGAGGGCAACCTAACGCTGTCGTACATGTGGTAGTCTCGGAACCAATGACTAAAGTTACCGCTTTAGTAATGTGCTTAGCATATAGCCACCAACAACAACTGCTGATAATACTCCTCACGAAGTAAACCTGCAAACCTTGATAGTTCGATCAAACTCATTCTTCAGAGTGTTTCACTGTCTCTTGGTTCTCGAATTGCGTAAATTCAATCAGGAAATGAAACAACTACCCTTAATCTACACACTTAAACGAAGAATTCTTCTTCTGACTTTACAAAAGGGCAAACTATTTTTCTTTTCGGTTAACAGATTTTTACCCAGAAGGACATTCCTCCATTGGGTCCATTAGAGCTATTTGATGGAGAAAGTAAACATGTTTCAACTAAATCTAGAACAATTGGTTTTGTGACGTCAAATTCCACTTACGGTCTGCAATCATCATATTTCCGCCGTCTCAAACATTTTATCGACCAGTTGTTACTGGAGCAATTACTAGTCGCGCATCCAGATCCTGTGTGCTTCTCTGAAGAAACGATGCTCCAGTCACGAATAGAGCACCTATATTTTGGTGAAAATGACCACCATTGGATCATTAAAATGTGTATTTCAATTTCTAATCTCACCTATGCTTGGGAAATGACATGAAACCATCTCTCATTCTCCAATACTCCCATCAACCAACGTAGGGTGACCTGTAGCCGTTTATGGAATGCATGTAAGTTTTACTCGACTGGAGAAAAAAATCACAGATTAAAGACCAACGTATTCAGATAATATATTACCAAGTGGCATGAAACTTCCTGTTAACAACTGTGAAATAACTATCAATAATTGACCTACTACTATGCATTAAAGTATTTGTAGCTGAAAAGCTAGTTCTATCCCAACGGAGTGTTTCTGAAATAACTTTCCGTGTAGCTTTAATGAAATAATAAGCTTTAATTGTCGGAGCCCCTTGCTTCGTATATTGAAAGCGCTCATGTTATGTGCTATATTTTAAATTCTGAAAGATGATTTTGCTCCAAGTAATATTTGCTGATTAATCGAGCCCAGGATCTTGAGAGGTCCGAATTTTCAGCAGAATATAAAACAAACCTAATTTGTTGAAAAGCCACACGTTACAACTGAACTAAGCCAAAATCTTCGCATGGCATGATGCAGATTGGTTGTTTAGAAGACGCTAACGATATCTCAATTCATCCAAGATTGGGCGCAGTTTACTTTACATCGACGCTCCATTGAAAGTAGAACAACTGGCATCGGCATCTGAAAAAAATAAATCTTAATCAAATACAGCAAACTCTTCAAATATAGGTCACTTAGAAAATTCAGTTACTATAGACAAAGGGTAGCATTAAAAAATGACCAAAACCGGTCACAACTACATAGCTGGAATTTTCTCCATCGTATTATTTTCCAAACTAGCAAATGTATGCACCCCTCCGGGTCTGGCAAGTATTTAAGTTTTTAGTAATTAAACATATTAGATATAATTTTAGAGGCTAATGAAAACTAAATAAGAAGGCGAGATAAAAAGATTTGAAACCGAGGGTATAATCAAAAATAAAACAACTGGAACTTACTCTTCCCCCGACTCCGTCCTTTCGCATTGCTAAAATAATCCTATTTAACCTATTAGTTAAAACTAGAAAGTAAAGAATTAAATTCCAGGTTATTTTTCTTGTTTAATCCAATTTCTTTTAAGATTTATCCACGAGTTTTTGCTAATATTCATTTAAGGATGAAAATCAAACAATTAGAACATCAGTAATTTACGAAGCACAATTTATTAAACATCAGATTTTTAACATAAGGGTATGTCAATAGTCTTAGCCTTGCCACTTCACACTGTAAACTGCTATTTTGGTTGTATACTATAAATACAATTGCGATGTTATCTTATGCTAGCATATTTCAACGTACTAATAATGTAAACCAATTTTTATTAATTAATTGAGGTTTAATAAAAATGAAATCCTGTAGAATGTGACGTAAATTAACTAAGGAATATGTGACTTGACATTAGTAATATAGGTTTCGGTTAACCAGACAGAAAAACGACACCAATCTCCATTATAATAAAGATATTTACACTTAAATCCCGCTTTAACGTTCTTTCCACCTAGGTAAAATTCGGTCTTTAACACCATTTTTGTACATTTTTCTAAATGTTGTTATACCATATAATTTTTAGCGAGTTATTTTTTACATCCACACAAAGCGCTTATGCACAAGAGTCACGAACATAACACACGATAGATGCTAACGTTGTCTTAATTTCTCTTCTTTTCTTCATTCTTGGAACAATTGATGTTCATTTCTTAGTTTTAGATTTTCAATTAGGTTTAAATTATTGTTTACGACAGAGGACAGTTACCCTCATAACCAGTACATGACAACAAAATGGCTAACACTACCCGAGTCTCGGAAATAGGTTGTAGACAAGCGAGCCTCGCACAAGTTCCAATACTTACTGGGAAAGCCGTATTAATCAGAAGCCCTGGTTAGCCTCTTTAAAAAAAGAGCAATCTACAAACTAGCAGAGTCCAGAGCTGATCAATTATATATTATTACCAACCCCTCCGCGACGGCAGAGTGCACACAAGCTTCAATTTATTTAGCGGAGTTCAACGGGTTGAATTCAGAGTTTTCCTTCTCCTACGACCGGTGCCTACCCAAGGTTTAAAGAGCCCACATCGGCCCTGCTATTATTACCATAGCTAGAGAGAGAGAGTAGGATTCATACCTGTCTCCCAAGGGGTATTAGTGCTAAGTTGGAAATGAGCTGATAAATATATGACTCCATGAATTTTTCCATGATGGGGATCACGTGGAATGCTATCTGGAGAATGTTGCCAGCGATCATCCAACATCTTTCCAGAAGCTAGAGTTATTGAGCAGCAATCGACACAGAGCGGAGAGCTTTGAACACAGCACAACCGATGCTGCTCAAGCTTTTATTAGAATAAGACAAATTCAGGATGAAGCTCCTTTGGCAGCAGAAGTGTCAGCTAAATATGTGGCGGCGATCACAGTTGCTGCGGGATCAAGGAACACGCTGCATGGGCACTGGAAAGCATAACAGAAGCAATAGCCGGAGACACATGTGGTAGTCACGGAACTTAATTCGTCTCATGCGTAACTACCTAAGTAACCCGTAAATGGCATCTTGAAACGCCTTACTAGATGTTCGTCAGCACTCACGCTAAGCGCACTGGCAACGTGATACTGCCCCCCGCCACAAATTTACTATGGACTACTGAAAAAAAAAATCTGATGTTAATTTTAAAAATGTTTATACCCCACTTATGTTGGGGCGTAACATATTTTTATTAAACAAAAGATCTGTTTCGCGAGCAGGCACGAATTTCTGGCCATCCTACTATTATTCTTATAAAGAAAAATATACACTCGATATTTGTTCTGTTTAAAAGGAAGGCGGTCCTAACGTTGCAATATTAGTGTTTCTTAAAAATACTTAGATAATAATAATACAATAAAGTAGTTAGTTAACTAGAATTTGTTATTAGAATCTCAAGAATTAGGGAAATTTGAGAACTTAAACACTTAGGTGTTTCTATTATAATGATATTCTAAATGTTAATTTAACTAGCAGGAAAGATACCTAATTAAGTCAGGAAAGTTTTTGAGGAGAAAATAACTGATGCATTATAAAATTCATGCGACTGGATGAATCAACACGAAAATTCAGTAAAAGGGAAACCTGATTTTTATAATTTCAAGGGCTGGGGGGTAAATATTTTGTAAAATGGACAATTTACGTCATCTAGATCCAGTGTGACGATGGTTACGATAAATCTGCGCAAAATTCAGCGAAAAATATTAAAAGTATTAAAAATAAATTACATATTGGACTTTGTTTAACAATATAACCGATCACAATGGGTAACCAACGAG
>CM042145.1:66768198-66822559 GCA_023376005.1 Doryteuthis pealeii | reverse complement strand
CCCAAATATTAAGAATAAAGTAACAGGTAACAACAAATCATAGTTTACCTTCTTTTTTCTAACACTTGCATCTGTGACAGCCTTCAAACCAACAAATACAATTATATATCATAATATATTATATCGTATTATATATAAGCTTGCCTTTACACAAAAATGGACCTTAGAATCTGTAATGCTTTCGGCGCCATTTTTTTTGCCTCCCGCATTACCAATGAAAGACTCGATCATCTAAACATGATCAATTTAACTATATTGTCGCATTCTTTTCTTACAAAATTGGTCCTTACTTTGGCAGATGGATAATAAACTGTGTAGTGAAGGGCCTAAATACCCGTGAACCTTTGCTTCCCATAAGTTCACTAGCCCGATCTTCCGTTTCTGACCATAACCTGTTAGAGTTTTAATGGCATTCATTGCCTTCAAAGCAAGAGCCTTGTCCAGCGAATCCTTGGTAATCTCTGTAAAGAATCGCTCAGTATTTGTAGTTCCTTCGTCAATGTTGCTAGTATACTGTGAAAGATCAGCTTTAAATAATAATCAGCCGAACATTATGGCTGTGATTTCAAGGAATAGACCACGTAACCCGACTAGCCTATAACATCAGTCGTGTCTAGTATTTGTACTCCCGTTGTGCTAGTTTGCTACATTCGCCAGCATACATCGTTTATTATTATTATATTTATTATATATTATATATTATTATTATATTATATTATTCGTTTTACTTTGGGGATTGATTCTTTCGACTCCCTCATTAGTCTTTGAGAGTACAAAGAAATAAATAAAATATAAAGTACTTTGGTGAATGCATACAAGCCAAACCGGAATTTGAACTCGGCCTGACAATTTTATTTTCTGTGTCACTCACAACACACACACATGCACACACACACATGCACACACACACCACATAATAATACACACATGAAACTGTCTTCTATCTGTCTGTCGTCTGTCTGTATCGTGCTGTCTGCTGTCATCTCTGCTTCTTGTATTATATATATATATATATATATAAATATATAGATATATAATATATATATCTTTATATATATTTATTCTTCTCTCTCTCACTCTCTCTCACCTTTCTCTCTTTCTCCTCCCATCACTTTCTCTCTCTCTCCTCTCTATCTCATCCTCTTTCATTATCTTCGTTCTTATACATATTCTATATATATTTTCTATACTATACCTTATTCTCTCTCTGTCTCTGCTCTGTCTCCTCTCTCTCGCTCTCTCTGTCTCCTCTCTCTCCTACTATATATATATATGGTAAATACTGACTGGTAAATTGCCAGAAAATGATTTTCAATTCTCTTGTAGGGGCCTAAAATAAATCTCGGTAAATTAATATACAGTCTTGATATGGAGTACACCTTCTATCACATATATTCAACAACTGCTTCGGGAGTTTTTTTTAGTATGTTGGAATAATTGGAGCTAAAGCTCTATCTCCTGATCCTTAATCTGCTTTTCTTACCATAATGCCATACGATTCTTGGGAATACATTCCACTGTGACAATCTTTTTCCCAATTTGGACTGCGTTTTCTATTTACCATTTCGATGAACTCATGAACTCAGTCTCGAAAAGAAAGAAGCTCCTCCACACTCGACTGTAAGTCATCTTAAGCCAGTAAACAATTCACGTACCTCACGGTAGTATATATCTCATCCACAGAGAGCAATGGTAATACAACGAATAGCAAAGGCGTGTCGACCACAACAGTTTATCAGTCAATAGGAGTCCGATCTCACTGACAAGTTAAAGAACAATTCTCCAGCCGTGGTTAATTGTACTGCTGTAGGCTGCCACCACTTGACCCTAACAGGCGCCTTAGAATTAAGCTGATGGAAGCTGCCAGCAAGAATGCTGGTGCAGTCTTGATACAAGTCATGGAATACACACACCCCACAAGGAACAGTGTAGGCCTACTGCCCACATTCACAAACCATCCGATCGAGACGGACTACATGCAGGGATCACTGCGGAGAAGCAAGGATGAACTTCATAAGCGACTCTCTTCTTTGAAGCCAACACATGATATTATTGGCGCCCCCCAAGGAGATTGACCACACTATGTGAGGATGCTGTGCGCTGCAGAACCTCCCAGGCAATGATGATAGGAAGGTGGCGAGAGATTTCATGATATCCGCGCTGCTTGCGTGACAGAGAGGGTGATGAGATGAGATGATGATGAGACTATTTCCATCTATCGATCGAACCTCAGTGAGCCGTTGTAGCGACCGGACCAACGGTACGTCGTTCAGTACGCCAAGAAAAGCATCTTCATTTGAAGCCAACACCAACTAAACACTCCCGCTAACACCAAACAATTGACCACCCCTCCCCTATTCACGACCTCCTAACTTCCAGAATGGAAATGTTCACGTAAGCAAGAGTCATAACACGTCCGAAGAAGAGAACAGACCGAAACGTTATAACGTCTATCATCACTACCTACAACAAAATCCATTTTGTACAACTCCCTGTTTATCACCTGCTCCCACACTCACACACACACACACACACACACACCACCACATCACACACACACACACACACAACACATATATATATACTATATATATATAAATATATATTATAAATGGGTACAAGAGAAACCTATCGTTTCACCATCAAGATCTTCAGGTTAAATCCACGAATTAATCCACACGATAATAAGCAGTCGATTTCCACGTGTATGGTCATGCATTAACATTTTTAATGCAAACCCACCACACGGAAATCGACTGCTATTAATCCGGTGTCTCATTAATTCAGGATTAACCCTTGAACAATCCTTATGGTTAACTCAGTAGTGTTATCTCTTGTACCCATTTATAATAAAATCTTGCTCTACTTTTATTATTTTTATAAAGATTTTTTTTTCTCCAGTCATCATAAAACATCCATCAATTTCTCACCCCATAATACATCCTGATGAAGGTTTAAAGAAAACCGAAACGTTTAAGCTCGATAAATAACATTCTTATTTTGGAACATTGTTTTTTCAAATGGCTTGATAGTTATATAATATATATATATATTATATATATAATATATATAAGTACTGTTCTAACTCCTTTACTTGTGCAAAAACTGATATATAGATCCCCGAAAGCCTCTCGGCGAAACTCCATTTATCCTGATCCTAAAATCTGCTGTTCTTTTTCTGCGATAATCCATACATCTTAGGATACATCACTGCGACAATTCTTTCCCAATAATTGACTGCATTTTTATTCTACCCATTCCATCTATCAACGAACCAACGGTACGTCGTCAACACCAGGAAATGTCATCTTCATTTGAGCCAACTGCACAGCTGTTTTTTTTTGTCAATACATTCTCCATTTTAACTTTATCTCTATGCATGCCACTCTTCCATGCTTGACTTGATGAATCGTCTGCAATAATCCTCCGATTGCCTTCCTCCCTTGCAAAATCCACCAAAATGAAATAGGCTGATAATCATTACTTCTGCTTCCTGTCCTCTCTTTAAGCTCTCTTTGGAACAAAACCATGGCTCTCCCTGATGCAACGGAAAATATTGGAAGAAAACAGAGTAATAGGAAAGTGTTAAATTTGGAAGGGCGTTTACCCGTGGCATTTGTAAGAAAAAGTAAAATGACGAAGAATAATAAAAAAAATATATAAAGAAAGGAAAAAAGAACAACGATGTATATTAAAAAAAACGTCCAAATTGATAATAATAGAAGGGCTGACTAACACTAAACAAAAAAAGCTTGCTCATTCTCATATACAGTCAGGCAAAATGATCTGACACATTTGTAGTTAATAAAAGCAAATGAAGTAAAGAAACAAAAAAGGTTTTATTTCCGAAAAGTACATATAATGACTATCTTTTTTCATATAATGCCATTTGTTTTTTCTTATAATCCATGTTTCGTGCGTCATTCTGCCCATGAATTGACGTGAGCATCAAACGCTTTCATTGTGGAACGTTTATCAACATCATTTTGTAGGATGTATTGAAGATCATGTGAAGAATGTTCGCAAACTTCGTTCGAAAGTCTAAAGCCTGGGCGCGTGAAATGTGAACTGAAGCGTCTTACCGAACTGCCGCATTCATGGAGTCTCTGGGCGGTGCGATGTCGGCCGTGATTTTCTTTCAATGCAGATCGCAGTAGCTCTGAAGTTGGAACCATAACAAGATCGGGTTTCGAGTGTACGGATAAATGTCTACCAAGATTGAATGCAAACGGAAACCTCTTTGTGTTGCAAGTACAGATTCGTTTGTTTTGATAAACGTTTCCACAATGAAAGCCGATGCTCACCAGTCCATTCAGGCACAACTGAAAAAGAAACCCGAAAAAACCAATTGGCATATAAAAAACAAACAAAAAGCATTATATGAAAAAAAAAAGTCATTATATTACTTTCGAAAATAAAACACTTTGTTTTCTTACTTTAATTGCCTTTTTAACCTACAAATGTGTCAAGATCATTGTTTCGTACTTTATTATCAAAACAAACGATCTGTAACTGCCAACACAAAGAGCGTTCCGTTTGCACTTCAATCGGTAGAACATTATCCCTACCACTCGAAACACATTCTTTTATGCGTTTACCAACTAGAGCTACTGGATCTGCATTGAAACGAAAATCAACGCGACTCGCAAACCTCCAAGATACTCCAACAAATGCGGCAGCGAAAGCTCAGTCCAACATTAAACGCGCCCAGGCTCTTAGAGCTTCGAAAGAAGTGCAAGAATTCTTCACAATGATCTTCAAATACATCCATACAAAAATGAGTGATAAACGTTCCACAATGAAAGCCGCGATGCTCACCCAGTCCAATTCATGGCAGCAACTGAAAAAAAAACGAAAACAATGGCATATAATAGAAAACAAAACAAAATGGCATTATATGAAAAAAAAGTCATTATATGTACTTTTCGAAAATATAAAACACGTTTTGTTTTCGTTACTTCATTGCATTCTTATTCAAACCTACAAATGTCAGATCATTTTTCCGACCCTGCATTTATCACTTATATGGGGGACCACACAATGGTAGTTTAGCTGACAGGCTAAGTTAACAAATATCAATAGGTATAATTTGCAGCATTTTATTAAATCAAGAATACAAAGACCCTGCTGAAATGAATTCAAAAGGTTTTCTAACTTTGCATAGAACACGTTAAATTGATAAAATAATATTATTGGATGGGAAAAGAATTATATACGAATACAAAGAAATATCATTAAATTTCTGTCGATTGTGCCCTCCGGCCTTCTTCAGTATTTCTTGTCGATTTGGAATCTTCTCGGGCTCGAAGTTCGAAAAAAGAAGTTCCCGATTCAAGAAAAGCTCGAAGTCCGACAGAAAGCCTGAAGGCACACCAACAAAAATAAGTTCAGGTTAGTTAACATGATGAACCAAAAACATAAGGGTCCAGTTTTGCTTACATTGCATGTGTATAAGGACCCTCGCAAAAATTTTCAAAACATACAAAAAAAAAACAAAACAAAAAAACAACAATTAATCCCTTGAATCATTAAAATTGAGTAGCTGCCCTATATTTCGTTAGCAAATCGAGAAACTTATTTAGGAAAGACTGAATGAAAGAAAACATAAAAAAATATTAAGAATTTTAGTAGAAAAACTAATAAAAAAACACGAATTATGTTCTCATACAGTTTCGTCAATAATCCATACGGTAATTCTATGTCAAATCATCCAGACAAAGTAAAATTTGTCAACCACACCTTATTGAGTTTCTGAACTTTTTCATGGATTATTTAAAGTTAGACAACCTAAAAAATTCAGCTTCGAATTCCAAATTGCGATTATGCGATCTTAGCTCTCAATTTTGGTGACTTTTGTAATCTTTTTGTAGAAAATAATGTCAATACAATGCCTACAGACATGATGATGATACAGTGAAAATAGAAACAAATTTGTCAGAGATGCATGCACACGGATATGATCTTCCTAGGAAAAAGAAATAAAAAGAAAAATCATCCAATAACTTAAATTTTGACTTTAAACTTTCTTGATAGCATGTCTGATCCTTGACAAAAATGCTTTATAAATCAATTTTCAGGAGTAGGGAAGCCAAGAACTCATTTACAGAACAAAAATAGAATACAAAAGTCGCCATCATCGTGACCCCACAATTAAAAATCTTTTGAGAGCTAAAATCGACATAACTCCGCCAATGTTTGGAATTTGCAGCTGAAATGCTGGTGATAGTCTAACTTAATCATGATCACCACGGAAAAATTTAGAAAATTGAAGTGATGGCGACATGGCCCAGGTGAATGTTGACAATTAAATATATCAATTATCTTATCAAGATGCATTAAATAATCCCCGGAAAAAGCATGATATATATATATATATTAAATTATATATATATATATATATACCACGTATATAATATTATATCTGTGTATTGTATGTGTGTTGTAATGAAAAAGCAGTTGTTACTGTAGCCGATGATGATAGTATTATAACCAATTCAGTAGGAGTTAATCCTCATCTGTGTCCACTGAAAAAATATAAAGTCTATTTTGTGGAGCAGTAGAGATCAAAATAATTGTCAAAACATTATAGGCATACCCTACAGATCATTTTGTAGACTTGTAAACTAGAATATATTTGCTACAGTCACATGGTAGGTACCAAGGTACTAATAACAGATTTTAATGAGCAAATAACGGATACAGAAAGAAAGAAAAGTATAACAATAAGGAGAGAAATAATAAAGGGGAATAGCAGTAAAAATACGAAAAGAAATAGAAAATATAAGAATAATGCAAAAAGACAAGAATTATATAATAGGAAACAATGGAAAATTGGATAAACATATACAGGAACAAGAAAGAAACAAAATGAATAAAAAGAAAAATATAACCTAAAACAATATAATACAAGAAATCAATGAACAAGAAAGAAAGAACGAAAGAAAAAAAGAAAACCAGATTAAAGGAAATAAAACTGAAAAAGCGGTAGAAAAGTTATAAAAAGAGCTCGATAAAAAGGTCTAGAGAAACATGAAAAAAGAGGAACCTTAAATATATTTCAGTACAAAAAGAAGTGAAAACAGAAAGAAGGATAACAAATAAATATAAAAAAAAGAAACAACAAAGAGATAAATATCAGAAAGAAAGAATGAAATAATAAATTTATCAGAATCGATCAATAGAAAATCAAAGAATACAAAAGAAAAACAATAAAAAAATATAACAGCAAAATACAAAGATATTAAGAAAATACATGAAAGTAAAGCCCAGGAAGAAGAAAATTTAGAAATTATATACAATAAAGAATAAAGCAGAAAAAAGAAATTCTAAAAAGAAAATATAAAAAGAAAGAAATGACCAAAAAAAAAATAAAAAATAAACCCATGAAGGCGAAGATGGAATAAATTACATTGATCAAAGAAGAATAAAAAAGTATAAAATATCAGAAAAGAAAAGAAAGGAAATTAGGTATGTAGAGTAAGAAAAACATCGAAAGTAAACTAAGGATAGTTAAAACAATAACTAAAACGAAAAGAAAGAATAACTCTACAATAAAATGATATAAATAATCAACGAAAGAAGTCTAAGCGAGAGAAAAATAACAAAGAAGGAAGAAAAAATAAATAAAGGTACAGTAGATAGGACGTCTTCCGGACTAAATCCCGATATTAGCATTATATAAACCAATTAAAAAGAATAAAACAACTTAAAACATTCAAAGAAATATTAGAAATTAACGAAAGAATAGTGCATGAATTCTCGTATAAGGGATTTTTGGAATTTAAAAAATGCAAACAATAAAATAAAAGCTAAATTTCTGGAGAAAGAACGAAATAAGAATATTGACGACAATAAAATGAAGAGTAATATAAGAATAAATGAATATAATATAAACGTAAAGAAAGAGACAAAAGAGATACTGGAAAATATGAATTTGAAAGAAGAGTCCCTTTACGACAACAATAACATGAATATTATGTATCTTTCAAAATCCTTCCACCGGATTCTTAGTACGAAAATGCTAAATCTATATTCACGCCTCCACTTTACATATATATAACATGATCTGACGATACGAACAAAATATGTACACCTATGCTCAACTAACCAGAATGGTTTTGTTAAAACGCAGATGAGGAGAATCGGAGACTACAAGAAAATTTAGAAATAGTGAAATGAAGATTCCATTGAATTATTTAAAATGATTAATAAATTGGCAAACGCAAAGAATGTGTGCGAAAAATCATGCAAATAGAATAAACAATGAAAAGGAATATTCTCAAAAAATACCAGAAGTACAACCTACCAAATATACAAGTAGTACATAAATCACAAAATCAACCCAAAAGCTTAAACATCGATAGAAAAAGCTACGCTAGTCTGCTTACATTTAAGAAATCTAAGGCAAATAAAGAAAAACGGCCTTTAATTAACATAGTAATAGCAGATAATATTGAATAGATCCAGAAACTTGAATAAACCCCGATACAAGAGAATAATAAATATCTTGCGAAAGATAGCACCAGTAAATATAAGTAGAAGAAGGTAAAATCTGCTGTACATCAAGCGAAGATTTACTCCATATTTAAAAAAATATGAAAATCGAGAATGTACAATAATCCACACCAGATTTGAGTTCAAATCTCAATACTAATGAACACCTATAATATTGGACATGCCTGTACTTAAAGCGTTAATCGTATGTAATATCACACACTAGCACCACAGCACTCTGTATGTCAGCACGATGCTAGCACACACCACACGAGCAGTATATATATATCTAATATATAAAGTAGATAGTTTTTGTAAGTGACTGTCGATGTCGTGTGGTGGTATTTGCCTCGTATAGTGACTCACATAAATTGTGGAGTTCACGTCAAGATTTTGGAAAAATAGCGTATATGCCATACTATCGAAAATTATACTTATCTCTACGTCTGCTGAACCTAAGAGTAACACTCAAAAATTCCACCTACTAATCTTATGTAACTTTTAATCTGCTTTTTTCTTTCTATTCACTCTACATAATCATTAACGCCAAACCATCACCCTAACTTGCCTAGGATTATTTACGCGAATGCCGTACATTCCAACATCGCGACTAAGATAAGTAGAAAATATCTGCTCCCTCTATCGCTCGAACCATCGGTAGCAAATATACACAGCGAAGTTTCCCAAATTCTTACAATAGAAATCACGTTGCCGCAGTCAAACACCGATTCAGCTAAGAAATCCTTATATCAACCCTATTTAATGTCCAAAACTTTGTACAATTATTCTAGAACTTACGTCAAGCAAGAGAATTAATACTTTCTAAACGATGCTCATGTTGAGTTTCTATCAATTGATAATTTTACAGCGAAGTTAAAAAAAATGGCTTCGATATCTCGCTGCCTATCATTATCGCGATACAAGACAAGTGCACCAGGTTATGCCATTCAGCTCGCATCTTCACGCCATAAACTGTCCAATCTTTAAAGATTTATACTCTTTGAAAATCAAGATGAAATTAGTCTTCGTAAAATCTGTAATCTTGTATGTTGATTTCTACCTATAGTATCCATCATAAATTCATGACTATTATAAGATTTCCCCTGCTCGTCAAATAATCTATTGTCATACGTTTTTGTGTTGAATCAGACCGCTTCAGTTGATAAAATATAAAATATTCCCTTATACAAGAATTAATAGCGATCCTGTTCACGTTCATGATTGCACTTATATTAATTAATTATTTCAGCATTGGAAATATTGTAATGTATGTATAAGAATTGCGGTAACTGTAAACATCTGTATACGTACACTTGATATCCAGTTTCGAGAACTTATGCAATCAACACTGTAAATGCAAACAATATCATACAGCAAGTAGCACATAATTCTATCTGAAACGCATAAAAAGATCAGGTATATATCTAACCGTTCGCAATACAAATATATCATTCCGCAAAAACTAATAAACTTCCTAGATATCCCTTCTCCACATTGTCCAAACACGCCGAATCCCTCAGCTCATTATCAAGTGCCAAATGAGCACAATAAGGTACCTATACTATTCACAGTCCAAGTATACTTTTTCTCACTCGTCTGTCAGCGACAGTCACTCCACTACACTCTCACATGACTGCCCCAGTTCGATGTGTATGCGCTCATCACGACTAATATGTAATCTCTTTTAGTTGACTATAGCTAACTTATCAGTATAGTCTCTATTATTCTAAAACAACGAACCTCTCAACCATTCTGAGACATGGGATACAAGGTAACCGAGATCTATAGCGGCCACCCGACCCTGCGAACGCCACCGAGCGCAAACACTCATCCTGACGCTAAAGCCTTTGTCTTTTAACTGGGCTGTAGAGACAATTATACGCTGCGCTTAGTTGCACACATTGAAGTTCACCTAGCACTGCTCACTTCCAACTCTCTAGTCACAAATAATCACGTGATTAAAGATACAGAGCTGAGACATAGCCTTCAATACTACTTTGACAAATATCATTAGAGTACTCATGCATTAAGTATATTACGCGTGCTTATGCAAATCGTATACTAATCCGGACTATCATAATGTATATTTCTAATCTAGGACTAAGTCTTATTGCTATTTATCATTTTAATTTTTACACAATCATCAGACTTATGAGAGACGAGAGGAATGGCTATGAATCACAGCTTCATCTCTATGCATCTGCTCTGTCATTTATTGAGACACGACAGGATCTCTATAGCCACAGTAATAGAGCGACCAGTCAAAGGCAACTATTCGTCCATAACTTACTTGCAGTTAGAAATGACTCCTCGATTCCAATCTCGCCGTAATATTTTGTGACCCATATCGCCCGAAGCTTCATACCATGCAAAATCAGCCACAGGAATATGTAATATGCATTCGAATTACGCTAATAACTGCTGAAAGCTATAATCTTACTCTCCTGTCATCATTAGGTGAAGGTAAATGAACAGACTTCTTAGACTCGCCTATCAACCGTGTTAGGACAAATGACACATCGTCTACCCCCACGAGAGAGTGTGCAAAATCTCTCCGAATGACAATTACCTGTTGAACTCAGCTCTAAATAAAGCATTTATCCCAATGCTATAGCGTCTAATCTCCTTGGGAAGTATGAATCCGTCACATCCTGCTCTCCCTCCAGATGATGTTGAGAAAATTAGATATAAGTCAGACATGAACAGCTCATGCTTATCCAATCTAAATGTTAATGCACTATACTGTTCTAAATGACGAAGACGACATCATGAATTCATCAACAACAGTATATATCACCGTGCTAAAGAAACTTGACTTTTATTGTTTCTTGAACATCAGCGATCGCGATCCTATTATCGTAGATGAAGAGTAGTGTGCAACTCAACATCCGAGTTCAAATATAAGCAGATACTTAATGTATCGCGACTATTTAACCAAGTCAGCTACACAAGCATTTATTCGCATACCGACTAACAAGCGAGTTCAATAACTGAGATTCGAGGCCCCGATCATCTAAAGCATCCAAAGCAGCATAACGAGAGCTCATTGCTCGTCGAGGTCTAGACTACCTAGTGAGAATCGCAATCTACGCTGTGAGCAATCTGTCTGTGGCTACCGATTCTAGACAAAGCGATAGAACGTTCCTATTGGAAAAGATATACACAGGATCACGGGACCTACATCATCTCATGATGTTGACCTCCCGACGACCCATGTACAATAATCGCTTTAGTTAACCGCGCGTACAAAGTGTGACATCATTCTCCCGAACTGGTATATTAGCCTCCTAACTCAACCAGTGCATAAGAAGAACTCTCACACTTACTCAGTTCTTGAGCCACTCGCAGGTCAAACAATATATTTGAGATCTCTCACTTTACACTTATAAGCAATTACTCTACAATGAAATGTACATCCTCAATCGTTCTACTCTCTGAGAGGAGGATTCGCCAAATGCTGATATCGCAAGAGAAGAAGAAAGTGAGAAGCGGAATGATGTACACTGGCTCCCGCACGCGAGAAACTGAAGAGAATGTTAATAAATCTTGCTGTATAACGGCGTACTTAATCATCACCTAAGCTAAAATAAAATATAAAAGCCGCTGGAAGAATCTATCGCCCTGTATAGGAATGATTAAATATTATTCTTCAAAACTTTCGCCAAGTCCTTCCACCCCAAAAATACATTTTACAAAATGAAACTGCATATTGGAACCATTCAGCCGCTGAGATGCCCTATCTTCCATTTTATTATATATTTTACTCAAAATCCCTCACACAACGGAAGTGTAACAACTATAGGTCCTAAATTAACATAATTCATGTATTGTGTCTGAGAAAAGAAGAGTTCCATATCAAGCTATTTTTTGGACACATTCCAAAGGAGTTTCGTAGTCTCTAACCGTAAAATACAACATCGAGCCAGTTACTCCAACCACCAAGTCTAAATAACGCAATCCATGGTTGCGTCGCCCATGTACTTTCTACCGTCAGTTAGCCTAATTGGAGAGACCAAGGCTTCGCAAGACCAAGAAACACGATGCAAAAACCTCCCTTTGGCCCTACAAAACGGTAATGTAGCCCCGCTCCTACCCCTGAACACGCCCATCCACCAGCGGATAAAATGCCTTATACATTGACACATACATCAGGAAGGCTCACTTCCTACTGTAATTCTATTTATAACTTTCCCTCAACAATATTAGCGTCTTAGCTGTAATCTGTATTACATTATTTAAATCCGTAAACAACACTAAGCAAAAATGCCAGAGACATGATGAAACAGTTTGCCAACGATTCGCGTGTAAGCAATCCACCATTTAGTTTTAACTTAAACCAATACTAAACTCTCATTCCTCAAATGTTTATGACCCAAATTATGTGAAACCCAGCGCTAAAACCATCACCTTATATATATTAGCTTTACCTTGATACGTGTTGCTTATATAAGAGTCAGCTGTGCTACCACCACGCTCTATACTGCAAACTACCTACCTTCTATCACACAACACACTATCCCTGAATAAAAACAAGAGCCAAAAAGTATGCCTCCTCGACTGCTGGAGAAACAAAGACTAATCATAAGTGACGTCTACTTCATGCACTCTACAATCCCTTATTGACACACCAACTACCTGTCCTTGGATACCCAGCCTCGCCCAATAACCATACGCATGCTCAGTCACTCTTCGCTACAAGGAAATCCTCTAGGAGATATAGTAATCTTTAGAAGTATCCCTCTTGCCATTAGCAATAAGCCAATCTCGCAGAGAAGTGTTGCCAACGGTTACCAGTTGGCTACAGTGGAGAAGCAAGTCATTAGTATATGTGCTATCACATAGATAAATATCGTCGTTACCACACCATAGTAGTAAACACTGCGGCGTAAGCAACTTTACCAAAAGAGGTTAAATAAAAGTGAAGTTTTCCCAGATCAAATAGAAGAAATTTTTTTTTTTAAAGATGCAGTCATGAACTGATTCATTGACAGTTATACTAGGTTAAAAACGAGAAAATAGAATAATATGTTTTAAATGTATTTAATTAATATTTCTGGAAGAAGGAAACCATGAAGATTAGGAATTTCATAAGTATATCCCTCGGTAGTCAATCTAACAGTTCAGGAACAGATTGACGTTGGGAAAAATGCTGATCAGTGGCCTACTTGTTATACGCGTCACCGGTCCATATGACTTGTGAGTCTTCTGGCTCTTGAGGGCCACACGCCGTCCTAACATTTCACTAAAGAACAACTGAAAGACAATCATTCAATTAAGAAGGTTATAGGCTTCTTTAAAAAGGGTATAGGCTTCGTTTGTTTTAAGACTCGACCCATTAACCTTCTGTAGCTCAACAAATCCGATAACGTCTTTGTTCTTTAACCAAACAAGATTTTTATTCTTCATCAACAGAAAATTTAATCCCTTCTTTCTTAAGAAAATAATTTCCTAATGAATAATAGGGCCATTCAAAATGCCCTTCCATTGATTGCATGGAAGTTGACAACAATAACTTTCATCATCATCATCATTCATCATCAGGTGGCAGCTACACAGATTCCTTTCTCTCTCCTTTCCCACTCACCCTCTCACTCTTTCTCTCGATATCCATGCCTATCGCCATTGCCTCTTGGAACTTCTTTTAACGCTCAAAGGTTGCTCAGGCCTCCTAATGTAATCTTTATTGCAGAATTGGCCACCTGTGTGTCCACATAACTTCATAGAATCTCGGGGCACCTCAGGAAAGTTAAGTTAACAAGCTAGATACCAACATTTTAATTATGTTCGATTCTCACTAGGTTGCCCCAGTACCTTCTGCTTGTGTCGCATCTAAGCTACGTTAATAAAGACTATAGATATCGTCGCATATATATATTTACCAACCCCTCCACACGAGCAGGATGCGACAAAATGTCAATTCTTAATCGAGTTTAACTGTTGAATTCATAGTGTTTCTGTCCTAGACCAGTTGCCTAACCAAGGTTAAGACCCAGCTCCCTACTATTTTCCCATTAGCGGAGGAGAGTAGGATTCATACCTTCCCAAGGTATTAGCGCTAAAAATTGCAATTACCACGTCCAGGATTTGAACTCGTGCGACGAGTCCATTTCCAATCGTCGCGTATAGTTCGTTCTTACTTCACCAATAACACCAGCATTATCATCTTTCTGGTGGCTGCAAGATGAGTAAGATTACTACAACTGCTGTTTGGAGTGCTCTTCAGATTTTCAGAAACAGCACCCTCGCAGCTCATTGTTAATTCAATCACTTGTTAGATACTATTAATAGTCCATTAACCTTTGCCGATAGTAGACATAGCTCAAATTTAGTTTAAATCGATCTTCCAACATTGCCCCAAATAATTAATTAATATTGTGACAGACTAAAGGCAGCCCTATGAACGAAGCGTATTCCCAGCCCCCCACAAACCAAAGCGCGTCAGATATTTTGGCCTTGTGCGCGAGCGCTACGGATACCGCAAAACTCGCTACCTCCTCTTAGCTGAGGTGTGTTAGTAAGACCCAAAAATTTATATCCGAATTTGCAAGCGCTCCGAACGAGCAGAAATAAAACGGACTTCGCTGACGACAGGAGAAAAAGTATTTGGACGCAAGTGGAATCTGACGACTGCTATTTGAAGTGAGAGTGAGTGGCCGTTGTCGTTGGGAAAGCGAAGCATTTCGTTTGCTGGAGAGACTTGCAAAGGATTATAATTACCTGAATTTTTGGACCGTTTCCAAAGAAGTATCATACTTTCTTTGTTTGTTGCTTACCAGTTTTGTCCATTTCTCGAACTGATACTCAAAGGTGTAAATTACAGTACCATACTACTCACTACCATATTTGGAGGTTAATAACATGTGTTGGATTTGTAACTATTCTGCAAACACTGTTTATGCAGAGAATTATCAAATCCTATGCAAAATTCAAAAAGACACAGAAGAGAAATAATCAAATCATTCTGACGATTGGTGCGTTAGAAAAATTTCAGAAAAAAAAATGAGAAAAACAATGAGTATAAATATTGACGCTCTCGCAAAAAAAAGGAAAAAAAAGAAAAAGGAAGTTTGACCCTAAAAATAAAGAGCTCTCTTATCTTCAGACTAGATACCAATGATCGAAAATCTATCTACAATATTTAAAATGACAGCATCAATAAAGTAAAGCACTTTCTTGAAGCTAACCCTCTAAAGAATTGTTTGAAATCGTACATCTAGAGATGAAACGCCCTTTTTTGTATGAATACAAAATCTTTTCGTGTATTAATACGGAATAGAAGGCTTGAATTTTTTATGGAAGATGCACCGTAATCAAATTGAATCGATGTTTCCGGAAAAGAAAAAACAGTGGAAAAATAAGAACATTTGCATAGAATAAGAATTTGAATCCTAGACACATAACGGCAATATAGGTCTGTGGTGAATAGAAAAAACAAAAGCAATAAAACGTACATCAATGGGATACTTATTTACCCCAAGCAGAGCAGAATTCAGATCTTCTACCCCCCCAGCACACAAATACACCCACAGACCAATACAACACACACACACACACACACACACACACACACCACACCACACACCCACACACCAAACCAAACACCAAACACACATACACAACAAAGATACACAATACCAACATAGGATTGTACGTATCTAACTTCAACTCTATGCTGTTGGCAGAAGCACACCCGATCAAATTTTAAACGGAGTAAATCTGTCTGAGTCAGAGTTTTTCTCCTATAACTGAGTTGACTTAGCAATACTAAATAACCACAGGTTAAAAAGTTATTTGAAAAAATATTTAAAAGCTAATATGAAATAGTCATTTAACACCGCAGTAGATTCGATTCTAAAAGCTGCCTTTCTGATGATTTTAAAACAATGAAGAGGATAACATGGAGTATCGATATATATAATATATATATATAATATAAAATATAATATAATATTATATATATTGAGGAAAGAATTTGAATGATCCGACAGAATGAGTAAAATAAGATGAAAGAACATTTGTCTGGTTTTTGTTCTTTATCATCCTTATTTACCACACACACACACACACACACACACACACACACACACACATATATATTATATATATGGTTTAATAAACGAGTATCTGAGCACTATTCTTATTCTTTTTTCGGTGTATACCAGGTAATTTATGTTACAAAATTGTTACAATATATTATAAATGTAGTCGATAACGATAAAAATAAAATATACTCTAACTCATTAAATTATCGAAGCAAAATTAGTTTGATAGAATCTGAAATATTTCTTGTTATCTGTAATTCAAAATAATTGCCACTTTGAAAAAAAGCCACTTTCTACGGTGCATAAAATCCACGTTATTCGTACACATTGCAATGATAATAATTGTGATTTATGGTTTGTCGTAAAGTTAAATAAATGATTATTAATTACCTTTTTAACCTGATCAATACAGCTATCGACCGCCCCGTCGGTGGGCATTTAGAATCACCGACTGCACCTCTATAGAGGTGAACCCCCCCAAATGGGGCCACCTAGTTGGCCCGTGGGTGGCGACCCCCGTGATGCTTAAAGATGAGTCTGATGGTGACAGCAATGACATGCAACACTCACTTAGACCCCTTACTTTGGCTAGACCGGTCGGTCGAAGAGGCCCCCAATCCTCCGATTCAATCGGCGGGTCACGTCAAGCCCTAGCACCGATATATTTTCCCAACCATTCCCTTATGGCCAAGCCCCAACCCCTTTATATAGGTGCTAGAAGCCGGTTGACTGAGGTCTACATGTCTTGGAATGACGAAACTCTATCTGATTGAGTTCCCAGTTTTTGAGGTTTTGAATGGGAGCACCCCTTCATCACCATTCTCCTGTCCAACTCTGACCCGGAGTGGTATACCGTTAGCCGTCCCCATCTATGTGCGAAATAGAAAACAGTGTTTATAAACAAAGATTTATCATCCATTAAAAATGAAATTATTTCGAAAACTTTGTCAGCATTAACTTTTTTTTTACCATTAGGAGTATTCGGCAAAAATAACCCAAAGGGTTGAACAAATGCCGTAAACTCCAAACCAAACCAACAAAACCTATAACCAAACAAATACGATCGAGAGGAATCACAAGTTTCTAGAGATTAGCATGATCCTTGTTTATTCATCTATTTAACAACACCATAATTCCACTCATCGATCTGTGTCTATACATTTGTACCAACGAAGGTATAAAGAAATAAAATGTATGTTGCATAATATAGTACAAAATATATATTTTCATACTTAAAACATCACCAAAAATATATCTATTTGATACATAAATGTGATCCTAAAAGTTATTAAAATTCAGAATACAGTGCGAATGAAGGCCGATGTATTCTAAAATCTAACTTTTGTAACATTCTATAAAATTAAATGTCGAGTTTGCATCACCAACATGAAGTTAATATTATGGAGAAAATGTCGCTCGTGGTGTTAGACGTTATTCTTACAGTAAATTTGATTTTTATTAATTTGAAAAAAGAAAAAGGCCCCGAAAATTAAAAAGCAAACAGTAATTACTAATGAGAGATAACACAACGCAATAACGCTTGTAAGATGCAAAGTGGAACTACATTTAGAATTCGTTGAAAAGAAGAAGTGTGTGTGTATGTGTGTGTGTATGTGAGAGGAGAGAGAGAGGAGAGAGAGAGAGAGGAGAGAGAGAGAGAGAGAGAGAGAGAGAGAGGAGAGGAAAGTAAGAGAGGAGTTAGAGAGAGAAGGAAAGAGAGAGAGAAGGTGAGAAAGGTCCTATTTTGGTATTCTAATTTAAAAAAAAATGTTCTAAAAATATTGAATGACGTATTGTTTTTGCAAGAAATTATAACAGATAGAATGACTGGAACCCCACCCGAATCATGGAAGAGAAAAACTTGTATCATGATGATTCTGTAATTCAGTTTTTAAAAAATAATAATAATTCAAACTGACATCTAGAGGAAAAAAAAAAAAAGAAAAACCGGCACATCCGTACTCATTCTGAAAATAATCATCAGAATCTATATTGGCCAAAAGAAAAACACACCCGGGGAAGTTTTCTAAGTTATTTTACTGTAGATAAGTGATCAATACATTAGTAGAGCATGATGTAGAAGGACCGTACATGAGTCAGCAATAACTCGCTACCTAGTATTCAACCCGACTGGTTTCTCAGATAATGTGTCCTGCCTGAAGGAGGTTGTCACAAATGTTTTTTTTTTGCTGTATCGGGGAATCTAATTGGGTAAAAATTAGCGGTAAGTGTTCAAAAATTCCAAAATTCGTAAGAATGTTTTTGTTACCAATTATTTTTGGTTTTAGATTTGTGATTTTTATTTTTTCTCACTATCTTTTATTGCTAAGGAGCCAGTGTCCTTTTTAATGTTTACAATGGTTTAAGATTGTCTGTTCTTTGGTTAGGTAGCTCTTTGTCTTTTTATAATTAACTATTACGAGTATTTTCCTCCATTGCAAAGTCGCAAAAAAAAAAAAAAAAAAAGATTACGAGCCTATCCATTATGTGTGGAAAATTAAAAAAAAACACTTCCTAAGCACTCTCTAACATTTCCATAAAAATCTTTTAATAAAAATAGTCAAACTTATAGCTATAAGTTGCCAATGCCCCAACGTAGGGAAATTAATTAATTAAAAATAAACTGCAAGAAAATCAACAAGACCTCAACACAAACATACTATGTAAGCTTTTTTATCAAATAAGGGAGAATTGTCCCTTAAAAGGCAAAATGTCAACAGGAGTGCGTAATTATAAAGTGGAAGTATATACCAATAAACCAAACCAGATAAAAATAAGAATATCAGTGACAAACAAAAGTATATCTTAGGATCCCACAAAGGGAGCTTTTAAAATGAGATATATAACCACAAAACACGAGCCTATCCAATTATGTGTGGAAATAAAATAAAGACCACAGGAATAGACCCCGATCTTAAAATGGGAAAATAATAAAGAGATGCATAAATACAAGGCGAGACAAATTTTGCCGCTTTGCAACTGGAGGAAAAACTCGCAAATAGTAATTTAAAAAGACAAGCGAGCTATTAACAAGAACCAGAAATCTTAAACCCCATGTAAACATAAAAAAACGATGGCTTACGGTTAGAAATCTGATGGGCAGCCTATTGGAAAATGACTCTGTTTTTAACACATTAGAGATATTACAGGGGCGAGGAGCTTAATAAGGGAGATTATCTCGAAACATCTCGGATTTTAATAGAATCTGTGTTAAATTGTCCCGCTCTTTCCATATGTTATGTAGACAGAACTCGTTTGTTACATTATATCTTGTGGTGAGAGCTATAGATATTTTATGTATTTTAAAAGTATAAAATAATTATTTATTATCAGTTCTTCTCCTTCTAATATGTCTATAACTGATCACGAGTGACTATGATATTATGTGTGGTACCATATATATAACATATCTTTATAATCTCCTATTCATCCCTAATAGGAGGGTGGAGTAAACCGACAGAATGAGTAAGGTATATATATCGGATATGGGCTCGCGACAAAAGAAATTAACTCAAACAAAGTTTAGTCAAGGATAAGTACATGAGTCTACTACCTGACTACACTAGTAGATAAAATTGGATGTTTCTAGTGCATTCTGTCCCTTCAGCACCCATAGTCTGCATGACTTTTGATATTTTTATAACTACGTCAATCACATTAAACTATAATATCATACTAGTAGTGTATTCTCGAAGGAGGGGCACTGAAGTATAGTATAGAGAGGCGAAAAGGAACTAAGGTATGATCTGAGTTGGAGAGAGTGTAGGTAGGCTACAGAGATTGAGAGTATGCGCTCAGTAGAGGACCAGTATGAACAAGTAACTGCTTAGATATAGAGTGGGACAATCGGCCACCTGTGGGGAATGATGTTTATTGATGCAGAGAGTGATAGGAGATCTACGTACGTTTTGTATGAGGTTTTTTGTATCGACGGGGATGAGATTAAGAGGCTACGCGCCGGGAGATAGTTTATAGGTGTACATCTCGGAGTCACAGAGCATCGAATGCTGTGTTTCAGGTTATCAGTGAGAGGAGTAATTATGGAGGAGGGTATGGAATGAATTATTTATTGATGTCTAGGTTTAAGCGATGTTTGATGATTGATAGGAAATCAGCTATAATGGAAGCGAAAGGGATATTAGATACACTGTAAGATTTATGTTGATGTGTCTGTATATGTTATATTATTGTATATATATTTTTAAATTTATTAATAAATATAATTTATATATTTATTAGATATACTTATATTATAGAGTTCACCCAATAATTACACTCATACTTATAAAATAAAATACATAAAATAATTTATAGTAAATTATATAATGAGCTATTAACATCTTCTGACTTACATCATATTAAGTTAGACACAAAATAATACTTTCTGCAGCTTGTATAAACAAAAATATTATCTTGATATGGATTTGATAAATCAAGATTATAAATTGCAATTGTCAAAAATATATAAAAATAAAATGTCTAAATCATAAAGACAATATAAAATAACTTCGCATTTAATTTTTATATTAATAAATCGAGGAAATATTATAATAGATATTACCTAATCTAAAAATAATCGTAAGTGCCTTTATGGGGTATTGTAAATATCCATTATAGTTTTCTGCGCTTATACAACTTTTAAATCACATTCGTGTTTCTCTATCGTTGTTTGTTAAACACAACTAATTGTGTAGTTTTACCTATCACTCTATTATTGAGACGAAGCAACAAGAGAAGGTATTATTCAACACTCTATTATACACAGCTTTTTAACGAGCTTACATGGGAAAACGTATTTGCGTGTAGTGGTTCGTAGTGTTGAAGTCTCTGGTCCCCAGTGAGAATATTGTTTGTTGTAACACATCAGGTTATGATTAATCTATGGAGAGTACTTTTAGCGTAATTAATAATAATATATCTAATCTTATTCTAGAAATATATCAACGTATCTTTACGCAATCTAATGGAGATTTCTATAACACTTTACGACGTGTAGGTTGTGAAATTCTTCGCAGGCTAACATAACAATATATTTATAGAGAGCTGATCTTTATATTTCTTTACATTCTGGCGATTTACTTAGTAACAATACGTGATAATTCAGAGATAATGATTTCTGTGGCTATATAGGTTCTATGAGTCTGTTGCATTCGAAAAAATGCAATAGATTCTATTGTCAATCGTTCATGATATCTCAAGGAGAGAATGGTTGCGATATTGCAATGTCAACTCTCTGTTTCATGGGCTTATGATATTTCAATATAGTGACACTAAACGTGTTGATGTTTGCTCAAGGAATGTCCAGCTGGAACACTAAAGCACTGAGTTGAAACGCACACCAGAGTAAGAGACTCTTTCTACTCTCTAGATATAGATCGAGCTGCCGCTTTAGCTCTCGGGGCTCACAAAGGCTGACTGTGCGCTCATGTCACTGTCGCATAGCCAGTATCTGCTAAAGCGTGTGGTCAATAATTGAACATACTCAAGGCTCTTTGTGATGCATATATTCAACCGATGGGGTAAATAAGGTGTTCATGGCCCTCGCACTAAAATCTGAACACCGTGCCCAAGCACTAGTGAAGTATATTATCGAAAAACTAAATGGGTTTATTTCATGTATATGGATAGCACTTATTCTTTTTAGAGGGACTTGAGATAGTTTACCGTACTACTTAGACATAAAATAAATTTCCTTATATTTCGATAGTATTTAATTCTGATGCAAGAAAGGTTAAATATGACCTCGGTTAGGATGAGGATTGCAATGGTATAGAATCAGAAGAAGAATTGAGCGATAATTACCACAGAGATGCATCTCTATGCCAAAATAAGAATAAACCACATAATTAAGAATAAAAGTAATTCAGACGGAAGGTATATGAATTGTTAAGACTCACTCGTGAAGAGTGTACTGAGATGGTAACACTATTGTAGTAACATATGATATAGTGTGTTATGTTTGGTGGTTTAATGCGTATAACAAAATAATGCATATACGTTTATATAGGATAACAATGTTATACAAATTTAGGGTTATATTATTATTTTTGGTGGGTACGAATAACAAAAAGGAGGGAGCCAATATTAGACTTATGTATATGAAAATAAGACAAGATGAAGATATAAGCTGCTCGAGCCCACAGACATTACAGTTACGATGCTGACTCGCATTTGCTTCGTCCTCAATCCACAATTGTTCCTATTACTTATAGTAGTCGGATCGGCGCATTCGGCATTTGTGTCTACATTAGAATTAGATTAAGGCACTACGTATATGAACACAAAGTGCTCAATAATATAACAGAAGTATATGGTATTCTTGCTATATCTTACTCATAAGTCCATCTCTATACACAGATGTATGTAATGAGTTTGTTTCTCTTTTCTGTCTCTCTTATAGTTCAAAATTGACAAAAGGTTTGTCGAATTGATTTAAGGCAGTCCGTATAGCTCCATATATATGGCCTTATGTTAGCATTACGTGCTACCGATGTGGATTGAATAAGAGCATCAAGAGTGGCCTGCTCTCTTATCGGATATTATACTCTCCCTTAATATCTGCTAAGGATAAAAATTATATCGAACGCTCTCACATTTTGTGAAATTTGAAATCTTTCATGGAAGATTCCCTATCGTTAGGACTCAATGTAGTACGTGGAGGCTTTACTTTTATTGTGCTAGGCGAATCACATCCATTCTCTCTGCCTCATTTTATACGTAATTGTAGAATAATAAGCATCATGTTGAGCTCGAGCTTTTGAGTTGTACGCGCTTTGAGTAATTAGCACGATTTTGGACGAGACGGGACATATTGACTGTATAGATTCATAGTTATCAGAGCTACATAAGGGCTGCTAAGGTTGATATAGAATCAGCTGTTCTTTTGTCAGATCCTTATGAACCATTTATCCTTCATGTTCGATTACCAGGTAATTGCAACCTCGTACTCTACTGCTAGTTTGCGCATGGGCGAGGACGAAGAAGCATTTGTTTTAGGAGTTCAGGATCATTCGAGTACATCCAGGTACATTGTACTCTATACTGACAAGTATGATGGGTTAACGTTATGATAACTCCAAATTCGTGAAGCAACTGTCTAGGCTGAGTTATTTGGTTATGTGACTGACCCGGCTGTTAAGGAAGACACAATCGCATAATTATGGTGGAAAGAGTACAAGTTTACTTGGATAGCCAGATATTTATTTTTCGATGCTTACCCCATTAGTGCTAGGCCCTTATGGATTTTGAGCAGTGTTAAAGTCAAATATTCGGGTCCAGCGTGGGGGAATCGGAGAGGCCTGTCTGCATTGTTTCATTCCTACTCGCATGCTACAGTGAAAAAGTAATTTACAGCCATAGACTAACATAGATAAGCGTCACTTGGCAACTCTGATGTTCACCATACGCTTAGATCTTTCGGTGTGACAATTCTTATGGCAAGCAAATGTCTGAGAGCTATGCATCTTTCATATATTGATCTATAAGTGGATGTGCTAGAAGGCGGTGGCTTCCTGTCTACTGTCCGGGAAGAGTACTCTAATGATGGTGAGGTTCCAGTTTTTGTGTAAGATGTATTTACTGGGGACAAATCTCTGTATGAAACTAGCGCCCCAAACACTATTAATTTTTTATTACATATATAACTGCTCCTTTCGTACATGAGGTTTCAGTTTCATTTTAAAATTCATCTATATAGGAATTATCTATCATCTCAATGATTTATTAATAATACTCGACGAGGGTTAATAAGTTAACGTGTTAAAGGTTTGATGAGATAGTGACAGTATACTGTTTTCATCTTTTTTTATATTAACTGCTTTAGGATCGTAATTCCAATACGTATCTACTGCCTAGTAATACGTTTCGTGAGCAATATACATTATGTCTGTTCGTTTAGACAACTGATAGAGATATTTTAAATATTATCATAAGTATGTTTTTTTGTTTAAAATTTATTAAGTACGCATTACTTTATATTCCTTACAAACATTAAATAGATTGTTAGTATTAGATAAGAATGCTGATGCTCAAGAACAGAGAATGCGACAAGGTAAATATTGTTTGTTTATACATCACATACAGACAAACATTAACTGACGAACGGTATATATATATAATATTATATATATATATATATATTATATAGTTAAACTGAAGAAGGAGGCAAAACAATTCCACCATATCAAAAAAAGACACTCGAAAAAGAGATAATAATAGGCGATTTAAAATATTTTACCGCCACTAAGATGGTGCGTGGAGAATTGTATGAATAAAATAAAATGTAATATGTCCAAATCACTTTTTATATAGATTTTCATTTTATATATGTGCCCTTCGCTCAATAACTAATAATTAAGATAGACACTTTAATCTGTATCGTCGGAGCTGGCAGCTAGTAGTATACTCGCATCTGTGTGAGCAAAATGGGATACGCATCAACCTTTGCATACATATAGTAATTATAAGAAAGGGCCGTATATAATATTACTAGACACTCAATTCTCGATCAAACACGCGGGGGGGACTACACTAGCGCTCCAGCATATATATAGCCTATAAGTAGTTATATTCATAATTGACCATTACGATTGAGGAAATAGAAAATGTTGTGTGTGTGATGTGTGTGCTGAGTGAGGTAGCTTAGTCTGGTAAACCAGTATACAAACGAGCGTTTTCACGGCAAAACTTAGTTATTAATACCTGTAATATTTTCGAAATCGAGACGAATTTTAAACTGAGTACGAGGGTGGGATTACAAAAGCTACTTCGCGCAATTTATTATGGTATTAGGACGCAGTAGGGAGAACTGAAAGAGACACATATGAATTGGAACATGACTTCTATTACTATTAAATTAAAAGGAATGAAGACGATCCTAGGTCGATGTGGTATTTCAAGTGAGATCACTATACTTATAGTCCAATAGAAACTACACCTGTGTTCATATCTATATATATTCCAATGAAGATGGAATACAGGCGACGATTTGTTAGTAGGCGTTCCAAAGCAACCGAGACGGCGGATTATTTGAAAAAAACCTTACATATAGAGAAAGCACCGACCCCTGCCGTGAAATTGTGGTTGTAATCTGATTCTTTAGAGGCGCAATATCAAAATATCTCTATTTTTACTACATATAAATTATATATAAATTTTGGTTATACGTCGATCGGAATTATTTGGTATGTCGATTATTCTCCCAAAATCACTCATGTTCCTGGGACCAATTTGAGAAGAATGGAAGTTAAATACATGTATATTCTGACGTTTAATTATCTAGGTGAATATGGAGTACAAGAGGCTAACATAGATTATATCTAATGATTGTAGAAATGAGAGCGATTGGTTCTGTCTGTCTTTGCTTTCGGAGTGGTAGCATATAGCATGATTCGTAAGAAGCATTATCATGCATATGAAGAGTAAAGACATTGGCCGCTATTAGACTAAAAAGAGGATGGTCCTTACTCGTCAGATTCTTTCTTCTTCAGCCCTTGTTTAGGAAATCTACATATGTGAGACATTATAAAAATGTCTAACAGTAGAGTAATATTAATAAAAAAGATTTGAATATTTATAAACTGCGCTATTCTACGATATATAAATCTAATCTTACTTGCATGGTAAGTATTATATCATAGAATTAAAACCTATGTTTATTGGTTTCTCTGTGGCGGTTTTGCTATACTAGAATCGCAGGTTCTATACTTGTGTCTGGTCTCGACTTATCATAGAGCGTCTGGACATTTCGTTTGGTGAGTAAATCGGGTCTGGTTTCTGTGGTGAGTCGTCTCCTTACTCAAGACTCGCGCTGTGTCAGTCTGATATAAAAGTTATATTTAGGTAAGTAAAAACCACATGAATGTACTTACAGAGTTTAGATTTAGATGCTTATGTAAATTGATATCAATTGCACCTCACACCCCAGTAGCGACATGCTGAGAATGCTAGTCTAAAACGCAACTGAGATGGTGGTAAAGTACAGCTTACGCCTAGGCGGCAAATGACTTGACTCTAAATGACTGAAACTTACATGTCACGCTAATTACATACGTAGCAAGGAGCTAGGGCTAATCGAGAGAAGCCGGTTCATCAAGGGAATAGACACACGGAAAGAGTTTAGAGTACCTGAAGGCAAGCACTTTAGATCAAGAAAACCTGTGACCTAGGGACGGTGCCAATATCCCGGACCAGAGCTATAGGACCAGCGTCCTATGCATATACGATCTAGAGCACACCACAGCAATATAGAGCATAATAATGATTCCGGTTGTGTCATACTATTCGAAGTGCGTCGACAACAGAGTAGAGTATAATTGAGTAGTAATAGACAGTAGCTAGATTGAGATATCAATAATAAAAGGGGGTATTTCCTATGTTTGGATGTTTATTTTAGAAGTATTTCATATTAGAACTGCAGGGAAAGTATTTTATCTTTTATACAAATGTTAATTAGAAAAATAACATAAATTTGAGATGCAATGGTAATTAATAGAATATGTCATATTGAAAAGATATTTAGCACGAAATTAGAAATAAAAATACTTAATGATGTGAAACGATGAATTAATCTTTTTTAAAAGAATTGAATGAAATCAGATGACATCTTATGTGAATATTAAGAGAGAACTCACAGCAAATTTCGTTCGTGGCAAGAAAACAAACAATAATGGGACGATAATTATTTGATATCGATTAGAGTTTTGCGTCAATGGATAGGCAAAACTGTAGTAGATATTTAATTGCAAAAATCGTTTATTCTAATTTGATTCTTTTTAATTCATTTATGAACTATTTAATGGCAATGGTTTAAGAGTAACCAATTTGTTTAAACTTTTGAACATACAACATAAAATGATATGTAATTGATATTAACTTTTAAACAAATTCAAAATTGTTTTAAAACATATCTTTTTTTGCCTTTTAGACCTTAGAAGGCATTCATTTTTTCAGGGAGGTGTCAGGTCTGTACAATTTTTATTTAGAAATAACATAGAGAAATGATTTGAATTTGAATAAATAAAAACATATTCGATCAGTTACGGTTTGAATTAATGTATTTTAATAAATATTTATTAAATGTTACATTATACAAAAAAACATTAAATAGTTAATTTAAATTTGAATACGGCGGTTTTATTTTAATTCAGTTATTTTATTTATGTATTTCCTTTTTTGTATGTTTTTCTTCGCGTTGAAATATATTAATTGAACTAATCGCCTCATTTTATGTCTTATCTTTTTAAATAATCAAATTATTGAATTAGAATATTTAAAGTTTGCACATATCCATTACGCCGTAACAGTTTTCCCCAGTATAACAAGAAAAGCCGGGATTATATTTCACTGATAGCAGACGACAGATTAGCATTATGAAAAATGTACATGTGTGGTTTTCGTCCCTAATTAAAAAAACGTCAGAAAAAAAACTCCATGAATATTTTTGCCTTGGAATTTTCAAGTAGCTTTAAAACAATCAGATATTCCACGAACATATAAGTAATCTTTTTGAAATTTTTAATCGAACATCTTTTAATTACCTATTTTGATCACTGAAATAATTCTATGAAACATCCTGCATCATAGAAACACAATTATTACTACTAGCAAATATATGCACCCTCCGGGTGCAAGTTTTTTAAGTTTTAATGTAATAAAATATTAAATTAGAAAGGCTATTGAAACTAATAAGAATGCAGAAAAAGATTTGAAACAGAGGGGGGTATAATCGAAAAATCGAACAACTGAAACTTACTCTTCCATCACTCTCGTCTTTCATTGTTATTTTTTTCTAATTTAAGTATTTAGTTAAAAGAAGAAGTAAAGAATAAAATGATAGTTATTTTTCTTGTTAATGGATTTCATTTAAGATTCATTGAAGAGATTTTTGCTTATATTCATTAAAATAAAACCAAACACTTAGAAATCAATAATATGAAGCACATATTTATTAAAATCACATTTTTAATATCAATATGCAAATTAGCCTTCCCGTTCACACTGTAAACTGCTATTTTGTTGTATATATATAAATATAATTGCATATTGTTAGATGTAGACATGGTTAACAGTATTAATAATGTAAAACAATTTTATTAATAATTGAGGTTAAAAATAAAAATAAAATCATTGAGAATGTGATGTCAATAACTAAAGGAAATTGCGACTTGAGTAGTAATATAGTTTCGGTTACAGACAGAAAAACACACAATCTCTATTATAATAAGATATCGTTAGATGTGATGTAATTCCCTCTACCCAGGCAACGCTGGTGGCCCCTTATCGTATAAACACATAACAATATGTATAGTGCTTATTCAAATCCATATGAACTGTACTTTATTAAAACATGAATATCAACTTATATAAACGAAGAGTATTTGAAGAAGCGCAAATATTTCTGGGTCCATTAATGATTTTCAAAAGGAGGATGGTAAATATATAAATTATCAAGATTGATATATCTTTCAAATTGTTTCGTGTATTGAAATAAGAACACTCTATTTTAGTCGAGCGTTTGTAACCATTTGTTTGAACGCCATGTGCGTTTCTTGCTTGTCAATACCTATTATCTGCGCGTTTTTCAATTTATATGACAAATGTCTCCCAGCCACCAAATAGAGCGATATGAAAAATCTAGCTACTTTTAATGGGATTCTAAGAACACCAAACACCTTCTCTCGCTGCGACCAAATTAGATGACCGATAAAATCTGGTAATTTCGGCACATCCTACTGTGCTAGATAATTCCTGTTACTGACGTTTAAAAAATGATTTACCTGTTTTCATACATAAAAAAAAATGGCACAGGTGCGTTTAGAGGGTGAAATGATACAATGAGAGAATGTGTATAGCATCTAGAAAGTACAGTTATGGGGAGAAAATATATCTTGATTTTTAAATTTAATAAATTATGGTTAGTAGTAGTCGCATGTAGCTATTGCTTGCACCATCTATCGATGCTAAATGGGAAGCTTATGTGGTATTGGGTCTAAGTAAAATAATTTTGTATGATGTTTATAAGGATAATGAATTTATCATACATCTGCTGAATATATCGATATTTGATTTAGAAAATCGTTGTAGTAAACATGATTTTTATACAGCTCATTTTTACAACAGGGTCCGTATTGCCTTCTAAAAGAGTTTATGATTTATATAAAGTTATGGTTTGTGAATAGCATAGGGTTTGGGTAGCTATTCGTTTAAAATACTGCTCTATAGTGTCTACATATGTTCGAAGCATTTAAGGAATGACTCAAATTACGAACAGGTTAATACTAGAAAAATTCTTGTTACTTAGCAAACACGTAGGAACAACAGGTAACATATACAATCTGAGAATTGCACAATTATCGCTATTGTGACAAAATGGTACACACACACACACACACACACACACACACACACACATATATATATATATATATATATATATATATGTGTGTGTGTGTGTGTGTGTGTGTATGTGTCTATGTGTGTGTATTACTATATATCAAAATATGCAGTCAGCGGAGGGGATTTTGTACAAAAACATAGTTTTATAGCGGGAAAATTGCCCAATGCTACCGTTTTCCGTGGATCTTGAAAAACATTCGAGGCATTAATGTTAGACCTTTTCTCGTATACTACCATAGGGTTTGATGAGAAAGGTTGATTTTCTGATCTCGAGATTATGGAAATTAGTGGATAGGTAAATAGAGAGAAAGATACCCAAGAGGTATCCTCGGAACTAGAAGAAATACCACACATTAACAACCAAAACATCACGCAACACATTGCAAATATAACACTAACACAAGATGAGAGACATGAAATAGAACTAATAAAGCCAATCATGACAAATCCAAAGGATACATTGCCATCTCTAAAAAAACAGGACTGGAAAAAAGTGAAAAGTGAAACCGAAAAGGTTAATGAAATATTACAAAAAATCCCAACAAACAACATTACCGAACTGAACGACATAATTTATGCGGGAGCGAAACGAGTCAACGAAAAAATCACATACAACGTGCCAGTGTGTACTGCTATCAACCAATAATAATCTGTGTCTATTTTCATGCGAAAGTTTTAAAATATGTCCTTCTTTAACAAATTATATCGCTTTATTGCCGATATTATTGAAAGCTTTATTGGTAGTCAAAACATTCTTTTTAAGCATCGGTAAAAACCTCGATGATTTCATTGTGTCTCCACGTGTAGTTTCTAAGAGCATGCTCACATCTAGTGAGAATATTTTTGAGGCTTTCAGTTTTTCCTTAATTCTCTGCATATGTCGGATTTGCACAATCCCCAGACATTGGCAAGATGTTGACTGATTTCCTGATGAAAAATAGTCTTTTAGGTCCCATGTGTTAGATATCAGTTCCCGTGACAGTTCTGTTTTTTGCACTCTTCCCCTTGGTCCATGTGCTCTGTTTATGTTGTCCTTCAGTTGTAACAATATGGTTCACTTCCTCAAGATGATAAATGTCTTCTGAAAATTTTCCCTTTATATGTGTGGATTATGAGGGTGAAGACCTAGACCTGCTCTTCCATTTACCATACAGCCAATTATTTATTTCCTCTTGCGGGCCAGTTCTGCATTTTCTACAACTTTTTTGCCTTCCATTGCCCACCAGATATTACGGCAGGCAGGGAGTTCTACTCTAGTCGGTCATGAGCACATGGAAAAGTCGCAACTTACCTAATTTATATTTCCCCACAAGTGATAACGTCGGAAGTTTTAGCTTCGTAACAGAACATTATAGTACCACGTTTAAGGAAGTCGGTACTTCCAATAATTTTTCTTATACATTCAGATTAAACGTTCTATTGTTTCAACTTTTGTACATGATACCACATATATTTGCATTGGCCATGATTATTTAGGAATCAACCCAAAATGAATCCATTGTAATATGTCTTTGTTAACGAATGTCACATTTATTAATAGAGCGTAATCAATCCTTTAGCTTTTTGTTTAAATCCTGCCAGCGATGTCGATCAGTATGAGACAGGGAGTAGCAACGATCAAAGCTCTTAACGATTCTTTCGCGGATTGTGAGGCTTTCAGTCCCATCGACAGAGTAATCAATTTCTTTGCAGATTCCTTTTATTATTGATAGATTGTGGCATTTAGAGAGCTTTATTTTCATGAAAGTCCATTTGATGAGTTCCGGGTCAACAGTTGTTCTATATCTGGATTCTGCGACTTTTGTTTCGTCATCCATGAAAGCCTTAATAGATAGGATGGTTTACTTATTAGGGTTTTCTTTTGCACTGCACAATTATAATCTCCATCGCCAACACGAAACGTAATAGAGAGAGAACACATCCCATCATAAAGTCAATATTCAACTTTTGTCAGTTAGTTGAATACTTATGATTAGAATCTCTCTATATCTATATCTATATCTATATATCTATCTATCTATCTTCATCATCATCATCCTGTCACGCCAGCAGCACGGATGTCCATGACAATCTTTCGCCAACGTTCTCTATAATTCATTGCCCCTGAGAGATACTCTGCGCGGTATCCAGTATCCGCGCAGAGCTGGTCTATGTATGTCTTTGCTGGACAGCCCACGCTTGCGTGCCCATGTGGCTTCCATAGAAGAACGTCACTTATGAGTTTATCCTTGCTTCTCCAAGATAGTCCGGTATGTCTTGTTCGCCTTACACGGATGATTTGTGTGATATGGGGCAGGTGGCCGTACAGCTGTTTTCTCGTAGTGTGTTGTTTCCGTGTCTTGTTTAAGATTGCACGCAGCATTCTTGTGCAGCTACCATCTAGTTTATTCTCCAGTTGCTTCGTTAGGGTGCAGGTGGTGCAGCCGTACAGTAGCACTGACACAACGATGGCTTGGAAGAACTGTCGCTTTAACTTGTCAGTGAGTTCGGATTTCCATATGGCTGACAATCTGGTTATAGCAGACCCTGTCTTTCCTATGCGTGCATTAACATCGCTTTTTGTTGATGAGATATTATTACTTTGGTATGTGAATTGTTTTACCGAGTTTAGGAGTTTGCCATCGAGTGTGGAGATATTTCCGTCATCTAAAACACATACATTCAGTTTTATTGGAGTTCATGTGTAGGCCGATGTTCCATGCTGCCCTTTCTAGACTATATAACATGGACTCGGCCTGTGCAAGCGTATTAGTAAGAAGTGTCAGATAATCTGCGTAGTCCGGATCCATGACCGTTTGTGCGGGGCATCTCTTACTTCTTGCCTTTTTTAGTGTTAGTCTAGTGATGTTCGAGTAGGATTCATACCTTTCCCAAGGGTATTAGCGTTAAGTGAAATGCAACATCCGGGATTTGAATATATATATATATATATATATATATATATATATATATATATATATAGTTATTTTATTGTTTAAATATCCCATACATTCCTGGAATTCCGTTTTGTGGAATGTTAGGAGAATATTTCTTTATGAATACAGGCTATAATTATTTTTGATACCATCATCATTATTGAGAGTGATAATTTCATTAATGATAATCGTTGGTGTTTTAATCATCAGCATCCCGATCAACTATATGCTTTTTCATCACCATCAAAAGCTTCTTTTTTCTCCCCCCCCCTTCATCATTTAGGAAGTGAATGCCTTCTTATTCGTTGGTAATCTCTGACTTTATTTTTGTGTAGTTTACTTTTATTTTTTTTGGTACCTTCAGTTTTCATTTCTTTCTTTACTTCCTAGAGGACATCAAACTTTTTTTTATGTTAAAAACATTTTTTTATTTCACAACAAATTCAGTAGTGTCTTCTTCATTTTCTTCTTCTCCTTTCTTTTTCTTCATATTATTTTGCATATTCTTTTTCTCTTTTCTTCTTCTTCTTCTTCTTCTTCTTCTTCTTCTTCTTCTTCTTCTTCTTCTTCTTCTTCTTCTTCGTCTTCTTCTTCTTCTTCTTCAGCATTCTTCTTCTTCTTCTTCTTCTTCTTCTTCTTCAGCATTCTTCTTCTTCTTCTTCTTCTTCTTCTTCTTCTTCTTCTTCTTCTTCTTCTTCTTCTTTCTTCTTCTTCTTCTTCTTCAGCATTCTTGTTCTTGTTCTTGTTCTTGTTCTTGTTCTTGTTCTTCTTGTTCTTCTTGTTCTTGTTCTTGTTCTTGTTGTTGTTGTTGTTGTTGTTGTTGTTGTTGTTGTTCTTCTTCTTCTTCTTCTTCTTCTTCTTCTTCTTCTTCTTCTTCTTCAGCAGCAGCAGCAGCAGCATTCTTCTTCAGCATTCTTCTTCTTTCTCTCATTATTATTATTATTATTATTATTATTATTATTATTATTATTATTGTTGTGCTATCCCATGGAATTCGTTAAATCCAATTATTCCCTTCTAGCAGCTTTTATTTACCATTTACATTGCATAGCATATTGAAGGCTAATCAACGATGAAGATACATTTTTGTTTTTTTCTTTGTAGATTTAATTACATTTTATTGTTGTTTCTTGTTAATTACAGAAGGAGTAACAAATCTAAAAGAATAAAAAACAATCAATAAAAATCAAAGAATCGACCATGTTAACTTTGATTTACAAGTGGTTTTACGAAGATCTCATTAGATCTGTATTAGTCATTTGAGAAGGAATGGAATAAAGAGACACAAGTAAATGTGAGTGCTAACGAGAGGAAGAAGAAGAAAAGCAAATACACAATGATATATAATGCCTTCATCATCAAAAAGTTACATTCAACAATATAAGCGACCACTACATACAACTATCATAAATGATGTTATCAATTTATATCAGCAGTCTAGTAGGGACACTCTCAAAGCCTGTTGGGAGAGTTGCTCTAAAAATACACTGGTAGGAAGGATCCAAGTCTTTATCCATCTTTTCTCCCTTTTAAAATTGTCATTCGATGCTTCGCTGAAACTGCAAAATCCATCAAATGACAATTTTTTTCTTTTTATTAATTAACATTAGGTCTGGTCTTCTGGCTGATCCAATTTTGCGTCACATTTTCTAAGTAATTTTCATGGTTGAATTTTAAACTCTTGCGCAATTCCCAGTGGATCGACTTTTGCACCCTTCAATCGTCTGGTCTTCAGTTCATACTCTCGTCGCAAGCGTTCTCGTTCAGACTGACACGGACAACCGGCCCTCCCAACAGAAAACAGTAATTCGCCCCCTCTCAGAGAGAAACTACCTCGGCATTTATTGCTCCTCACCCACCGAACCACTCCAACCGACAGAAGTGATAGGATGCTTACCAAGTGTCCCTATTTAGAACCTCCGGGTTTAATCTCAGTACTCTCACGACACTCCACCTGATCTCATAATGACAAAAGTTGCAGCTTTCGTCGAGTCCGACCCCGTTGTTCTCATCCTCTGTCCCGTTAATGGTCTCTATCCCTATCAGTGCTGGCTTGTTCCCCTCGTCTCTAGTCCGACGCAAACACTCACTAGTCTCTCGTCCGACGCAAACGCTCACAAATCTCTAGTTCCACACAGCGACCACGATACTTCTTTCCGTCCTGAGACTTTTCATTTTGGCAATTTCGACCTTATTAAGCTGGTTCCTGTCTACCGGGCTGCCCCTGTCTCGACTGGTCTGTTCCCGGATGTGATTCTAGATATAACGATGACAGTTAGCAACGCGTTCCTTTTAGGACAATCCTCCAATGAAAGTCTTTTCACAGTGACTACGATACATCGGAGAAAAACCAAAGTATGAACGATTGGAGGGAATCCTTGAGTTTATTGAGAACTCTTTGCAGCGTGGTTTTTCCTGTTGTCCTCTTGTACTTTATGGCCAGTGATAAAAACTATCTCTTTCTTGATCCTGTCTGATGAAAAACTCAAACACTGATGTCTCTGGCTATGGACCTGACTGACTTGGTGAGAACTGAAAATCACAGCCTTGATCTCACCAATAAATTAGTAAATTCTTCTCTTATCAGAACCATCAGAGTGAGGCTTCCTAGCTGCTTACCATCGTAATCTTCATTGGTATCATCCAACTGTTTTCGAATCACGACGACTGCCTTCAGATTGACAGGCAAACACTCTGAAATGTTCGTATTGGAACTTTCGGCGTGAATGATAAGCAGTACAGAATGCTTACAGATTTATAGAGGGGTGAATTTAGTCATGGTACTGCGTTCCTCGCTGATATTAACCTTCTGATTCTAGTTTGGTGTACAGTAGACAAAACCTGAAATAAATCATGTGCCTGTGCTAAATTATAAATTCAAAATGGTGAAAAATTTATCCATCGCACTATATATATATGAATAATTGGATACCTATGTTTAGATATAAATTCACTTCGGCATTTTTTCATCTTATTTCCCCTAATCCGAGGATTTTCTTATTGCTTTGATTTTCCCGTCCCACTGAATTTTGTTTTTCAAATTTTCCGTGTTTAATAAATACGTCAGCTCACGGGCACACGCACAATTTTACGAAATATCGTGATTCGAAACCTGACTGTCAAGCTGACAGGCGAGGACCGTAACCCTTACACCTAGCGGACTTTCTTTAGATGTTTCGTTTTGTTTAGAAGTAGGTTTCTATTCCTCTTATAGTGACTTCTTCTACACGACAGTATGAGAAGTAAATACACAAGCGATGCGTTTATGATATGTTTTTTTTTTAGCCGAACATTTTTGGGAGTATATGTGCTTAATTGAAGTCGTACCTAATTTTGAAAGTTAATTAATTAATAATTAATTAATTAGGCGGGCATACCTATTTAAATGTAAGGCTAAACAAATCGAGAAAAATCAACTAAAAAAACCCATATCATAAACACCTCGCTTGTGTATTTACTTCTCATACTGTCGTGTAGAAGAAGTCACTATGCCAACAAAGAAGCAACAACAACAATATATATATATATATATATATATATATATATATATATATGTTGAAAAGAGAAAGTCAGGAAAGAAAGTATTGAATGGATAAAATATGATATTTTAATTAATTTAACTTGCATGTGTTTCGGTCAGGAGTTTTTCCATGTATACATTATTCTATCTATTATTATTTTTAATAACAAAATGAAATGAAATAATAATAATAGAAAAAATGTAGAAATGTTCCGCACACAAAGAAATATCGACCTTCCTCAGAGTAACTCCTTATTTTTTTTAATTAAAATTCGTTGGAACGCGGATAATTTTTGAAATGTTCGAAAAAATAACTTTTTTAAAAATCACGTGAAGAAAGTGTTCAACGCGGTGGAGAAGACAGTTATAATGACGTCATTTTATACTGACGGATTTTGAAACGGAGAAAAGATGGCTGGAACAAAGTCATGTGGAATTTTGATTTTCAAAGCATGAGGGTTTTTTTTAAAAATAGAAATTATAAGTATGTGTGATATATTGGAGGTTCATTTATTAATTTTTTAATAATATATATATATATATATATATATATATATATATATATATATATATATATATGTAGAAAGTTTGTAGAAAAACAACAAGATGTTAAAGGTTTTGCTGACAAAAATCTGTTTCGACATTGCAACATTGTAAACGGAAAGACGAAATAAATATATCATTAATCACGAGGCATAGAACGCTCTCGACCAGTACCGGAATTTTAATGATCTCTTCATATGGTCGAAACAGATTTCTGTCAGCAAAACTTTTAACATCTTGTTTTTTCTACAAACTTTCTGCACATATTGTCGGATTCATATCCATTTTACCTTTCATATATATATATATATATATATATATATATATATATATATATATATATATATATATATATATATGTGTGTGTGTGTGTGTGTGTGTGTGTGTGTATTCACTTGATTTGAAAATCGCATCGGCGAGAAAAAGTTCTTGCATGCAAGTATCATACTTGCATGCATGAAAACAATACTTACAGACAACAACAAAACCACACGGATCAAATGGCATCATAACAGTACGACTCTGATTCAGTTGATATCTTATTATAATGGATATTGTGTGTTTTTCTGTCTGTAACCGAAACTATATTCCTACTCAAGTCACAATTCCCTTAGTTATTTACATCACATTCTCCATGATTTTATTTTTATCTAAACCTCAATTATTAATAAAATTGTCTTACATTATTAATACTGTTAACTATGTCTACGTACTGATAACATGCAATTATATTTATATATACAAAAAAATAGCGGTTTACAGTGTGAACGGAAAGGTTAATTTGCATATTAATATTAAAAAATCGAATTTAATAAATATGTGCTTAGTATTATTGATTTCTAACTGTTTGGTTTTATTTTAATGAATATAAGCAAAAATCTCTTCAATGAATCTTAAATGAAATCCATTAACAAGATAAATAACTGTCATTTTTATTCTTACTTCCTCTTATAACTAAATACTTAAATTAGAAAAAAATAAAAATGAAAGACGACAGTGATGGAAGAGTAAGTTTCAGTTGTTCCATTTTTTATTATACTCCCTCTGTTTCAAATCTTTATTATACTCCCTCTGTTTCAAATCTTTTTATCTGTATTCTTATTTAGTTTCATTAGCCTTTCTAATTTAATACAATATTTTATTACATTAAAACTTAAATACTTGCACCCGGAGGGTGAATATATTTGCTAGTATACATAACAAAGATAATCAATAGTTTCATAGACCCAACACAAATAGGAATTTTTAGAGATGATGGTTTAGTTTTAATCCCTAATAAGTAAAGTAAAGTCGTCGGGGCGGCCTAATGTCGGTATCAGCCATGCAGCGAGGGAGTCTATCCCCTTTTCACTAGCGCTAGACCAAGGAGATTATTTTTAGCATCTGAGGTGGAGCGCCACACCTACCATCAACTCCTTACTTTACCGCACAGATCCCTGTGCTACTCATAACGCTGAGTTGGCGAGGACCGGTATCGAACAGGAACCTTGTGGTTTCTAGCCGAACGCTCTACCGACTGAGCTAAAAGGGTCAATCATCATGGAAAATACAAAAGAAATAATAAAACATTATTTAATCTAGGTTATAAAATAAGCATATTATCCAAATGTAAAATAGTATCTTTTTTTTAGATTTAACACTCAAGATAGCTAATAACACTTTTAAATCAAACATCATTATAGATCACGCTAAACAGATAAAGATATGCACAATGCAATCAATACTAGAATTCATAAATCATCAAAACAAAAATATTCAATGAAAATAAAATTAAATAATGAAGCACTCCAAAACAGTGGGTTCACGCACGAATAAGATTATCAAGAAACCCTAAAAATCGAACTAATAAATCTAGAAAGAGAAAACGTAAATAATATTGTTCAACCCCACTTACGTTCTTGTTCATTGTAATATATACTGTTATTATCATATGATATGCCACGTGATCATAATAGCAGTATATATTACAATGTTCACGATACACAATAATAATAATAATAATAATAATAATAATAATAATAATAATAATAATAATTGTAGGCAGCAATGGTAATATTTATTTTAAAGGTTTTCAATTTATTTCCATTGAATCAGTTTGATTGAAACGATTCAGTAAGTAAAACAAATCGTTGATTAATAAGTCAACACAGAAAATTTATCTCTGTAAGTTAGGGGGTGACTGGAGAGTCAAAGTGAGTTAAATGTCTCAATCGCAGGAGGAGGAGATAATCAAGATATACATAGAGAGGGTGAAAGTAACATGCAGAATGTGAGTGAGAGACGCGTCAGTTTTTTACTTAATTGCTGATTACAACTAATTAGAACCAATGAAAATGGAATTTTTTCAAACATAACTCAATCCCAAAAGCAAGGTATATTTTAGTATGGATTTTGTGTCATTAAACTATACAGGAAAAAGACTTTAGCAAATAAAATGCGATTCTCTCATCTTTTGTATAATATATATATATATATATATATATATATATATATATATATATATATATATGTGTGTGTGTGTGTGTGTGTGTGTGTGTGTAATATTGTAAAAAATTGAAAAAAAAAAAACACGTTTATAAACGAATGATGTTTATTTTGCCTGAGAGAGAGAGAGAGAGAGAGAGAGAGAGGAGAGAGAGAGAGAGAGAGAGAGAAGAGAGAGAGAAGACGGAATTAAATGTATACGGTAATATACACAAAATTTAATACATTTACTAATTATCCATTTTTTAATTGTACACTTCAATCTCAAAGCCGATGTTTCAATTCGGCCTAATTCCCCAATCCGACATATTTCTTTATTCATTCCGTTTTATCACTAAGATAATGTTGACTCATAACTTATTGCTGGCATAAATTTGACTTAGAAATAAATAAACGAAATAAAATAAACTTATTATAATATTATAATATCATAGTTATAGTTTTCTATAGGTGCGTCTCTTGGTTTGAGAATCCCATTGTCGTGAAGTTACAGAACTCTGGTGAGTTTGTGCCCACACTTTCCTAACTTATATATATATATATATATATATATCTGCGTGTGTGTGTGTGTGTGTGCGATTTTCTATATTGGAGGAAGGAAAATAAAGTGTCTGATTATATTTGAATAGCTACATTCATAATTACTATATATCATTTTCTCGATTTGTTTAGCCTTACATTTGAACATATATGCCCGCCTAAATTCATTAATTATTAACTAATTAATTTTCAAAATTAGGTATGACTTCAGTTAAGAACATATCCTCCAAATATATATATATATATAATATATATATATATATATATATATATATATATATGAAGATAGGAGGGTTGGAGTAAAATCCAACAGTATGTGGTGAGGTAAAAGTGGTGTAATTGAGGGGTAGGGAGGTTAGACATGATTTGATTGAACAGAGAATAACATCATATAAAGTGGAAGGAAAGTTCAGATATTCTTATAATATCTTAAGTCTCAGATATTCCCCTATCTCTTATCTTAATATATATAAATTATAATTATTATCTTACTTATAAACTTAGTCTTATGGTATGGTGAATGTAAATATCATATACACATGCACACACACACACACACACACACACACACACACACACACAGATATATGAATATATATATACATATGTGTGTGTGTGTGTTGTGTGTGTGTGTGTGTGTGTGTGTGGTGGTTCAAGCATTGAATGTAGATAAGAAAAAAAGAAGAAAAGAAAACAACAAATTTAGCTACATTATTAGAGCCGCTCCTACGTTATTCTGAATCGGCGGCACAATTCTATCTAAATATTTTCAGCAAAATATATCAATGCTTTTTGTCTGCTAGGGACGCGCTTACCCTGGCATCCGGAAATCTACTTCCTGGGGGTTAAGCACAACTCCTGCGACATGGCTACCAGTTTCATGTGGCCTAGTCATGTGAACGGGAAATACGAAAGGTCATTCTTTTACACAAGGAAAGACTCGTAGTCATATTGTTCAAACATGGCTGACTGCCATTGACCCTGAGTAAGTATATGAAAGGTACGTTTAAGGCATTGATTTTGATTTGCTTCAAAACATTCGGAGCAAGCTGATATGAAATATGGGGCTGGAATAAATAAAAATCCCTAGGTCTTGTTTGATACCCTACCCCACAGGCCTTTCTTTATTTACGATGGTTGAATCTCATCCATTCGAGATAAAGTCTGAGATATATGAAAAGCTAGGTCTTAGAAAAAGTTAAAGAAATAGAAATAATTGAATTCGGATATTATATATATATATATATATATATATATATATATATATATATATATATATAGATAGATAGATAGATAGATAGATAGATAGATACAAGGTGGCTTACCGGTGAATATGGGCACGATCGTTGGAGGTGCACAAAATCCAGGGGTTAAGTCAGCGATATAACAAATATAAAGTGCTCAATACAAAGTAGAGCAAATTTATTAAAGAAATGGATACAATAGAAACCTACTCGAGTTTTTGGATCTTCAGGGTTAAATCCACTGAATTAATCGAGGTACCGATTAATTGCAGCCGATTACACGTGTGTTCATTGATCACACGTGTAATCGGCTGCAATTAATCGGTACCTCGATTAATTCAGTGGATTTAACCCTGAAGATCCTAATGGTGAAAGTCGAGTAGGTTTCTATTGTATCCATTCTTTAATATATATATATATATATAATATATATATATATATATATATATATATATATATATATAGAGAGAGAGAGAGAGAGAGAGAATCATATATTTAAGGATCTAGGTAATAGTTATTTCGTGGGAAAAAGAATCGGCAACCCGAATTAAAATCCTGAGCAATGCTGTTTGCATTTCACTTTGCGCTTATACCCTTAAAAAAGACATGAATACATCTGTTTTCCCCCACAACTATCGGTAAATAATAGTAATTTAGCCTTAGTTAGGCAACAAGTCTAGCGGAAGGAAAACTCGGAATTCAAACCAGCTTCAACTCACTTAAAATAATTGACATTGAATCACATTCTGCACGTGGTAAATACATACATACATGATATGGAGGCGCGTGGCATAATGGTTAGAGTCGTAGGAATGGATTCGACCCGAGTTCAAATCCTGGACAATGCTGTTTACATTTTACATAGTACTAATATCCATGGGAAAGTTAAGAATCCAACTATATCCCCTCCTGCTATGGTTAAATAGCAGCGCAGACTGGATCTTCACCTCTGGTTAGGCAACCTGTCTAGGAGAAGGAAAAGTCTGAATACAAACGTGTTAAACTCCGCTTAAGAAAATGACATTGTGTTGCATCCTGCTAGTGCGGAGGGTTTGGTAAATATATACATACATGATTCTAGTATAGTCATTGTATGGCATAATTTTGTAAAATAATAATTCTTGTTTGAAACTATTAAAAAAATAGCTGTAATACATATATACATACAAAATGGGATTCAAAAAATATTGAGATTAAATCTTTAAACTTGAAAATTTGAAAATTAAAAAAAAATAAATGTAGACCTGTGTACAATTCTCGATACATTTTGACGGATTAATTGATGTTAGCGGCATATCAACCCATCCAGGGTTATCTTATGCTTAGGGGTTAGCAAATCACGTGCATTGTATGTTCATATTTACATTTTCTGTGATTCTTAAGAGATCTTTAATTTTTTAAACAGATCTATCGTACTCATATATGTAACCACAGAAAGAACCAAAGCAGATACAATCACTTCGGATTAGAGTAAATCTGGCAATGAAGGGGTACGCTGCATCCTCCAGATCTCCAGATGCAGTCTAGTGACACACATTTTTGTTTTAGAGGTCTTACCATTCCGCATTGGATACAGTCAGCGTATTCTAATCACCCCTGGCAGAGCGGGATATATTTAGATACATTTTAACGAAAAGGAATTGTGAAAGTGCAACACCAGTCATAACTAACCATAACCTTCTCTTGTATACTATAAAAATGATCTCAAGTGTCACAGCTTTGCACCATTTGAACAAGTGACTGGAATAAGTCTATTTAATGCCAACGGGACTCATTTGAATAAAAAAAATCATTGTTCATTTCTGTCTTGGTAAATAATAAGGTTTCAGTCTCGGTACTGTTTTTTTTATTTTTTATAATTATAAACGTAATAATAATAAGAAAAACATCTAAAATAATGTTCACATTTTTTTTATTTCTTCGCTCCTTTGTATAAATTCTTTAAATTTTATCTTATTCTATATGTCTAATCCACACAGTGGTAAACACGGAACCATAATAATCATTGAATTATATTTAGGTAGTAAGTTCCTGTAAATCTGATTTAAGCGGTTGTCTCAGGTTCGAATCTTGCAGACTCCCTAAAAAATAAAATCAATGTACCATCTTCTTCGTGGCATAATGGTTATCGTCATAGGAAATGGAATCGGCTACCCGAGTTCTAATACTGGACAAGGATATTTGCATTTCACATAGCAGTATTAGACTTTGGGAATATATGAATCATACTATCCCCAACTATGGGTAAATAGTAGGGCAGTCTGGACTCTTTAACCTCAGTGTGATAACCGCTCTAGGAGAATAAAAAGTCTGAATTGAAATCTGTCAAACTCCGCTTAAAAAATGATCTTGTGTCGCATCCTGCTCTTGGTAAAGGGGTTGAGTAAACATATACAATGCAACGAGGATGAGCTTCGTCCTAACACGGCTACATCTCCTTAGTTTTTATACCACATTTTACAGGAAGATGAGAACACAAGAGCGAAACGTATACAATACTAATCCACGACAGAAGACTGAGATGCTTCGGACTGATTCTAGAGAGAGGCCCAAGGAGCAACATTTTGATAAACATTTTTTGCATAGTATACAATTATATTTTGTTCAGGAGGAAATTCGAGAGACAATTCCCAAACGCTAATAACTTCACATATCCAACTTAGATTATTGTTGCAGAGGACATTGTGTTCGTTTACATTTACAACTTTTTAGTTTCTTAAGAGATAATAATATATACGTGGCTATATGATATGTGTGCGTGTATTTGTGTGTGGGTGTGTGTGTGTGTGTTTGTTTGTTTGTTTGTTTGTGTATGTGTGTGTGTGTGTGTATTTCGATTATTTTGTATAGAGTTGAAAAAAGTAGACAGCGCTGATATTTGATTATCTACTAAAATCATCTTTCAACTAAATGATATTCATCATTTTTGGGCATCAAGTTATTCTTATGAAAATAGGTGCATTTATTTTTCGTTGATTATTTTTACGTGTTTTATTTCTTATCTTTTATCTCTTTCTTTATGTTCCACTCTCTCCACGTCTAATTTTCTGTTCAAACAAACGTGTTGCTATATTCAATCCATCAGCAGTTTTATTCTACGTGAAACTATTTATAACGATTACGAAAGTTTTGAAAAACAAAACAAAATTAAGTCAAAGATTGACTTACAAACAGCAGACACTAAAGCATTTCGGTTTTAATAAAACCATCAACAGGGCTTAACATAGAAATTATGCGTCATACAAAAAAGAAATTGGTGTAAAACAAGCAAAAGTACTTGAGGCTTAATTTCCGATGCTAGAAGGCTCAACTCTGCAACTGAAATGCAAGAGAAGGAGAAAAAAAATGAAACGTCACGTGGTATAAGCGTTTCCATTTAAATAGTTGATGGTGTAATTATCCCAGAACCATCAATTATTTTCAAAACATCAGCGCATTTGGGAAACTAGTCTATTTTCTATATTTTAGTGATTAAGACAAGTCTTAGGCCCCTCAGCAATTGTGCAAGCAATGTGTTTGCAGTCTACAGATGTGAATCAAGGGAAGTGTTGGACTAACACCCCAGTATAATTATCTATTAATGCAAAAGTATTTGCATCAAATGTGGCACAAAGTCTAAAATGGGGCGGGGAATGCTTGTCTTTTCTATCCTAACTTATAAATTTTCTATTCCCATTCGTGACCAAAATCATACTACAATTTTCTATTTACGCACTACTACCAATTCGCACTACAATCACCAAAACATACCAGTTGTTCTATGAAAAAACCTACACCGAAATCCGTATTTACATTGTCGTGAGGCAGAGGGAATGTTGATATTTATGTACAATTAAAAGAAATCTCAAACGAAAGAGTAAAAAAATATATATAATAAAAATAAAATGATTGTGTAGCGAGATCGAACGGCAAAACCCACAAACCTTTGATGAGCCAGCAACGGTCCGTCGTTCGAAGAGACAGCGAGTGGCATGTTGAGTGTGTGGGTGGGAGCGGAGAAGGTGAAATGTGACGTATTTAGGCGGGCACGAGACGAATTGTGAAGAGGTGAAAGCGTGAGTGTCCTTGAGGCCGCGATTTGTAGGTTGCGAGTCTCGAGGCTGGCGAGACGAGAGTTGTGACGTGTGAAAATCTCGGCCAGACCTAGTATAAAAGGAGACGTTTGGACAGAGCGGGGACGGCGGTGGAGAGTGAACACGATAAGATTAGTTTGTCAGAATTCGTCTTTCCAAGGTTGCGAAAAGAAAAGTTGCCTGTGATACGTGTTTCATGTAGAATACAGAGGTAAGAATTGAACGTTGGCATCAGATCAAAAGGCCAAGTGTTACGTTGTCTTTGGCAGAATCAAGTTATTTCGGATTTTGTTTCATTAATTTCCATAATCACGGACAGGGCCTTTGACGTTAGACTGATCCCAGAGTTCAACGGTGCTGTGACTGATATGTCGATTTTAGAATGGATCGAAAATGTCGAGTTGGTCTGCGAACTCTGTGCCATGAACAAAGTCGAGCGTGTTTTGCCGTTTGTCAGAATTCGTCTTCTCAAGGTTGCGAAAAGAAAAATTGCCTTTGATACGTGTTTCTTGTAGAATACAGAGGTGACGATTGAACGTTGGCATCAGATCAAAAGGCCAAATGTTACGTTGTCTTTGGCAGAATCAGATTGTTAGTATGGTCTCTCCTGACTTAGTAATATGGTAGAAAAAACTAGTTCACCGGTCGGAAAATACTTGGTGGAGGTTGATACAAGATTTAAAAAAATGAAAATAAAAATCAATTCCTCAGAGAACTTGAATTTATGTCATCTAATGAGGGTGGGAAGGGGATAGAAAAGGAAAAACCGTGTGGACTAAAAAAATAGAAAAAGGCTAATGAGCTTACATTTTCCGGGGAAAAATCTAATTCTGTTAAATCTAAGTCAGAAGGTTGTTTGGGTCTCTCCTGTTTATACGTTGTCATTGCATTTGGCGCAGAATATGTAGTATATGACATTAATGCTGTCGCGGGTAAGTGGAGGGGTCGAATCTTGATGTTTGTAATGTGAATGGGGATTCTGTTACATACTAGACATCTTGGTTTGTTGCATTTATGTATGTTTCTGTGTATTCTTTTTTGGGATGTTACCTAGGTTTGGTGGTTATTATTTGGCATTGATAGGGGACTTGTGTAAAGTGGATTATAATTTGGGGTCTGCTTGTAGATATTTAACTCTTTTTTAGTGTTTGGTTTAGTTTGTACACGTCTTGGCCATGGTAAAAATCATTATGGTTCAATCGTTGGGTTTCAATCCCAATCGCATTGGTGTTCTCCTTTATTATATGGTTTAGGCGTCAACAAACACGTTGTAGATGACAAAACATTGGGGGGACATAACTGATGATTTTCAACTTTTTTTTTAATATAAAAATGTTTCAACCGGAGGAATTTGGGTATTGGCATGAAAATTACTGACACCAAAAAGTAGGTTTCTAACTTTCACCAATATTTGAGCATTTAGTTTTAAAAATCGTCTAATACGAAAAATCCAAAATCATTATTTTTGATACATTTACATATGAAATTGCTTAAAAACCTTATAATTTCAGTCCTGAAAAGTTTGTCAGTTATTCTATTCAAATAGAATGAATGAAATATATCGAAAGTAACATTTGAATTGAAATTATAACCTTCAATCCACCCTAGCAGCTCAAACAAGCTGTATTATACCTCATTAATTGAGATACGGCAGTAATAATATTGCAAGATATTGTTGTAGCGTTATTTTTTCTGTTTTCAATGGAACAAAAGCAAACAAGTATGAACTCTGCTAGGAACAAATGAAGGGATGATGATTTTAATATGAGCTACCATTGTAATTTGAACACTCCTCTAAATATCTACTGGTTAATAATAGTGTGTCTTTTAAGTTACTATTTTATATAATAGTAATGCATAAAGTTATAAAAGACATGAAAAAATACATGAATGTTGTGAGAATAATAGCAACTTTTATCATGCCATCATATTAAACTTCTCTACATAAGGCCCCAAAGGAAGACCTCATTTCATGGCATAAAACTTTTGTAATGTTATCCCTGTGTCTTGCTTCAATTCCATAGACCGATTGGGAAGCTGAAGTTGTTAATTTTACTGTACTTTCGACACTTTGTGAGTGTGAAGGCAAATCAGGAAACTGTTATTTTGTCCCACCATTTAATGACTTCAGAAGTTAATAATCTGAAAATTCTTCTGTGAATCAAGGCTCATAAGCTCCATTTGGGACAGGTCGATCAATTGAGACCAATGTGCGGCATCCAAATATATTTTTGGTATTTTATAATCCTCCCCCTCTTAAAAAATCAGTTTATTGAATTGAATTAGAGATTTAACCTTACTTGTCTTAATTTTTAATTTTTATTATGAAATTGAGATATTACTTTAAAATGAAACTATAAATCGTTAAAATCATTTAATAACTTTTATCTGAATGACTTACCTAATGTCTAAAAATCTTTTTATAGCTTTGTCACTCACTGCCACTTCATGCAATACAACATATTTTCTGGTAGGAGACCAAAATCATTATGCTAAAAAGAGCCGACGTTTGGCGAAATGCAGTTGGATTGTAGAATAACAGAGGAGATGGGGTATAAGCTTAAGTAGTTTGCCTAAAGGCAGAAAAGTGGCGAAAGGCAGAGGGATCGGTGAAAGACAGGAGAAAAGATGGGTATAATCTTAACAGGGTAGGCCTAAAAGCCGAGGCTTGGCGAAATTCAGTGCAAGGGGAGAATGGCAGAGGAGACGGGTGTAAGCATAAGTCGATGGGCTAAAAGAAGTGATGTGGCAAAAGGCAGAGGGGTGGGCGAAAGACATGCGAGGTGATGGGTATAATCTTAACAGTGTAGGCTTAAAAGCCAAGTTGGCGAAATTCAGTGGGATAGGAGAATGTCAGAGGAGATGGGTGTGAGCTTAAGTGGGTGGGCTAAAAGCAGAAAAGTGGCGAAAGGCAGAGGGATGGGAAAAAGACAGAGAGGAGATGGGTATAAGCTTAACATGGTGGACCAAAAGCCGACGGTTGGCGAAATGCAGTGGGATTGGAGAAAGGCAGAGGGAGATGGGGTGTAAGCTTAAGTAGGTGGGTCAGAGATATGGCGAAATTCAGTGGGATTGGAGAATGGAAGAGAAAATGGGTGTTAAGCTTAAATAGTTTGGTTAAGGAAGTGATGTGGCGAAAGGCAGAGGGATGTTTGAAAGACAGAGAGGAGATGGGTATAAGCTTAACAGGTCAGGACTAAAAGCCGAGGCTTGACAAAATGCAAGTGGGATGGGAGAATGACAGAGGATATGGGTGTACGCTTAAAATGGTTGGGCTAAAAGAAGAGATGTGGCAAAAGGCAGAGGGATAGGCGAAAGACAGGAGAAGAGATGGGAATAAGCTTAACAAAGTAGGACTAAAAGCCGAGGCTTGGCGAAATTCACAAAGATGGGAAATGTCAGAGGAGACGGGTAAGGTTAAGTCGATGGGCTAAAAGAAAAGATGTGGCGAAAGTCAGAGGGATGGGCGAAAGCCAGGAGAAGAGATGGGAATAAGCTGAACAGGATGTGACTAAAACCCGAGGTCTGGCGTAATTCAGTGGGAGGGGAAAATGGCAGAGGAGACGGGTGTAAGCATAAGTAATTGGCCAAAAGAAGAGATGTGGCGAAAGGCAGAGGGATGGGCGAAAGACAGAAGAGGAGATGGGTATAAGCTTAACGTGTAGGCCTAAAAGCCGAGGCTTGGTGAAATTTAGTGGAAGGGGAGAATGGCAGAGACGGGTGTAAGCATAAGTCGATTGGCCAAAAGAAAAGATGTGGCGAAAGGCAGAGGGTTGGGCGAAAGACAGAAGAGGAGATGGGTATAAGCTTAACAGTGTAGGCCTAAAAGCCGAGGCTTGGTGAAATTTAGTGGAAGGGGAGAATGGCAGAGGAGACGGGTGTAAGCATAAGTCAATTGGCCAAAAGAAGAGATGTGGCGAAAGGCAGAGGGTGGGCGAAAGACAGAAAGGAGATGGGTATAAGCTTAACAGTGTAGGCCTAAAAGCGAGGATTGGTGAAATTTAGTGGAAGGGGGAAATGGCAGAGGAGACGGGTGTAAGCATAAGTCAATTGGCCAAAAGAAGAGATGTGGCGAAAGGCAGAGGGTTGGGCGAAAGACAGAAAGGAGATGGGTATAAGCTTAACAGGTAGGCCTAAAAGCCGAGGATTGGTGAAATTTAGTGGAAGGGGAGAATGGCAGAGGAGACGGGTGTAAGCATAAGTCAATTGGCCAAAAGAAGAGATGTGGCGAAAGGCAGAGGGATGGGCGAAAGACAGGAGAAGAGATGGGTATAAGCTTAACAAAGTCTAAAAGCCGAGGCTTGGCGAAAGGGGAATGGCAGAGGAGACGGGTAAGTTAAGTCGATGGGAGATGTGGCGAAAGCAGAGGGATGGGTGAAAGACAGGAGAAGAGATGGTATAAGCTAACCTAAAACCGAGGTTTGGCGAAATTGGAAAATGGCAGAGGAGACGGGTGTAAGCATAAGTGATTGGCCAAAAGAAAGATGTGGCGAAAGGCAGAGGGATGGGCGAAAGACAGAAGAGGAGATGGGTATAAGCTTAAATGTAGCCTAAAAGCCGAGGCTTGGTGAAATATAGTGGAAGGGGAGAATGGCAGAGGAGACGGGTGTAAGCATAAGTCAATTGGCCAAAAGAAGAGATGTGGCGAAAGGCAGAAGAGGAGATGGGTATAAGCTTAACAGTGTAGGCCTAAAAGCCCAAGGATTGGTGAAATTTAGTGGAAGGGGGAGAATGGCAGAGGAGACGGGTGTAAGCATAAGTCAATTGGCCAAAAGAAGAGATGTGGCGAAAGGCAGAGGGTTGGGCGAAAGACAGAAGAGGAGATGGGTATAAGCTTAACAGTGTAGGCCTAAAAGCCGAGGATTGGTGAAATTTAGTGGAAGGGGAGAATGGCAGAGGAGACGGGTGTAAGCATAAGTCAATTGGCCAAAGAAGAGATGTGGCGAAAGGCAGAGGGTTGGGCGAAAGACAGAAGAGGAGATGGGTATAAGCTTAACAGTGTAGGCCTAAAAGCCGAGGATTGGTGAAATTAGTGGAAGGGGAGAATGGCAGAGGAGACGGGTGTAAGCATAAGTCAATTGGCCAAAAGAGAGATGTGGCGAAAGGCAGAGGGTTGGGCGAAAGACAGAAGAGGAGATGGGTATAAGCTTAACAGTGTAGGCCTAAAAGCCGAGGATTGGTGAAATTTAGTGGAAGGGGAGAATGGCAGAGGAGACGGGTGTAAGCATAAGTCAATTGGCCAAAAGAAGAGATGTGGCGAAAGGCAGAGGGTTGGGCGAAAGACAGAAGAGGAGATGGGTATAAGCTTAACAGTGTAGGCCTAAAAGCCGAGGATTGGTGAAATTAGTGGAAGGGAGAATGGCAGAGGAGACGGGTGTAAGCATAAGTCAATTGGCCAAAAGAAGAGATGTGGCGAAAGGCAGAGGGATGGGCGAAAGACAGAAGAGGAGATGGGGTATAAGCTTAACAGTGTAGGCCTAAAAGCCGAGGATTGGCGAAATTCACAAGGGGAGAATGGCAGAGGAGACGGGTGTAAGCATAAGTCAATTGGCCAAAAGAAGAGATGTGGCGAAAGGCAGAGGGTTGGGCGAAAGACAGAAGAGGAGATGGGTATAAGCTTAACAGTGTAGGCCTAAAAGCCGAGGATTGGTGAAATTCAGTGAAGGGGAGAATGGCAGAGGAGACGGGTGTAAGCATAAGTCAATTGGCCAAAAGAAGAGATGTGGCGAAAGGCAGAGGGTTGGCGAAAGACAGAAGAGGAGATGGTATAAGCTTAACAGTGTAGGCCTAAAAGCCGAGGATTGGTGAAATTTAGTGGAAGGGAGAATGGCAGAGGAGACGGGTGTAAGCATAAGTCAATTGGCCAAAAGAAGAGATGTGGCGAAAGGCAGAGGGTTGGGCGAAAGACAGAAGAGGAGATGGGTATAAGCTTAACAGTGTAGGCCTAAAAGCCAAGGATTGGTGAAATTTAGTGGAAGGGGAGAATGGCAGAGGAGACGGGTGTAAGCATAAGTCAATTGGCCAAAGAGAGATGTGGCGAAAGGCAGAGGGTTGGGCGAAAGACAGAAGAGGAGATGGGTATAAGCTTAACAGTGTAGGCCTAAAAGCCGAGGATTGGTGAAATTTAGTGGAAGGGGAGAATGGCAGAGGAGACGGGTGTAAGCATAAGTCAATTGGCAAAAGAAGAGATGTGGCGAAAGGCAGAGGGTTGGGCGAAAGACAGAAGAGGAGATGGGTATAAGCTTAACAGTGTAGGCCTAAAAGCCGAGGATTGGTGAAATTCAGTGCAAGGGGAGAATGGCAGAGGAGACGGGTGTAAGCATAAGTCAATTGGCCAAAAGAGAGATGTGGCGAAAGGCAGAGGGTTGGGCGAAAGACAGAAGAGGAGATGGGTATAAGCTTAACAGTGTAGGCCTAAAAGCCAAGGATTGGTGAAATTAGTGGAAGGGGAGAATGGCAGAGGAGACGGGTGTAAGCATAAGTCAATTGGCCAAAAGAAGAGATGTGGCGAAAGGAAGAAGAGAGGAGATGGGTATAAGCTTAACAGTGTAGGCCTAAAAGCCGAGGATTGGTGAAATTCAGTGCAAGGGGAGAATGGCAGAGGAGACGGGTGTAAGCATAAGTCAATTGGCCAAAAGAAGAGATGTGGCGAAAGGCAGAGGGTTGGGCGAAAGACAGAAGAGGAGATGGGTATAAGCTTAACAGTGTAGGCCTAAAAGCCGAGGATTGGTGAAATTTAGTGGAAGGGGAGAATGGCAGAGGAGACGGGTGTAAGCATAAGTCAATTGGCCAAAGAAGAGATGTGGCGAAAGGCAGAGGGTTGGGCGAAAGACAGAAGAGGAGATGGTAAGCTTAACAGTGTAGGCCTAAAAGCCGAGGATTGGTGAAATTAGTGGAAGGGGGAAATGGCAGAGGACGGGTGTAAGCATAAGTCAATTGGCAAAAGAGATGTTTGAGCGAAAGGGCGAAAGGCGCGAAAGACAGAAGAGGAGATGGGTATAAGCTTAACAGTGTAGGCCTAAAAGCCGAGGATTGGTGAAATTTAGTGCAAGGGGAGAATGGCAGAGGAGACGGGTGTAAGCATAAGTCAATTGGCCAAAAGAAGAGATGTGGCGAAAGGCAGAGGGTTGGGCGAAAGACAGAAGAGGAGATGGGTATAAGCTTAACAGTGTAGGCCTAAAAGCCAAGGATTGGTGAAATTTAGTGGAAGGGGAGAATGGCAGAGGAGACGGGTGTAAGCATAAGTCAATTGGCCAAAAGAAGAGATGTGGCGAAAGGCAGAGGGTTGGGCGAAAGACAGAAGAGGAGATGGGTATAAGCTTAACAGTGTAGGCCTAAAAGCCGAGGATTGGTGAAATTTAGTGGAAGGGGAGAATGGCAGAGGAGACGGGTGTAAGCATAAGTCAATTGGCCAAAGAAGAGATGTGGCGAAAGGCAGAGGGTTGGGCGAAAGACAGAAGAGGAGATGGTATAAGCTTAACAGTGTAGGCCTAAAAGCCAAGGATTGGTGAAATTTAGTAAGGGGAGAATGGCAGAGGAGACGGGTGTAAGCATAAGTCAATTGGCCAAAAAGAGATGGCGAAAGGCAGAGGGTTGGGCGAAAGACAGAAGAGGAGATGGGTATAAGCTTAACAGTGTAGGCCTAAAAGCCGAGGATTGGTGAAATTCAGTGCAAGGGGAGAATGGCAGAGGAGACGGGTGTAAGCATAAGTCAATTGGCCAAAAGAGAGATGTGGCGAAAGGCAGAGGGTTGGGCGAAAGACAGAAGAGGAGATGGGTATAAGCTTAACAGTGTAGGCCTAAAAGCCAAGGATTGGTGAAATTAGTGGAAGGGGAGAATGGCAGAGGAGACGGGTGTAAGCATAAGTCAATTGGCCAAAAGAGAGATGTGGCGAAAGGCAGAGGGTTGGGCGAAAGACAGAAGAGGAGATGGGTATAAGCTTAACAGTGTAGGCCTAAAAGCCAAGGATTGGTGAAATTCAGTGGAGAATGGCAGAGGAGACGGGTGTAAGCATAAGTCAATTGGCCAAAAGAAGAGATGTGGCGAAAGGCAGAGGGTTGGGCGAAAGACAGAAGAGGAGATGGGTATAAGCTTAACAGTGTAGGCCTAAAAGCCGAGGATTGGTGAAATTAGTGGAAGGGGAGAATGGCAGAGGAGACGGGTGTAAGCATAAGTCAATTGGCCAAAAGAAGAGATGTGGCGAAAGGCAGAGGGTTGGGCGAAAGACAGAAGAGGAGATGGGTATAAGCTTAACAGTGTAGGCCTAAAAGCCGAGGATTGGTGAAATTCAGTGCAAGGGGAGAATGGCAGAGGAGACGGGTGTAAGCATAAGTCAATTGGCCAAAAGAGAGATGTGGCGAAAGGCAGAGGTTGGGCGAAAGACAGAAGAGGAGATGGGTATAAGCTTAACAGTGTAGGCCTAAAAGCCAAGGATTGGTGAAATTAGTGGAAGGGGAGAATGGCAGAGGAGACGGGTGTAAGCATAAGTCAATTGGCCAAAAGAGAGATGTGGCGAAAGGCAGAGGGTTGGGCGAAAGACAGAAGAGGAGATGGGTATAAGCTTAACAGTGTAGGCCTAAAAGCCAAGGATTGGTGAAATTAGTGGAAGGGGAGAATGGCAGAGGAGACGGGTGTAAGCATAAGTCAATTGGCCAAAAGAAGAGATGTGGCGAAAGGCAGAGGGTTGGGCGAAAGACAGAAGAGGAGATGGGTATAAGCTTAACAGTGTAGGCCTAAAAGCCGAGGATTGGTGAAATTTAGTGGAAGGGGAGAATGGCAGAGGAGACGGGTGTAAGCATAAGTCAATTGGCCAAAAGAAGAGATGTGGCGAAAGGCAGAGGGTTGGGCGAAAGACAGAAGAGGAGATGGGTATAAGCTTAACAGTGTAGGCCTAAAAGCCGAGGATTGGTGAAATTCAGTGGCAAGGGAGAATGGCAGAGGAGACGGGTGTAAGCATAAGTCAATTGGCCAAAAGAAGAGATGTGGCGAAAGGCAGAGGGATGGGCGAAAGACAGAAGAGGAGATGGTATAAGTTAACAGTGTAGGCCTAAAAGCCGAGGCTTGGCGAAATCAGTGCAGGGGAGAATGAGAGGAGACGGGTATCTCTCTTTT
>CM042145.1:66728223-66768098 GCA_023376005.1 Doryteuthis pealeii | reverse complement strand
CCGAGAGAGATTCGCTGTCGCTTCGAACGACGGACGTTGGCTAGGCTTCATAAAGGTTTGTGGTTTTGCGTTCATCTACTTACACAATCATTTTATTTTATTATTATATTTTTTACTCTTTCGTTTGAGATTTCTTTTAATTGTACATAATTCAACATTCCTCTGCTCACGACAATGTAAATACGGATTTCGGTGTAGGTTTTTTCAATAGAACAACTGGTATGTGTTGGGTGATTGTAGTGCGAATTGGTAGTAGTGCGTAAATGATAAATTGTAGTATGATTTTGGTCACGAATGGGAATAAGAAATTTTAATAAGTTTAGGATAGAAAAGACAGCATTCCCGCCCATTTTAGACTTTGTGCCACATTTGATGCAAATCCTTTTGCATTAATAGATACTTAATTACTGGAGTGTTAGTCACACTTCGCCTTGATTCACATCTGTAGACGCAAACACATTGCTTGCACAATTGCCTGGAGGGCCTAGACTTGTCTTAATCACTAAAATATAGAAATAGACTAGTTTCCGTGCGCGCTGATGTTTGAAAATAATTGATGGTTCTGGGATAATTACAAAATCCATCAACTATTTAAATGGAAACGCTTATACACGTGACGTTTCATTTTTTTTTTTTCTTCTCTCTTGCATTTCAGTTGCAGAGTTGAGCCTTCTAGCATCGGAAATTAAGCCTCAAGTACTTTTGCTTGTTTTACACCAATTTCTTTTTTGTATGACGCATAATTTCTATGTTAAGCCTGTTGATGGTTTTTATTAAAACGAAATGCTTTAGTGTCTGCTGTTTGTAAGTCAATCTTTGACTTAATTTTGTTTTTGTTTTCAAAACTTTCGTAATCGTTATAAATAGTTTCACGTAGAATAAAACTGCTGATGGATTGAATATAGCACACGTTTGTTTGAACAGAAATTAGACGTGGAGAGAGTGGAACATAAAGAAAGAGATAAAAGATAAGAAATAAACACGTAAATAATCAACGAAAAATAAATGCACCTATTTTCATAAGAATAACTTGATGCCAAAAATGATGAATATCATTTAGTTGAAAGATGATTTTAGTAGATAATCAATATCAGCGCTGTCTACTTTTTCAACTCTATACAAAATAATCGAAATAACACACACACACATACACAACAAACAAAACAAACAACAAACACAACACACACCCACACACAAATACACGCACACATATCATATAGCCACGTATAATTTTTTTTTAAATCTCTTAAGAAACTAAAAAGTTGTAAATGTAAACGAACACAATGTCCTCTGCAACAATATCTAAGTTGGATATGTGAAGTTATTAGCGTTTGGGAATTGTCTCTCGAATTTCTCCTGAACAAAATATATTGTATATATGCAAAAATGTTTATCAAAATGTTGCTCTTGGGCTCTCTCTGAATCAGTCCGAAGCATCTCAGTCTTCTGTCGTGGATTAGTATTGTATACGTTTCGCTCTTGTGTTCTCATCTTCCTGTAAAATGTGGTATAAAAACTAGGAGATAGCCGTGTTAGGACGAAGCTCATCCTCGTTGCATTGTATATGTTTACTCAACCCTTTACCAAAGAGAGGATGCGACACAAGATCATTTTTTAAGCGGAGTTTGACAGATTTCAATTCAGACTTTTTATTCTCCTAGAGCGGTTATCACACTGAGGTTAAAGAGTCCAGACTGCCCTACTATTTCCCATAGTTGGGGATAGTATGATTCATATATTCCAAAGTCTAATACTGCTATGTGAATGCAAATATCTTGTCAGTATTAGAGACTCGGGTAGCCGATTCCATTTCCTATGACGATAACCATTATGCACGAAGAAGATGGTACATTGATTTTATTTTTTAGGGAGTCTGCAAGATTCGAACCTGAGACAACGCGCTTAAATCAGATTTACAGGAACTTACTACCTAAATATAATTCAATGATTATTATGGTTCCGTGTTTACCACTGTGTGGATTAGACATATAGAATAAGATAAATTTAAAGAATTTATACAAAGGAGCGAAGAAATAAAAAAAATGTGAACATTATTTTAGATGTTTTTCTTATTATTATTACGTTTATAATTAAAAAATAAAAAAACAGTAAGAGACTGAAACTTATTATTTACCAAGAAGAAATGAACAATGATTTTTTTTATTCAAATGAGTCCCGTTGGCATTAAATAGACTTATTCCAGTCACTTGTTCAAATGGTGCAAAGCTGTGACACTTGAGATCATTTTTATAGTATACAAGAGAAGGTTATGGTTAGTTATGACTGGTGTTGCACTTTCACAATTCTTTTCGTTAAAATGTATCTAAATATATCCGCTCTGCCAGGGGTGATTAGAATACGCTGACTGTATCCAATGCGGAATGGTAAGACCTAAAAAAAAATGTGTGTCACTAGACTGCATCTGGAGATCTGGAGGATGCAGCGTACCTTTCATTGCAGATTTACTCTAATCCGAAGCGAGTATCTGCTTTGGTTATTTTATGGGTTACATTATGAGTGAAGATGTGTTTAACAAAATAAAAGATCTCTTGTATACACAGAAAATGATATGAACATACATGCACGTGATTTGCTAACCCCTAAGCAAGATTAACCTGGATGGGTTGATAATGGCCGCTAACATCAATTATCCGTCTTGTAATGAGAATTTGTACACAGGTCTACTGTTTTTTTTATTTCAAATTTTCAAGTTAAAGATTTAATCTCATATTTTTTTTGAATCCATTTTGGTATGTATATATGTATTACGCTATTTTTTTTAATAGTTTCAAACAAGAATTTTTTATTTTACAAAATTATGGCCAATACAATGATATACTAGAATCATGTATGTATATATTTACCAAACCCTCCGCACTAGCAGGATGCAAACAATGTCAATTTCTTAAGTGGATTAAACACGTTTATCAGAGTTTTTCTTCTCCTAGACAGGTTGCCTAACCGAGTGAAGATCAGTCTGCGCTGCTATCTAACGGCATAGGCAAGGAGGGATTACGTTGGATTCTTACTTTCCATGGAATATTTTTAGTACTTGTAAAATGTAAACAGCATTGTCCAGGATTTGAACTCGGGTCGAATCCATTCCTACGACTCTAACATTATGCCACGTCGCTCCATATCATGTAAATGTATGTTTTTATTTACCCAACGTGCAGATGTGATTCAATGTCATTATTTTAAGTGAGTTGAAGCTAGTTTGAATTCGAGTTTTCTTCGCTAGACGTTGTTGCCTACTAAGGCTAATTTACTACTAATTTAGCGATAGTTGTGGGGGAAAAACAGATGTAACTTCATGTCTTTTTTAAGGGTATAGCGCAAAGTGAAATGCAACTGCATTGCTCAGGATTTTAATTCGGGTTGCGATTCTTTTTCCACGAAATCCTATTACACTAGATCCTTAATATATGATTCTCTCTCTCTCTCTCTCTCTCTTCTTCTTCTTATCTCTCTCTCCTCTCTCTCTCTCTTCTCTCTCTCACACACTTTCTCTATTTCTCTCTCTCTTTGCTCTCTTCTCTCTCTATATATATATATATATTATTATTAAAGAAATGGATCAATAGAAACTTACTCGAGTTTTCACCATTAGGATTTCAGGTTTTAATCCATCTGAATTCATCCTAATGGTGAAACTCGAGTAGGTTTCCTATTGCATCATTTTTAATAAATTTGCTCTACTTTTGTATTGAGAATTTGTATTTGTTTATTCGCTGATTAACCTGGATTTTGTGCACCTCCAACGATCGTGCCCGCATATTCACTGGTAAGCACCTTGTATCTATCTATGATCTATGCTATCTATCTATCTATCTCTCTCTGCTCTCTCTCTCTCTATATATATATATATATATATATAATATATATATATATATATATATATATATGAATTCATTATTTCTATTCTTAACTTTTTCTAAGACTAGCTTTTTCTATATCTCAGACTTTATCTCGAATGGATGAGATTCATACGCAATTCGTAAATAAAGAAAGGCCTGTGGGGTAGGGTAATCCAACAAGTACCTCAGGGAATTTTTATTTATTCGAGCCCCATATTTCATATCCGCTGCTCGAATGTTTTTTGAAGCAAATCAAAAGAAGCCTTAACGTTTACCTTTCATATACTTACTCAGGGTAATGGCAGTCAGCCATGTTTGAACAATATGACTACGAGTCTTTTCCTTGTGTAAAAGAATGACTTTCGTATTTCCCGTTCACACTGACTAGGCACATGAACTGGTAGCCAATGTCGGCAGGAGTTGTGCTTAACTCCCCAGGAAGTAGATTTCCGGATGCCAGGGTAGCGCGTCCCTAGCAGCAAAAGCATTGATATATTTTGTGAAATATTTAAGATAGAATTGTGCGGCCGATTCAGAATAACGTATGGAGCGGCTCTAATAATGTAGCTAAATTTGTTGTTTTCTTTTCTTTTTTTTTTTTCTTATCTACATTCATTGCTTGAACCACCACATACACTACACCACACCAACAACACACCATATATATATATATATATATTATATATATATATATATTATATATATATATATATATATTACATATATATATATATATATATATTTAAATTAATAACAAAATGACTTAGAGATCTTGCATTAATAGACTATTTCAGGGGCTTAGACAAAAATGTCTAATTCTCCCGACTCATCAGATGCGAATGATGAAATTCTTTATTTAAGGCATTTGAACAATTTTTTTTCCCTTCCTTTTAAATTGTTCTGTCCTGTCCTGCTCAGCTGTCGAGTAAATAAAATAGGTAATAAAATACAATAGTAAACAATAATAATAAAACAAAGATATTCTGACCGCTTGTTCAGTATTTGTTAGGAGTTACTGTTAATCATTAATTCAGAATTCAGGGACCACCCCTGTTCACTTATTTAGTAGTTTATGTTTAACTTAATTATTTTATTCTTCTTTCATATCGCTCAAATATACAACCCCTACATACCTATACAAACTTATAATATACAATGCATATACATACCACACATACATACACACATACAACACACACATACACACATACACACACATATACATATATATACATATACATATTTAATATAATTAATCAATACACACTATAAAATATATACATAACACATTAATATATATAATATATAGTTAGAAAGTGTTGGCACAACTCACGCAGCGTTTCGTAATTCACGAAGACAATGGGATTCTTAAACAAAAGACGCACCGGGTTTGAAAAGTATAATATAACATTATAATATTATATAAGTTTAATTATTTTCAATTTTTATTTTTTATTTTACATTTAAGTCACAATTTATGTCCTCAATGCCAGCTAATAAGTTATGAGTCAACATTATCTTAGTGATACAATGGAATGAATAAAGAAAATGTCGGATTGGGGAATTGGCGAATTGAAACATGGCTTTCAGATTGAAGTGTTTCATTAAAAAATGGATATTTCAGTCAATGTATTAAATTTTGTGTATATTACCGTATATATTTAATTCTGTCCTTCTCTGGTTTTCTGCCCTCTCTCGTCTCTCTCTCTCTCTCTTCTCTCTCTCTCTTCCCTCTCTCTCTCTCTTTCTCTCTCTCTTCGGCAAAATAACTCATCGTTTATAAACGTGTTTTTTTTTTCAATTTTTACAATTAACCACACACACACACACACACACATATACATATATATATATATATATATATAGTATATATATATATAATATATATATAATATAATTATCCAAAAGATGGAGAATGCTTTATTTCCTAAAGGCTTTTTTTTCTGTATAGTTTAAATGACAACAAAATCCATATCAAATATACCTTGCTTTTTGGGATTGAGTTATGTTTGAAAAAATTCCATTTTTATTGGTTCTAATTAGTTGTTAATCAGCAATTAAGTAAAAAAACTGATCCGTCTCTCACTCATGAAAATACTTTTAGAAAATGTGACGCAAAATTGGATCAGCAGAAGACCAGACTAATGTTAATTAATAAAAAGAAAAAAAATTGTCATTTGAATGGATTTTGCAGTTTCAGCAAGCATCGAATGACAATCTTTAAAAGGAGAAAAGATGGATAAAGACTGGATCCTACCAGCGGATTTTTAGATCAACTCTCCCAACAGGCTTTGAGAGTTGTCCCTACTTAGACTGTCTTGATATAAATTGATAACATCATTTATGATATTGCATGTAGTGGTCGCTTATATTATTGAATGTAATTTTGATGATGAAGCATTATATATCATTGTGTATTTTGCTTTTCTTATCTTCCTCTCGTTAGCACTCACATTTACTTGTGTCTCTTTATTCCATTCCTTCTCAAATGACTAATACAGATCTAATGAGATCTTCCGTAAAAACCACTTGTAAATCAAAGTTAAATTGGTCATTCTTTGATTTTCATTGATTGTTTTTTATCTTTTTAGATTTGTTACTCCTTCTGTAATTAAACAAGAAACAACAATAAAATGTAATTAAATCTACAAAGAAAAAAAAAAATGTATCTTCAATCGTTGATTAGCCTTCAATATGCTATGCAATGTAAATGGTAAATAAAAGCTGCTAGAAGGGAATAATTGGATTTTAACGAATTCATGGGATACAACAACAACCAACAATAAAACAACAACAACAATATAATAATAAGAAGAAGAAGAAAGAAGAAGAAGCAGAAAGAAGAAGAAAGAAGAAGAAGAAGAAGAAGAGAAGAAGAATGCTGAAGAAGATGAAAGTAAAGAGAAAAAGAAATATGCAAATAATATGAAGAGAAGAAGAAGAAGAAGAAGAAGAAGAATAAGAAGAAGAAGAAGAAGAAGAAGAAGAAGAAGAAGAAGAAGAAGAAGAAGAAAGAAGAAGAAGAAGAATGCTGAAGAGATGAGTAAAGAGAAAAAGATATGCAAAATAATATGAAGAAGAAGAGAAGAAGAAGAAGAGAAGAAGAAGAAGAAGAAGAAGAAGAAGAAGAATGCTGAAGAAGATGAAGTAAGAGAAAAACAATATTCAAAATAATATAAAAAAAGAAAGAAGAAGAAAATGAAGAAGACACTACTGAATTTGTTGTGAAATAAAAAAATGTTTTTAACATCAAAAAAAAAGTTTGATTCCCTCTAGGAAGTAAAGAAATAAATGAAAACTGAAGGCCCAAAGAATAAAAGTAAACTACACAAAAATAAAGTCAGAGATTACCAACGAATAAAAAAAGCATTCACTTCCTAAACGATGAAGGGGGGGGAGAAATAAAGAAAGCTTTTTGATGGTGATGAAAAAGCATATAGTTGATCGGGATGCTGATGATTAAAACACCAACGATTATCATTAATGAAATTATCACTCTCAATAATGATGATGGTATAAATAATTATAGCCTGTATTCATAAAGAAATATTCTCCTAACATTCCACAAAACGGAATTCCAGGAATGTATGGGATATTTAAACAATCAATAATATATATATATATATATATATATATATATATATATATATATATATTCAAAATCCCGGATGTTGCATTTCACTTAACGCTAATACCCTTGGGAAGGTATGAATCCTACTCGAACATCATAGACTAACACTAAAAAAGGGCAAGAAGTAAAGAGATGCCCCGCCAAAAACGGTCATGGATCCGGACTACGCAGATTATCTGGTACTTCTTACAAATACGCTTGCACAGGCGAGTCCTTGTTATATAGTCTAGAAAGGGCAGCATGGAACATCGGCCTACACATGAACTCCAATAAAACTGAATGTAATGTTTTTTAGATGAAAGGAAATATCTCCACACTCGATGGCAAACTCCTAAACTCGGTAAAACAATTCACATACCTAAGTAATAATATCTCATCACAAAAAGCGATGTTTATGCACGCATAGGAAAGACAGGGTCTGCTATAACAGATTATCAGCCATATGGAAATCCGAACTCACTGACAAGTTAAAGCGACATTTCTTCCAAGCCATCGTTGTGTCAGTGCTACTGTACGGCTGCACCACCTGCACCCTAACGAAGCAACTGGAGAATAAACTAGATGGTAGCTGCACAAGAATGCTGCGTGCAATCTTAAACAAGACACGGAAACAACACACTACGAGAAAACAGCTGTACGGCCACCTGCCCCATATCACACAAATCATCCGTGTAAGGCGAACAAGACATACCGGACTCATAAGTGACGTTCTTCTATGGAAGCCACATGGGCACGCAAGCGTGGGCTGTCCAGCAAAGACATACATAGACCAGCTCTGCGCGGTATCCAGTATCCGCGCAGAGTATCTCTCAGGGGCAATGAATGATAGAGAACGTTGGCGAAAGATTGTTATGGACATCCGTGCTGCTGGCGTGACAGGATGATGATGATGAAGATAGATAGATAGATAGATAGATAGATAGATAGATAGATAGATATAGATATAGAGAGATTCTAATCATAAGTATTCAACTAACTGACAAAAGTTGAATATTGACTTTATGATGGGATGTGTTCTCTCTCTATTACGTTTCGTGTTGGCGATGGAGATTATAATTGTGCAGTGCAAAAGAAAACCCTAATAAGTAAACCATCCTATCTATTAAGGCTTTCATGGATGACGAAACAAAAGTCGCAGAATCCAGATATAGAACAACTGTTGACCCGGAACTCATCAAATGGACTTTCATGAAAATAAAGCTCTCTAAATGCCACAATCTATCAATATATAAAAGGAATCTGCAAAGAAATTGATTACTCGTCGATGGGACTGAAAGCCTCACAATCCGCGAAAGAATCGTTAAGAGCTTTGATCGTTGCTACTCCCTGTCTCATACTGATCGACATCGCTGGCAGGATTTAAGCAAAAAGCTAAAGGATTGATTACGCTCTATTATAAATGTGACATTCGTTAACAAAGACATATTACAATGGATTCATTTTGGGTTGATTCCTAAATAATCATGGCCAATGCAAATATATGTGGTATCATGTACAAAAGTTGAAACAATAGAACGTTTAATCTGAATGTATAAGAAAAATTATTGGAAGTACCGACTTCCTTAAACGTGGTACTATAATGTTCTGTTACGAAGCTAAAACTTCCGACGTTATCACTTGTGGGGAAATATAAATTAGGTAAGTTGCGACTTTTCCATGTGCTCATGACCGACTAGAGTAGAACTCCCTGCCTGCCGTAATATCTGGTGGGCAATGGAAGGCAAAAAAGTTGTAGAAAATGCAGAACTGGCCCGCAAGAGGAAATAAATAATTGGCTGTATGGTAATGGGAAGAGCAGGTCTAGGTCTTCACCCTCATAATCCACACATATAAAGGGAAAATTTTCAGAAGACATTTATCATCTTGAGGAAGTGAAACCATATTGTTACAACTGAAGGACAACATAAACAGAGCACATGGACCAAGGGGAAGAGTGCAAAAAACAGAACTGTCACGGGAACTGATATCTAACACATGGGACCTAAAGACTATTTTTCATCAGGAATCAGTCAACATCTTGCCAATGTCTGGGGATTGTGCAAATCCGACATATGCAGAGATTAAGGAAAAACTGAAAGCCTCAAAAATATTCTACTAGATGTGAGCATGCTCTTAGAAACTACACGTGGAGACACAATGAAATCATCGAGGTTTTTACCGATGCTTAAAAAGAATGTTTTGACTACCAATAAAGCTTTCAATAATATCGGCAAAAAAGCGATATAATTTGTTAAAGAAGGACATATTTTAAAACTTTCGCATGAAAATAGACACAGATTATTATTGGTTGATAGCAGTATACACTGGCACGTTGTATGTGATTTTTCGTTGACTCGTTTCGCTTCCGCATAAATTATGTCGTTCAGTTCGGTAATGTTGTTTGTTGGATTTTTTGTAATATTTCATTAACCTTTTCGGTTTCACTTTTCACTTTTTTCCAGTCCTGTTTTTTTAGAGATGGCAATGTATCCTTTGGATTTGTCATGATTGGCTTTATTAGTTCTATTTCATGTCTCTCATCTTGTGTTAGTGTTATATTTGCAATGTGTTGCGTGATGTTTTGGTTGTTAATGTGTGGTATTTCTTCTAGTTCCGAGGATACCTCTTGGGTATCTTTCTCTCTATTTACCTATCCACTAATTTCCATAATCTCGAGATCAGAAAACCAACCTTTCTCATCAAAGCCTATGGTAGTATACGAGAAAAGGTCTAAAATTAATGCCTCGAATATTTTTCAAGATCCAGGGAACACGATAGCATTGAGCAATTTTCCCGCTACAAAACTATGTTTTTGTACAAAATCTCCTCCGCTGACTGCATATTTTGATATATAGTAATACACACACATAGACACATACACACACACACACACACACACACACATATATATATATGTGTGTGTGTGTGTGTGTGTGTGTTTGTGTGTACCATTTTGTCACAGTAGCGATAATTGTGCAATTCACAGATTGTATATGTTACCTGTTGTTCCTACGTGGTTTGCTAAGTAACAAGAATTTTTCTAGTATTAACCTGATCGTAATTTGAGTCATTCCTTAAATGCTTTGAACATATGTAGACACTATAGAGCAGTGTTTTAAACGAATAGCTACCCAAACCCTCTGCTATCCACAAACCATAACTTTATATAAATCATAAACTCTTTTAGAAGGCAATACGGACCCTGTTGTAAAAATGTGCTGTATAAAAATCATGGTTACTACAACGATTTTCTAAATCAAATATCGATATATTCAGCAGATGTATGATAAATTCATTATCCTTATAAACATCATACAGAATTATTTTACTTAGACCCAATACCACATAAGCTTCCCACTTAGCAACGATAGATGGTGCAAGCAATAGATACATGCGACTACTACTAACCTTAATTTATTAAATTTAAAAATCAAAAGATATTTTCTCCCCTTAACTGTACTTTCTAGATGCAATACACATTCTCTCATTGTATCATTTCACCCTCTAAACGCACCTGTGCCATTTTTTTTATGTGTGAAAACAGGTAAATCATTTTTTAAACGTCAGTAACAGGAATTATCTAGCACAGTAGGATGTGCCGAAATCACCAGATTTTATCGGTCATCTAATTTGGTCGCAGCGAGAGAAGGTGTTTGGTGTTCTTAGAATCCCATTAAAAGTAGCTAGATTTTTCATATCGCTCTATTTGGTGGCTGGGAGACATTTGTCATATAAATTGAAAAACGCGCAGATAATAGGTATTGACAAGCAAGAAACGCACATGGCGTTCAAACAAATGGTTACAAACGCTCGACTAAAATAAGAGTGTTCTTATTTCAATACACGAAACAATTTGGAAAGATATATCAATCTTGATAATTTATATATTTACCATCCTCCTTTTGAAAATCATTAATGGACCCAGAAATATTTGCGCTTCTTCAAATACTCTTCGTTTTATAAGTTGATATTCATGTTTTGATAAAGTACAGTTCATATGGATTTGAACAAGCACTATACATATTGTTATGTGTTATTACGATAAGGGGCCACCCAACGTTGCCTGGGTAGAGGGAATTACATAACATCTAACGATATCTTATTATAATAGAGATTGTGTGTTTTTCTGTCTGTAAACGAAACTATATTACTACTCAAGTCGCAATTTCCTTTAGTTATTGACATCACATTCTCAATGATTTTATTTTTATTTTAACCTCAATTATTAATAAAATTGTTTTACATTATTAATACTGTTAACCATGTCTACATCTTAACAATATGCAATTATATTTATATATACAACAAAATAGCAGTTTACAGTGTGAACGGGAAGGCTAATTTGCATATTGATATTAAAAATGTGATTTTAATAAATATGTGCTTAATATTATTGATTTCTAAGTGTTTGGTTTTATTTTAATGAATATAAGCAAAAATCTCTTCAATGAATCTTAAATGAAATCCATTAACAAGAAAAATAACTATCATTTTATTCTTTACTTCTTCTTTTAACTAAATACTTAAATTAGAAAAAATAACAATGAAAGACGAGAGTGATGGAAGAGTAAGTTTCAGTTGTTCGATTTTTCGATTATACCCCCCTCTGTTTCAAATCTTTTTATCTGCATTCTTATTTAGTTTCAATAGCCTTTCTAATTTAATATTTTATTACATTAAAACTTAAAAACTTGCACCCTACGGAGGGTGCATATATTTGCTAGTAGTAATAATTGTGTTCTATGATGCAGGTTGTTTCATAGAATTATTTTCAGTAATCAAAAATAGGTAATTAAAAGATGTTCGATTAAAAATTTCAAAAAGATTACTTATATGTTCGTGGAATATCTGATTGTTTTAAAGCTACTTGAAAATTCCAAGGCAAAAATATTCATGGAGTTTTTTTTCTGACGTTTTTTTAATTGGGGACGAAAACCACACATGTACATTTTTCATAATGCTAATCTGTCGTCTGCTATCAGGATATATAATCCCGGCTTTTCTTGTTATATTGGGGAAAACTGTTACGGCGTAATGGATATGTGCAAACTTTAAATATTCTAATTCAATAATTTGATTATTTAAAAAGATAAGACATAAAATGAGGCGATTAGTTCAATTAATATATTTCAACGCAAAGAAAAACATACAAAAAAGGAAATACATAAATAAAATAATTGAATTAAAATAAAACGCCGTATTCAAATTTAAATTAACTATTTAATGTTTTTTTGTATAATGTAACATTTAATAAATATTTATTAAAATACATTAATTCAAACCGTAACTGATCGAATATGTTTTTATTTATTCAAATTCAAATCATTTCTCTATGTTATTTCTAAATAAAAATTGTACAGACCTGACACCACCCTGAAAAAAATTAATGCCTTCTAAGGTCTAAAAGGCAAATTAAGATATGTTTAAAACAATTTTGAATTTGTTTAAAAGTTAAATATCAAATTACAATATTCATTTTTATGTATGTATCTTCAAAAGTTAAATAAATTGGTTACTTCTTAAACCATGCATTAAATAGTTTATAATGAATCAAATTAAATAAACGATTTTGCAATTAAATATTTACTACAGTTTTGAACCCTTAAAACTTAATTGTTAATTTTTATCTTTTAATGTGTTACTAATTTCGTGCAATATTTTTCAATATGAAAAATTAATACCCCAATATGTTGTTTTTTTAATTTAACATTTGTATATGTAATACTTCGATATTCAAAAGAAACTCAATAAGTGAAAATATGAATCTTTTTTTTATTTCATGTGAAGTCTTTTACATAATTATTAGAAACCTAAAATTTATGGCAATAGTGTAGAAATCAAAATGGCCGTTATAAGCTACAGCCCACGGCCTTGAAGGAAACCAGACCCGAAGTCCCCAAGAAAGTCCAGACCTTAGAAGAGACCAGACCAAGATATACGATCAGAAAAGCAAAGCCGACCAGAAGAAAATACGACCAGAAGTAAGAAGTAAGAAAGGGTATACAACAGTCTTTTATAAAACTATGTCTCACATTGTGATCCTAACGAGGCTGAGAGAAAGATTCTGACGAGTAAGACCCAACTTGCCAATCGGCAATGTCTTCCTTCTGCATGATAATGCTCAACCACATGCAAGCATCAGCACAAGGAAGAAAATCGCCTCATTCGGTTGGAAACTTTACCTCGTACTCCATATTCACCAGATTTAGCACCTTCAGATTATCATTTCTTCGGTCCCAGGACAGAGGCTTTGAGAAGTAAACATTATTCCATCGACGAGGAAGTAAATTTAGGAGTGAATAATTGGCCCAAAGAACAGTCAACATAATTTCACGGGGTAAGGGTTCATGCTCTTTTGAAGGCAGAACATTGCTATTGAGAGAAACGGTGACTATGTGGAGAAGTAGGGATGTGATCCACAGAGGAACAGCTTCATTTTGATGTATGATTCATGTTCCTGTGTTGGTAATTATACATGTCCTAAACAAAATGGCAATACTTTTTTACCCAGGTAAAGGTCTGGTAGAAAAATCGGAATAAATAACAAGTTTTGCGTCCGCTTGTTGGTGCCAACAAGTATTGACACACACACGCACACACATACACACACACACACACACACACACATACACACACACATATATATATATATATGTGTGTGTGTGTGTGAATAAAAAGGCCTTAAATACCATGGGTATCATGGTTATGGACCATTTCCACTCGTGGGTATCTAGGGCCCACGGAGCTTCTTCAGACCACATATATCTTTTATTTAGACAGGCACATGGCCAAATTCATTTCATATTCATACATTTCTCCCCGCCACCAGGGGCGATATTATTGTATTTTTTCTTTTCGAGTGTCTTTTTTGATTGGTAGAATTTTTCCCTCCTTACTATATATATATATATATATATATATATTAAACCATATATATATATATATATATATATATATATATATATATATATATATATATATATATATATTTATATATATATACTAACAATCGATTTAATGTTTCAAGGAGTTTAAGTAATGAGTACTTAATAAATTTTCAAAAACATACTTATAATAATATTAAATATCTCTATCAATAGTCCAAACGACAGACTAAGGAATATGCTCACGAAAACGTATTACTAGCAGTACATAACTATTGAAAATACGGGTCCTAAAGCAGTTAATATAAAAAAGATAAAACATGCATATACTGTCACTTCTATCAAACTTAACTTATATTATTATTAGTATTACTAGCAAATATATGCACCCTCGGGTGCAAGTATTTAAGTTTTAATATAATAAATATCATGTTAAATTAGAAAGGCTAATGAAACTGAATAAGAATTCAGATAAAAATTTGGAACAGAGGGTATAATCGGAAAATAGAACAACTTTAAACTAACTCTTCCATCATTTTCCATTACTCCCGTCTTTCAGTGGTAAATTTTCCTAATTTAACTATCTAGTTAAAATAGGAAGTAAAGAATAATATTACAGTTATTTCTTCTTGATAATGGATTTCTTTTAAGATTTATCCCCGAATTTTTGCTCATATTCAATAAGATAAAACCAAACAATTAGAAATCAATAATACTAAGCATATATTTATTAAAATCAAATATTTAAGATCAATATGCAAATTAACCTTCCCATTCACACTGTAAACCGCTATTTTGTTGTATATATAAATACAATTGCATGTTATTAGTATGTAGATATTGTTAACAGTCTTAATTATTTAAAAAATGTTATTAATAATTGAGGTTTAAATAAATAAAAAAAGAATCATGGAGAATGTGGTGTAAATAACAAAGGGAATTGTGACTTGTATAGTAATATAGTTTCGGTTACATGCAGACAAACCCACAATCTCCATTATAATAAGATTATGATTAATTGTAGAATAATTCCTAATATAAATTTAAAAAAACATTACAAGGTGTTTGTTATAATAAAATTAATATTTTGGGCATACAGAGATTTGGTTAATTAAGGGAATACAGACATTTGGTGAATCATGCCCTCAACATTTCATAGAATTTAACACGAGATTCGCGAGTCAGTCATTGACTATGTTATCATTGTAATTGCGTTTTAACTAAGACTATAATGACAATGCAGACAACCCAGTGGACCAATATTGATTTAAAACTGTTAAAATCAAAGAGATATAGCACTTTGGGTAAGCATCCGAAAATAACGTATCAAGTAATTACATTCATAATTATGCTGCGTATAAAAATAATAAAGATGTAGATATCATAACCGACCATTGATGTAATAACTACATATATCGAGTATCGCCCATAAACAAATGCTTCTTTTCGTCCTGGCCATGGAACTCATATTACGAGGTGCAACGAACAGGAGGAAAGGTGTGATGACAAAAGAACAGCTGATTCTTCCAGAGCTTTTATGAATGATATCACCATTCCCGTCTTGTCCAAAATCGCTGCTGATGACCTACTACAAAGATACCATGATCTTTTCACATGGGCGAGAATGAATGCTAAGCCAAAGAAAAGTCAGTCTATTTTTAGTCAGAGGATCTTCCATGGAGATCCATTTCAAAATTGGGGGTGATATTATCGCCACAGTTAGGGAGAAAACGATAAGGAGCCGCAGACGTCTTTATTCAATCCCAACATCGGGGTACAGAGGTCCAGAAAGTAGCTATGATGGGCCTGAAATCAATCGACAAACCTTGTCAATTTTTGAACGGGCAGCGAGAAACATCTTTTCAATTTATAGAAGTAGTAAGAAATGATGCAAACCAATATGTTTTTATTTGCTTATTGTTATTGGTGATATAACCTATTGATATAAATGGAATGCGCCGACGGCTACTATTAGTAATAGGAACAATTGTGGCTTGAGACGAAGCAAATGCGAGTCAGCTCGTAACTGTATTGGTCGGACGCAATCTCCACTTTCTTTGCTGTAAATTTCCACTCCTTTTTGTTCAATACATTTGTATACATTTACCAGTCGTTTCTCTTATTTTGTACCCTTAAAACCCAACAACACTTATCATATCTAAATATGTTAATATCAGTATTTTCACATATCTAACAATTTATCCCCTGAATATTTACTATATTTTTTCTTTTCTTTTTTGCTGTTGCTGTTGTAATAATCCGTTTCTTCTTCGTTCACCTGTATCTATCTACTAGATTACTTCTTGTCCAATAAATCTATCGATGTCTGTCTATATATTAATCCCCTTCTACCTATCTGATAACCCAGTTCAATTTCATGTGCTTGGCACGTGTTCAGATTTAGTTCGGGAAACATTCCCCATCAGTATTTATCACAAGTTGATGTATTTCAATTTAACATTTTCAGATCTGAATGCATGACTGACGCACAGTCAGCCTTACATCGAGCTAAGCGGATCAACAGAGAGACAAGAGTTCTCCTCTTGTGCTTCCACAGAGTTTCAGCTTTTAGAATCGATAGGAACAAAATATAGCACATAGAAACAAATTGAAATCAATTTTAAAACATACTTGAGAATTCATTGACAAAATCTATTGATTTGAACAACAGACTCATAGCCTTAGAATTATTTTGTTCAGTTTGAATAAGAAATGCAAAAGAAAAAGAAATACAGACATCTTTACTATGATGCGCGAAGATATTCACAAACTACACGCGAAGTTAAGATTTATTAGATGGAATATATCAAGAAGATTAAAAAATATTAAATATTCTAGAAGTTCCAAGTACATACTGGTTTTACTCAAAATTTTCCCGGGAGATTCAATACAACCACTAGCGATTTTTCCAGTAAGCCGTTAAAAAGCTGTTTGATTTAAATCATCCTAGTTTCGTACTGGGAAATGGTAGTACAAATGGTAGAAACAGTGATAGAAAGCGAAAACTAAAAAAGGAAATCTATATATGATATTTTAGATGGTATTATTTTCTTGTTCTTTATAATATTAATGTCGAAAGTTTTTTTTTATGTAAAGCTATTAAATTTGACATGAATATCTTTGTAAACCATGGAAAATTTGTAATGTAGAATTTTGTTTTGTTTCTAATGAGGAATCAGAGCTTCTTAGCAGAAATATATATGTATATATTTATATATGTATATTATTTATATATATATATATATATATATATATATATATATATATACAGACACTCACTACCTACCCTGCTTCATTTCATTTCTCCTCCCCAACACAAAACATCAAAGTTCTCCCCCCTACTCCACCACATAACTGACCCATTGACCCAGTGACCCAATGTCACTTAACTCTCCCCTCCTTTTATATTCCCCGGCATCAAACACTCTACTACTAGATCCTATACCTCTGCATTCCACCAACCCCATGTCCCATCTAGCACATAAGCCCCCTCCCTATACTCTACCTACACTTTACTCATTTCCTTAGTCTTTTTCCCCTCAACCTCCCCCCTCCTTCAAATCACACACATGTACGTATTTTTGCTTTAAATAAAGGTCATTGGGCTGAAGATGATCTTATCCTAAGATCGAAATATTCTCACTCTAAGACTTGTTTGAGTTATTATTTTTTGTCCACTAGCCTTTTACCTTACCTCATATTGTCGGTTTTACTCCAACCCTCCTATCTTCATATATATATATATATATATATATATATATATATATATATATATTCAACATCTCTACACAAGTATTATTTAAGACATCGTCAATTTCTTAAGCGGGATTTAACAGATTTAAATTCAGAGTTTTCATTCTCCTAGACTGGTTGCCTAACCAGTGTTAAAGATTCCAGTCTGCTCTACTATTTAACCGTAGCCATGTTGTTTTATGTTTACATGGGTTTAAGATTTCTGTTCTTTGGTTTAATAGCTCGCTTGTCTTTTTATAATTAACTATTGCGAGTTTTTCCTCCATGCAAAGTCGGCAAAATTTGTCTCCTGCCTTGTATTTATTGCATTTCTTTATTATTTCCCATTTTAAGATGGGTCTATTCCTTGGTTTTTATTTTATTTTCCACACATAATTGGATAGGCTCGTGTTTTGTGGTTATAATATCTCATTTTAAAAGCTCCCTTTGTGGATCCTAAGTATACTTTGTTGTCACTGATATTCTTATTTTTATCGTTTGGTTTATTGGTATATACTTCCACTTTATATATTACACACTCCTGTTGACATTTGCCTTTTAAGGGACATTCTCCCTTATTGATACAGTTACAATTAGGATGTTTGTTGTTGAGGTCTTGTTGATTTTCTTGCAGTTATTTTTATTAATTAATTTCCCTACGTTGGGCATGCAACTATAGCTAAGTTTGACTATTTTTATTAAAGATTTTATGTAATATGTTAGAGAGTGCTTAGGAAGTGTTTTTTTTTAATTTTCCACACATAATTGGATAGGCTCGTAATTCTTTTTTTTTTTTTTTTTGCCGACTTTGCATGGAGGAAAAACTCGTAATAGTTAATTATAAAAAGACAAGCGAGCTACTAAACCAAAGAACAGAAATCTTAAACCCATGTAAACATTAAAAAGGAATGGCTCCTTAGCCAATAAAGATAGTGAATAAAAATAAAATAAAATAAAAACCAAAAAATAATTGTAACAAAAACATTCTTACGAATTTTGAATTTTTTAACACTTACGCTAATTTTTACCCAATTAGATTCCCGATACAGCAAAAAAAAACATTTGTGACAACCTCCTTCAGTCAGAATTATCCTGAAGAACCAGTCGGGTGAAACCTAGGTAGATAGTGCCTGACTCATGTAGGTCCTTCTAATCATGCTCTACTTAATGTATTGATCACTTTCTACATATACAACTTAGAAAACTTCCCCGGTGTTTTTTTCTTTTGGCCAATACATAAGATTCTGATGATTATTTTCAGAAAGTACGGATGTGCCGGTTTTTTCTTTTTTTTTTCCTCTAGATGTCAGTTTGAATTATTTTTTTTTTTTTAAACTGAATTACAGATCATCATGATACAAGTTATTCTCTTCCATGATTCGGGTGGGTTCCAGTCATTCTATCTGTTATATTTCTTGCATAAAACAATCGTCATTCAATATTTTAGAACATTTTTTTTAAACAGAATACTCAAATAGGACCTTTCTCACTTTCTCTCTCTCTTTCCTCTCTCTCTAACTCTCTCTCTCTCTCTCTCTCTCTCTCTCTCTCTCTCTCTCTCTCTCTCTCTCTCTCTCTCTCACATACACACACACATACACACACACTTCTTTCTTTTCACGAATTCTAAATGTAGTTCACTTTGCATCTTACAAGCGTTATTGGTTTGGTATTCTCCATTAGTAAATTACTGTTTGCTTTTATTTTCGGGGCTTTTTTCTTTTCAATTAATAAATTACTGTAGAATAATCAACAACGACATTTAAAATATTTACTTCATGTTGGTAACTGATTTAATATTTAGAATGTTAACAAAAGTTAGATTTAGAATACATCGGCTTATTCCACTGTATTCTGAATTTTAATAACTTTTAGGATCACATTTATGTATCAAATAGATATATTTTCGGTGATGTTTTAAGTATGAAAATATATATTTTGTACTATATTATGCAACATACATTTTATTTCTTTATACCTTCGTTGGTACAAAATGTATAGACACAGATCGATGAGTGGAATTATGGTGTTGTTAAATAGATGAATAAACAAGGATCATGCTAATCTCTAGAAACTTGTGATTCCTCGATCGATATTTGTTTGGTTTGGTTTGTTGGTTTGTTGGGTTTTACGGCATGTCAACCCTTTGGGTTATTTTATGCCGAATACTCCTAATGGTAAAAAAAAAGTTTAATGCTGACAAAGTTTTGAAATAATTTCATTTTTAATGGATGATACAATTTTGTTTATAAACACATGTTTTCTATTTAACCCATAGATGGGACGCTAACAGGTACTACCACTCCGGGTCAGAGTGGACCAGGGAGCAATGGTGATGAAGGGGTGCTCCACATTCCACAAACCTCCAAAACTGGAACCTCACCATCAGATAGAGTTTAACGTCATTCCCAGGACATGTAGACCCTCAGTCACCGCCTTCTAGCACCCATATGATAAAAAGGGGTTGGGGCTTGCCATAAGGGCAATAGGGTTGGGAAAATCATATAGGTGCTAGGGCTTGACGTGACCAGCCGATTGATCGAAGGGGGCCTCTCCGACCGACCGTCTAGCCAAAGTAAGGGTCTAAGTGGAGTGTTGCATGTCATTGACTGCTCATCCATCATGACTCCATCCTTAAGCATCACGGGTCGCCACCCACGGCCAACAGGTGGCCCCATTTGGGGGGGGGGGTTAACCCTCTACAGAGGTGCAGTCGGTGCATTCTAATGCCCCACCGACGGGGCGGTCGATAGCTGTATTTGATCAGTTAAAAAGGTAAATTAATAATCATTTAATTTTAACTTTACGACAACCATAAATCACAATTCAATTATCATGCAATGTGTACAGAATAACGTGGATTTTATGCACCGTAGGCAAAGTGGCTTTTTTCAAAGTGGCAATATTTTGAATTCACAGAATAAACAAAAGAAATATTTCAGATCTCTTATCAACAACTAATTTTGCTTCGCTAATTATGAGTTACAGTATATTTTATTTTTATCGTTATCGATACATTTATAATATATTGTAACACATTTTGTAAACAATAAAAATTACCTGGTATAACCACCGAAAAAAGAACTAAGAAAAGTGCTCAATACTCGTTTATTAAACCAATATATATATATATATGTGTGTGTGTGTGTGTGTGTGTGTGTGTGTGGTAAAATAAGGAATGAAAGAACAAAACCCAGACAAAAATGTTCTTTCATTCCTTATTTTACCTCATTCTGTCGGATTCATTCAAATTCCCTTTTTCCTCATATATATATATATATATATATATATATATATATATATATATATATATATATATCACTACTCCCATGTTACTCCCTCTTTCATGTCTTTAACAATCATCAGAAAGGCAGCTTTTAAGAATAGCGAATTCTACTGCAGGTGTTTAAATGACTACTTTCATAGTTAGCTTTTAAATATTTTTTCAAATAACTTTTAACTGTGTTATTTAGTCTTGCTAAGTCAACCAGTATAGGAGAAGGAAAACTCTGACTTCAGACAAGATTTACTCCGTTTAAAATTTGATCGGGTGTTGCATTCTGCCCACAGCATAGAGTTTGAGTAGATACGTACATCCCTATGTTGGTACTTGTGTAAGCTTTGTCTGTGTATGTGTTTGTTTGGCTGTTTGTTTGTGTGTGTGTGTGTGTGTGTGTGTGTGTGTGTGTGTGTGTGTGTGTGTGTGTATTTGTCTGTGGGTGTATTTGTGTGTGGGGGGGTAGAGAGAATCTGGAATTCTGCTCTAGCTTGGGGGTAAATAAGTACTCCCCACTTGATGTACGTTTTATCTGCTTTTGTTTCTTTTCTATTCACCACAAACCTATATTGCACGTTACTGTGCTCTAGGGATTCAAATTCTTATTCTATGCAAAAATGTTCTTATTTTTCCACTGTTTTTTCTTTTCCGGAAACAATTCGATTTCAATTTGATTACGGTGCAATCTTCCATAAAACATTCAAGCCTTCTATTCCGTATTAATACCACGAAAAAGATTTTGTATTCATACACAAAAAGCAGTTTCATCTCTGATGTACCGAATTTCCAAACCAATTCTTTAGAGGGGTTAGCTCAAGAAACGTGCTTTACTTTATTTGATGCTTCATTTTAATATTGTAGATAGATTTTCGATAATTGCTATCAGCTGAAGATAAAGAGAGCCTCTTATTTAGGTCAAAACTTCCCCTTTTTCTTTTTTTCCTTTTTTTGCGAGAGCTGCAATATTTATACTCCATTGTTTTTCCTCATTTTTTTTTCTTGAAATCTTTTCTAACGCACCAATCGTCAAGAATGATTTGATATTTTCTCTTCTGTGTCTTTTTGAATTTTGCATAGGATTTGATAATTCTCTGCAACAACGTTGTTTGGCAAGAATAGTTCACAAATCCAAACACCATGTTATAACCCTCCAAATATGGTAGTGAGTAGTATGGTAACTGTAAACATCTTACACACTTGAGTATCCAGTTCGAAAATGGACAACACTGGTAAAGCAAACAAACAAAAGAAAGTATGAATAATTCTTTTGAAACGGTCCAAAAATTCAAGGTAATATCAATCCTTTGCAAGTCTCTCCAGCAAACGAAATGCAATTCCTTTCCCAACCGAACACGCCACTCTCACTTCAAATAGCAGTCGTCAGATTCCACTTGCCGTCCAAATACTTTCTTCCTCACTCGTCCTGTCAGCGACAGTCCGTCTTTATTTCTGCTCGTTCGGATGCGCTTATGCAAATTCGGATATAATTTATTTGGGTCTCTACTAACAACACCTCAGCTACGAGGAGGTAGCGAGTTCGCGTATCCGTAGCCGCTCGCCACAGGCCAAACATATCCTGACGCGCTTTGTTTGTGGGGGCTGGGAATCCGCTTGTTCATAGGGCTGCCTTTCAGTCTCGTCACAATAATTAATTAATTATTGGGCAATGTTGGAAGATCGATTAAACTAAATTTGAGCTATGTCTACTATCGGCAAAGGTTAATACTATTAATAGTTATCTAACAAAACGCTGGATTTGAATTAAACAATGATGCTGCGTGCTGTTTTGAACACTTCCTGAAAAGAGCACCTCACAAACAGCAGTTGTACGGTAATCTACCTACCATCTTGCAGCCACCCAAGAAAGATGATCAATGCTGGGTGTTATTGGTGAAGTAAGAACGAACTTATACGCGACGATATGGAAATGGACTCGTCGCCCCGAGTTCAAATCCTGGACGTGGTAATTGCATTTCACTTAGCGCTAATACCCTTGGGAAAGGTATGAATCCTACTCTCCCTCCAGCTATGGGAAAATAGTAGGGCAGACTGGGCTCTTTAACCTTGGTTAGGCAACTGGTCTAGGAGAAGAAACACTATGAATTCAAACCAGTTAAACTCCGCTTAAGAAATTGACATTTTGTCGCATCCTGCTCGTGTGGAGGGGTTGGTAAATATATATATGCGACGATATCCTATAGTCATTTACTAAGCGTAGCTTAGATGCGACACAAAGCCAGAAGTATGGGGCACCTAGTGAGAATCGAACTAATTAACAATGGTCTGGTAATCTAGCTTGTTAACCATTACACTTCATGAGGTGCCCACGACGATATCCTATGAAGTCCTACATGTGGACAAACCAGTGTTGGCCAATCTGCAATAAAGATTACATTTAGGAGGCCTGAGCAGACATTTGAGCCGTTAATAAGAAGTTCCAAGAGCAATGGCCGATAGGCATGGATATCGAGAGAAAGAAAGTGAGAGGGTGAGTGGGGGAAGGAGAGAGAGAAAGGAATCTGTGTAGCTGGCACACCTTGATGATGATGATGATGATGATGAATAGTTATTGTTGATCAATTCCCGCATCAATGGAAGGGGCATTTTGAATCGGCCCTATTATTTTCATTAGGAAATTATTTATTTCTTAAGAAAGAAGGGATTTAAATTTTCTGTTAGATGAAATAAAATCTTGTTTGGTTAAAGAAAAGAAGACGTTAGTCGGAGTTTGTTGACGCTACAGAAGGTATGGGTCGAGTCTATAAAACAAAACGAAGCCTATAACCTTCTTAAAACGAAGCCTATAACCTTCTTAATTGATGATTGTCTTCAGTGCTTCTTTAGTCGAATGTTAGGACGGCGTGTGGCTCTCAATGAGCCAAGAAGACTCAACAAGTCATATGGACCCGGTGACGCGTATAAACAAGTAGGCACTGACAGCCATTTTCCCCACAGTCAACTGTTTCCTGAAACTGCTTAGACTTGAACTAACCGAGGGCTATACTTATAGAAATTCCTATCTTCATGCGTTTCCTTCTTCCATGCAAATATTAAATACATTTAAAACATATTATTCTTATCTTCTCGTCTTTTACCTAAGCTACTGTCAATGACATCAGTTCATGACTGAAATCTTTAAAAAAAAAAAACTTTCTTCCTATTTGAATATCGGGAAAACCTTCACTTTTTATTTAACTCTTATTGTAAAGTTTGCTTACCCACCAAGCTGTTAACTACCACTTAATACTATAATATCTATGTCGATAGCACATATATCTATGACTCTTCCTTGCCACCCGTCCCTATCAGCCGTCACTTCTGGAAAGTCCTCTAAATAACATCCACTATCCGTGCAAAGCTGATCCAGGTAGGTTTTTGCCAGCTGATCCACGTTTGGTGTGTCCATGTGTAGGTGCCCAGAGAACGTCACTTATGATTTAGTCTTTGTTTCTCCAGCAGTGTCAAGCATATATTTTCGTTTTATTCAGATGGTGTGTGTGATAGGAGGCAGATGGCCGTACAGCTGCTCCTTTAACACGATAAGTACTTTTGTTAGCGTCAACTAATTTTTAACAAAAGAGGAAATGTAGAAGTTGTTTCTTTTAGTTAAACTAAATGGTTTTGTTAAAATGCAATAATCAAAATATTATCTATGTTCTGATTTTGCTTGTTGTGTTATAAACACAAGTAAAATCAGAACATAGATAATATTTTGAAGGAAGAAAATGTCACAGGAGTGACCTTAGATGATAATATTATCGATCTGTCAGAAGCGCTAATACCCTTGGGAAAGGTATGAATCCTACTTTCCCTCCAGCTATGGATGAATAGTAGGGCAGACTGGGCTATTTAACCTTGGTTGGGCAACCGGTCTAGGAGAGGGAAATCTTTGAATTCAAACCTGTTGAACTCCGCTTAAGAAATTGACCTTGTGTCACATTCCGCTCGTGTGGAGGGTTTGGTAAATATATATATAAAATGGAAGGACAGCACCACTCCAGCCCTAATGGAGCTCTCAGTTTCCCAGATTTGTACAATGATTTTGTGAAGGACTGGGACCAAAAGTTTGGAGGAATATTTTAAAATCTCATCAGGGAGATTGTCTTCACCGGCGGCTTTATTATTTTTTTAGCTTGTGAATAATAAAGCCGTTAGCAATTTTATCAACAGTTGGTGGGGAGGTGTCACATTCGTAGGCACAAGTTGGAATCCCCTCAGAGAGTAAAGAGAGCTGAGGATAATTATTAAGTAGTAAAGCGAAGTGATCAATCCATCATTGTATGCGATCGTCAAGAATGGTGATGGGTTCACTTTGCTGGTTGAGAATGGCTTCACTACTAGTCGCAGAAGATGATTTTGTACCGGAACAAAGCAGGTTGTACAGCTTCCTCGAGTCAACCACTGATGATGCATGCCCGTGTCCTCTGCTATCTTTTCCCAATAGGCGTCTCTATCGGCTCTTGTAGATCGGGCACTCACGGCGAAGACGACAGTAGTCATCAGACCCGACAATGAGCTTGTTTGTAGCTGGGAGGTTAATAATACGGCCTGAAATCCAGTTCTTTGATCGCCTTTTAGTGGATGCAACTGCTTTGACGCTGCTTTTAAAAGATTGCCACATCTCTGCTATAGAAATCCGACTGTTGATTGACACATCTCTTCTACAGATATACGGCTACTGATGTTCAAGACAACTAAATCGGTTTGACAGCTGAATATATTGACAACGTCCTCGCAATTGAAAGTAACTGATTATATTTGTTGGATACATTAGCTGTATCCTCCAATATAGGCGAGATGGGACTCAAGATCAATTTTTAAACGAAGTACAGTCTGGACATATTCCCTTGACTGGTCGCCATTCTGTGGCTATAGATCCCTGTCTGCTCTATGGTGAGTGAAGACATGGATTCATGCCTTTTCCAAACGTATTGGGATCAAATGAAATACAAAGAACTTAGTCTAGGATTAGAACTTAACTATGATGATATCCGTTGCATAAAGCGTACTTAACAGAGACCGTAAATGTAGTGTAAAGGTTGTCTCGCTCGTCTTTCACGGTTATTTGCGAGTGTAGTGTGATTCACTGTGTGCACTGATACTATAGTTATGTTCAAGACCAGGTTTACTGGATTTCCCGTTGCGCGAGGGTGGGGCTAGAATACGCTAATTGTATCCCCATGCAAAGGGGTAAGATACTTTCAAAATAATGGTATACTGGACATGAAACTAAAATACATATAGTGGTGAGATAACATCTATGGGGCTCTGGGGTGTGTGGAGTACCCCTTTCATTGTCATTACTCTAATGTTCACACTGACCCGGAGTCGTATTACCAATTATGAGTCAAATAGATATGTTGCAAATTATTTGTATTAGACAGGAATACTTGATATCATATAATGGCGTGACAAAATATACAAAACTGTAAGTATAAACATACAATGTACGCAATTCTTCAGACATAAAATAATTCCAATGCTGAAATCAATTAATCAATTAATCAATCATGAAACTAACAGGATCCTATTTTTGTATAAGGAAATATCTTTATTATTTAATCAACTGAACTCTGTACACAAAAATACGACAATAAGTGGTCATTTGACGAGCAGGGAAATCATTATATGAGCAGAATATATATATATATATAAAAACACATACAAATTACATATTTAGAAAGACTATTTCATCTTATTTCTAAAGATATAAATATTTTAAAGATTGGACCATTAATAGGCGTGAGATTCCGAGCTGAATGGCATAGACTGCACTGCTTGTATCGCGATAATAAAAGGCAGCGTAGCTATCCGAAGCCATTTTTTTAACTCGCTGTAAAAATGATTCAATTGATAAAAACTCATACAAATTACATATTTAGAAAGATTAATTTCTTTTCTTTCTAACGATATAAAAATTGTCAAAGATTGGACCATAAATAGGTGATAAATTCTTAGCTGAACGGCTTAGACTGCAAAATTAATTCATTAAAATCAAAACTTCGCTGCTGATATCGCTGTAACAATAAGCAGGTAGAGACAATATTTTATTATCAGCAGGGGCTGGTGTACGGACAGTTCCGCAAATTGGGTGATTTGGCTTAATTAATTAATCAGTAAAAATCAATAATCAAATTTGGCGTGTTTCTTAGTTAGAAGGATATTAATGTGTATGCAAGATTTAAAATTTGAGTGACCTCCCGTTTTGGAGTTATACGTCGACACGTATATACCAAAATATCTCCTTTATATATTAGATATATATATATGTGTGTGTGTGTGTGTGTGTGTGTGTGTGTGTGTGTGTGTGTACATACATATTAGTTTGACAGGCTCCCATTTTGTTCACAAATGCATTGCACATCTCTTTTTGTCATTTATTTCTTTATTATACTCAATACCCATTACATCTATTTTTACTTTCTTTCCCTATTTCTTTCTCTTGTTGCTTTTCTTTTCTTTTTTTCAATATTATCTCCTTTCTTTTCTTTCACGTCCGTTTCTTTTATGTTCGATAAAAAGACAGCAGCTTTTCTATCGTTTTTAACCTTTTTTTATTTTCTACTTTTATTTGTTATTTTTTTATTGAGGATTTCCCTTCTGTTATTCTATCTGATGAAATTTCGCACCACATTCCTTTCGCGTCTTTGCCAATTTATTAAATCATTTAAATATCAAGAACCTCTCTTTCACTATTTCTAATTTTCCCTTGTAGTCCCCGATTCCTCCTCCATCTGCGTTTACAAAACGCCATTCTTTTGCATCTTACACATTTTCTCCATAGACATTTCTCTACTTTAAAGGAAGGTGAATATAAGATGCATTTTACCGTCACTAAGAATTCCGTAAGGATTCATACATATTACATGTACTTTCAAACTAGACTCCTTCAAAATATTCCGATCCTTTGTCTTTCTTTCTTTAGTTTTATTTATTCATTTATTTTATATTATTATTTTGTCGGTCATTTACCTTATTTCGTTCTTTCTTCCAGAATTCTATTTTTTTTTTTTGCATTTTTTAAATTCCAAAAATCCCTTAACGGAATTTGCTTTTTGATTCCTAATTTCTTGAAATGTTTTAGTCTCGTTTATTCTTTATTTTATACAAGTTGCTTATATTGCCCAAACTCTCCTTCACTTTGAACTTATTTATTTTTATCTTCCTCTTTGTATTTCCTTCACTTAGACCTTTCTTTCTTATCATTATTCATTTTATTGTAATTTTTCTTTCTTTCTTTCGTTCTTGTTATATTTATTTCTTAGTTTTCTTTCATTCTTTTCTTTCTCTCCTAATTCTTTTCTTTCTTTTCTGATATTTTTCTTTCTTTTTCTTCTTTGATCATTAATTTATTCCATTCTTTCCTGTTTTATTTATTTTTTTGTCTTTCTTTCTTTTTTATATTTTCTTTTTACTTTCTTTCTTTCTGCCTTTCTTTCTTTCTTGTTATATTTCTAATTTTACTTTTCTGTCCTTCTTTCCTGTCTTTCTTAATTTATTTATTTCTTTCCTGTTATTTTTCTTTCTTTTTCTTTCGTATTCTTTTTCTTTGATCATTTATTTATTCCATTCTTTCCTGCTATATTCCTTTTTTCTTTCTTTTTATATTTCCTTTATCCTTCCTTTCTGTTTTTCATTCTTTCTGCATTATTATATTTCTTTATTTCATTTCTCCTAGATTCTTTTCGATCTTTTCTTTTCTTCAGTTTTTTCCTTTATCGTTTTTCTTTTTTCTTTCGTTCTTTCTTTCTTTCTTTCATTTTCTTTCTTTCATTTTCTTTTATTATTTTTCTTTCATTCTTTTTTCTTTCTTTCTTTATTTTCCATTTCTTCCATTTTCCTATTATATATCTTTCTTTTTGCATTATTCTTATATTTCTATTTCTTTTTGTATTTTTACTGCTATTCCTCTTTCTTATTTCTCTCCTTATTGTTATATTTTTCTTTCTTTCTTTATCGTTATATCTCATTAAAATCCTGATTATTACCGTAACCTTGGTACCTACACATGTGCACTGTAGCAAATATATCACTAGTTACAAGTCTACAAAATGATCTGATAGGTATGCCTAGTAATGTTTTACAACATTATTTTGATCTCTACTGCTCCACAAAAAATAGACTTTATTATTTTTCAGTGACACAGAATGAGGATTAAACTCCTACTGAATTGGTTATAATCTACTATAATCATCGGGCTACAGTAACCAAACTTGCTTTTTCATTACACACACACATACACATACACAGATATATATATATATATATATATGTGTGCGTATATATATATATATATATATATATATATATATATATATATATATAATATTAATGCTTTTTCCGGGGATTATTTAATGAATAAAATAATTGATATATTTAATGTCAAATTATCCTGGCCATGTCAGCCATCCACTTCAATTTTTCTTAAATTTTGTCCGGGCGTGGATCATGATTAAGTTAGACCATCCCCAGCATTTCAGCTGCAAATTCCAAAAATTGGCGGGTTATGTCGATTTTAGCTCTCAAAATTTTTTATTGTGGGGTCACGATAATGGCGACTTTTGTATTCCATTTTTGTCTGTAAAATGAGTTCTTGAGCTTACCTACTCCTAAAAATTGATTTATAAAAGCATTTTTGTCCAAGGAATTCAGAATGCTATCAAAGAAGTCTTAAAGTCAACTAATTTTAAGTTATTGATGATTTTTCTTTATTTCTTTTTCCTAGAAGATCAGTATCCGATGTGGCATGCATCTCTGACAAATTTTTTCTATTATTATTTCACATGTCATCATCATCTTCATGTCGTGCAGCATTGTATTGAACATTATTTCTACAAAAAAAGATTACAAAGAGTCACCAAAAAAAATGAGAGCTAAAAATCGACATAACTCCGCCAATCTTTGGAATTCGAAGCTGAAATTTTTAGGATTGTCTAACTTTAACATAATCCATGGACAAAATTTCAGAAAAAATCAAAGAGAGTGGTTGACAATTTTACTTTGTCTGGATGATTTGACATAGAATTACCCGTATGGATTATTGACGAAACTGTATGAGACATTCGTGTATTTTTCTAATAGTTTTTCTACTAAAATATCGTTAATATTTTATATGTTTTCTTTCATTCAATCTTTCCTAAAAATAAGCTTGCTCGATTTGCTAAACAGAAATATAGGGCACGCTACTCAATTTTAAATGATTCAAGGATTAATTGTTTGTTTTTTGTTTTGTTTTGTTTTTTGTATGTTTTTGAAAATTTTTGCGAGGGTCCCTTATACAATGCAAGTGTAATGCTAAACTGGACCCCTTATGTTTTTGTTCATCATGTTAACTAAACTGAACATTTATCTTTTTGTTGGTGTGCCTTCAAGCCTTTCTTGTCGGACTCGGAAAGCTTCTTGAACTCGGGAAACTTCTTTTCGAACTCGAGCCCGAGAAGATTCCCAAATCCGACAAGAAATACCTGAAGAAGGGCGGAGGGCACATCGACAGAAATTTGAATGATATTTCTTTTGTTTTCGTATATAATTCTTTTCCCATCCAATAATATAATTTTATATCAATTTACGTGTTCTTATGCAAGTTAGAAATCCTTTGAAATTCAATTTCAGCAAGGTCTTTGTATTTTGATTTAATAAATGCTGCAAACATAACCTATTGATATTTGTTAACCTTAGCCTAGTCAGCTAAACTACTACTTTGTGGTTTCCCCATATAAGTGATAATGCAGGGTCAGGCAAATGATCTGGGAATAAATAACGAAACAATGATCTGACACATTTGTAGGTTTAATAAAATGCAAATAAAGTAAAGAAACAAAAAAGTGTTTTTATTTTCGAAAAGTACATATAATGACTTTTTTTTTCATGTAATGCCATTTTGTTTTGTTTCTTTATAATGCCATTGTTTTTCGTTTCTTTTTCAGTTGCTGCCATGAATTGGACTGGTGAGCATCGCGCTTTCATTGTGGAAACGTTTATCAAAACAAACGAACCTGTAACTGCAACACAAAGAGCGTTCCGTTTGCACTTCAATCTTGGTAGACATTATCCCGTACCAGCTCGAAACACGATCTTGTTATGGGTTACCAACTTCAGAGCTACTGGATCTGCATTGAAACGAAAATCAACCGGCCGACATCGCACCGCCAGAACTCCAGAAAATGCGGCAGCGGTAAGAGTTTCAGTTCCACATTTAAACGCGCCCAGGCTCTTAGACTTTCCGAAAGAAGTTTGCGAAGAATTCTTCACAATGATCTTCAAATACATCCATACAAAATGATGTTGATAAACGTTTCCACAATGAAAGCGCGATGCTCACCAGTCCAATTCATGGCAGCAACTGAAAAAGAAACGAAAAACAATGGCATTATAAAGAAACAAAACAAAATTCATTATATGAAAAAAAAAGTCATTATATGTACTTTTCGAAAATAAAAACACTTTTTTGTTTCTTTACTTCATTTGCATTTTATTAAACCTACAAAAGTGTCAGATCATTTTGCCTGACCCTGTATATGAGATGAGCAAGCTTTTTTGTTTTAGTGTTAGTCAGCCTTCTATTATTATCAATTTGACTTTTTTTTTTAATATACATCGTTGTTCTTTTTTCCTTTTCTTTATATATTTTTATTATTCTTCATCATTTTACTTTTTCTTACAAATGCCACCGTAAACCCCTTCAAATTCTAACACTTTACCTATCTCTTTTTCTTCCATATTTCTCCGTTGCAAAGGGAGAAGCCATGTTTGTTCCAAAGAGAGCTTAAGAGAGTGAACAGGGAAGAGAAAGTAATGATTATCAGCCTATTTCATTTTGGTGGATTTAAGCAAGGGAGGAAGGCAATCGGAGGATTATTGCAGACGATTCCATCACAGTAAAGCAATGAACAGTGGCATGCATAGAGATAACAGTTACAAATGGAAGGAATGTATTGAACAAAAAAAAACAGCTGTGCAGTTGGCTTCAAATGAAGATGACATTTTCCTTGGTGTATGAACGACGTACCCGTTGGTTCGATTGATAGATGGAAATGGTAGAATCACAAAATGCAGTCCAATTATTGGGAAAAGAATTGTCGCAGTGAATGTATCCCAAGAATCGTATGGCATTATCGGACAAGAAAAAAGAACAGCAGATTTTAAGGGATCAGGAGATAAAAGGAGTTTCGCCGAGAGGCTTTCCGGGGATCTATATATAAGTTTATTGCACAAGTAAAGGAGTGTAGGAGAAAGTACTTATATATATATATATATATATATATATATATATATATATATATCAAGCCATTTGAAAAAACAAGTGTTCCAAAAATAAGAATTTATTTATCGACGCTTAAACGTTTCGGTTTCTTTAAACCTTCATCAGGATGTATTATGGGGTGAAGAAATTGATGGATGTTTTATAGATGACTGGAGATAAAAAAAAATCTTTATAAAAAAATAAATAAAAAGTAGAGCAAATTTATTATAAAATGGGTACAAGAGATAACCTACTCGAGTTTCACCATAAGGATTTTCAGGGTTAAATCCACTGAATTAATCGAGACACCGATTAATAGCAGTCGATTTCACGTGTGTGGTCATTGCATTAAAAAATGTTTTAATGCAATGACCATACACGTGAAATCGACTGCTATTAATCGGTGTCGCGATTAATTCAGTGGATTTAACCCTGAAGATCCTTATGGTGAAAACCGAGTAGGTTATCTCTTGTACCCATTTTATAATATATATATATATATATATATATATATATAATATGTGTGTGTGTGTGTGTGTGTGTGTGTGTGTGTGTGTGTGTGTGTGTGTGTGTGTGAGTGTGGAGCAAGGTAGATAAACACGGGATGTTGTACAAAATGGATGTTTGTTGTAGGTAGTGATGTAGACGTTATAACGTTTCGGTCTGTTATACCTTCTTCGGGACGTTGTATTGAGCTCTTGCTTCAACGGTGAACATTTCCATTCTGGAGAGTTAGGAGGTCGTGAATAGGGGAGGGGTGGTCAATTGTTGGTGTTAGCGGGAGTGTTTAAGTTGGTCGTTGGCTTCAAATGAAGATGACATTTTCCTTGGCGTATGAACGACGTACCGGTTGGTCGGTCGCCTACACGGCTCACTGAGGTTCGATCGATAGATGGAAATAGTCATCATCATCATCCTCATCATCATCATCCTCATCATGTCACGCAAGCAGCGCGGATATCCATGACAATCTCTCGCCAACCTTCCCTATCACTCATTGCCCCTGGGAGGTCTTCTGCGCAGCAACAAGCATCCTCACATAGTTGGTCAATATAGCTCCTTGGGGGGCGACCCACACTAGCATATCCATGTGTTGGCTTCAACAGAAGAACGTCGCTTATGAGTTCATCCTTGCTTCTCCAGCAGTGTCCTGCATGCCTAGTCCGTCTCACTCGGATGGTTTGTGAGATGGTGGGCAGGTAGCCATACAGCTGCTTCCTTGTGGGGTGTTGTTTCCATGACTTGTTCAAGACTGCACGCAGCATTCTTGTGCAGCTTCCATCCAGCTTATTCTCAAGGCGCCTCGTTAGGGTCCAAGTGGTGCAGCCATACAGCAGTACAGATATAACCACGGCCTGGAAGAATTGTCTCTTTAACTTGTCAGTGAGATCGGACCTCCATATGACTGATAAACTGTTTGTGGTCGACCACGCCTTTCCTATTCGTGTATTACCATTGCTCTCTGTGGATGAGATATTACTACCTAGGTACGTGAATTGTTCTACTGGCTTAAGAGACTTACAGTCGAGTGTGGAGGAGCTTCCTTTCTTTTCGAAGAACTGAGTTCATGAGTTCATCGAAATGGTAGAATAGCAAAACGCAGTCCAATTATTGGGAAAAGAATTGTCACAGTGAATGTATCCCAAGAATCGTATGGCATTATCGGGTAAGAAAAGCAGATTAAGGGATCAGGAGATAAAAAGGAGCTTTAGCATCCAAAATTATTCACAACATACTAAACAAAAACTCCCGACAGCAAGTTGTTCGAATATATGGTGATAGAAGGTGTACTCCAATTATCATATGACTGATATATTAATTTACCGAGATTTATTTTAGCCCCTAAAAGAGAATTGGAAAATCATTTTCTGGCTAATTTACCAGTCACAGTATCTTACCATATATATATATATATAGAGAGAGAGAGAGACAGAGAGAGACAGAGAGAGAGAGAGACAGAGACAGAGACAGAGAGAGATAAGGATATATATAGAAAAATATATATAGAATATGTATAAAGAAACGAAAGAAATAATGAAAGAGAAAGAGATAGAGAGGGAGAGAGGGAGAGAAAGTGATAGGGAGAGAGAAAGAGAGAAAGTGAGAGAGAGTGAGAGAGAGAAGAATAAATATATATAGAAGAATATATATATATATATATATATATATATATATATATATATATATATATATATATAAAGAAGCGAGAGATAGACAGACAGACAGGCCAACGGATACAGACAGACAGACAGACAGATAGACAGACAGATTTGCATGTGTGTATTTATTTGTGTGTGTGTGTGCATGTGTGTGTGTGCATGTGTGTGTGTATGTGACAGTGACACAGAAAATAAAATTGTCAAGCCGAGTTCAAATTCCGGGTTGGCTTGTATGCATTCACCAAGCTACTTTATATTTTTATTTATTTCTTTTACTCTCAAAGACTAATGAGGGAGTCGAAAAGAATACAATCCCCCAAAAAGACCTAAAACAGAATAATAATAATAATAATAATAATAATAATAATAATAATAATAATAATAATAATAATAATAAACCATGTACTCTGCGAATGTAGCAAACTAGCACAACGGGAGTACAAAACTAGACACGACTGAATTTATAGGCTAGTCGAGGTTACGTGGTCTATTCCTTCGGAAATCAACAGCCATAATGTTCGGCTGATTAATTATTTAAACACTGATCCTTTCACAGTATACTAGCAACCATTGACGAAGGAACTTACAATACTGAGGATTCTTTACCAGAGGATTACCAAGGATTTCCGCTGGACAAGTGCTCTTGCTTGAAGGCAAAATGATGGCCCATTAAAAACTTAACAGGTTATGGGTCCAGAAACGCGAAGAATCGAGCTATGAACTTTGGGAAGCAAAGTTCCACGGGTATTTAAGGACCCTTCAACTACACAATATATTATACGCACCATCTGACCAAAGTAAGGACCCATATTTTGTAGAAAAGAATGCGACAATATATGTTAAATTGATCCAATGTTTAGATGATCGAAGTCTTTCATTGGTAATGCGGGAGGCCAAAGATGGCGCCGAAAAGCATTACAGATTCTAAGGTCCCATTTCTTGTCGAAAGGCAAGCTTATATATATATATATATATATATATATATATATATATTGGTATGTTGGTTGGTTTTGAAGGCTGTCACAATGCAAGTGTAAAGAAAAAAAGAAGGTAACTATGATGTTGTTTGTTAACCTGTTACTTTATTCTTAATATTTCGGGATGAATAATCCCATCATCAGAAGAATACTCGAACTGAAGTGGTGCTAGCAGTTGCTCAACTTGTTCTGTCTGGGTCTTCCAAATTCTGTGTGTGTGTGTGATTGGGGGTGCTTGTTTATGTGTGTGCATATGTGTGTAAGTGTGTGCGTGTGTGCTTATGTCTGTGTGTCTGATCATTTCTTTTTATTTTATTTTAATTATTACTCCAGATTTGATTTGCCTCTAAGTAAGTTTTTTTTTTGTTTATTAGCAGGATCATCTGATCTCTTTTTTATTGATATGTGTCTGAGATTTACATTCCAGATATTGCTTGATTGTTTATGGGTGCAGGTGTGTAAGTTTACTGTCTATCAGGTGGTCTGTTATCCTGTTGTATGTGGCATATATATATATATATATATATATATATGTGTGTGTGTGTGTGTGTGTGTGTGTGTGTGTGTGTGTGTGTGGGAAAGAAATACATATGTATATTTTAGAGCTATATTTTCTCAGAATGAAATGAAGGATGCATAACTCGGTAACGTTCTTTAGAATACCTCACTTTCCATTCAGCGTAATTATCACAGGGACTGTCCTGTCGACGGGTATTATAATATGCCGACTGTATCCCCCGTAGAGGTGTAAGACTATGTCACAAACGGATGACCTGAGTAGGACACTAAACTCCATCAGATGGTTAGGAACCAGAGGGAGTTGGGAATACCCTTTCATTGCATTACAGACCCGGATTAAGGTCCCACCAATCGGTTAAATAAATCAGTTTAAAATCATTAGCATTGGATATGAATACTAGAAACCATATAAACGTCTGCAAACAAATGATTATTATTGACAAATATTCGATAAAAAAGAACTCCAATGGAATGTTTAGAATATAATTATGATTAGGAGGTTGATTTAGATGGCTATCACAATGCAGGTGTAAAGACAAAAAAATAATACGGTAACAATGGTGTTGTGTTAACCTGTATTTATTTAATTTTTTTTTCTTTATACCTGCATTGTGATAGCCTTCTAAATCAACCTCCTAACTAATATATACACAATGTTTCAAGTAAATTATAAAACTCTCTTATAATTATGATTATAATCAGACATTTAGAAATAAATTAAATTAAATTACTCCCAGGTTACTCTGTCTCGGATTGATCTATCTATGGTTTGAATAAAATGGTGTGCAAACAAATGGTTATAGACAAAATGTAATGGAACATTGTAATGACTGTCATCAAGCATTTAGAAATTACTTATATTTTGGCACGAAATAAGAAGTTGATATGCCGTTACAAAGTAACCACACTAAACCAATTCCCGAAAGCTGTCGATTGGTCGGAGCACCCCTGATAGCTCTTTTTTTCCAAAATGGCTCCAGAGTGCACGATTAGACATTATCGCTTTATTAAATTTATTAGATTTGCATACATTTGCATTCATATTCCAAAATTTAAATTTCATATTTTAAAACTCTACTCTCATTGAGTCTTGGTATATATATTTACCAACCCCTCCGCACGAGTAGGATACGACACAAGGTCAATTTCTTAAGCGGAGTTTAACAGGTTTGAATTCAGAGTTTTCCTTCTCCTAGACCGGTTGCCTAACCAAGGTTAAAGAGCCAGTCTGCCCTACTATTTACCCATAGCTGGAGGGAGAGTAGAATTCATACCTTTCCCAAGGGTATTAGCGCTAAGTGAAATGCAATTACCACGTCCAGGATTTGAACTCGGGGCGACGAGTCTATTTCCTATGACTTTAACCATTACACCACGCGCTTTGAGTCTTGGTATAAGAGTAAGAAACACACTTTGGAAACATATTTTAAAAACGAAATTAATTTTGATACACACTTGAAGACAGGCAAATTGACACCTGCTGATATGAAGCCAAACTCAGGAACTCGTGTAAATAACAGAAAATCTATCAGAATGTGTCCTACATTTTATTTTCGTTGGACTTCTCCTCGTCTTGTTCTTTCTTCATTTCTTTCTTACTTTCTTTCTCTTCATCTTTTTTTTCTTTTTGTCTTTTTACATGACCTAATTTCCAACACACCCACCTTTCCATTTCGGAAAGTTGGTATTATCATCGATCCTCTTGCTCTCCTCCCCCCCCCCAGCTTCCCCTCCCCCTTACTCTCTAAATCTTTTGACTATAACTATCCACAATCCTTGCAACTTGACCTACTTGGCTAAGCGGTTCTGTACCTTATAACATCCTTTCAATTACAGCCTCCCACTTCCTCTAGATATATATCCACACAAAACACATCATTACAATCCCCCACACACATATATGAACTGCAGCACATGTTCTCTCTCTCTCTCTCTCTCTCTCTCTCTCTCTCTCTCTCTCTCTCTCTCTCTCTCTCTCTCTCTCTCTCTTGTTCTCATTTGTACACGCTTTTAACTTTGCTCCCATTTTGAACGATGAATCATCTCTCACTGTCATGGTTACTAAGAAACGAAAGGACTTTTGCTTTGTACAGAGTTAATATGATGGAAAAGTGGGAAAATGTTAAATAGAGGTGAGAAAGCAAAAGAAGAAGAAAAATGGATAAAAGAAAGGAAATGAGTGAGAGAGGATTAAAAGGAAGAAGAAGAATATCAGGTAAAAAAGTGATCATATACGAAAATAAATAGATGAAAGAAGAATGGCTTTCCGTGTTGTTTTAAGAATCCATTTTTACTGGAAGAATTCACACTTGTGGCCTTCTACCAGACTAAGCAATATCTAATAAATCCGGATAGAATAGAAGTGGAAGATAAACTAACGTGAGATGATTATAATTCTGCAAAATTGTATTTGAACGAAAAAGAAAGAGAAGAGACGATCAGAATCAAATGTTAATATGAACATGAAGGCGATATAGAGAAAGGAATGCTACTAAAATATGCTATAACGATTTTACCAGACTAAGCAATATCTAATAAATCCGGATAGAATAGAAGTGGAAGATAAACTAACGTGAGATGATTATAATTCTGAAGATTATAACATGAAGGCGATATAGAGAAAGGGATGCTACTAAAATATGCTATAACGATATTTAAATAATAAAAAATTAAATAAAAATGGAAGAAATTAAATAATCAAGGAGAAAATATAGCTTAAATTGAGAGCGGCAAAGCGTTAATGAAAACTCAGATTGAAGCCAAAATAGTTAAAGATGTTTCAAATCCCATTATCTGTTCTCGACGTTACAGTTCATACTTTGAATAAACGATATCTATTTATCGGCGAATGACATGAACCGCCAACGTCTCTCTATGCCTGCTGATCTATCTATTTATCTATGTATCAGCACACCCATAGGTAGATAAATACAGAGAGAAAGACAGAGAGAATGAAAGAGAGAGAGAGAAAGAGAATAAGAGAAAGAAATATACATATATCGAGAGAAAGGTATGGGTAATATCTTATATAGCATTCAAATCTAAGATTTTACGTGCAAAGAAATGCAATAGAAAGAAAGATAACAATCTGGATGCAATTAGAAACAACGGCGTATATCAAAAGATGAACCACAAATAAAAGCAAGATAGCGAAATGCAGGAGAAAAAAGAGAAAAGACAACACAAATACGTGTATTTAATTACTTGAATAAAACCCTTTCGTGATGGATTAATATAAAATATGAAAGTTTATAGAGAAAACGAATATTGTCTTTTTTAATGACAGAAGAAATAAAAAGTTGTAACAAAGAGGATAATTATTAGTATACTTAAAAATAATACTGGGACAAAGGTGACAAAAACAAGATGAAACTGTAGAGGTACGGAAGATATTAAGAATTAGAAATAAAGGAAGAAAGAAAGAAAAAAGAGTAAAGTAGATTAAAACATAAGTATTAAGGTTTAAGGAAATACAGTGGTGAAAATAAGTATAAGACGCCCCATTAAATTGTTAATAATTTTCTTATTACAGTATAAATTCCTCTGTAAATTTGTGTGTGGTACCTAGCTCCGATGGTATTAGTATACATATTTGATTTTATATCAACTTTCCACCAA
>CM042145.1:66680723-66723223 GCA_023376005.1 Doryteuthis pealeii | reverse complement strand
CCTCAAAATTTTCTATAGGTCAGTGAAGATATTTCTAGTAATTTCATTCGAAAAAAAAAAAAACATTTGCTTCTGTTCTTAGAATCTTTCCATTCTATTTTTAGAATGTTGTATTTTGTCACGATTCTGTCTAGTACTCGTGTAGGGTCGTTTTGTGAGATAAATTACACTTCAGTCTCATGGGCCTTCCTTTCAGGCAGCACCTTTCCCCTCGGTTAAAAAGGGTAACGCCTGGGTTTATTGCATAGTATATGAGGCACACTCGTGAGGGAATGAGCAGTTTTTGTTCCCAGCACTTGGGAGGTATGTGTACTGTGAGGAATATGCCGTTAATCTGAACATGTTTTATATTCCAATAACATAGTGTTTCGTTCCGGGTTCAATCGCGACCAAAAGTATGCAATCCTCTCAATGCAATCAGTGAGCCATAATGTTGGCCCTCTCAATTTCACGGGGTTCGGGAGAGTGAGAGTCAATTCTTGCTAAGGGAAGTGTATCAAAGGGTAAGGGCTGAAGAGATTAAAGTATGTGTTCCATGTTATACGTTTGCATCGGTTCCCGCAATAAAAAAAGGCGTTGTTTTATCTCCCATTGCAGGTGACGGACACGTGAATAGAATCTTTCGATTCTTATTCCTATTCTTCTTTAGTGCTTAGAGTATAAGAAATATGCTCTCTTCAGAGGAGTAACCCCGCGCCAAAAAGGGACAATGATTATGTCCCTAAAATGCATCTGGTAGTGAGGCTCCCATTGCCACTACTCTCACATTCATTCTGACGGAGTGGTAGGACATTTTAGGGTCATATCTATGGGTCAAATAGATATGTTTGAAAATCATAAGTATTGGATGAGAATACTTGATACATTATAACTGTGTGTAAGTAAGTAAGTAAAGTCGTTGGGGCGGCCTAAAGTCGGTATCAGCCAATCAGCGAGGGAGTATATCCCCTTTTTAATAGCGCTAGACCAAGGAGATTGTTTTTGCGTCTGAGGTGGAACGCCACACCTATCAACAGATCCTTACTTTACCGCACAGATCCCTGTGCTACTCATACGCTGAGTTGGCGAGGGCCGGTATCGAACTAGGAACCTTGTACTTTCTAGCCGAACGCTCTACCGACTGAGCTAACCCGGCCCCTGAAATCATTTAACTGTGTGGAAATAACGACTATAACTATTGACTAATAAATAAAATTACGATTAAAAGGATTCCATTGCAACGTTGAAAATATAGTTATGATTAAAATTCAATTCGGCATTAAATAACCCATAAGGGTTATGTCACTATGCCATTAATTAAACAAAAAAAGAAACCATCATCTTCTTCTTCTTCTTCTTCTTCTTCTTCTTCTTCTTCTTCTTCTTCTTCTATCTATCTATCTATCTATCTATCTATCTATCTTTCACTTAAGATCAATTGACAGCTATTTTCCTCGGTATTACAGCTTATTTCAGTAACGCTAATCACGAGATGGTTTTTATTACTTTTTCTATTTCTATTAATTCCTGTATTTTTTCACGGATATCTGCAAGCGTTCCAAGTTCACTAGCAATGATGGATATATTCGCCTCTTTAATATTCAATAATTTTGAGATATATTTCTACTTTTTAATTTGTTCTAAATTCTAAATAATTCTGCAGCAGCAGTGATATTAGCAATCAGATACATCAGGTTCTTTTTCTAAAGAGATCTGCTCAGCTGGTTTGAAAATGATTTCAAACTCTCAAAAAACTTTAGATTTTTTTGTGTCTAAGATAGTGGTTCGTTGTTTTGCGTGAGTTAATTCAGGCCATTTTGGCGATATTATGATGATCACCTTTTCCATCCACTTAATTCTATTTTTGTACTTCTAAGATAATTTTCTCTATTCTCTCATATGAATAACCACATCATTTTAATTTCCGCATAGCCTACATTTAAGTTTTTGTTGTCTTCTCTCTGACCAGGTCAACAATAAAATTGGTACTTATAGAATTGTGCTTGGCCACCATAAGAGGGAGGTAACACCTCTATTTACTTATCCTAACAATTTTCTTATTTGTAATTAATTTGGTTAACTCTTGAATTTCTCGTGCTCATCACTTTCCCTTTCCTTTAGTCCATCTGTCATATTTTTAAGAGATTTCCTATTTTTTTAGCATTTCTAAGAATTTTCTTTTTAGAAAATTATGACTTTTTGCTACAACAAAGGGAAATTTGACAACAATCCTCAAGGAAAATAACCACTTCCTATGTGTGTTTAAGCCATTGAAGTTTCATTAAAATGTGTAGCAATGATAAAATTTTTTTTTTCAGTGGTTTTCTTTTTTTCAATAAAGTACATTAGATATACAAATGCTGTTTGAAAAAGCTGTTAATACTGTATGATATTCAAACATCTAAAATTGAAAATTATTTTAATGTAGAAAAACTTTTTATATAGTGCACCTAAATATTCAACTTCTTACTAAATATATTAATTCACATGTGGCTAAAGTTGTTTAGTTTTAATAACAAAAAAAAATTAATATTTTGACATATGTTTTGTTATTTTAAAGAATGGTACAGAGTATTTTACAAAGGAGGAAGCTCAGGTGTTTATTCCTTTGATGTGATTTCTGCTGCTGATCTTTTTTTCGAGAGGTTTTCACGTTCTTCTAAGATATTCTTATTTTTTCATCCCTGTTTGATAATATCATCTTCCATTACTTCCAAATACATTTCATTCAAGACCTAAAATTTAAGTTATACGTTATGTAATAGTGGAAAGTTACTCAAATTTTGGGATGCTGTGTGAAAGTTAAGATGCTGGTTTTTGATTGGTCGATAAGTGCCAACGGAATTTTGAGATGACGTGTAAAAGGCTACCTGTTGGTTTCTGATTGGTCAACACAAGTTAGAACGAGTGATGGAGAGAGACAGAGACAGAGACAGAGACACAGAAAGAGACAGATAGAGAGAGAGAGAGAAGAGTTTAGCAGTTTGTGCTGAGTGTTTGTAGAGAATAGACGTAAGATGAATGTCAGTTCTCGTAGTTATTTTTACTTCGGGATAAAATAAAATATGAGCTCTGAAAAAAAAACAAGAATGTTTTGTGTTCATTATTAAAAACTAAGCGTCGTTGCTTAGTTTTTAATAATGAACAAGACGTGACATCCTCAAGACCACCCAGGTAGGTTCCAGACACTTCTAAGAACGGAGAGAATGTCAGCCTATTAACTGATCAAGATATGTCAGATATTCCGGTCCAGAACCGCAGAGCCGTTCCAGCCCCGACAAATAGAACAGGATAATGATAAAATAAGTATATGGCGAATATCAAACTCCTATTCCTTTAAATTGACCATACACACATTTCCAAATAGATCCCGGAACGTCACATATTAGGGTTTGTCTATAACATCATTTCTTTTGAATGATCTCGCAACGTTAAAGATAATTTTATGCGTTTAATTCTCACGAACCGATTTTGGTTTATACATATACCATGTTGGTGTATAACAAAATTCCGAGTGGAATACCATTTCAAAGCAATCGTATCTAGCCTTGTATTCTTGTTGTGGTAGATGAGTAGATTTGTTTAATACATGGTTGATTGTGTCATCTATGTCTCCACATATTCTACAATTGTTGTTCTCTTGAATCTTATCTATTTTTAAATACAATTTGTTATTATGGTATTGTTTTGTGCTGTAATTATGAGCGACTCAATTTCTCTCTTAACGTTTTATTTTTAAAATAATCTTAAACCAATCAGATGCGCGGTGCCTTGTATTTAAATGGGATAGAGTTCTACAACCGTCAAAAAAAATGTCAAACGTCTTTTAGCGTCTATTGTTGGTGGTTGTACCAGAGTTTCATCACCTCTGATAGGGTCAGCAGGGCGAGAGAAGTCTGATGTTGGAAGACCCGAAACTTCCCAATGAACCTTGCAGATTGCACCACTGACGACAACCACCAGCGCCCCAAATGTAGGAACGTATATTTAAAGCAGGTCCAGGTCCAGTCGTTTTATTGGGCAATCTCCCCAATTTGTCATTTGAAGATTCCATATAATTTGTTTTTCTTATCATTTGTGTTTTCTTGTTGTCTTTTTGTTTCTCCATATATTACAACTGCTGTTATTTTCTGCTAAAATTAATATTTCCTGATTCTTTTTTGTATATTCGTTGAGTCCTTGCATTGTGGCATCTACGCAATTCTCAATGTTGTTGAGACATTTTCCACCTTCATTTCTTGTTCTTTATGAACTTTTTCTTTCGTCACCAAAATTCCTAAGTATTTGTAATTCTCCTTCTCTTCAAATGTTCTTATATTTTCCCGATTTGTCTATGGTTTCTCTTTTCCCTCTTTTAATCACTAGCATTTACGATACCGAATTCCATGCCTATATCCTGGCTGTTTATTATTATTATTATTATTATTATTATTATTATTATTATTATTATATCACAGCTACAGTCTGAGTAACAGCAAATATCTCAAGGACTTGTCAAAGTATTCTAGCCGATCCCAACAATGCTGTTCTGTCTGAATGGTCTCAATTCTTCCACTAATTTTCAATCCCACCATATTCTTACAAACCTTTAGGGACGGTTCCAAGGACACCAGCTATAAATGGAACCACTATCACTCTCATGTTCCACAGTTTATTTAGTTCTCTGTCAATGATTTATTGATCTTTTTGCTTTCTTTGATTTTTATTCTGTGATCCACTGGAATGGCAGATCCACTAGAGGACTAGTTCTTTTGTTCATGTTAACGAACACTAGGACTGATTCGTTGATCCATTTGTATCTCAATGTCCCAGTCACGAGCCAAGTCTTGTAATCCTTTTGAGATAGTTTACACTTGCTTATGATATGATTAACCATTTCGTCTCTTTCCCCACATGACCTACATATGCGATTCTTGCTATTCTTCTGTGACGCATTAGGTTTTTTGTGGACATATTTTTCTCCTACTAAAATAAATTCACTTTCTCTCTTGGGGTTTTTCCTTACTAGCTATACCCTGTTCCTATAGGGTGCAATTTCGTTATTCTCTCTCTCTCTCTCTCTCTCTCTCTCTCTCTCTCTCTCTCTCTCTCTCTCCAGCCTTCTCTCTCTCCCCCATCTATCTGTCTATCTGTCTCTTTCTCACCCTCTCCTTGGGCAATATGTTATCCAAATTAAATTAGGAAATTATCTTTATAGTGCTCATGTGAATAGAGCCGATTCAATTACTAAAATCGAAATAGGGTTTTTTAAATCTTATATAATAAAGTGTTTTGTAAGTACTTAGCATCGGTTTTCGTAAGTTTTGGAGCTACTATCGATGTTTAAAATGTATTAAAAATTAATTATATATGCAATATTATTTCGCTTTTTTACTGATGCTCATTATATTACTATTATTCGACTAAAACACAAATTTGATCTTAAATAATCGATTTTATTAATTCGTTTTTAAGTGAAAATCTGCGCTTAAATTGTTAGTACCTATATTATTTCCATGGCAGTGAAATGAAATGGAATTGAAAATAAAAGTTCCAACTATAAAACCTCAAATGACAAAAAAAAAAACAGAATCAGATTATAAAAGTGGTGAAAAGGGTTTCAGACCTTGCCCCAAAGAAAAATAACATTTTTAGGAGTACCCTATTGCCAAAAAATTACTTAATCAAATAACATAGCTCGTATCAAAGTGACGAAACTTATATAAATGTTTAATATGCCACTTCCACCCAGTCTAGTTTGCACAATCCACTACAAAATTGGTATCGAAGGGAAATCATGCTGCAGACCAATAAGAAAACAAATTTTCGATTCCGAAAAAATCTGAAAGATAGTTTTAACTTCATTTCTAAACTTTCTGCAACTCCTGAAAGGGTCTAGTGAAATCTGAAATTTGTTGAGTATGGATTAATATCATCTCCATGCAATAAATCAAACTTCTCCTAACCAAGAATTTAACCCACTTTTCCCACCCAACCCCCTTTTCCACCAAGCACCTAGCAACCTTCTCTTCTCATCTTCCCACACAAATGACCATCCTCTGAACCCCCTCCACTTTATATGATGTTATTCTCGTTTCAGTCAAATCCTCCCTAACCTCCCTACAACCTCAATTCTACCACTAACTCACTTTCTCTTCTATAAACACATATGTACGTATTTTGCTTTGAATAAAGTCAGACTGAAGATGTTCTTCGCGTGAGAAGGACGAACTATTTCTCTCCTACTTCTACTTGTTTGAGTCATTATTTTTGTTCACTTTTTCTTATACCTTACCTCATACTGTCGTATTTTACTCCAACCCTCCTATCTTCATATATATATATATATATATATATATATATATTATATATATATATATATATATATATATATATATTTAAATAAGTGTATTTTAGCAAGCACTTTTTTTTTATATACGTTTTTGTTGAACTGTACAGACAATTCTTGTCGGACAAGTTTTTGGTTGATCCTTTTAATGATGACAAACTGTATTGCCGAAAGCGCTCGTTTTGACACCTTTGGTGGACTGTTACACCAGTTCCACCCCGACACCAAAAAGATGGCCTGAAAATTAGAAAGGATCAACCAAAATCTTGTCCGACAAGTTGTCTGTACAGTTTAACAAACGTGTATATATATATATATATATATATATATATATATATATATATATATATATATATATATATATATATATAGGCTGTACACACCAGATCTTCTTTGGAAACAAAGATGAAGAAGAAAACAAATAAGACCTAAAGATTTATATTGATAGATACGCGTATTCTGGCACAATTCGTACCAACTATTTTTTTCGCGAAATTCCTATCGCGCATTCCTAACATTCTTTGCGCATAACTGTACTCAATTACCCAATTATTTGTTTTATCCTCAAGAAACCAGCCGCCAGGTAGGAGCAACGTACAATGGAATCTTTCCAAAAAGGATTATTACGTATCTCCAGATATTGCTAATTTGGCTTGTGTGAAAATCTTCCAAACATTATAGTTCTGGATCTTTGTTCGTTCAAACTGCTCTGTATGGTCAGACTGGGCCTCGTTTATACGTCGATATTTTCACGGTCCTCGCTGCCTATGCATTCTTTCAATGATCCACCTTCAACACTACTGAATATATTGATCCCAAAATTGAACTGTATTTTCCCTTATTTGAGTTATTATGTTGAACCCTACTTATATAGCACAGAAAAATCACCTGCTGTTTTCGAAGCTGTCATTTCGATTTATGGAACATTATATTAACCTTCGTTGGCCTTCGAAGCAAAAGTCAACAACAATTTGAAAAGAAAAACATATAAGGAGACCATTTTATGTATAATTATCACATATATTCTGACCAATTGTTAAACATCTTCATGGGAGATCCAAATGTATATTATCTGTGTAAGAAACTGACTGACGTGCACGACTATAATTCCCTATGACAAAATTTATTACTCGACCGATTATTTTCAAGTCTTGAGGCAAATGAAATAAAATTAATGCATAAGTGTTACATAATTATTGGATCCCTAATAGTTTTTTAAGGTAGTGTAGAATCATAATGGCGATTAGTGCAGCTGATGGCCTTGAGAGTGAGTGACAGCGCTTGACCTCACTCTCACCTTGCTTTCCGGGGATAAATCGTGAGAACCGGAACCTCCGTAGAAGGCCCTCTTCCGGTTTAAAGACATAGTAAGTTTAAGTCAGTTAGAAGTTAGAAGCCGAGCTAGCAAGATGTAAGGATCTGCGCAGATGTCTGGTTTTGGGGATTTACAAATAAAGTAACATCAACGTAAATCGAAGTCTTGTGTTTATTACCTAAAAACTAACAATGACACAGTGCTTTTGATAAGGAGTGATCCCTTTACTGAAACCAGACCCGAAGTCCTCAATAGAAGACCAGACCTTAGAAGATATTCCAGACCAAGATGTCAGAAGATAGAATCAAAGCCGGCCAGAAGAAAACACGACCAGAAGTAAGAAAAGGGTATACAACGTTATATAGATTTGGTACTGTGAAAACGTCAGTATATAACATAAGATAAAGAAGTGAACTATATTTCTGTAATTCAATTAATTTGGATTTTCAAACTCGAACAATTTCAATCACAGCTCTACAATCTCCGTCCATGCTGACACGAGTTTGCCTTCACGAAATCCGCCTTCTACCAGACATTCAATTTTATAGTCATCCACCCCATTTCCATAATACCTCTCACTTCCGGTCTGCACTCTATATAAAGAGAGTCACTCTCGAGCCCCACTCTTTCTCGGGCCACGAGGTAAGCGAAATTTCTATCTTTTTTTATTTTCTTCTTATTTTAACTACAATTGCTTTATTTATATGCAAGTAGAATAAAACTGTACAGAAATAGAATAATTTTATAAAGATTTTATCATAGGAAAAGTGTTTAGATATTTAGTACGTGGACTGATGAGTTTACGGTATAGGGATTAACCCCTATATGTTTACGTGCGTGTGGAATTGACTAAATTAAAATAATTGAGTTTTCTTAAACAACAAGTTTTACAATTGTATGTCATGAGTTAAGAATTACGTAAACAAAAAAGAATAGAAAGAAAATTAGTTTGGAAATATTTTAGGAACAATAGAAACAATGGTTTAAATTTCAATGACAATATCTGCATTGTCATCGGAATTCCACCGGTAACAAAATCATCCGATATCTACGTCAATACAAAATCAGCTGATATTTGATGAATATTTTAACTTATTTATCACGTAGACAATTACAAAACAATTATAAAAAGGCCCATTTAGTTGAAAATCTTCAGTTGGAGCGGAAACTCTCTCCAACTCGACACAATGGGGACAGGTCGCTGTCAGGAGACACAAAATGATACATCAGGTCCGTCTCCTTTTTTCGTTTCATAATTTTCTCTCTCTTCTTCTCAATACGACACAAGTTTCAATCACAGACATTGTTTTAACAAAACTGCTACAATGTTTCCACATCCCAACGAAAAAATGTAAACAATACATACGCACTTTACAAACACAACTACGTACAGACACATACAGTCCGCACATCAATGAAAGAACAATTGACTATCACTATACCAATTGTAAAATAATGTATATAAAGTTGTTTCTTTTATCAATTTTGTCTTCTTCTTTTGTTATCTACGGAAACTACATTTCCGCAGTCTCTGTTGTGAGGTTTTAAGGGGTCAAATAAGAACAAAACGACGGGTAACAAATGTAGCAAAATGTATTAACAGAAAGTAGACAAATACAATAGAGAGATGTGAAAATTACGTCCGACGAACAGAGTTATTGGCATACTCGCATTGGCTTACTGCTAAGCCACAATTATCCCTGTTACTTATAGTAACCTGTCGGCGCATTCCATTGGTCAATAGGGTATATCACCTATAACAGTCTCATACATTTAAATTATGGGATACAAAACTTGGATATTCTTCAAACACACAAACACCGAGTAAACAAGACCCCCACAATGGATATATCAATGAACGTTTGTATTTTCATAGAAAAGAGTAAATCCAATACAGATATATATGAAAACACTGATTATTTTAATTGATTAATTTTAAATGAAAATCAAATTAATTCTTACATTTGGATTATTGTCTTCGAATGGAAAATACATTCCACTCATGATGATATTTTCAAAGAGTGCTTTCCTTCTTTCTTCATTCTTCTTTCCTTTCTTCTTGCCTTTCTTCCTTCTCTCTTTCTTCCTTTCATTCCTTCCCTCTTTCTTTCTTTCACTCACTCTTTCTTTGTTTCTTTTTCTTTGTTTGTTTCTTTCCTTCGTTCTTTCTTCCTTTCTTATTTTCATTCTCTCTCTCTCTCTCTCTCTCTTTCTCTCTCTCTCTCTCTCTCTCTCTCTCTCTCTCTCTCTCTCTCTCTCTCTCTCTCTCTCTCTCTCTTTCCAAGTTGATAAAGTTCTCAATCTGTTCATTTTTATCTTCTGTACTCTAGATTTTTATCATGTGTTTTTTTCTTCTTATCCTGACGTGGGACACGAACAGTGAACATATAGAAATCTTTTGATTTTTGTAGTTTGATGATTTGCTGATAGGGTAAAATCTGTCAAGTTTAGCGTCAAGCTCGGGTTAGAAAATCTTAATTTCTTTCTTAAGATAAATTTGGCAGATGGATAAAAAATTAACACATCTTATGTTCCGCTGAGAATTTTGGCGTCATCATGAAAATGTGAGTAGGAAATATTCTCTAAAGAACAGTCATCAATGTATTTGATAGAGGAGACCCGCGAACTTGCAGGAGAATAAAAACATACACATACACAACAAATATTCAGAAAACTCTTTGATCGTTTAACACTTTTTGTGAAAGCATTTGGTAGAAAATCAGTTTTAAAAACATTGATATTATTGGTATTACATAAAAACTAATTGTTTTTCGTTTATTATAAGACGGCGTGGAGTTATTTCCCTTATATATCTATTATCAGGACTCCGGATTTCAGTGGGTGTTACCAAATACTAGCAAAAAAATGACTATTATTTAATAAGAAAAGTTCCTTTAAACCCGATTTGTATGTACCTTATTAGTATTCTAGAGAAATGTAAAATATGACTTTTTTGTATTCGACTCATGCCATTGCGAGATTTGTGCACCTATTTTTAAGGATCAATATAAAGTAGGTTAGTTGTTCCTTTTTTCCCTTGGGGCGATCTTTATGTTCGTCCGGAAATAGTTTGCGCCAATTTAGTGAGTAATATATTTTAATTTGTACGGACAGAATTTTCCATCATAGCCATGTGTTTTCCAGTTTGTTACTTTCTTGGGTGTTTCCCTGAGTGTGACTACATGTATGTTTGTCTCAAGGCCGTCTTCGAGTTCTTGCAATTCATTTTCTAGGTCATTTCTCCATTTGGACTTTGTGTGGTGTTATTTTTCTCCTATATTCTGCTCCCCAAACCTTTTCTTTCTTTTGTATTTGTGTAGTCGTTTGTCTTTGTTTTTGATCCATCGATTCGTTAGCAGTATTTCTTTTCTTTTTTCGGGATATCCTGTTTTATTTATCTTGTGTAGCGAGATTGAACGGCAAAACTCACGAACCTGTGATGAGCCAACAACGGTCCTTTTTTTTATTTTGTTCTTGTTTTACGGCATATCAAACTCAATGGGTCATTTAATGCTGATTACGTTTTTGAAATGAATTGGTGATAATGTTTAATTTTCTGAAGATTTTTTGTTTTTGACATATTTTTTGTGAATGGAACTTTTAGATGATTCTTTTTAACATATATTTTTTATTTTTAGATTTTGTTGTAGATGTGTGCTTCTTTTATGTATCCAAGTAGTTTTTCTGGGTTTATTTGATAGAATATCTGTTTTAGATTTGTTGTTTGGTAGTATTTTTTTCGTATTTGTTTTAGGTTGCTACATTCTGTTAAAATATGTTTGATTGTGTAGGGTTTTGGCATGGTATGCAATATGGAGCTGCTTCTTTTTTGAGGAGATATGAATGGGTAATGTATGAGTGTCCTATTCTTAGTCTGGATAACGGTCCGTCGTGTGGGCGGAAGAAAAATATGTGACGAGTCCGACTAGTTGTGGAGGTAAAAATCGTGAGTGTCCTAGAGGCGGCGATTTATAGTGGCAAGTCTCGTAGCTGGCGAGACGAGAGTTGTGACGTGTCTCGGCCAGACCGAGTATAAAAGGGCATTGGCGAGGGGGTAAAAGACGACGAACTTATTTTGTTTAAGATCTTCACAAGTGTTATGTTGTTTTTGGTAGAAGCAGAAGTAAATTTCGTTGCTAATTGGTTCAATCGCTGTATCTTTTAAGTCTTCTTTCGCTAATATCTTTTTGTTTATGCTTCCACTTTTAGTTTCAGCTATCTTTTTGCATTCTTTTCAATCCATTATGTATTTGCGTTCCCCCCCCCCTTTTAATGTTTTCGCTTGTTATAGGAGTCTCTTTATTTGTCTTTTAGTCTCAACACCAAACCAGCTTTGTGCTTCTGTTTATATTCCGTTGGGAGTACTCCAATTTTATCGCAAACTAATTTTGTTTCCGCATAAATTAGGTTATCTAATTCAGTGATGATTTCTGTAGGGATTTTATATGTTTTAATTATCTTTTCTCTTTCTATCGGAACTTTTTCACCTCTATATTTCTTAGGGATGGTAATGTACTCTTCTTGTCGGCCAAGATTTGCTTTGTCATCTCTATATCGCATTCCTATTTTGATGTTAAGTTGTAGGTGCAATTCGTCAAAATGTCGACTGCCTCCATTGGCTGCACCATTCCCACAGGTTCGGGGGTCGAGCACTAGTGGCCAGGACACGGTGGAGCCGCTCGATTACACTCCCACTTTTTGTTAGGTGATAATTTATCCCGCCAATAGAAGCACCTGCTTTTGCTGTGCATTTTCTTCAGATTAGATTGCAACTTTTAATAACACCATAAAAAGACCCTAAATGGGCGTTCCCCTAATTCTTTTCCCCCTTTCTCTTGTTCTCTTCCTTTATGTCTGTCTGTCTGTCTGTCTGTCTGTCTCTCTCTCTCTCTCTCTCTCTCTCTCTGAGCAAGCAAACTCGTGTGCGATGATTTATATACGTTGTATTTGTTTCTGTTAAGTTCGTTGACTCCAATAACGGACCGCCACAAATCGGGAATATTCAATAAGAATGCAAAACGATTTATTTATATTGTTTTATTACTTGATTGTATTTTTGTGTCTCATATCGTTTGGCTGATTCTTCTTGATCATATATTGCTCGATTTTCTTGTCCACATATTTCTATCATCTCGGGATAGAAGAAGATCTTTCTTTTTTTATCACCCTTGCTAGTTCTTGCCAGTCTCTGACTGGTTGTATTGAACTTATCTGCATCTTTCCAAATTTGTATCATTATTTTTCTACGACCTCTTTGTGTTGGTTTGCTCTTAAAGTAACATCGGGGTACTTATACGTAGTCTTTTCATTATCTGTTATTATGAGATTAACCGTTTCATCTGCGCTGCTACACAACTGACTCTTGGTATTCTTATGCTTATTATCAATAATTGCACTGGCCCAATTTGTTATTATGGCATCATTTTGCGTTGCTATTTAAATATTCTTAGTTTCTTCTTCTTCTTCTTCTTCTTCTTCTTCTTATTATTATTATTATTATTATTATTATTATTATTATTATTATTCGTTTATTTATCGATAACAAATATTGTATTCCGTGGGATTTACACTGTTACAGCTACTATATATATATATATATATATATATATATATATATTTATTTATTTTACAAAGTTTTCACAAATCAATGTTCATTATAAACAGCGACCCAGGTTTCATGCCAAGGGGTAATCATCAGGCTGTTGAGCAAGATCCCATGGTGTTTGTTGAAGTTCTTTACTCAATGTCACATTTTGGACCGCAAATAACGTCGGTTAGTTCCGCGGACGCTATTATAGTTCGGATTTACTAAAAATAAATTTTTTCAAAATTTGCATTTTTTTGTAGTAATGCCAACGAAGTTACCTCCCTTTATTCGTTAAAAATAGAACATTTTTTTACTTTGAAACATTTTTTTTATTTTCTATTTTTAAATTAATTCCGTTTGGCAAAGGATGCATATGTCTTCAAAAAACCATTTTTATATATATGGTAGAGTCTTTTAAATTTTTTCCAACATAATACAAAGGTGGATGGTGTTGTTCCTCTGTCGAAAAAACATTTTTTCACTGTTGAAATATCAGATATATTTGCAAACAATTGCGGAATTGATTTTCAGGGTGGATGTTGAGTATGTCCCCTCCATGCATTTAGGAAGAATTTTCTTTTATGGGGACATTGTTTGCATATATATATATGAGAATGAACAAGATGGAATGAAAACACCACACAATGCTGTTAAAGAGAAAACAATTTATAACATAATCATAGCTGATATTGATCAATATTTTTGCAAAATCAAGGTTTTTTGTTTTTGAACTCATTTGACTCTTATCTCCGATCACAAACACCACGGAGTAAACGGGCTCTGAAGAAGATTTTTGTAAAATCGAAATATTGATCAATATCAGCTATGATTATGTTATAAATTGTTTTCTCTTTAACTACATTGTGTGGTGTTTTCATTCCATCTTGTTCATTCTCATACTGTCGGATTCATTTCCTCTCTTTTAACTTATATATATATATATATATATATATATATATGTGTGTGTGTGTGTGTGTGTGTGTGTGTGTGTTGTGTGTGTGCGCGCGTGCGTGTGTGTATATGTGTGTGTGTCTGTGTGTGAGAGAGAGAGTGAGAGAGAGAGAGAGAGAGAGAGAGAGAGAGATTTTGTGTTATAGTTTTCAGAGAACTACACCCATTGTAAAAGTCTATTAAAAATGAATTCGAAATGTCAATGGCGATTTGTAATTTTATCTTTTTATGAAAATATGAATACGATTTAAAGAATTTCACTGTGAAAAATAGATTTCATTTTTTAGTAACGTCTTGCACTCTGTAACCTCCGGACATGGATGGTTTTCAAATTCTTATTTCAATAATATTCACAATTATTTGTCATGTTAAAAACTTAATGAATGATCACTATCACCATATTGCATGAGTAGACGAAAGAAAGAATGAAAGAAAGAAAGAATGAAAGAAAGAGATATGTACATAGAGAGAATCAAAGAATATCAAGTGAAAAAGAACAATGTTTCATATCAGAATATTCTTCTGAGAAAGAAATGATAAGAAATAAAAAATAATTAATTGGACAGAAAAGAAAGGGGAAATATGAGAATGTGGAATTAATATTGGAAACTAAAAGTAGAAAGAAATATTAGAAAAGTAAATCAAACTATAAGGAGTGAGACACGGGGGGAGAGATTGAGCAATTGATTATGATGGCTTTCTGACATAAACTAGAATTAATCAAGCTAATAAAAAACGAAATAACTGATTATACGAACAACAAAAATTATTGCGAATACTAATTATGAAGAAGTAATGGAACCAAAAATTATCGACACTGAATCTTCAATTTTAGAAAATTAAAAGGGTTTTGTAATTTGCTTGAAGCATTGTGTATATATTGGTTTGTTGGTTGGTTTTGAAGGCTGTCACAATGCGAGTGTAAAGAAAAAAGAAGGTAACTATGATGTTTTTTGTTAACCTGTCATTTTATTCCTTGATATTTCGAGATGAAAATTCCCATCAGAAGAAGAATACTGGAACTGAAGTTGTCTTAGCGGCTGCTAAATTTGTTCTGTCTTGGGTCTTCCAAATTCTGTGTGTGTATGTGTATGGTTGGGGTGCTTGCTTATGTGTGTGTTTGTGTAAGTGTGCGTGTGTGCGTGCTTGTTGTGTAAATGTAAGCGTATTAGAAAATTAAATTTGAATAAATATGTATGCACAACTGAGCAACTTATAATAAAAAGAATTATGTGTCGCCGTTTATACCGCATATTTATTATGTCTAGAGGAATCCCTTCAAATTCTTTATGTTTTTGCGCATTAGTGTCTATACTATTTTATCAAAAGTTTTTGACAAAATTCTAATTAGTTAACGAAATTTACTTCTGCTTCTACCAAATACACCGTAACACTTGTGAAGATCTTAAACAAAATAAGTTCGTCATCTTTTGCCCCCCTCGCCACTGTTCTTTTATACTCGGTCTGGCCGAGACGTCACAACTCTCGTCTCGCCAGCTACGAGACTTGCCACTATAAATCGCCGCCTCAAGGACACTCACGATTTTTACCTCTGCAACTAGTCGGACTCGTCACATGTTTTTCTACCGCCCACACGTGCAACATGCCACCCGCTGTCTCTTCGATCGACAGACCGTTGTTGGCTCATCACAGGTTCGTGAGTTTTGCCGTTCGCTCTAGCTTTTGTTATCTGCTGAACCCCCCATATTCACCAGACCTGACACCGTGCGGACATTTTGTTTTGCTTCCTAAACTAAAAATTCCAGCCCTTTTGGTGGGGTTTAGAATACGCTGATAGAAGAATGATAAGATGTCCTCATATAAAGGGGATGTCCTGTGATTGTACTAAACTACATCTGATAGTGAAGCTCTAATTTTGGAAATCTTCTGAATCTAGAGTATCACTTCATTTCCATTACTACCAGGTCCACTCTGATTGAAATAATAATAACTAAGTTTCTAATAAGAATGAAAGTAAACTCTGGGGGACACAGTTAAGTCCGACGCGTTTGCTCTCCCAACTGACCAACTTTTCAGTCTGGAACAATCTCTCCCAGCAATGTTGCACTCTTCTCACCAACACTATCCAAATATCTTTTTCTCTTCCACTCGTCGCGACAGCCAAAATGCTACTGCAGGCTTTCTTGACGGTCTGGAAGGACAGGTCCTTAAATACACAATTATTGTGTTCATCCGGGCTCCTTACTCTGAGTTGCCCGTGCGACATTCATCAGCACGCGTCAATCCTCACGACGAGACTTCACATCGGGGTTACTCTGCACAGTTTAGTAATTCACATGCGTCGGGCCACGACTCGCGATCAGGAGGATGTGAGTTCAATCTCCCCACTCGCCACTGATCTCATTCTGCATACCAAACACAGTCGTGCACACTTCGAACCACTACGTCCGTGGTTTCTCTCGACACAAAGTCGATGCCGTTAAAATTAATCAATCAACCACATCGTTTACACAATTTATAATGCACACCTAATCGATTTCCGCTTAATACTTTTGGGACTCCGATATGTCATCTTACGTTAAGGTTAAGTGTTTCATATTTTTCCCTGTACGGATTGCATTTTCTATTTTTTCCGTTCTTCTTTTGTTTGGATGCATTTGGTTTAAACATTTATTTTAGGTACCAATTATTAGGGATTATTAATTAGGATTATTGTTAATATTACTTTAAAATTTTACAGGTAAAGAAATAAATGATTGGCCATGAGTGTATTATTGTGTTATGAAAGAAAAACGATGTTGGATACTCCTGCTCATCATTTGTACTGATATTGAAAATAAAAAAGGGAATTCAAAAAGGATTTCATCGAAAAAAGAAATAAGACAGAGGAGTGATAGAATGAAAACAAGAAAGAAATTGCTCATTGAATCAAAAGACAAATAATTTGAAGAGAAGAAACAAAAAAATATTATGGAATCATTGACAAATGTTGGTTCTCTTAAAGGTTTGGCACATACAATGTAATATAAATCGTCGGCGGATGCTCACGATAAACAGCAAAATTCGTTAAATGATTTAATTTTTGACCTAATACGCAACTAGTTGATTATGAAAATAAAATATGAAAATAAAATAAATCATAAAATGTTGTTCTTGATCTCCAAATGAAACCATGATATATATAATATATATATATATATATATATATATATATATTTGGGAGAATATGTGCTTAATTGAAGTCAAACCTAATTTTTTTGAAAGATAATTCATTAATGATTAATTAGGCGGGATTTAACTACTTAAATGTAAGGCTAAACAAATCGAGAAAAATCAATCTCTGTATGTACATTTCGGCCCATTAGGCCTCATCAGCAGAGCTATAGATACGAAGATTGCCTCGTGTGTGACTTGAAACCTGTATGTCGGATCGACAAGCAAGCCTCTTACCTCTACACCAAACGGACCTCGCAGTTTTTCATCGCTTTGTTTAGGTAGTAGTAGTACTCATATTCCTCTTAAGAGACTTTCGCACGAACTTACGATAACGTAAACAAATATGGCTATTTTCAGCCGACAATATTTGGGAGAATATGTGCTTAATTGAAGTCAAACCTAATTTTTTTGAAAGTTAATTCATTAATGATTAATTAGGCGGGATTTAACTACTTAAATGTAAGGCTAAACTACTACTACCTAAACAAAGTACTACTACTACTACCACCTAAACAAAGCGATGAAAAACTGCGAGGTTCCGTTTGGTGTAGAGGTAAGAGGCTTGTTTGTAGATCCGACATACAGGTTTCAAGTCACACACGAGGCGATCTTCGTATCTATAGCTCTGCCGATGAGGCCTAATGGGCCGAAATGTACATACAGAGATTGATTTTTCTCGATTTTTTTAGCCTTACATTTAAGTAGTTAAATCCCGCCTAATTAATCATTAATGAATTAACTTTCAAAAAAATTAGGTTTGACTTCAATTAAGCACATATTCTCCCAAATTTTGTCGGCTGAAAATAGCCATATTTGTTTACGTTATCATATATATATATATATATATATATATATATATATATATATATATATGGTTGGCAACCTTCCGTCTATTTTAGACGATGGTGTAGTTTTTTTTTGGGGGTCTCCCCCCTTTCTCTCTCTCTCTCTCTCTCTCTCTCTCTCTCTCTCTATCTCATTTACAGCAACGTGAGTGGCTGAACAGACCGATCCTCGAATGGCAGTCTCTGGTGCAATGGCTGCATACAAAAGGTGATGCTTTCTGTAGGTGTTGTGGGTGCTGCTGTTTCTCCTTTCTTTTAGCTCTCTTCTCTGTGACAGCTTTTTCCTCTCTTTTTCACTAATTTTTGTTCCTTGTTGATGAGGAGGCGCCAGGTTGAACTGTCTTCTGCACAAGCCTCCCACGTGTCTATGTCGTTTCTAGTGGCTTTCCATATATATATATATATATATATATATATATATATATATCTTTTCTGATTGCCAGCTTTTTCACACTAGATTTAACTGGTACATTTTCACTGATAGGCAACTGGAAGGGCTAGGCTAAGTCTGCTAGCTGATAAGTACTTTGCTTCTTGTTAATTAATACTTGATCTGGTTCGTTTGTATCTCAACGTTGCCTGGAATTTTGTTTGTCTTATTTTCTATGGGATATTCTGGATTGTGTATATGCTATTTGTCAGCATAGAAAAACTTTGATTTTTTGCACAATTCCCACTGGATCACTTTTCATACCCAATCGTGCCTAGTTGTTTATTCCTTTTCTGTCATTTTATTGCATTCGATTATTTTGTGATTAACTCTTTCATCTGTCACCACATAATCTATACTTTTTATTCTTCTGCATATTGGCATAATTGTTTCTTATTGAATTATTTTGTGCTGCTGTTAGAATAGAGTCAGTTGTTTTCTAGTGGCTTTCCATTATTAGCCATGTCCCGCTCAATTCTTATGCCAGTTTCTTAATTTATCACTTGAAGTATTGTAACGGATTATGAACGTCCAGAGTTTTGGGTGGACTACTATAGAAGGAGAGGAAGAAGAAAAAAGAGAGAGTAAGGTTTTTTAAAAAAGTGATGGTCACAAAACGGTTTGTCGGGAATTTGACCGGGGCATGACCCCCGAATGGATAATTGAAAGCCAACCGGAAGTTTCGGGTGTTAACCGGAACCGGAAGTCACGTGGTGACGAGGAACGACAAACAACAAGATCGTGCTCTTTTTGATTTCCGACAGCGTAGGATTCGGACGGGCCTCTGGTCCCTAGTGTGGAGAAGTATCCTTGTTCATTTGAGGTACTCCTTTCTTGCTTTTTCCTTCATCACTGTTTGCTTAATGGTGTCAACTGCTTGTATTTCCCGGTACTTGTAGTTTTCTTAGTAACCAAATGTTTTGATGATTTTCTGATTGTGCAGTTCTATTCTTTCTATTGATTTTATCTTTTCATTAAATTTTCATAGTAGGTAGTTTTTCCTTTAAATATTCAATCGGGTATTCTTGACTCGCGCATGCATTTACTTAGTTACTGAACAAATTTGTCAATGATGGATGTAAATTCTCTGAACCAGATTCCATGTATCCCATTATGACCTGGTGCCTTTCTTGAGTTTTATTCTTAGTGTACCCATATGTATTTCAACATCCGGTGTTGATATACCCTTTGCATTAGCATCTTTTAATCGTGTCATGCTAAAAAGATCTCACTTCTATCTGCCATTTTACTGTGTTATGGTGATATACACTCAAAACTATATTTTAAAGGTTAGTTAACATATATTTCATAATTCTTGGAAATTTCATTTAAGTTTAAAAATGAACTCTAGTTTATCAGCATTCAAATTTGTGAAATATTTTGTATGAGTATTCAAAATGCGTGAAAGTTAACAATAGAAAAAGTAATACTTAAACTTTATTATATCCTACACTTGTTATCAAAAGAAACAACCTAAATATCTTTCCAGTTATAACATAAGAAAGGTGGAGAGGGGGAAGAGAGACAGGGGAAAGAGGGAGGGGGAGAGAGAAGGGGAAAACAAACTTTGTGTCTTCTTGTAGCTGTAACTTCACGCTCACAGTCTTTCTTCGTGCTTAGATTGCTGCCACTCTGGCAAAGAAATGAGCTCCTGTTATAATGTCGGCATAATTTGCATGGGCGACGCTATACTCACGCCACGAACGAGACAGAACGAGACACACCTCATAAATCTGCTCGTCAATGGCGACTATGCTTCTTTAGCTTAATTCAGGCAAAACCTGACAAGCTAACCAGATACGTTTCGCCGGAAGTACGTAAGCTTGTTCATCACACTCCCCCCTGATCTCATGATCCCACAGATGGCAGTGAGAGGGCGACCGCCTTCGACGAGTACTTCTTCGGAGAGGAGGGGGCTCCTAAGGTGGCATCATTTCCGCGTCTATATCCTGCGGATCAGAGTCATTTCCGGTGTCATCACCGCTGTCGTCCGGGTCTGTCCCTGCTTCTTCTGATACAGGAAGCGAGTCTTCCAACCGTACGGAGGTAAGTAAGCTTGTTCATCACACTTTATAGCAGTACTAGGTTTGATGTCGATAGGCCTGATAACAAAACGTATATTTTACGCGTCCATAACTTTAGATGTCCATTGACTCTACTTCTGAACTGTAGTCTGTAACTGTATTTAGCAAATTAATCCAGTAAATCCAATCATCTACACGGCTACTTTCTTTATCTATCATCATCTTACGAAATGATAACGTTACGTTGGATGCGAGAAAAACGAGAGAAAACGAGAAAAGCCAGAAGTAATCTCGTGAGTAGAAATTTTCTCTCGGGAAAATGTGCAAAAGAGAAATGTAAATTAAGTAGACAAAAATTGGTTTGGAGAATTTGTCTTTTGATATTGTCTCCAATGACAACATCAGCACACTCTCTTTTTTCTCTCTCTGAACCTCACACACATATACACACAAACATACATACGTGTGGTGTAATGGTTAAAGTCATAGGAAATAGACTCGTCGCCACGAGTTCAAATCCTGGACGCGGTAACTGCATTTTCACTAATACCCTTGGGAAAAGTATCAATCCAATTCTCCCTCCAGCTATGGATAAATAGTAGGCAGACCGGGCTCTTTAACCTTGGTTAGGCAACCGGTCTAGGAGAAGGAAAACTCTGAATTCAAACCTGTGAAATTCTCTTGGGGTGGTCACTACTAGAATAGGCTCAGTCCTAATTAGTGATCTATTTCACTAACTAACTAAACTTATACAAAGACAAACACTCACACACACACAATAGACAATAATATATTATGTATTTTCAAAACATATTGACCAAAAAATATTTATACCAAGACAGAAATTAACAATGAATGAAACGTTAATTTGCTTCAAAATTGTTCACTAAACATTCGACACACTTATGCCAACGTGTTTTTTTTTTTTTAGTTTTATATGCTGTGGCGTCCTATTTCCGTTAACGTTGTTTACATGCTCAAATTTCATCCTTGAGATGAATTTTCAGCTTAGGAAAGAAGAAAATATTGTAGTTTGTTTTTGTGCGTGGATCATGTTCACAATTCTCTTTCACCAAAAGTAGGCGTTCAAAAAGTATTGATACTGGTGTAGTGAGATTTAGTACTGACATCTAGACTATATTAGTTGCTCAGCTCTGCAGACATCTTCATTCAATTTTTTTCATTTTAAAATTTTAAAAAATCATGAGAATCAGCCTCGATATATTTTAATTTCACATGTTATATATTTCTTTTATCTATATCATAGCATCAAAAAGACGAAGCAATGTGAAAAACAAATGGAAATGAAATTAAAGTGGTCAGAAAATAGTGAGCTATTTCGTATAAAAACTAAAAGTTTGAGGCGTTGTGGTCTCATAACTGGATCACTCAGGATATGGCACTTTTACTTACACGAATAAGAAATTGACTAATTCTTTTTTTTTTTATATCTTTTTATTAACCCAATAATTCGGGGTTATGAATGAATATAAAAGTGCTCAATACTTTTGTAGAACAGGTTTAGTAAAATGGTATAATCAGAAAATGTATCAGAGTTTCAGCGATATCCTGAGTTTCTGAGTCCGACGAGAAATACCTGAAGAAGGCCGGAGGGCACATCGGCTGAAATGTAGTACAGATAACAATAAAGATGAGGACAATAGTCCGAATAATCCAAATAATACTCAGTAAGAATAGACTTGTTTTGTCCTGAAAAGGACAGTTTATTTTCCTGGCCATGAGAAGTTTGGATCGTGGTCTGTAGAAGACTGGTTTATCGGCAGGTCAGTAGAAAAGCTTGATCATTGTCAGAAAAATGGATCGTCGGCAGATCGGTAGAAAGTTGATCGGTTGGTAGGAGGGTTTTCTTGAGAGCTGCTTGGATCAAGATCAGTCGAAGTCCAGATTGACAGCGGATGGGTACCTGAGCCACGGCCTGGGGGAGTGTGTAGCTCCAAATGTGTGGGCTTGTTCGGCGATCTGCGGAAACTTACAGGAGGGTTCGAACTAAGGAATAGCAAACAATATAACTACGAGCCAACACACACGCTGTGGACTATATTGGTGCCTCTCGAGCACCTGCACAGGTTGAGACGACCATATCCGGATTCCTCCTGTGAGTGCTGCGGAAACCGTTCGATACACACAGATACACCAAACTAACCACTTCCCCTCCCAACACACACATGCACACCACAGACACAAACATAAAATACACACACACACGCACACAATACACAATATATATATATATATATATATATGTGTGTGTGTGAGGTGAGGTAATAGGAAAAGCGAAGAAAAATAATGACTCAAACAAGTCCAAGTAGAAAAAAAAAATACTACACCAAAATTTTAAAATTTCCCCAGCCAACTACATAAATATTGATTACCTACCCAGTTTCACCTCGTTTCTTCCCCTTCCCCTCGCAAAGAATAAAAATTCCCTTCCTAACCTACCATGAAACTGATGGCCTAATCTAATGACACCCAACACCACCTTCCTCCATATCACACACACACACACACACACACACACACACACATATATATATAATATATATATATATATAATATATATATTGTTGTTCCTTGACAACATCATCATTTTCTGGATTTAAACCAGAGCACCACCATATTCATTTTTTACTAAGATGAGGGTCTCATAATGTTTGCTTTTTTAACCGGGATAATGACGCTAATTCTTGTTTATCATTGCAACCATATATTATTTAGCAAAAACCCTACTCATCCATATTCAAACATTTCAGACGCTTTAAGCGTATTTCACTGAGTCATACTCAGTTTCTTACTTTCAAACGATCCATGTTTTTGGGGAGAGGTGGCCAAAAAGCATCTTTTTCTTCTATAACTCCACACTTACATTTCTCTAACTAATTTCAATTCTCTTTTCCCACCCAAATGTTTGATTCATCTGTTGATCCTTTTATTTCGTCATTTTCTATTTTTCAACCATTCTCTAAACTATTTGCTCTTCTCTCCTTTCTCTTCCATCATTATTTCTTTTTGTATTTTTGAAATTTTCCCTTGCCTTTTTTTTCACCCTCATTTTTTCTTTTCTTTTTTTCCTCCATCCATTCACCATTTTTCAACTAGCTTCTATGTCATTTTTTTGTTCGTTTAAATATTTCACTAAACATTAATATTGTTGTATATTGAGAATTTAAAAGAAGGTGAAAACGTAAATAGGGTCTTCCGGTTGGATCGAGCAGGAGAAGACGAAAAGAGTAACAAAGGACTTTTTCCGGTAAAGCGAACAAAGAAGGATGAGTAACAAATAAGTTCGGAAATAGATTTGTCGCTGATAAAGATAACAAAGAAAACGCGTAGGCGTTTTATATATAAAAGGAAGTCAGGGATCCCAGGTCAGTTAGAGAGTCAGACAGCGGACGGCGAACAGAGCACAAAGGAGCGACCCTCGACACGGTCCGTCGCGACAAAGGGCGGTGAGACGCCACCAGCCACCCCTTTACCTCAACATCGCCAGTCATCGTCAACCCTCGGTCAAGTCATGTCTGCTCGCCACCCACCATTCAAAACTCCTACTATACGCATTGTTGTAGATTTCATTAAACGACAACTACTTACTTCGCTATACCCATACATACCCGCCAACGTATACAGATACACGATTTACACTATTAAAGTCTGGTAAATGGACTTGTCGCCCGAGTTCAAATCCTGGACGTGTAATTGCATTTCACTTAGCGCTAATACCCTTGGGAAAGGTATGAATCCTACTCTCCCCTCCACTATGGATAAATAGTAGGGCAGACCTGGCTCTTTAACCATGGTTAGGCAACTGTCTAGGAGAAGGAAAACCTCTGAATTCAAACCTGAGAGAAACTCCGCTTAAGAAATTGACCTTGTGTCGCATCCTGCTCGCGCGCAGGGTTGGTAAATAATATATAGATACACGATTTAGCAGCGTGAATTTGAAGCCGCTATATAACATATAGAATTGATGCCAGTACGTAACATTTTCATTGCAATATTTCAATGCTTATTTTCTCTCAACTATTTTCCTTTTGTTCTTTATTTTTCTCCTTTTACTTCTCATTACCAAACTTACAGTTCTGTTTATTTAATGCCTTACTCATCAATTCTGTTTATCTTATGCTTATTTTTTTGTGCTCACCAAAATTCACAGGACTTTTCAAAGTTCGACGTTCTTTTCACAAATGTTGACTTTCAAAAATATTTTTCTAAAATATCTATCCAGTCTAATCTTCAGTGCCTTAAAAGTAAATTCCAGCAAATTACAAACTAAAATTAAGGGAAGCCATGTCATGATAATGGAAAATAATAATGATGATACCTTTGCTCTCTTGGAAAACTTAAATTTATCATGCCCCTCTTCAGGGGTCATTTATTAATCCAATTTTCTTGCTACTTTGTTGCACTTACAGATTCGTCTAAGTAGTGAAGCGATAGAGCAAATAAAAAATAAATGATAAAGTGTTAGAATTCCATTCTGTGTCGTGTGTTACGTATGACACGACCGACTTTTACCCTTAGGGAAATAACTGATTTAAAATTAATTAAATTAGCTTTTTAATGGGAATTTTATTTGGAAAAAGGCAGTTAAAATGCAGTAAAAATAATGATTTTTGCCTAATAGGGAAATCTATCATCAGTTTTTTCCCCTGTGAACAAAGAGAAAAGAAAATTTGAAATTTTGTTGTACCAAATTTGATGGTCTAAACTGTTTTTACTTTGAAAATCGGGATTTAAAGTCCTGGATTTTTTAGCTCAAAGCTCAGACCGTGATGTTGCTTATATTAAAATATTCTTAATTTTTATCAACGTATTTTGGATTCTTTTATAAAGTAAAAGGCCAGAGTGAACAGTATTTATTTCTGTTATCAATTTAATGGAGAAAATGTTTGATTCAAATTTGATACCCTTGGTAAGTCGGAAGCTCTCGTTGAATCACGATTGTTTTCGGATGTGCGCCCTCTGAGGATGATTGATGCCTCTGCATTTTTTCAGAGAGGTATCAGGTTAATACAATACCTACAGGAATTGCTGAACACTGTTGTCAAGCCATGATAACAACGGTAGCCAACGGTAGGCCATATATATTGCAGCAGGATTTGGCCCCTGCCACACCTCTGGGAAAAATCGGCGAATTTTACGACTACACCAGTCCCAAGCTTTGTCCTCCTATCTCCGCAATTCTTAACCCCATGGATTATTATTTATGGGCGCTGTTGAAAAAGAGACCAGCACCGTCCCAGTACTACAAAAGCCCAGTTAATCGACAGAATTAAGATAGTTTTGAGACCCTTCACAGGGAAAACTGTAACATCAGCTTGCTCTTTCGAAGTAGGATTGAGGCTTGTGATCGACGCTAATGCGGTTTATTTGAGTAAAACTTGTTGACAGTAGTGTAATTTCCGTGCCTGTTAAATTATTTACAATCCATTATATTTTGTAGTTACCAAGCACTTTTTCTTCCTATGAAACTGTCGAATTTCTCCCGAACACACTCTCTCTCTCTCTCTCTCTCTTCTATATATTATATATATATAATATATATAATATATATATATATATATATATATATTAGAGAGAGAGAGAGAGAGAGAGAGAGAGAGAGAGAGAGAGAGAGAGAATATTACACCACAATTGCCTCCAGGTCCATAAAATCTATCTAAGAATGCGGAGCAATATAATAATATATAACAAGTGTAAGGGTTGGCAAGCTCGGTTAGTAGATCATTGCCAGTAAATTCGATACTCACTGGCATCCCCATAAAGTCCTCATGGTGGCTCGAAGTCGGTATCAGAATCGGCAGCGAGGGAGTCTATCCTCTTTTAACTAGCGCTAGACCAAGGAAATTGGTTTTTAGCGTCTCACCTACATCAACTCTTCACTTTACCGTACAGATCCCTGTGCTACTCATGTTGGCGAGGGCCGGTATCGAATTCGGAACTTTGTGGTCCAAGTCGAACGATGCAACTAAGGTCAACTAAGAGAAAATCACTAGTGTCAATTAAATTTTCTGAGGGAAATTGAGCCCTCTGCCACATCACATAAGGAGTCTCGATGGTTTTCAAAACGATAGATGATATGTAGGTTGTCAGTGACAAACGAACAGACAAAACATTGTTACAAAAACACACTGAAGTTTTTTTTATCGGATGATGAATCTTCTACAAAATGTTAAAAACGAATACGTTCGTGTGTGTGTTATCTCATGTAACTACGTGACTCGACCATAGCCATACAGTGAGGGAGTCTATCCCCTTTTCAATAGCGCTAGACCAATGAGATTGCTTTTGCGTCTGGGTGTGGGCGCCACATACCATCAGCTCCTTACTTTACCGCACAGATCCATATGCTAATCATACGCTGAGTTGGCGAGGGCCGGTATCGAACTAGAACTTGTGTTTCTAGTCGAACGCTCTATCCGACTGAGCTAACCCGGCCCTAAGTTTTAATATTCCAAACTTGTTTGTAAACCCTTTGCGGTAAGAAAAACCCGCAAATAGTTTGATTGTAAAAATATACTACCAAACCTCATTGGGGAAAACAATTGAAAAAAAGAAAAGAGCAAGATAGTCGAAAATAATCGGTTGATATTTATAATACTTGGCCAAAAGCAAAACAAAATGGATATATATATATATATATATATGTATATATATTTATATATTATATATTATATTTATATATATATATATATGAAAAAGATATATATAAACCGCCAGGATTATCTAAGCTAAAAAGTAAAGAGTGCTCAATACCTAATTAGAACAAATAATAAAGTTAAGCCTAATAAGTCAGATATACCTACTAACAGTTTTGCATAGTAGCTCTTCAGGCAAAGATCTGTCTTCTGCCTGAAGAGCTTACTATGCTAAACTGTTAGTAGGTATATCTGACCTCATTAGGCTTAAATTTATTATATTAAAAGGAAAAAAATGTTGAATGGATAAATAGATTTACTAAACGTGTTTCGGCCAGGATTTGTTGTTCATTGACACATGTATTCTATTATTATCATTTTAAATATAAAATAAAATAATAATGGAAAATTATAAAATCTTTAAGCATGCCAAAGAATAACGGTCTTCATCAGAGTAAAAATGTTTAGTAATTTGTTAAATTAAAGCTGTTCAAAATACAGAGATATTTTTAAGTTTCGAAAAAAAGAATTTTCAATTAATCATTAGGATGATATTAATAAATAAATAGATAAACCACTTACACAATACACATAGAGATTAATCACTATGATGATGTTAATAATAAATAAAATATATAAACCACAATGAAAAGTAAATGGAAGTTAATCCGACAGTATGAATTTAACATTTTTTTGAAAAAAACAAATGATGTTAATAGTTTCCTGACAGAATCTGTTACGATCGTTTTAATAGAGCGGTCTTCATCAAGAGCAACGTCTTAATAGAGCGGTCTTCATCAAGAGAAACATATTTCATTCATATTTGCTCTTGATGAAGACTGCTCGATTAAAACGGTCGAAACAGATTCTGTCAGCAAACTATTAAACAATTCATAAACCACAATACACAGAGTCATAAAATTAAATAATAAATTATCTAAAATTTTTGAAAATCCCCCCCCCCCGCCAAACATAAAAAATTAAAATTCCACCTAACATTACTCCAAAAATATTCTCTAACCATAACTGCATACAAACATCACTATTTTCTATTGCTGTTGAGCATCTCTCAAATAATTTCAACAAATTTTTTTTTTTGAACACCTCGTGCATGCAAAATATTACTTCAACAGAGTTATAGAATATAAATCTTTATTGTATTTACGTTGGTTTTTAGAAAGCGAATTAAAAAGTAAGTGGCATTTTTCAATTTTTGATCGAATTTTTACAGAGGTTTTTACATGTATCCCTTGATACCTTGCATTTTATTATTTAGTTTTTCCCCAAAAATAACGAATTCCATATCTTATGAAGATATTTATTCCTCAGCTAGTATCAAAATATTTTCATATGAACCCAGTGACCTACTATATACTAAAAATAACGAAATATAATCCGTAATGAAAAAATTCAATACCAGCATTTTAATAAGAAAATCTTAAACATGAAACTAAAACTTCTGAATTTTTTTAATAGAAAGACAAGAGAAACCACTATAATAATGTAATTCGCATACACAAATACCGTTAGATACCGTTAGTCGCATAAAAAAGATTATACACTTTTTACGTTTTTGAAAAAGATGGACTATAAAAGTCGTCTGTTGAATTTTTCAATCGTGAGTTCCTCATTCTTTTTTACTGCTTTTCTGGAATTCAGAATTTTATTACCTACCTATGTAATTCTTAAACATATATAAATGTCTGAGCGTTCTGTCCATATTAATCTGGTTATATATGAATATACATACCAATCTTTTTACCGATTTCATATATATATAGTTGTAGAACAGTTTTTTTCTCTCTACCACGGGTTCGGTGTTCATCGTATACCTTCCTCAGGAGAACTAAAAAATTAATAGGTAGCTAATATAATATATACTTGCCTGTTTAGAATTATTTTTTATTTCTCTATGTCTCCTAAAAATAAACTTTTGTCTCTAAAACTAAACTTTTTCCTTTGAAATTAATGATTAGTTTACCATATATTCACCCGACAAAATTAATTTGTAATTCTCTCTCTCGGCTGTTTTTAATCTGATCCTCTTTTTTTATTATTCATTTTGTTTATATCTTACATGTTTGTACTTCTGAAATTAAAGTCAGTCTAAGGGTTCCGATTAAGAGGCACAAACAGCCCGAAAATTCAACGAAATAAAACGAAACTTAATATTAAAAAAACTGAGTTTTTATATTTCATACCTAATGCTTCATACTAAATCTCAAACAATATATATATATATATATATTGATATATATTGATATATATATATATCAAATGGCATCATAACAGTACGACTCTGATTCAGTTGATATCTTATTATAATGGAGATTGTGGGTTTGTCTGTCTGTAACCGAAACTATATTACTAATCAAGTCACAATTCCTTTTGTTATTTATACCACATTCTCCATGATTTTATTTTTAATTTAAACTTCAATTATTAATAAAATTATTTTATATCATTAAGACTGTTGACCATATCTACAAACTATTAACATGCAATTGTATTTATATATACAACAAAATAGAGGTTTACAGTGTGAATGGGAAGGCTAATTTGCATATTGATCTTAAAAATTTGATTTTAATAAATATATGCTTAGTATTATTAATTTCTAATTGTTTGGTTTTATCTTATTAAATATGACCAAAAATCTCTTCAATAAATCTTTTAAAAAATCCATTAACAAGATGAAATAACTGTAATATTATTCTTTACTTCCTATTTTAACTAAATAGTTAATTTATGAAAATTTACCAATGAAAGACGGGAGTAAGGGAAAATGATGGAAGAGTTAGTTTCAAAGTTGTTCTATTTTTCAATCATACCCCTCTGTTCCAAATCTTTTTATTTGCATTCTTATTCAGTTTCATTAGACTTTCTAATTTAACATGATATTTTATTATATTAAAACTTAAATACTTGCACCCGGAGGGTGCATATATTTGCTAGTATATATAAAGATTTTCATTTTGTTCTTATTGGTTTCTTGCCCGTAAACATGTTTGCAACCGAAGGGAGGTCACCGTAATTTATCTTGGCTTACTGGTGAAGATAACATATAACAATTATTATATATAATATATTATATATATATATATATATATATATCTTCACCAGTAAGCCAAGATAAATTACGGTTACCTCCCTTCGGCTGCAAACATGTTCACGGGCAAGGAACCAATAAGAACAAAATGAAAATCTTTTTCTTACATGGAGATGACAGCACGACCGACATAAACGAGACAACGTAAAAATTAACTCAATTAAAATGTTAATAATAACATAGAAAAATAGTTAATCAAGGGTTGGGTAGATGTGTCAAAACCATCTCTCTCTCTCTCTCTCTCTCTCTCTCTCTCTCTCTCTCTCTCTCTCTCTCTCTCTCTCACCACCTATCAGTTTCTCTTTCCTTCTAACATTCCATTTCATTAAAACAAACAATACGCGTATATTCTCTTTCTTATTCTTTCTGATGTGTAACACGTTCTTTTTCTTCCTTTTCTTTCCTCAAAATAAACCATAATTCATCTGAGTTGACAACAGGGCATGCAGTACCCAAGGTTGTTTATGATAATGTGCCAAACATTGGATGTAGTTTATTAAAAGATTAGGATTTAGAAAACTAACATTATCAGTAAAATTTAATAATGATTTTTTCTCATTTTTTAACATGAAACAAAAGCACGATTTTTAAATATTCATAAAATTTATTTTTCAAATACACTACAAAAAATGTTTTTGTTTCAACCTAAATAAAGAGGAATGCTATACGTAAAAATAAAATCTTGGTTAGTATTATTTGGATTATTCGGACTATTGTCCTCATCTTCATTGCCATCTGTACAACGTTTCGGCCTATGTGCCCCCCCCCGGCCTTCTTCAGGTATTTCTTGTCGGAGTCTCGAACATTCTCGGACTCGGGAACTTTCTTTTAATCCGTCAATGGAAACTCCTAGAGAAGCTAAATAAAAAACTGACACAAATGACGAACCACCTCACATTCCTAAATGTTGTATAGCCGACTACTACCAGCTACTGGACTTCAATAAACAACAGATACGTATATACAAAAATAGGACCCGTCTTTATTTTCTTCGGGGTGTGGGTAGTGAGGACGTAGAGCTTCACAATGAAAATGCCCGAGCGGTTGGTGAGTGCGGTGACGAGTGTTCACAATGGAAATGCCCGAGGGTTGATGGGAGACGAAGTTATCTTCTCGACTGCTGCTGGGATCTCTGCCTGTCGGCTTGAATCCTCTGGCCTTTATATCGATAAATACACCTACGCATCTTTATCTTTTGATCTGGTCTTTACATCCGCTAATATGCCTACGCATTTTTATCTTTTGATCTGATAACTGATATTTGTCATATATTTCTTTATCTTCTCCCTGCTTCTTTGACCGGAAAACTTCTCTTCCGTTTTCCCCCTTTTTTTAATATATATTTTTATATTTCTCTTTGTCTTTTTGCCCGAAGCTTCCTCTTCCGGGCGACGATAATACAACACTAAACAGATGCCGCTATCTCAAGCTACTTCCACCAGGCTTAACACTAAAATTACCAGTTAATTCCAGGAGATCACAAAGGATCGCCAAAAGAGTAGGGCAGGAGCTGGTCCGAGATCGTATACAGAACAATCATTGAAGGAAACATCAATTACTATCTGAAATCTCAACTTCGCCAAAACCACCAAGCGGAATCTATACTTAGATCCGATAGCCCCAATTGAGGAAACAACCTTAAATATCCCTCAACCGCCAGCAGATGAGCTACGATTGAAAGTGAGGCAGGTACTAGAGAATTCAAAGTCTCCAAAATTGAACATTACAAAGGAGGAGAGACTGGCCATCAAATCACTACAACGTAATAAGAACATCATAATAGTACGAGCAAAGGCAATGCTACAATGGTGATGCATAAGGTTGAATACACTAAACAAATTGGCAGACGTAATTGAAAACGGTGGCTACTGCAAGGTTAAAAGGAACCCAACCCTAAACCGAAAAGAAACTGTCACAAGAACAAGGACCTTAAAGGACCTTATACCACAGAAGAAATAGACAGCTAATTCAACATTACAGCAAGCTACCACACATATAGGGCCTTCATAAGGATGGTATTCCATTAAGACCCATTGTCAGCTGCCAAGGTTCAGCATGTCACCCATTGAGCCATTACCTTGTTGAGATAGTCATCCCATTGACAGGGAAGTCCTCATCTTATGTTAAGAACTCTGCCCACTTTGTGGAAAAAAATTAGAAATGCTCCCATCCATTCCGACCAAATGGTGAGTCAAGATGTAGTCTATTCATGAAAGTACCCACTGATGAGACAGTGGTACGGGATAAGTTAGCTGGAGATTTCTCATTGGAAGAACGCACCCGTATCCCAATAGATAATCTGATGGAGATGCTGACTTTCTGTGTAGATACAAACTACTTCGAGATAAGTTCTGACATATACCGACAACAAGAGGGCCCGTCGATGGGATCATCATTGTTCCCAGTGTTGGCCAATATATACATGGAATACTTTGAGGAGATGGCATTAGGATCTACACCACTAAAGCCATCAATATGCCTTAGATACGTAGATGGCACATTCATTCTCTGGCCCTATCAGGAAGATGTTCAAATACTAATGGATCATGTGAACTCATTCAGTCCGTCTATACAGGTCACAATGGAGAAGGAACAAGACAACAAATTGTCCTTCCTAGATCTGTTAATAACTTGCACAGAGTAAGCATTCAGTTCATCCATTTTTCGTAAGCCTACCCTCACCGGACAGTATCCCAACTTCAATTCCCACCAATCATACAATGTAAAGAAAGGAATCGTCCGTTGCTTACAACATCGTGTAAAAGCCATCAGCAGAGATTAGGTATATCAGAAGGAAATGGACAGCTTAAGAGAGACCCTCCGTCGTAACAATTATCCTGAGAGCATAACATCAGCTACGAGAAATCTGGATCGCAGGGCAGAGGATGATACTCGAAAACTTACCACAGTGTATCTGCCCTATGTCAAAGGCTTGGCTGAAAAGATTCAAAAGATATGTAATCCATATGACATCAGAACAACATTTAAGAGTGACTCGACTCTACACAAACATCTCCTCCGAGTCAAGCCCCCACCAGAATACAACATTATCAAGAATTGCATGTATTCCATGCAATGCAGCTGTGGCAAAGTATACAAAGGCGAAACATGCCGTCCACTGAAAGTAAGAATAGAAAGAGCAACGTAAAGCAGTGGTTCGAGGAGAAATAGAAAAGTCGGGTGTGGCTGACCTTATATGGAATGAAAACGGAAACCATCTGCCCTTATAGGATGAAGTTAAGATAATAGATAGGGAAGAATATCGGAAGAGAAGACGCCTCAAAGTATCAGCTCGTGTGATAAGCTATAGTAATCTCTTAAGTAGACTAAGTATAGAGATGAACACAATATGGGAATCTATAATTAAAAAGGCTAGATTAGATTTAAAACAAAAAACAACATTATGAGTCAAGATTAAAAAAATCATACATAAGTAAACTGGGAAATATTCTAGATAAAACAAGACATTAGGTTTATAAGTTCCCAAAGTTCCAACTTAATATTTCAATCGGACAAATCGCGTAGTGGATAAAGGCGTTAGGTTAAGACAGTTCTAAGTAACAGTTATCTCTAGACTGCAGGTTCAATCCTAATTAGGGGCTGCAGTAACATTGTATAATAAGTAACACAGCTTTACACCTGTACCCCAACTATGTCAAAGGCTTGGCTGAAAAGATTCAACAGATATGTAATCCATATGACATCAGAACAACATTTAGGAGTGACTCAACTCTACGCAAAGATCTCCTCCGAGTCATGCCCCCACCAGAATACAACATTATCAAGAATGGTTGGTGGAATGAGAGCAGGATAACCCCGTAGACTAAATAGAGGGTTAGGTTCAACGTTCCGCGATGGCTCCCGATTACGACAAGAATGTTCCCCATTTCGAAAAGAAGGTTCACGAGTCCAACAAGAAATACATGCAGAAGGTGGCAGATGACAATGAAGATAAGGTTAATAGTGTGAATAATTCAAATAATACTAATTATCAAGCCCCATCTAAAAAAATTCAGAGAAATAAAATTGTTTCCTTTATAGATTATTCATTACTCGGTTTATTAGTACGAAATAAATTTTCAAAATTATTATTCTTCGTTTCTTTCTATGTATTTCGATGACTTCCATTTCTTTCATCTGTAGTCATTTCATGAGTTGAGTTGAATTGTGCCAGCAGAAGGAATAATGAAGATTTGTTACATAATCTATGCGGTTGCATAAGATTATTGTCAATTTTTGTAATTCTGAGGGGATGACCCTTTTCATACCATGGCCGGGTCCTTCCATGGAAAATTACAGAAGCCCGCCAAAATACATGAAGTCATGTGGGACCTGTTCGGTTGCCAGTTTGCAGTTAGACGTCAGGCAGAGCAGTCGGCCATTTTTAGGTCCTGCCTAAAACTGGAACTCACGCGCGCTATGTTAGTTAGCAGATGTCTAGGTTGGAGATTGAAAATAAAGTAACATCAAAATAAATCGAAGTCTTGTGTTTATTATCTAAAAACTAACAATGACACAGGGCTTCTGATAGAGAGAAATCCCTAACAGAAAACCAGACCGAAGTCCCCAAGTCAACTCCAGATTCAAGATCTTAGAAGATGCCAGACCAAGTCAAGATAGATGATACCAAAGACGATCAGAAGCATACCAAGACGGCCAGCAGAAGAATAGATGTCCAAGTAAGTGAAGAAAAAGAGGTATGCAACATTATAATTATTTAGTGTCAGTGAAGAAGGCACTATGCAACAGATTGTCTTTTAAGCTATCATGGGAAGAAAATACAGAATTGTTCCGAATAGCTATGCACGTAATATCTTTACTAACTCATATGAATTTTATGAGCGGTCGTTACGTTATTTTTCCTGAATTTTCATTCTGCTGGATATTTTCTCATATGGATTGCACATACGTCTTCAGGAATTTAATTCTTCTCTACGACTAACTGTTTAAATTTTTTTCCACGAGGTAGCTATTTCTTTTCGATGACACTATTTTGTTTTCCGATTGGCTGTGGTCTTTCAATCAGCAATATTCAAGATTTTTGAATGTTTTCTGTGTGGTTCGTTAGTTTGCTCCCACCTACGAGAAAGCTAAAGAATATAATTGCCATTTTTACGCTGCTGTAACTGTGAAAGAAAGGAAGGGTGTTACTAATTTGCATAAGATGCTGCTGTTGTTGAGAAAGAAAGAGTACGACGAAAGGAAGGCGTGTGGGAGAAAAAAGGGTTTTATGAAAGGAAGCCTATTTTTTGTAAGCCCGTGTCACGATAAATATGGTATGTTTTTTTGTTTGTGTGTGTGTGTGTGTGTGTGTGTGTGTGTGTGTGTGTGTGTGTGTGTGTGTAGAAAATAAAACAAAAAACAAAGTCTGAATAGTTATGCGTGTTTTTTTTAAATAACGGGAGTTGGAAAATATAGAGAGAGAAAAAAGCTCACAAACGTATTTTGGCCAGCGTCCATTTTGATTGGTATATATATATATATATATATATATATATATATATATATATATAATATATATATATATATATATAGCCGTGTCAAAGGAAAAAAGAAAAGAACAACTTGTTTCGTTTTTAATCGAAAATGACCACTCTCATTCTTCGCCTAATACTTATTGTTGGTCGAGGTCTAACTACACAGCCGATAAACTCTTAAAACATCCCAAATTTCGATGTTTAGGAACCAGAACGAATTATGGTCTCAAATAAAAGAAAACAAAGATATTATATGCTTGTTTTTGTCATCCGTAATATGGTAAGAGTAATATGTAGATCAACAAACATAACAGGAAAATGTATCAATTCTACTACAACGTAAGCAACAGAAAAATACCTCACATGATTCTGAAAATTTAATAAATTGCACTCTACCTTGTCAGTTGAGCCAGTGATTGCTATCTTTCCGGATTCGGCCAGATCACCAGCAAATATTGCCCCTGTGTGTCCAGTGAGAGTGAACTTTAGCTGGGTCTTGCTAACCTGCCAAAGTTTTGCCTAAATTATGAAAGATAGGAAAAATAATTAGAATTACTATTTTAGATACTTCGGAACCATTCAGTCCCTGTGAATATCAAATTAGCAAAATAAATAAAAATATATAGAAAACTTGAAAATAGCAATTACAAAGAGACAAATAGTGTGCATTTCTAATTCGGCTCTTCCCAACTTAATTGGGCATATATATATATATATATATATATATTATATATATATATATATATATATATATATATATATATATATTTCGCTTCAAGTAACTCGAAGACAGAGTGATAGTATTGTATGGCATAAGATATCTCACGAGAAATGCCAAATAAAATTATGATGAAACTATCCTTATTGCGAGACATGTCAATTGATTTTGCCATATTCTCTTCCTTTTCTCACACACACACACACACACACACACACACCACACACACATATATATATATTAATATATATATATATTATATATATATATATATGGGATGAATTAAACAAATGACATGTCTCCTGTTTAACAATTTTATTTGTGATTTTTTCAAGTTTTCTGGCCAACTTTTTAATATTTGGGTGGAATTCGTGTCCCGATTACTTTCGGCACTTCGAAATGCCATCATCAGGGTAGATGTATTCTAGTTTATCAAATTCAAAACAACTAACCTCGTTGTCCGCAACAATTTCTCTCCCCAGACAAGTCGGCTTAATGAGACCAATGTAGTATACAGACTTAAATGTCCCTTAGGAGATTGCAGTCTTCCAGAAAATGAAAATACCTACATCGGTTTTACCTCAATGACATTGTCACGTCGTCTAACTCTCCATTTAACAGATAATTTCACAACACCTAAAATTACATTCATGCCCCCACTCTAATTACCGAAATATCCTAACGGAAAATACACACATTCTGCACAAAGAAAAAAATAAACAAAAACTCCAAATACTAGAAGCTTTATACATAAAACAATACAAACCATCCTTAAACAAAATTAATTTCCAATGCTGTACACACATTTTAAAATGCCTATAGCACCTTTCCTATCAATTCTCCTCCTTCCAGCCTCCACATCCATTAATATAATTTGAAAAACTGGAACACATCACCCCTGATTATGCCACTTCGAAGCGCCAAAAGTACTCGGGACATGGACTTTGGTGGACTAATCCACGAATTCCACCCAAATATCAAAAAGTTGGCAAGAAAACTTGAAAAAATCACAAATAAAATTGTTAAACAAGAGATGTGTCTTTTGTTTAATTCAACATGCATAAATGAAAAAATGCTGCCCAAATACACACATATATTATATAAATAAATAAATATATATATATATGTGTGTGTGTGTGTGTGTGTGTGTGTGTGTGTGTGTGTGTGTGTGTGTGTTTGTGTGTATGTGTGTGTGTGTGCTTGTTTGTTTGTTTGTGTGAGTATTAGGGTAGTATGGACATGACGTCAACGTCTCTCGGAAATTGATAGTCTCTCGCTTATGTGATATTCATTGGCTGTTTTTGTTTTCCCCTATGCACTGTAGTGTGGTGCATCGTAGGAATAGTTGACTCACGTTATGTTTGTATATGTGTTGCATGCTGATAATGTTAGTTTTCTTTGTGTGTGCGTCTGTTTTTTGTGGTGGGGGCTTCTGATCTACTGCTGATTTCATGATTTGATAGTTTGTGTCTACGTTATTCTTTATTATTTTTCCATATTTATTTATTAGTAGAATTTTCCTATCATTTATTATTACTTTTTTATCATATTTTTTATTGTATTATATTTATTTTCTATGTATTTATCTATTCATTTATCTAAAAATTTTATATAATGGTTTTGGAAAATTAGTCTTTGAATCATTAGTTTTTAAGTAGCTTAATAAGTATTTATTTTTGTGTCTACATTTGGATATTTGTTTTGTTCTGGGTAGGTTATTCTTGCTATTTTTCCTTCTCGGCAAAGGTTGCAATGTCTAGTTCAATTATTGGATGCTGGTGCTATTTACTTTATTTCCAGGTTATTTCTAGTGTGTTATGATTTGAATTTTTAATTTCCCAGTGTCTGGATTGTGTTGTGGGGTGTTCGTATTTTATTGTTAAATGATGTCTTGTGTGTGTAGATTCACATGACCTACACTCAAACCAATGTATATTTTTTCTGTGTTTTGTTTAGATCTTACAGTAGCTACATTAGATTAATGACAATTTTCGTTTAAAGGCCATTCTGGTTTGTTTATGCAATTACAGGTTGGTTTTGTGTTGCTTGTGGAGTGTTATATATTTTTATTTAATTTTTATTTAATTATTTTTAGTATGCTTTATGTGAAGTTATAACTCCGTTTTATTGTGTTCCTGTTGAATATAGTGTGCAGTTTGTTTGATTTAGGGAATGGTTAGTTTTAGGATAGTACTGTTTTTGTATTTTTTATTGTTAAATCCTTTCTATGTATATACCCACATGCATAAATTATGCATACACGTCGCCCCTACCACCATGTAGGATACGATGAGGAGATAAGATACCATACACAAATATTTTGTATGACATTAATCTGCATCTGGTGTCGAGACCCTAGTTCTGGGGTGAGATCTCACCTAACTGTTTCTCCTGATCCGAAGCGTTAGTATTTTTTAGGGTCCACTCTACGGGGTTTGTGACTGCATTCTCTGCTTTTCGCCCAGTCTCGTCTGCTGAACGACCTCAATCGCATTTTGTATTTGTTTGTAAGAAAATGTTAGTCGGCGCGTGGTGTAATGGCCATCTTTTTAAAACATTCTATGAAATAAGTTCAAATTTCTCAGATGCAGTAATTTAATGTTTTTTTAGACCAAGCTAGGGTATCATGTTACTTAAAGAGTTGATGTAATAGAAAAATATGAAAATCTTTGGATTCAGAGTTCAAAAGTTTGTCAAAAATAAGTGTCAGATCGAGATCAACAAAATTAGTGATGCCCACTGTAATGTTATATCATTTCTCTTTATATATACATTCTTAAAACCTTTCATGGTATAAGCAAAAATTTGTTAGATGCTGTATTTCTACGGTTTTTTGAGGAAAATCGAGGGTATCCCAGAGCTCAAAAATTTGGCGTGATATAGAAAAACTTTTTTTAATTCAGTGGTCAAAGAATAGTCAAAAAGTGTCATCTTTTTAAAACATTCTATAAAATAAGGTCAAATTTGTCACATTCAGTATTCAAAACAAAAAAATCGTGTTCTCCAGTGCAATCATTTCTTTATCTTTTAATTAAAATACGGTTTCATTTCCTAGTTATTTTCTCACCATATATTTATAAGCCAAGTTTTGTAAAAATATGGTGAAAAGTGAAAGCACAATTCCTTTCTGACATAAATTTTTATGACAAGAATAATGGTATTAAGATTTGACGGCAAAGGAAATATAAAGAATCGGAAAAAATGATAACAAAAAAATGTGCTATATCCGTCGACAATCTTAGCAATTATCTTAAACACGTCCTTTCACGAAAGATCTTAGATAAAGATCTTAGATAAAGATGGCGTCCGAATTAGATAGTCTTAGTTCTTCAAGTCAGCAGTATTCAGTGTTAATCAGTTCGTTGTGTCGATTAAGAGTATTGACTCCTGGAATTACTTTTGTTCTTTCAGGATTCGTTCGAATTTGGAGCCACTTATTGTTTTATAGTTTTATTATGTCTAATTTAATTTCATATATTTTTCTCTATTCCTGTTTGACTTTATAATTGTTCCGTTACCAGAGAAAACGAATGTATTTATTTTGATATCCCTGTTTTTTAAGGAAATCCAAAATATCTTGAAGGTTTCAAGTAATTATAGATTATACGTTTTATCCCAGGTTGACCATGTCTTAAAGATAAAAGCGTAGGTGATTGATCCGGATTAGAGATTCCAATATAGATTTCTGCCTCGCAATTGTGACTTTCTGTCTGGTTAAGTTTATCAATGTCGATTTGAATTAGATAAACTTTACATTAGAATGATTATTTATTTATTTTGGTTTTAAAAATGTCAATCCTTATGTTATTCAATACTGAAGCCAATCTACGTCCTTCTTTTTTTTTCACGCAATTATAAGGTTCACGTCACTAATGATCATAATCATGTGTATCAAGTAATGTTGATTGCTAATAAATCTATACATAGGGGTTATATAGACACTTATACACAATTAAGGGGGTTTTAAATCCCTATTTCTATTTGATAATAATAATAAGAAAACCAGAATCTGTTCTTGAGAACGAAACGCATAAAATTCTCTGGGACTCTGAAATAAAAACGGATCATCTTATCCCAGCAAGAAGACCAGACCTAGTGTTGATTAACAAAAAAGAAAGAACCTGTCAACTGGTGGATTTTGCAGTGCCAGCAGATCACAGGGTGAAGCTAAAAGAAAATGAAAAAATGAACAAATACTTGGACCTTGCCAGAGAATTGAAACAGTTATGGAATATGAAAGTCAAAGTGATACCAATTGTAGTTGGTGCACTTGGAACAGTCCCAACAGGATTAGAAAAGGGCTTGGAAAGTTTGGATATCAGAGGAAGGATTGAAACCATACAGAACACTGCACTGCTGCAATCTCCCAGAATACTCAGAAGAGTCCTGGAGACCTGAGGAGACTTGCTGTCACTCAGACTCCAGTGAAAGACCATCAGCTAACACTGATGTGAAAACTCAAAAGGAGTAGATAATAATAATAATAATAATAATAATAATAATAATAATAATAATAATAATAATAATAATAATAATAATAATAATAATAATAATAATAGTTCTGCAACCTTGATAATTAAATGTCTAAAAAGAGATCCGACAAAAGTCATAATCTTCACCACGAAAACCATGGAAAACAGGAAAGGCGAATTTACTGCAGTAGGACAAAGGTGAAAATCCAGAGAGATTTCCTATCGCAACTTCTATATGTTATGGCAATTATGCCACTCAATTACTTGGGAAATGAGCATTTACATAATCACAGGAAAAAATAAATCACCTTATGTACATGGATGATATCAAGATTTTTGCCAAAAAAGATACAAAACTGGAAACACTTGTGCAAAGGACATACAGCTAGGATATGGAATTTTGAAACGAAGAGTGTGTTACGCTTGTGATGAAAAAGACGGAAAGAAAAATAATGGAAGGGGGAGAAATACTGAATCACAATTACAAGTACTTGGGAACATTGAAAGTAGCATATCATAAAAAACAGAAATGAACTAGAAATGGAAGAATTGAGAAACTCAGAATTAGAAGAAAACATCTAGAAACCAGAATAACTTCACCAATCTTTGCTCAAATGATTTCAAATTTCAACAGTTTGTATAGAAACTACTCAAAATTCTGTTTAATGTTTAAGCAAATTTTCTTTTCTATGAATGTAATTTCTATACATGAAAAAAAAAAGATAAGCATAAAATATTAAACAGAATTTCAAATTGTTTCTATTAAAATTTGAGATCATTTGAAAAAGAATTGGTCAAGTTATAAGATTATGAAATATTAAAGTTTACAAATAGATATTTTGAATTATTACATTTTATTCTTTAAGTATTTTGTGATTTTTACAATTTAAGAAAAAAGAATGAACACATGGTCGAATCTAGTAAGAAAAAGAATAATTATAACCAAATGATTACAGAGAACACACACACACACACACACACACACACATATATATATATATATATATATATATATATATATATATATATATATTACCTGTTTATCTAATTTTTGTTCAATGTAGATGCTATCCACAGTAATTATGGGATGAGGATTGTTAAATTTTCGGAATTATTTTTTGTTTTAAGTTTGAATAATTGATATTGTTAAAATGTTAGTGTCATTCAGACTCGACTCTTTATCACAAGTTTCGTCAATATACCTGGGTTGTTCCCCTTGGAAGATAATCTGAACCATTGTTAAAATGGACATGGGAGGAACTTTGAGTGATGAACAAGGAAATTGGCAACGATGCACAAGGTACCATACCTCAGAGATTATATAAACAGATTATATGTATTACGAAAAGCCAGCATTGAGGATTGCGTAGATTCAAGGACTAGAAGAATACACACACAAAAAAAAGAGCAAATAAAGATTAGTAATAGTAAC
>CM042145.1:66668223-66675723 GCA_023376005.1 Doryteuthis pealeii | reverse complement strand
TAAGTTTTCAACCCAATCTTTATTTGCAAATGAGAGAGACTTGCGAAGCATCCTTGTATCATGAGCAATTTATGTTGAAAGGCTGTCATCATGAAGTTATACAGTGAACTGATAAGGCGAAGCAAGTAAGACCGAGCAGCATGCAGATATGGCTCCGAAGTAGAGGAAGAGATTGCAAGGACCTGTCCCATTGGTCTCTGGCTAAACTTGCAATGATCGTTTGACATAGCGATGTCTCCTTGATTCTGTATCCTTGGTCTTTCTGCTCACCAGACGATAGTGTAAACTGTGATATGTAGAAACGTTGGAATGGAAATACAAGATCAGATGGACAACATCCATACGCTAAATTTCCTTGAAGAGGAAGAACAGTAACAAATCTTGGCAAAATGAAGAAATCGGAATCAAACTTGATTATGATTACAATGCATCTGGATGCAGGTGTTCTGTTCCCCAGATTGAGGTCCGGTTTGAAGAGATCGGAGAGCATAAGCATTTCTTCGTGTACGATTTAGCAGATACCACGGCTTTATTTAAAGATCTCAAGATGAGAAAGTCAAATAAATCGTCATCTAGCTTGCTCTTTAAAGAAGAGATGTACCTCTGTATCTCCCAAGCCACGGAGCAAAAACAGTTTATTGTGGAATACTCTTGCATCGTGTTGCTGGCATGCCCGCAACGTAACAATGAAAATCGTAACAGTAAAACACGTTTTTTTTTTAAAGAAGAAGTACTGATTATGTACGATTGTTCGACAGTTACTGGAAGGCCCATCAATCAAAGACCAGGAGCACGATTTCTGTCGCAAGTAAAAACATGCCCGCTGATGCACAGTTCTTGAAGGAAATATGTAGCACATGGCCCACAACTATCTTTTCTTACATTGGGCAGTTCCAGCAGATCAGAGGGTGAGATAAAGGAAAAAGAAAAGATAGACAAAACGGGACCTTGCTGAAAATTTGAAATAAAAAATGTGGATTATCAGAGTAAAAGTGATACGCAATGTAGTTGGGGGCACTTAGAAGGCCCCAAAAAGAAAAGAATACAAAATTGAAATCAGAATATCAGAAGAGTCCTGGAGAGTTGAGGAGTCTTGTCACTAAAACTCCATCAAAACTGAGATGAAGGTGTCCAAGGTAATTTGGTGTAAGAACTAATTTTTTACACACAACAAAATGATAGATGCATAAAACAAAAAGTCAGTTGATCCAGCAATGAAATAATACTTTGAGCTGCAAGACGGGCACAACCATTACCAGGCTAAGAATGATGCTGACACAATCTGATAGTTTTCGTGTGTGCTAGAAATGTGCCAAGAAAGTCCGACTGTTGTAGTATCCGTTGATACGGACATGTTGGTGCTTATGGGTTCAAATTTCAGGGAAACCATGAAAGACTGTACTCTTCTCTGAACATCTGCAATATCCAAAAGCAGTACACTACACATAACTTCTACACTACAAGAGAAACTTGGTAATGAAAGTGTTCAAGCAGATTCTCATTTGCCTCACGCCTGGTCCGACTATGACACTACGTCTGCAATTTTTTGGAACAAAGAAAGCTGCAATATTGAGGCTACTGCAACAGTCAGTGGAAGTGCTCGAAATCGCGAACGTGTTTTTCCAACAAAGCTCTCAGACTGACCAATAGAGTGTAACAGGTAATGACCTGTTCATCAGATGTATATGGCAAAAATGGAGTTCAGTTAAACGGGCTCAGGTACGCTAAGTACATGAACACTCTAGCTAGTTCAATGCAACTAGTCCACCGAAGCCGAATTATCACAATACGGAGAGTGCTGCATGGTTTCATTCTCTGTGGTTGTTCCTGTAATTACAGTTTTTCCTGTAATCAAATTTTCGTGTAACTCGCACAGCTCCCTCCCCTCGCACAGGCCACATATCCGGACTCGTTTTCGTTCGTGGGGCTGGGAATCTGCCGTCACATCTTATAATGTTCTGCGAAGTAAATAATTTTTTTAATAGGTTGAGCCAGAGAGTCAGTCTTTATGTATACGAAAGACGGATACGATTTTAAGATTAGAAAATTCATCGGATGCAGTTTAGTATATCTAGGACACCTCTTGGGCTAGAACTTACCCTCAATCAAGGGATGCGGACATCGTATTCTAATCCTATCGACTAGACGTTCAGGTCATCTGCGTAAATCTGGTAAACAAGACAGCATCTATGTCAAATTTTATTGCTTTTGTGACTATGTGAGAAATCACACTTTTTTGTTTAAAAAATTGCAGTGCCTGATTGTGTTATAGTGAGTCGTTATCGCTTTTTTTTTACGGAAATAATTAGAGGTAATTACTTTCAAAAAGCCCCGGCGTATATACTTTTGTGTTCGTCTCTCTCTCTCCCTCTCTTTCTCTCTCTCTCTCTCTCTCTCTCTTACTCTCCCGTGTTTCACTCCAACCCGTCTTCGGTCGGAGGTCCGGTGTGCTTCGGCCACTGGATCGGTGTGTTTGAATTAATAGCGTCGATCCAAGGGGCTATCCCCAGGCAATACCTGCCCCTTGATTTAAAGGGGCAGGGATGGGTTTATTGCCAGCGCCTGAGACGCCCCTTGGGGGAATGCCGAAGGGATCGACGCAATTTTTTGTTCCTTCCCACCCATGAACTTCGGCTTGTGGGTGGCCCACGTTAAAACGAGGCCTTTGTGCCCAGCCATACAAGTGGGGTAAGAGGCAAATACCTCTCTGTCGTGTTTGTGTAGAGAGAGAGAGACACACACAAAGCGAGAGAGAGAGAGAGAGAGAGAGAGAGAGAGAGAGAGAGAGAAAGGAGATAGAGATAGATGATAGTATGAGTTACAATCAAAAATATATCCATAAAACATTAAATGGTTCTTCTTTTCTGCTTTTGTTTTTTCACAATTCTCAAGCATTGTCATAGAATTACTGGTAAGCCAAGGAGAAATCTTCAATAATTAAGAATAAGGAACTCGATTAATATCAACAGGTGATATCTGCTACCCAATTCAAACTTGCTTCTTACTTCAGTGAGCACCAAAGAATAACAATCAGTCGCAGCTTCACTCACCACCTCTCAAGCTAAAACCACATGATAGCTGGTGTGAAGGTCAAGATACTGTTTTATGTTAGACCTATTGCCTTTATGTGTGTCTTCAGCCTTGATTCGATGGGTGACCTTTTTTTCAACTTACATAAAATTCAATGTCCATGATGCTCTGCACAGTGAATTTTCTTTTTCCCTAGTGGCCGAAGTGATCATATCTTACAAATACGAATGTTTCAAGTGTACCTTAAGAAGAAAACAGATATATATATATATATATATATCTATATATATATTATATATTATATATAAGAAAATTAAAAAGGATCAACCAAAAACTCGTTCGACAAGAATTGTCTGTACAGTTCAACAAAACTTGTATATATATATATTATATATATATATTTATATATATAATACAATAAATATATATATGTGTGTGTGTGTGTGTGTGTGTGTGGATAGATAGGTAGGAAATTGGATTTAAGAAAGAGAAGAGAGAAAATAGAGAACGCGAAGAAATGAAAACAGCTATAAATTGTACGTTTATTAAAAATACATATGATAGTTTTGTATCCCATTTCTGTGTATGACAGTAATATCTATATTAATGTTATGAGAACACCCGTGGTTTATCCCTCATATCTATCTTATCATCTTCTGTACTATTTCTTCTGTTGTCTGGAGTAAGCTATTTTATATGTACTTACTTCTTACTTGTGAGTCTGTAGTTTTCTTTCTAAGTTGTGAGTTGGGATTTCTTACTTGTGAGTCTGTGAGTAGCTTTCTTCATCTGTAACTTGACTGCTATTTCTTCTTTCTATTTGATTACTTCGGAGTATGACGATCGATTCTGTCTCTTAGCTTTCTGTCTATCAGTCAGATTGGCTTCTTTTTCTTAAGATGTTAAGGTGATCTGAGTTGTTGCTTAGCTTTTGATTACAGGACAAGACATTGTTTTTGCACAATTCCCAGTTGACCAACGTTCTCACCAGTCGTTCCTGGTCTTGTGCTCCTTTGCTATGAGATTAAAAGTTAATGCATATTACATTTAACTATTTCGTCTTTGTCTCTCACATTGTACAATTGCATTCTGTTGGATCGTATCTATTTTCGCTTGGACATCTTGGTCCTCGTGGCATTATTTTGTGCTGCTATTATAAGATATTTAGTTTTCTTCTTGTGCTACATTTCTTGTGTGCAGATTGTTGTTTTGAAGGATCCATCTAGTTTTCCTCCCGTTTCTATTTTTCTAATTTTTAACTGTTTGTTGATTGTCTATATGTTACGAATTGTTTGTACTGCACGTTACTATTACTAATCTTTATTTGCTCTTTTTTTTGTGTGTGTATTCTTCTAGTCTTGAATCTACGCAATCTCAATGCTGGCTTTTCGTAATACATATAATCTGTTTATATAATCTCTGAGGTATGGTAACTTGTGCATCGTTGCCAATTTCTTGTTCATCACTCAAGTTCCTCCCATGTCCATTTTAACAATGGTTCAATTATCTTCCAAGGACAACCCAGGTATATTGACGAAACTTGTGATAAAGAGTCGAGTCTGAATGACGCTAACATTTTAACAATATCAATTATTCAAACTTAAAACAAAAATAATTCCGAAAATTAACAATCCTCATCCCATAATTACTGTGGATAGCATCTACATTGAACAAAAATTAGATAAACAGGTATATATATAATATATATATATATATATATATATATATATTATATGTGTGTGTGTGTGTGTGTGTGTGTGTGTGTTTCTCTGTAATCATTTGGTTATAATTTTCTTTTTTCTCTACTAGATTCGACCATGTGTTCATTCTTTTTTCTTAAATTGTAAAAATCACCAAATACTTAAAGAATAAAATGTAATAATTCAAAATATCTATTTGTAACTTTTAATATTTCATAATCTTTTATAACTTGACATTCTTTTTTCAAATGATCTCAAATTTTAAATAGAAACAATTTGAAATTCTGTTTAATATTTTATGCTTATCTTTTTTTTTTTCATGATAGAAATTACATTCATAGAAAAGAAATTTGCTTAAACATTAACAGAATTTTTGAGTAGTTTCTATACACTGTTGAAATTTGAAATCATTTGAGCAAAGATTGGTGAAGTTATTCTGGTTTCTAGATGTTTTCTTCTAATTCTGAGTTTCTCAATTCTTCCATTTCTAGTTCATTTCTGTTTTTTATGATATGCTACTTCAATGTTCCCAAGTACTTGTAATTGTGATTCAGTATTTCTCTCCCTTCCATTATTTTTCTTTCCGTCTTTTTCATCACAAGCGTAACAACTCTTCGTTTCAATTCCATATCCTAGCTGTATGTCCTTTGCACAAGTGTTTCAGTTTTGTATCTTTTTTTGGAAAATCTTGATATCATCCATGTACATAAGGTGATTTATTTTTTCCTGTGATTATGTAAATGCTCATTTCCCAAGTAATTGAGTGGCATAATTGCCATAACATATAGAAGTTTGCGAGAGGAAATCTCTCTGGATTTTTCACCTTTGTCCTACTGCAGTAAATTCGCCTTTCCTATTTTCCATGGTTTCGTGGTGAAGATTATGACTTTTTCGGATCTCTTTTTAGACATTAATTATCAAATTTGCAGAACTATTATTATTATTATTTTATTATTATTATATTATTATTATTATTATTATATTATTATTATTATATTATTATTATTATTATTATCTATCCTTTTGAGTTTTTCACATCAGTGTTAGCTGATGGTCCTTTCACTGGAGTCTGAGTGACAGCAAGTCTCCTCAGGTCTCCAGGACCTCTTCTGAGTATTCTGGCAGATTGCAGCAGTGCAGTGTTTCTGAATGGTTTCAATCCTTCCTCTGATATCCAAACTTTCCAAGCTTTTTAATCTTTTGGGACAGTTCCAAGTGCAACCAACTACAATTGGTATCACTTTGACTTTCATATTCCATAACTGTTTCATTCTCTGGCAGGTCCAGTATTTGTTATTTTTCATTTTCTTTTAGCTTCACCCTGTGATCTGCTGGAACTGCAAATCCCAGTTGACAGGTTTTTTTTGTTAATCAACACTAGGTCTGGTCTTCTTGCTGGGATAGAATGATCCGTTTTTTATTTCAAAGTCCAGAGAATTTTATGCGTTTCGTTCTCAGAACAGATTCTGGTTTTCTTATTATTATTATCAAATAGAAATAGGGATTTAAAACCCCTTAATTGTGTATAAGTGTCTATATAACCCTATGTATAGATTTATTAGCAATCAACATTACTTGATACACATGATTATGATCATTAGTGACGTGAACCTTATAATTGCGTGAAAAAAAAAGAAGGACGTAGATTGGCTTCAGTATTGAATAACATAAGGATTGACATTTTTAAACCAAAATAAATAAATAATCATTCTAATGTAAAGTTTATCTAATTCAAATCGACATTGATAAACTTAACCAGACAGAAAGTCACAATTGCGAGGCAGAAATCTTATTGGAATCTCTAATCCGGATCAATCACCTACGCTTTTATCTCTAAGACATGGTCAACCTGGATAAAACGTATAATCTATAATTACTTGAAACCTTCAAGATATTTTGAATTTCCTTAAAAAACAGGGATATCAAAATAAATACATTCGTTTTCTCTGGTAAGGAACAATTATAAATCAAACAGGAATAGAGAAAATATATGAAATTAAATTAGACATAATAAACTGTAAAAATAAGTGGCGCCAAATTCGAACGAATCCTGAAAGAACAAAAGTAATTCCAGGAGTCAATACTTTAATCGACACAACGAACTGATTAACACTGAATACTGCTGACTTGAAGAACTAAGACTATCTAATTCGGACGCCATCTTTATCTAAGATCTTTATCTAAGATCTTTCGTGAAAGAACGTGTTTAAGATAATTGCTAAGATTGTCGACGGATATAGCACATTTTTTTTGTTATCATTTTTTCCGATTCTTTATATTTCCTTTGCCGTCAAATCTTAATACCATTATTCTTGTCATAAAAATTTATGTCAGAAAGGAATTGTGCTTTCACTTTTCACCATATTTTTACAAAACTTGGCTTATAAATATATGGTGAGAAAATAACTAGGAAATGAAACCGTATTTTAATTAAAAGATAAAGAAATGAATTGCACTGGAGAACACGATTTTTTTGTTTTGAATACTGAATGTGACAAATTTGACCTTATTTTATAGAATGTTTTAAAAAGATGACACTTTTTGACTATTCTTTGACCACTGAATTAAAAAAGTTTTTCTATATACGTCAAATTTTGAGCTCTGGGATACCCTCGATTTTCCTAAAAACCGTAGAAACAGCATCTAACAAATTTTGCTTATACCATGAAAGGTTTTAAGAATGTATATATAAAGAGAAATGATATAACATTACAGTGGGCATCACTAAATTTTGTTGATCCTCGATCTGACACTTATTTTTGACAAACTT
>CM042145.1:66628223-66663223 GCA_023376005.1 Doryteuthis pealeii | reverse complement strand
GATAATGTTGTATTCTGGTGGGGGCTTGACTCGGAGGAGATCTTTGCGTAGAGTTGAGTCACTCCTAAATGTTGTTCTCGATGTCATATGGATTACATATCTGTTGAATCTTTTCAGCCAAGCTTGACATAGTTGGGGTACAGGTGTAAATCTGTGTTACTTATTATACAATGTTACTGCTGCCCCTAACTAGATTGAACCTGCAGTCTAGAGATAACTGTTACTTAGAACTGTCTTAACCTAACGCCTTTATCCACTACGCGATTTGTCTGATTGAAATATTAAGTTGGAACTTTGGAACTTATAAACCTAATGTCTTGTTTTATCTAGAATATTTCCCAGTTTACTTATGTATGATTTTTTTACCTTGACTTATAATGTTTTTTGTTTTAAATCTAATCTAGCCATTTTAATTATAGGTTCCCATATTGTATTCATCTCTATACTTAGTCTACTTAAGAGATTACTATAGCTTATCACACGAGCTGATTCTTTGAGGCGTCTTCTCTTCCGATATTCTTCCCTATCTATTATCTTAACTTCATCCAATAAGGGCAGATGGTTTCCGTTTTAATTCCATATAAGGTCAGCCACACCCGACTTTTCTATTTCTCCTCGAACCACTGCTTTACGTTGCTCTTTCTATTCTTACTTTCAGTGGACAGCATGTTTCGCCTTTGTATACTTTGCCACAGCTGCATGGCATGAAATACATGCAATTCTTGATAATGTTGTATTCTGGTGGGGGCTTGACTCGGAGGAGATGTTTGTGTAGAGTCGAGTCACTCCTAAATGTTGTTCTGATGTCATATGGATTACATATCTTTTGAATCTTTTCAGCCAAGCCTTTGACATAGGGCAGACACACTGTGGTAAGTTTTCGAGTATCATCCTCTGCCCTGCGATCCAGATTTCTCGTAGCTGATGTTATGCTCTCAGGATAATTGTTACAACGGAGGATCTCTCTTAAGCTGTCCATTTCCTTCTGATATACCTAATCTCTGCTGATGGCTTTTACACGATGTTGTAAGCAACGGACGATTCCTTTCTTTACATTGTATGATTGGTGGGAATTGAAGTTGGGATACTGTCCGGTGAGGGTAGGCTTACGACAAATGGATGAACTGAATGCTTACTCTGTGCAAGTTATTAACAGATCTAGGAAGGACAATTTGTTGTCTTGTTCCTTCTCCATTGTGACCTGTATAGACGGACAGAATGAGTTCACATGATCCATTAGTATTTGAAAATCTTCCTGATAGGGCCAGAGAATGAATGTGCCATCTACGTATCTAAGGCATATTGATGGCTTTAGTGGTGTAGATCCTAATGCCATCTCCTCAAAGTATTCCATGTATATATTGGCCAACACTGGGAACAATCTCCAGCTAACTTATCCCGTACCACTGTTAGAGTCTCATCAGTGGGTACTTTCATGAATAGACTACATCTTGACTCACCATTTGGTCGGAATGGATGGGAGCATTTCTAATTTTTTTCCACAAAGTGGGCAGAGTTCTTAACATAAGATGAGGACTTCCCTGTCAATGGGATGACTATCTCAACAAGGTAATGGCTCAATGGGTGACATGCTGAACCTTGGCAGCTGACAATGGGTCTTAATGGAATACCATCCTTATGAAGGCCGTATATGTGTGGTAGCTTGCTGTAATGTTGAATTAGCTGTCTATTTCTTCTGTGGTATAAGGTCCTTTAAGGTCCTTGTTCTTGTGACAGTTTCTTTTCGGTTTAGGGTTGGGTTCCTTTTAACCTTGCAGTAGCCACCGTTTTCAATTAGGTCTGCCAATTTGTTAGTGTATTCAACCTTATGCATCACCATTGTAGCATTGCCTTTGCTCGTACTATTATGATGTTCTCATTACGTTGTAGTGATTTGATGGCCAGTCTCTCCTCCTTTGTAATGTTCAATTTTGGAGACTTTGAATTCTCTAGTACCTGCCTCACTTTCCATCGTAGCTCATCTGCTGGCGGTTGAGGGATATTTAAGGTTGTTTCCTCAATTGGGGCTATCGGATCTAAGTATAGATTCCGCTTGGTAGTTTTGGCGAAGTTGAGATTTCAGATAGTAATTGATGTTTCCTTCAATGATTGTTCTGTATACGATCTCGGACCAGCTCCTGCCCTACCCTACTCTTTTGGCGATCCTTTGTGATCTGGAATTAACTGGTAATTTTAGTGTTAAGCCTGGTGAAACTAGCTTGAGATAGCGGCATCTGTTTAGTGTTGTATTATCGTCGCCCGGAAGAGGAAGCTTCGGGCAAAAAGACAAAGAGAAATATAAAAATATATATTAAAAAAGGGGGAAAACGGAAGAGAGGTTTTCTGCTCAAAGAAGCAGGGAGAAGATAAAGAAATATATGACAAATATCAGTTATCAGATCAAAAGATAAAAATGCGTAGGCATATTAGCGGATGTAAAGACCAGATCAAAAGATAAAGATGCGTAGGTGTATTTATCGATATAAAGACCAGAGGATTCAAGCCGACAGGCAGAGATCCCAGCAGCAGCCGAGAAGATAACTTCGTCTCCCGTCAACCCTCGGGCATTTCCATTGTGAACACTCGTCACCGCACTCACCAACCGCTCGGGCATTTTCATTGTGAAGCTCTACGTCCTCACTACCCACATCCCGAAGAAAATAAAGACGGGTCCTATTTTTGTATATACGTATCTGTTGTTTATTGAAGTCCAGTAGCTGGTAGTAGTCGGCTATACAACATTTAGGAATGTGAGGTGGTTCGTCATTTGTGTCAGTTTTTTTATTTAGCTTCTCTAGGAGTTTCCATTGACGGATTAAAAGAAAGTTCCCGAGTCCGAGAATGTTCCAGACTCCGACAAGAAATACCTGAAGAAGGCCGGCGGGGGGCACATAGGCCGAAACGTTGTACAGATGGCAATGTAGATGAGGACAATAGTCCGAATAATCCAAATAATACTAACAAAGATTTTATTTTTACGTATAGCATTCCTCTTTATTTAGGTTGAAACAAAAACAACATTTTTTGTAGTGTATTTGAAAAATAAATTTTATGAATATTTAAAAATCGTGCTTTTGTTTCATGTTAAAAAATGAGAAAAAATCATTATTAAATTTTACTAATAATGTTAGTTTTCTAAATCCTAATCTTTTGATAAACTACATCCAATGTTTGGCACATTATCATAAACAACCTTGGGTACTGCATGCCCTGTTGTCACCTCAGATGAATTATGGTTTATTTTGAGGAAAGAAAAGGAAGAAAAAGAACGTGTTACACATCAGAAAGAATAAGAAAGAGAATATACGCGTATCGTTTGTTTTAATGAAATGGAATGTTAGAAGGAAGAGAAACTGATAGGTGGTGAGTGAGAGATAGATAGATAGATAGATAGATAGAGAGAGAGAGAGAGAGAGAGAGAGGAGAGAGGGGAGAGAGAGAGAGAGAGAGAGAAAGAAAAAGGAAGAAAAAGAACGTGTTACACATCAGAAAGAATAAGAAAGAGAATATACGCGTATCGTTTGTTTTAATGAAATGGAATGGTAGAAGGAAAGAGAAACTGATAGGTGGTGAGTGAGAGATAGATAGATAGATAGATAGAGAGAGAGAGAGAGAGAGGAGAGAGAGAGAGAGAGGGGGGGGGAGAGAGAGAAAGAAAAAAGGAAGAAAAAGAACGTGTTACACATCAGAAAGAATAAGAAAGAGAATATACGCGTATCGTTTGTTTTAATGAAATGGAATGGTAGAAGGAAGAGAAACTGATAGTGGTGAGTGAGAGAGAGAGAGAGAGAGGAGAGAGAGAGAGAGAGAGAGAGAGAGAGAGAGAGAAAGAAAAAAGGAAGAAAAAGAACGTGTTACACATCAGAAAGAATAGAAAGAGAATATACGCGTATCGTTTGTTTTAATGAAATGGAATGGTAGAAGGAAAGAGAAACTGATAGGTGGTGAGAGAGAGAGAGAGAGAGAGAGAGAGAGAGAGAGAGAGAGAGAGAGAGAGAGAGAGAGAGAGAGAGAGAGAGATGGTTTTGACACATGCTTTAGGTCATCTACCCAACCCTTGACTAACTATTTTTTCTATTGTTATTATTAACATTTTAATTGGGTTAATTTTTACGTTGTCTCGTTTATGTCGGTCGTGCTGTCATCTCCATGTAAGAAAAAGATTTTCATTTTTTCTTATTGGTTCCTTGCCCGTGAACATGTTTGCAGCCGAAGGGAGGTAACCGTAATTTATCTTGGCTTACTGGTGAAGATATATATATATATATTATATATATATAATATATATATATATATATATATAATTGTATATGTTATCTTCACCAGTAAGCCAAGATAAATTACGGTTACCTCCCTTCGGTTGCAAACATGTTTACGGGCAAGAAACCAATAAGAACAAAATGAAAATCTTTATATATATATATATATATATATATATATATATTGTTTGAGATTTAGTATGAAGCATTAGGTATGAAATATAAGAAACTCAGTTTTTTTAATATTAAGTTTCGTTTTATTTCGTTGAATTTTCGGGCTGTTTGTGCCTCTTAATCGGAACCCTTAGACTGACTTTAATTTCAGAAGTACAAACATGTAAGATATAAACAAAATGAATAATAAAAAAAGAGGATCAGATTAAAAACAGCCGAGAGAGAGAATTACAAATTAATTTTGTCGGGTGAATATATGGTAAACTAATCATTAGTTTCAAAGGAAAAAGTTTAGTTTTAGAGACAAAAGTTTATTTTTAGGAGACATAGAGAAATAAAAAATAATTCTAAACAGGCAAGTATATATTATATTAGCTACCTATTAATTTTTAGTTCTCCTGAGGAAGGTATACGATGAACACCGAACCCGTGGTAGAGAGAAAAAAACTGTTCTACAACTATATATATATGAAATCGGTAAAAAGATTGTATGTATATTCATATATAACCAGATTAATATGGACAGAACGCTCAGACATTTATATATGTTTAAGAATTACATAGGTAGGTAATAAAATTCTGAATTCCAGAAAAGCAGTAAAAAGAATGAAGAACTCACGATTGAAAAATTCAACAGACGACTTTTATAGTCTATCTTTTTCAAAAAACGTAAAAAGTGTATAATCTTTTTTATGCGACTAACGGTATCTAACGGTATTTGTGTATGCGAATTACATTATTATAGTGGTTTCTCTTGTCTTTCTATTAAAAAAATTCAGAAGTTTTAGTTTCATGTTTAAGATTTTCTTATTAAAATGCTGGTATTGAATTTTTTCATTATGGATTATATTTCGTTATTTTAGTATATAGTAGGTCACTGGGTTCACATGAAAATATTTGATACTAGCTGAGGAATAAATATCTTCATAAGATATGGAATTCGTTATTTTTGGGGAAAAACTAAATAATAAAATGCAAGGTATCAAGGGATACATGTAAAAACCTCTGTAAAAATTCGATCAAAAATTGAAAAATGCCACTTACTTTTTAATTCGCTTTCTAAAAACCAACGTAAATACAATAAAGATTTATATTCTATAACTCTGTTGAAGTAAATATTTTGCATGCACGAGGTGTTCAAAAAAAAAAATTTTGTTGAAATTAGTTGAGAGATGCTCAACAGCAATAGAAAATAGTGATGTTTGTATGCAGTTATGGTTAGAGAATATTTTTGGAGTAATGTTAGGTGGAATTTTAATTTTTAATGTTTGGGGGGATTTTCAAAATTTTAGATAAAATTTATTATTTAATTTATGACTCTGTGTATTGTGGTTTATGAATTGTTTAATAGTTTGCTGACAGAATCTGTTTCGACCGTTTTAATCGAGCAGTCTTCATCAAGAGCAAAATATGAATGAAATATGTTTCTCTTGATGAAGACCGCTCTATTAAGACGTTGCTCTTGATGAAGACCGCTCTATTAAAACGGTCGTAACAGATTCTGTCAGCAAACTATTAACATCATTTGTTTTTTTCAAAAACATGTTAAATTCATACTGTCGGATTAACTTCCATTTACTTTTCATTGTGGTTTATATATTTATTTATTATTAACATCATCATAGTGATTAATCACTATGTGTATTGTGTAAGTGGTTTATCTATTTATTTATTAATACCATCATAATGATTAATTGAAAATTCTTTTTTCGAACACTTAAAAATTCTCTGTATTTTGACAGCTTTAATTTCAAATACTAAACATTTTACTCTGATGAAGACCGTTATCCTTTGCATGCTTAAAGATTTTATAATTTTCCATTATTATTATTTTATTTTATATTTAAAATGATAATAAATAGAATACATGTGTACATGAACAAACTCCTGGCCGAAACACGTGTTAGTAAATCTATTTTATCCATTCAACATTTTTTTTCCTTTATAATATAACAAAGTTAAGCCTAATGAGTCAGATATACCTACTAACAGTTTAGCATAGTAGCTCTTCAGGGCAAAGAGTCAGATCTTTTCCCTGAAGAGCTACTATGCAAAACTGTTAGTAGGTATATCTGATTCATTAGGCTTAACTTTATTATTTGTTCTAATTAGGTATTGAGCACTCTTTACTTTTTAGCTTTAGATAATCCTGGTGGTTTATATATATCTTTTTCATATATATATATATCATTTTGTTTTCTTTTGGCCAAGTATTATAATATCAACCGATTATTTTCGACTATCTTGCTCTTTTCTTTTTTTCAATTGTTTTCCCCACGTGATGTTTGGTAGTATATTTTTACAATCAAACTATTTGCCGGGTTTTTTCTTACCGCAAGGGTTTACCAACAAGTTTGGAATATTAAATTAAGGCCGGGTTAGCTCAGTCGGTAGAGAGTTCGGCTAGAAATCACAAGGTTCCTAGTTCGATACTGGCCCTCGCCAACTCAGCGTATGATTAGCATATGGATCTGTGCGGTAAAGTAAGGAGCTGATGGTAAGTGTGGCGCCCCACCTCAGACGCAAAAGCAATCTCATTGGTCTAGCTAGTGAAAAGGGGATAGACTCCCTCACTGTATGGCTTATGGTAGTCACGTAGTTACATGAGATAACCACACGACGCATTCGTTTTTAACATTTTGTAGAAAAAACTTCAGTGTGTTTTTGTAACAATGTTTGTCTGTTCCTTTGTCACTGACAACCTCTACATATCATCTATCGTTTTGAAAACCATCGAGACTCCTTATGTGATGTGGCAGAGGGCTCAATTTCCCTCAGAAAATTTAATAGACACTAGTGATTTTCTTAGTTGACCTTAGTTGCATCGTTCGACTTGGGACCACAAAGTTCCGAATTCGATACCGGCCCTCGCCAACATGAGTAGCACAGGGATCTGTACGGTAAAGTGAAGAGTTGATGGTAGGTGAGACGCTAAAACCAATTTCCTTGGTCTAGCGCTAGTTAAAAGAGGATAGACTCCCTCGCTGCCGATTCTGATACCGACTTCGAGCCACCAGAGGACTTTATGGGGATGCCAGTGAGTATCGAATTTACTGGCAATGATCTACTAATCGAGCTTGCCAACCCTTACACTTGTTATATATTATTATATTGCTCCGCATTCTTAGATAGATTTTATGGACCTGGAGGCAATTGTGGTGTAATATTATATATATATATATATATATATATATATATATATATATAATATATATAAGAGAGAGAGAGAGAGAAGAGAGAGAGAGAGTGTGTGTGTTCGGGAGAAATTCGACAGTTTCATAAGGAAAAAGAAAAAGTGCTTGGTAACTACAAAATATAATGGATTGTAAATAAATTTAACAGGCACGGAAATTACACTACTGTCAACAAGTTTCACTCAAAATAACCGCCATTAGCGTCGATCACAGCCTCAATCCTACTTCGAAAGAGCAAGCTGATGTTACAGTTTCCCTGTGAAGGGTCTCAAAACTATCTTAATTCTGTCGATTAACTGGGCTTTTGTAGTACTGGGACGGTGACTGGTCTCTTTTTCAACAGTGCCCCATAAATAATAATCCATGGGGTTAAGATATGCGGAGATAGGAGGACAAAGCTTGGGACTGGTGTAGTCGTAAAAATTCGCCGACTTTTCCCAGAGGTGTGGCAGGGGGCCAAATCCTGCTGCAATATACATGGCCTACCGTTGGCTACCGTTGTTATCCATGGCTTGACTACAGTGTCAGCAATTCCATGTAGGTATCTGTATTCAACCTGATACCCTCTCTGAAAAAATGCAGAGGCATCACATCATTCTCAGAGGGCGCACATCCGAAAACCATCGTGATTCAACGAGAGCTTCCGACTTACCAAGGGTATCAATTTGATCAAACAAATTTCTCCAATTAAATTGATAACAGAAATAAATACTGTTCACTCTGGCCTTTTACTTTGTAAAAGAATCCAAAATACGTTTGATAAAATTAAGAATACATTTTAATATAAGCAAAGACATCACGGTCTGAGCTTTGAGCTAAAAAATCCAGGACTTTAAATCCCGATTTTCAAAGTAAACAGTTTAGACCATCAAATTTGGTACAACACAATATCTCAAATTTTCTTTTCTCTTTGTTCCACAGGGGAAAAACTGATGATAGATTTCCCTATCAGGCAAAAATCATTAATTTTACTGCATTTTAACTGCCTTTTTTCCAAATAAAATTCCCATTAAAAGCTAATTTAATTAATTTTAAATCAGTTATTTCCCTAAGGGTAAAAGTCGGTCGTGTCATACGTAACACACGACACAGAATGGAATTCTAACACTTTATCATTTATTTTTTATTTGCTCTATCGCTTCACTACTTAGACGAATCTGTAAGTGCCAACAAAGTAGCAAGAAAATTGGATTAATAAATGACCCCTGAGAGAGGGCATGATAAATTTTAAGTTTTCCAAGAGAGCAAAGGTCATCATCATTATTATTTTCCATTATCATGACATGGCTTCCCTTAATTTTAGTTTGTAATTTGCTGGAATTTACTTTTAAGGCAACCTGAAGATTAGACTGGATAGAATATTTTAGAAAAATATTTTTGAAAAGTCAACATTTGTGAAAAGAACGTCGAACCTGAAAAAGTCCTGTGAATTTTGGTGAGCACAAAAGAAAATAAGCATAAGAATAAACAGAAGTTGATGAGTAAGGCATTAAATAAACAAGAACTCTAAAGTTTGGTAAATGAGAAGTAAAAAGAGGAAGAAATAAAGAACAAAAGGAAAATAGTTGAGAGAAAAATAAGCATTGAATATTGCAATGAAAATGTTACGTACTGGCATCAAATTCTATATGTTATATAGCGGCTTCAAATTCACGCTGCTAAATCGTGTATCTATATATATATTTACCAACCCCTGCGCGCGAGCAGGATGCGACACAAGGTCAATTTCTTAAGCGGAGTTTCTCAGGTTTGAATTCAGAGTTTTCCTTCTCCTAGACCAGTTGCCTAACCATGGTTAAAGAGCCAGGTCTGCCCTACTATTTATCCATAGCTGGAGGGAGAGTAGGATTCATACCTTTCCCAAGGGTATTAGCGCTAAGTGAAATGCAATTACCACGTCCAGGATTTGAACTCGGGGCGACAAGTCCATTTACCAAGACTTTAATAGTGTAATCGTGTATCTGTATACGTTGCGGGTATGTATGGGTATAGCGAAGTAAGTAGTTGTCGTTTAATGAAATCTACAACACATGCGTATAGTAGGAGTTTTGAATGGTGGGTGGCGAGCAGACAATGACTTGACCGAGGGTTGACGATGACTGGCGATGTTGAGGTAAAGGGGTGGCTGGTGGCGTCTCACCGCCCTTTGTCGCGACGGACCGTGTCGAGGGTCGCTCCTTGTGCTCTGTTCGCCGTCCGCTGTCTGACTCTCTAACTGACCTGGGATCCCTGACTTCCTTTTATATATATCAAACGCCTACGCGTTTTCTTTTGTTATCTTTATCAGCGGACAAATCTATTTCCGAACTTATTGTTACTCATCCTTCTTTGTTCGCTTTACCCGGAAAAAGTCCTTTGTTACTCTTTTCGTCTTCTCCCTGCCTCGATCCAACCGGAAGACCCTATTTCCGTTTTCCCCTTCTTTTAAATATCTTCAATATACAACAATATTAGATGCTTAGTGAAATATCTAAACGAAACCAGAAAATGACATAGTAAGCTAGTTGAAAAAAAATGGTGAAATGGATGGAGAAAAAAAAAAGAAGAAAAACTGATGGTAAAGAAAAAAAAGGCAAGGGAAAATTTCAAAAATACAAAAAGAAATAATGATGGAAGAGAAAGGAGAGAAGAGCAAATAGTTTAGAGAATGGTTGAAAAATAGAAAATGACGAAATAAAAGGATCAACAGATGAATCAAACATTTGGGTGGGAAAAGAGAATTGAAATTAGTTAGAGAAATGTAAGTGTGGAGTTATAGAAGAAAAAGATGCTTGTTAGACCACCTCTCCCCAAGAACATGGATCGTTTGAAAGTAAGAAACTGAGTATGACTCAGTGAAATACGCTTAAAGCGTATGAAATGTTTGAATATGGATGAGTAGGGTTTTTGCTAAATAAGATATGGTTGCAATGATAAACAAGAATTAGCGTCATTGTCCCGGTTAAAAAAGCAAACATTATGAGACCCTCATCTTGGTAAAAAATGAATATGGTGTGCTGAAAATGATGATGTGTCAAGGAACAACAATATAATATATATATATATATATATATGTGTGTGTGTGTGTGTGTGTGTGTGTGTGTGTGATATGAAGGAAGGTGTGTTGGTGTCATTAGATTAGGCCATCAGTTTCATGGTAGGTTAGGAAGGGAATTTTATTCTTTGCGAGGGGAAAGGGAAGAAACGAGGTGAAACTGGGTAGGTAATCAATATTTATGTAGTTGGCTGGGGAAATTTTAAAATTTTGGTGTAGTATTTTTTTTTCTACTTGGACTTGTTTGAGTCATTATTTTTCTTCGCTTTTCCTATTACCTCACCTCACACACACACATATATATATATATATATATATATATGTGTATTGTGTGCGTGTGTGTGTGTATTTATGTTTGTGTCTGTGCGTGTGCATGTGTGTGTTGGGGAGGGGAAGTGGTTAGTTTGGTGTATCTGTGTGTATCGAACGGTTTCCGCAGCACTCACAGGAGGAATCCGGATATGGTCGTCTCAACCTGTGCAGTTGCTCGGAGAGGCACCATATAGTCCACAGCGTGTGTGTTGGCTCGTAGTTATATTGTTTGCTATTCCTTAGTTCGAACCCTCCTGTAAGTTTCCGCAGATCGCCGAACAAGCCCACACCGTTGGAGCTACACACTCCCCCAGGCCGTGGCTCAGGTACCCGTCCGCTCTCGATCTGGACATCGACTGATCTTGATCCAACCAGCTCTCAACAAAACCCCCCTACTAACCACAAATTTCTACCGATCTGCCGACGATCCATTTTTCTGACCATGATCAAGCTTGTCTACCGACCTGACGATAAACCAGTCATCTGCTGACCACGAACCAGCCTTTCTACAGACCACGATCCAGACTTCTCATGGCCAGGAAAACAAACTGTCCTTTTCAGGACAAAACAAGTTTATTCTTACTTATTATTTGGATTATTCGGACTATTTTCCTCATCTTTATTGTTTTCTATACTACGTTTCGGCCGATGTGCCCTCCAGCCATCTTCAGGTATTTCTCGTCGGACTCAGGAACTCAGGATATCGGTGAAACTCAGATACATTTTCTGATTATACCATTTTACTAAACCTGTTCTACAAAAGTATTGAGCACTTTTATATTCATTCATAACCCCGAATTATTCGGTTAATAAAAAGATATAAAAAAAAAAGAATTAGTCAATTTCTTATTCGTGTAAGTAAAAAGTGCCATATCCTGAGTGATCCAGTTATGAGACCACAACGCCTCAAACTTTTAGTTTTTATACGAAACAGCTCACTATTTTCTGACCACTTTAATTACATTTCCATTTGTTTTTCACATTGCTTCGTCTTTTTGATGCTGTGATATAGATAAAAGAAATATATAACATGTGAAATTAAAATATATTGAGGCTGATTCTCATGATTTTTAAAAAATTTTAAAATGAAAAAAAATCGAATGAAGATGTCTGCAGAGCTGAGCAACTAATATAGTCTAGATGTCAGTACTAAATCTCACTACACCAGTATCAATACTTTTTGAACGCCTACTTTTGGTGAAAGAGAATTGTGAACATGATCCACGCACAAAAACAAACTACAATATTTTCTTCTTTCCTAAGCTGAAAATTCATCTCAAGGATGAAATTTGAGCATGTAAACAACGTTAACGGAAATAGGACGCCACAGCATATAAAACTAAAAAAAAAAAAAACACGTTGGCATAAGTGTGTCGAATGTTTAGTGAACAATTTTGAAGCAAATTAACGTTTCATTCATTGTTAATTTCTGTCTTGGTATAAATATTTTTTGGTCAATATGTTTAGAAAATACTTAATATATTCTTGTCTATTGTATGTGTGTGAGTGTGTGTCTTTGTATTAGTTTAGTTAGTTAGTGAAATAGATCACTAATTAGGACTGAGCCTATTCTAGTAGTGACCACCCCAAGCGAATTTAACAGGTTTGAATTCAGAGTTTTCCTTCTCTTAGGCCGGTTGCCTAACCAAGGTTAAAGAGCCCGGTCTGCCATACTATTTACTCATAGCTGGAGGTAGAATTGGATTGATACCTTTCCCAAGTGAAAATGCAGTTACCGCGTCCAGCATTTGAACTCGTGGCGATGAGTCCATTTCCTATGACTTTAACCATTACACCACACGTATGTATGTTTGTGTGTATATGTGTGTGAGGTTCAGAGAGAGAGAAAAAAAGAGAGTGTGCTGATGTTGTCATTGGAGACAATATCAAAAGACAAATTCTCCAAATCAATTTTTGTCTACTTAATTTACATTTCTCTTTTGCACATTTTCCCGAGAGAAAATTTCTACTCACGAGATTACTTCTGGCTTTTCTCGTTTTCTCTCGTTTTTCTCGCATCCAACGTAACGTTATCATTTCGTAAGATGATGATAGATAAAGGAAGTAGCCGTGTAGATGATTAGATTTACTGGATTAATTTGCTAAATAGAGTTACAGACTACAATTTAGAAGTAGAGTCAATGCACATCTAAAGTTATGGACGCGTAAAATATACGTTTTGTTATCAGACCTATCGACAACAAACCTAGTACTAGATATGTCCAACATATCAGACTTCCGGTTTCGACTGGGGTCCAGTGAGCTTTGGCTGCTGGACCTTACAAAGTTAATAGCGTCGGTCCCAGGGGGCTATCCCCCCAGGCAATACCTGCCCCTTTGGGGGCAGGGCTGGGTTTAATGCCCAGCGCCTGAGGCGCCCCCTTGAGGGGGAATGCCGAAGGGATCGACGCAATTTTTGTTCTTTCCCACTCGTGAGCTTCGGCTTGTGGGTGGGCCCACGTTAGAACGAGACCTTGAGCCCAGCCCATACAAGTGGGGTATGAGGCAAATACCTCAAACCTAGTACTACTATAAAGTGTGATGAACAAGCTTACTTACCTCCGTACGCGAGGCGGTGGGAAGACTCGCTTCCTGTATCAGAAGATGCAGGGACAGATACGGACGACAGCGGTGATGACACCGGGAATGACTCTGATCCGCACGATATAGACGCGGAAATGATGCCTGAGAGGCCACCTCCTCTCCGAAGAAGTACTCGTCGAAGGCGGTTGCCCCGTCACTGCCATCTGTGTGATCATGAGATCGGGGGGGGGGTGATGAACAAGCTTACGTACTTCCGGCGAAACGTATCTGCTTAGCTTGTCAGGTTTTGCCTGAATTAAGCTAAAGAAGCATAGTCGCCATTGATGAGCAGATTTATAAGGTGTTGTCTTGTTCTGTCTCGTTCGAGGCGTGAGTATAGCGTCGCCCATGCAAATTATGCCGACAGTATAAAAGGAGCTCATTTCTTTGCCAGAGTGGCAGCAATCTAAGGACGAAGAAAGACTGTGAACGTGAAGTTACTGCTACTAGAAGACACAAAGATTGTTTTCTACTTTTCTCTCCCCTCTCTCTCTCCCCCCTCTCTCTCTTATGTTATAGCAGGAAAGATATTTAGGTTGTTTCTTTTGATAACGAGTGTATGATATAATAAAGTTTAAGTATTACTTTTTCTATTGTTAACTTTCACGTATTTTGAATAGTCATACAAAATATTTTACAAATTTGAATGCTGATAAACTAGAGCTCATTCTTAAACTTGAATGAAATTTCCAAGAATTATAAAATCTATGTTAACTAACCTTTAAAATATAGTTTTGAGTGTATATCACCATAACACAGTAATATAGTGAGATCTTTTAGCATGAAACAATTAAAAGATGCTAATGCAAAGGGTATATCAACACCGGATGTTGAAATACATATGGGTACACTAAGAATAAAACTCAAGAAAGGCACCAGGTCATAATGTGATACATGGAATCTGGTTCAGAGAATTTACATCCATCATCGACAAATTTGTTCAGTAACTAAGTAAATGCATGCGCGAGTCAAGAATACCCAATTGGATATTTAAAGGAAAAACTACCCTGATCTCTAATGGAACCACCCAAAGTAACTACAGACTACTACTAACGTTTACTTATGGGAAAGATCCTAAATGCACAAAGAAGGAGAGAGAGAGCTAGTTCCTGAAGAAATGAAAGAATATCGCACAGGAACAAGAAGAACAAATGATCTATTATATATAGACAATGATGATAAACCATAGCAGAGGTAAACATCGAAAGAGGCATTTCCAGGGAAACTAAATTGTATATAAAAAGGGCAAAGGAGGTTAGAGTTCTACAAGATCACATACAAATATCAACCACTCCATGCATTAAGATATTTCCAAGAATGAAAAAAGAAATAGAGAACCTTTATATAAACTATTAGAATCTACAGACAATATATAGGATTGAAAAATGTGCCATGCCTTTAATGAAAATATAAAATCAGTAGAAAGAATAGAACTGCACAATCAGAAAATGATCAAAACATTTGGTTACAAAGAAAACTACAAGTACCGGGAAATATAAGCAGTTGACACCATTAAGCAAACAGTGATGAAAGGAAAAGCAAGAAAGGAGTACCTCAAATGAACAAGGATACTTCTCAAAACCAACCCTGTTGTAGAAATCTAATCAAAGAAATAAACATCTATATAATACTCCAACTCCATGTACAATACTCTTGACAATTCATAAAATGGAGATGGGAGATGAACAAAAGAACAAGGAATTTGATAACAATAAACAAGGCCTTACACTTGAGAGATTACATGATACCAATAAAATTTATGTCAAGAAAAGAAGAGTTACAAGACTCACCAGCATTAAAAACTGCGTAGTGGAAGGCATTCAGGGACTCAAGGAATAAACAAAAAAGTGTTCACTTATTTGGTATATAAGGTGTGTGCTAGATATTCACTTTTATTTATAGACTCACCGAAAACCACGTGATTAAACTCATGGCCAATCACTGGCAGTACTCTGCTGCTGATATAATATTTATACCGGCTGTTCTGGTCATAACTACGCATAACTGCTTTGAACTTTCGTGGATGACAGACATAGGAGTAAATCACTGGACCTTTAACACTACACAGGATAGGACTTATTCACTTACCAAAGGATTCCATAACTCAGGACTTATTTACTTTAAACCCTTTTCAACTGGCCATGGATGGCATTTAAAAATTTAACAAAAAGAGCAAAGAAAGACTGATTTCAGCTGTCAGTATCAACAAGTTCAACAGAAATACCTTAGGAAGAAACAGAAAAACAACAAATAAAAGTCTGAAAAAATCAAGAATAGGTAGAAATATAACGGTATGGATACTTCAAGCGATAAATTAAGAAACTTGCAAAAGAATTGAGCGGGACATGGCTAATAATGAAAAGCCACTAGAAAACAACTGACTCCATTTTAATAGCAGCACAAAATAATTCCACAAGAAACAATTATGCCAATATGCAGAAGAATAACTACTAGGCACGATTGGGTATGAAAAGTGATCCAGTGGGAATTGTGCAAAAAAATCAAAGTTTTTCTATGCTGACAAATAGCATATACACAATCCAGAATATCCCCTAGAAAATAAGACAAATAAAATTCCAGGGGACGTTGAGATACAAACGAACCAGATCATGTATTAATTAACAAGAAGAAAAGTACTTATCAGCTAGCAGAGTTAGCCTAGCCCTTCCAGTTGCCTAACAGTGAAAATGTACCAGTTAAATCTAGTGTGAAAAAGCTGGCAATCAGAAAAGATATATATATAATATATATATATAATATATATATATATATATATATATATGGAAAGCCACTAGAAACGACATAGACAAGTGGGAGGCTTGTGCAGTAGACCGTGCAACCTGGCGCCTCCTCGTCAAACAAGGAACAAAAAGAAGTGAAAAGGAGAGGAAAAAAGCTGCCACAGAAAAGAGAGCTAAAAGAAAGGAGAAACAGCAGCACCCCCAACACCTACAGAAAGCATCACCTTTTGTTTGCAGCCACTGTACCAGAGACTGCCATTCGAGGGTCAGTATTTTCATCCACTCACGTTGCTGTAAATGAGGGTGAGAGAGAGAGAGGGAGAAAAACCCCCCAAAAACTACACCATCGTCTAAAATAGACGGAAGGTTGCCAACCATATATATATATATATATATATATATATATATATATATATATATATATATATATAAAATCATGGTTTCATTTGGAGATCAAGAACAACATTTTATGATTTATTTCATTTTAATATTTTATTTTCATAATCAACTAGTTGCGTATTTGGTCAAAAATTACATCATTTAACGAATGTTGCTGTTTATCGTGAGCATCCGCCGACGATTTATATTACATTGTATGTGCCAAACCTTTAAGAGAACCAAAATTTTTCAATGGTTCCATATTATTTTTTGTTTCTTCTCTTCAAATTATTTGCCGCCCTGTCGGCTTGGGCGTTAGAATGCACCGATTGCACCTCTGCAGAGGGGTATAAATCCTCCAATGGGTCCACCTGTTGGCCGTGGGTGGCGACTCGTCATGCTTAAGGATAGAGCCCAGGTGGATGAGCAGTTCATGACATGCAATACTTCACTTTGGCCCTATCTTGGGCTAGACGGGCGATCGGAGAGGCCCCCTCCGATCAATCGGCTGGTCACGTCAAGCCCTAGCACCTATATGATTTTCCCAACCCTATTGCCCTTATGGCAAGCCCCAACCCCTTTTTATCATATGAGTGCTAGAAGGCGGTGGCTGCGGGTCTACATGTCCTGGGAATGACGTTAAACTCTATCTGATGGTGAGGTTCCAGTTTTGGAGATTTGGGGAATGTGGAGCACCCCTTCATCACCATTGCTCCCTGGTCCACTCTGACCGGGAGTGGTAGTACCTGTTCGGGTCCCATCTATGGGTTAAATAGAAAAATGTATTTATAAAAAATTGTATTATCCATTAAGAATTGATTTATTTCAAAACTTTATCGGCATTAAATGACCCACTGAGGTTGATATGCTGTAAAACAAAACAAACAAACAAGCAAATTATTTGCCTTTTGATTCAATTACCAATTTCTTTCTTGTTTTCATTCTCTCACTCCTCTGTCTTTTTGAATTCCCTTTTTTCTTTTCAATATCAGTACAAATGATGAGCAGGAGTATCCAAAATCGTTTTTCTTTCATAATACAATAATACACTCATGACCAATCATTTATTTCTTTACCTGTAAAATTTTAAAGTAATATTAACAATAATCCTAATTAATAATCCCTAATAATTGGTACCTAAAATAAATGTTTAAACAAAATGCATCCAAACAAAAGAAGAACGAAAAAAATAGAACATGCAATCCGCACAGGGAAAAATATGAAACACTTAACCATAACGTAAGATGACATATCGGAGTCCCAAAAGTATTAAGCGGAAATCGATTAGGTGTGCATTATAAATTGTGTAAACGATGTGGTTGATTGATTAATTTTAACGGCATCGACTTTGTGTCGAGAGAAACCACGGACGTAGTGGTTCGAAGTGTGCACGACTGGCATGGAGAATGAGATCAGGGGCGAGTGGGGAGATTGAACTCACATCCTCCTGATCGCGAGTCGTGGCCCGACGCATGTGAATTACTAAACTGTGCAGAGTAACCCCGATGTGAAGTCTCATCGTGAGGATTGACGCGTGCTGATGAATGTCGCACGGGCAACTCAGAGTAAGGAGCCCGGATGAACACAATAATTGTGTATTTAAGGACCTGTCCTTCTAGACCGTCAAGAAAGCCTGCAGTAGCATTTTGGCTGTCGCGACGAGTGGAAGAGAAAAAGATATTTGGATAGTGTTGGTGAGAAGAGTGCAGCATTGCTGGGAGAGATTGTTCCAGACTGAAAAGTTGGTCAGTTGGGAGAGCAAACGCGTCGGACTTAACTGTGTCCCCCAGAGTTTACTTTCATTCTTATTAGAAACTTAGTTATTATTTCAATCAGAGTGGACCTGGTAGTAATGGAAATGAAGTGATACTCTAGATTCAGAAGATTTCCAAAATTAGAGCTTCACTATCAGATGCAGTTTAGTACAATCACAGGACATCCCCTTTATATGAGGACATCTTATCATTCTTCTATCAGCGTATTTTAAACCCCGCCAAAAGGGCTGGAATTTTTAGTTTAGGAAGGAAAACAAAATGTCCGCACGGTGTCAGGTCTGGTGAATATGGGGGGTTCAGCAGATAACAAAAGCTAGAGCGAACGGCAAAACTCACGAACCTGTGATGAGCCAACAACGGTCTGTCGATCGAAGAGACAGCGGGTGGCATGTTGCACGTGTGGGTGGAAGAACAAAACATGTGACGAGTCCGACTAGTTGTGGAGGTAAAAATCGTGAGTGTCCTTGAGGCGGCGATTTATAGTGGCAAGTCTCGTAGCTGGCGAGACGAGAGTTGTGACGTGTCTCGGCCAGACCGAGTATAAAAGAACAGTGGCGAGGGGGCAAAAGATGACGAACTTATTTTGTTTAAGATCTTCACAAGTGTTACGGTGTCTTTGGTAGAAGCAGAAGTACATTTCGTTAACTAATTAGAATTTTGTCAAAAACCTCTGATAAAATAGTATAGACACTAATGCGCAAAAACATAAAGAATTTGAAGTGATTCCTCTAGACATAATAAATATGCGGTATAAACGGCGACACATAATTATTTTTTATTATAAGTTGCTCAGTTGTGCATACATATTTATTCAAATTTAATTTTCTAATATGCTTACATTTACACACACAAGCACGCACACACGCACACTTACACACACAAACACACACATAAGCAAGCACCCCAACCATACACATACACACACAGAATTTGGAAAAACCAAGACAGAACAAATTTAGCAGCCGCTAAGACAACTTCAGTTCCAGTATTCTTCTGATGATGGGAATTTTCATCCCGAAATATTAAGGAATAAAATGACAGGTTAACAAAAACATCATAGTTACCTTCTTTTTCTTTACACTCGCATTGTGACAGCCTTCAAAACCAACCAACAAACTAATATATACACAATGCTTCAAGCAAATTACAAAACCCTTTTAATTTTCTAAAATTGAAGATTCAGTGTCGATAATTTTTGGTTCCATTACTTCTTCATAATTAGTATTCGCAATAATTTTTGTTGTTCGTATAATCAGTTATTTCGTTTTTTATTAGCTTGATTAATTCTAGTTTATGTCAGAAAGCTATAATAATCAATTGCTCAATCTCTCCCCCCGTGTCTCACTCCTTATAGTTTGATTTACTTTTCTAATATTTCTTTCTACTTTTAGTTTCCAATATTAATTCCACATTCTCATATTTCCCCTTTCTTTTCTGTCCAATTAATTATTTTTTATTTCTTATCATTTCTTTCTCAGAAGAATATTCTGATATGAAAAATTGTTCTTTTTCACTTTATATTCTTTGATTCTCTCTATGTATATATCTCTTTCTTTCATTCTTTCTTTCTTTCATTCTTTCTTTCTTTCATTCTTTCTTTCTTCTACTCATGCAATATGGTGATAGTGATCATTCATTAAGTTTTTAACATGACAAATAATTGTGAATATTATTGAAATAAGAATTTGAAAACCATCCATGTCCGGAGGTTACAGAGTGCAAGACGTTACTAAAAAATGAAATCTATTTTTCACAGTGAAATTCTTTAAATCGTATTCATATTTTCATAAAAAGATAAAATTACAAATCGCCATTGACATTTCGAATTCATTTTTAATAGACTTTTACAATGGGTGTAGTTCTCTGAAAACTATAACACAAAATCTCTCTCTCTCTCTCTCTCTCTCTCTCTCTCTCACACACACACACACACATACAAACATGCACACGCACACACACACACACACACACACACACACACACACATATATATATATATATAAGTTAAAAGAGAGGAAATGAATCCGACAGTATGAGAATGAACAAGATGGAATGAAAACACCACACAATGTTGTTAAAGAGAAAACAATTCATAACATAATCATAGCTGATATTGATCAATATTTCGATTTTACAAAAATCATCTTCAGAGCCCGTTTACTCCGTGGTGTTTGTGATCGGAGATAAGAGTCAAATGAGTTCAAAAACAAAAAACCTTGATTTTGCAAAAATATTAATCAATATCAGCTATGATTATGTTATAAATTGTTTTCTCTTAACAGCATTGTGTGGTGTTTTCATTCCATCTTGTTCATACTCATATATATATATATATATATATATATATATATATATATATATATATATATAGTAGCTGTAACAGTGTAAATCCCACGGAATACAATATTTGTTATCGATAGATAAACGAATAATAATAATAATAATAATAATAATAATAATAATAATAATAATAATAAGAAGAAGAAGAAGAAGAAGAAGAAGAAACTAAGAATATTTAAATAGCAATGCAAAATGATGCCATAATAACAAATTGGGCCAGTGCAATTATTGATAATAAGCATAAGAATACCAAGAGTCAGTTGTGTAGCAGCGCAGATGAAACGGTTAATCTCATAATAACGGATAATGAAAAGACTACGTATAACTACCCATGTGACTTTAAGAGCAAACCAACACAAAGAGGACGTAGAAAAATAATGATACAAATTTGGAAAGATGCAGATAAGTTCAATACAACCAGTCAGAGACTGGCAAGAACTAGCAAGGGTGATAAAAAAAAGAAAGATCTTCTCCAATCCCGAGATGATAGAAATATGTGGACAAGAACATCGAGCAATATATGATCAAGAAGAATCAGCTAAACGATATGAGACACAAAAATACAATCAAGTAATAAAACAATATAAATAAATCGTTTTGCATTCTTATTGAATATTCCCGATTTGTGGCGGTCCGTTATTGGAGTCAACGAACGTAACAGAAACAAATACAACGTATATAAATCATCGCATACGAGTTTGCTTGCTCAGAGAGAGAGAGAGAGAGAGAGAGAGAGAGAGAGAGAGAGAGAGAGAGAGAGAGAGAGAGAGAGAGACAGACAGACAGACAGACAGACATAAAGGAAGAGAACAAGATAAAGGGGGAAAAGAATTAGGGGAACGCCTATTTAGGTCTTTTTATGGTGTTATTAAAAGTTGCAATCTAATCTGAAGAAAATGCACAGCAAAAGCAGGTGCTTCTATTGGCGGGATAAATTATCACCTAACAAAAAGTGGGAGTGTAATCGAGCGGCTCCACCGTGTCCTGGCCACTAGTGCTCGACCCCCGAACCTGTGGGAATGGTGCAGCCAATGGAGGCAGTCGACATTTTGACGAATTGCACCTACAACTTAACATCAAAATAGGAATGCGATATAGAGATGACAAAGCAAATCTTGTCCGATAAGAAGAGTAAATTACCATCCCTAAGAAATATGAAGGTGAAAAAGTTCCGATAGAAAGAGAAAAGATAATTAAAACATAAAAAATCCCTACAGAAATCATCACTGAATTAGATAACCTAATTTATGCGGAAACAAAATTAGTTTGCGATAAAATTGGAGTACTCCCAACGGAATATAAACAGAAGCACAAAAGCTGATTTGGTGTTGAGACTAAAAGACAAATAAAGAGACTCCAATAACAAGCGAAAACATTAAAAGGGGGGGGGGACGCAAATACATAATGGATTGAAAAGAATGCAAAAAGATAGCAGAAACTTAAAAAGTGGAAGCAATAAACAAAAATATATTAGCGAAAGAAGACTCAAAAGATACAGCGATTGAACCAATTAGAAACGAAATGTACTTCTGCTTCTACCAAAGAACACGTAACAATTGGGAAAATCTTAAAAAAACTAAGTTCGTCGTTTTTTTCCCCTCGCCACTGTCCTTTTATACTCGGCCTGGCCGAGACACGTCACAACTCTCGTCTCGCCAGCTACGAGACTTGCCACTATAAATCGCCGCTGAGGGACACTCACGATTTTACCTCCACAACTAGTCGGACTCGTCACATGTTTTTCTTCCGCCCACACGTGCAACATGCCACCCACTGTCTCTTCGATCGACGGACCGTTGTTGGCTCATCACAGGTTCGTGAGTTTTGCCCTTCGATCTCGCTACACAAGATAAGTAAAACAGGATATCCCGAAAAAGAAAGGAAATACTGCTAACAAATCGGTGGATCAAAAACAAAGACAAACGACTACACAAATACAAAAGAAAGAAAAAGTTTGGGGAGCAGAATATAGGAGAAAAATAACACCACACAAAGCGCAAATGGAGAAATGACCTGGAAAATTAATTGCAAGAACTCGAAGACGGCCTTGAGACAAACATACATGTAATCACACTCAGGGAAACACCCAAGAGAGTAACAAACTGGAAAACACCTGGCTATGATGGTATACATCGATTCTCGTTTCAAAAAAATTCACATCCATCCTCGATAGATTGACCCAAGAACGGAATAGATGCTAAGAAGCAAACATACCCGTATGGATGATAAAAGGAATAACTACCTTAATCCAGAAATATCAACAAAAAGGAACCATCCCTAGCAATTATAGGCTGATGCCCTGTACATCTATGACGGGAAAATTCTGTACGTACAAATTAAAATATATTACTCACTAAATTGGCGCAAACTATTTCAGAACGAACATAAAGATCGCCCCAAGGGGAAAAAGGAACACGTAACCTACTTTATATTGATCCTTAAAAATAGGTGCACAAATCTCGCAATGGCATGAGTCGAATACAAAAAAGTCATATTTTACATGTCTCTAGAATACTAATAAGGTACATACAAATCGGGTTTAAAGGAACTTTTCTTATTAAATAATAGTCATTTTTTTTGCTAGTATTTGGTAACACCCACTGAAATCCGGAGTCCTGATAATAGATATATAAGGGAAATAACTCCACGCCGTCTTATAATAAACGAAAAACAATTAGTTTTTATGTAATACCAATAATATCAATGTTTTTAAAACTAATTTTCTACCAAATGCTTTCACAAAAAGTGTTAAACGATCAAAGAGTTTTCTGAATTTTGTTGTGTATGTGTATGTTTTATTCTCCTGCAAGTTCGCGGGTCTCCTCTATCAAATACATTGATGACTGTTCTTTAGAGAATATTTCCTACTCACATTTTCATGATGACGCCAAAAATTCTCAGCGGAACATAAGATGTGTTAATTTTTTATCCATCTGCCAAATTTATCTTAAGAAAGAAATTAAGATTTTCTAACCCGAGCTTGACGCTAAAACTTGACAGATTTTACCCTATCAGCAAATCATCAAACTACAAAATCAAAGATTTCTATATGTTCACTGTTCGTGTCCCACGTCAGGATAAGAAGAAAAAAACACATGATAAAAATCTAGAGTACAGAAGATAAAAATGAACAGATTGAGAACTTTATCAACTTGGAAAGAGAGAGAGAGAGAGAGAGAGAGAGAGAGAGAGAGAGAGAGAGAGAGAGAGAGAGAAGAAGAGAGAGAGAGAGAGAGAGAGAAAAAATAAGAAAGGAAGAAAGAACGAAGGAAAGAAACAAACAAAGAAAAAGAAACAAAGAAAGAGTGAGTGAAGAAAGAAAGAGGGAAGGAATGAAAGGAAGAAAGAGAGAAGGAAGAAAGGCAAGAAGAAAGGAAAGAAAGAATGAAGAAAGAAGGAAAGCACTCTTTGAAAATATCATCATGAGTGGAATGTATTTTCCATTCGAAGACAATAATCCAAATGTAAGAATTAATTTGATTTTCATTTAAAATTAATCAATTAAAATAATCAGTGTTTCATATATATCTGTATTGGATTTACTCTTTTCTATGAAAATACAAACGTTCATTGATATATCCATTGTGGGGGTCTTGTTTACTCGGTGTTTGTGTGTTTGAAGAATATCCAAGTTTTGTATCCCATAATTTAAATGTATGAGACTGTTATAGGTGATATACCCTATTGACCAATGGAATGCGCCGACAGGTTACTATAAGTAACAGGGATAATTGTGGCTTAGCAGTAAGCCAATGCGAGTATGCCAATAACTCTGTTCGTCGGACGTAATTTTCACATTCTCTATTGTATTTGTCTACTTTCTGTTAATACATTTTGCTACATTTGTTACCCGTCGTTTTGTTCTTATTTGACCCCTTAAAACCTCACAACAGAGACTGCGGAAATGTAGTTTCCGTAGATAACAAAAGAAGAAGACAAAATTGATAAAAGAAACAACTTTATATACATTATTTTACAATTGGTATAGTGATAGTCAATTGTTCTTTCATTGATGTGCGGACTGTATGTGTCTGTACGTAGTTGTGTTTGTAAAGTGCGTATGTATTGTTTACATTTTTTCGTTGGGATGTGGAAACATTGTAGCAGTTTTGTTAAAACAATGTCTGTGATTGAAACTTGTGTCGTATTGAGAAGAAGAGAGAAAAATTATGAAACGAAAAAAGGAGACGGACCTGATGTATCATTTTGTGTCTCCTGACAGCGACCTGTCCCCATTGTGTCGAGTTGGAGAGAGTTTCCGCTCCAACTGAAGATTTTCAACTAAATGGGCCTTTTTATATTGTTTGTAATTGTCTACGTGATAAATAAGTTAAATATTCATCAAATATCAGCTGATTTTGTATTGACGTAGATATCGGATGATTTTGTTACCGGTGGAATTCCGATGACAATGCAGATATTGTCATTGAAATTTAAACCATTGTTTCTATTGTTCCTAAAATATTTCCCAAACTAATTTTCTTTCTATTCTTTTTGTTTACGTAATTCTTAACTCATGACATACAATTGTAAAACTTGTTGTTTAAGAAAACTCAATTATTTTAATTTAGTCAATTCCACACGCACGTAAACATATAGGGGTTAATCCCTATACCGTAAACTCATCAGTCCACGTACTAAATATCTAAAACTTTTCCCTATGATAAAATCTTTATTAAATTATTCTATTCTGTACGTTTTATTCTACTTGCATATAAATAAAGCAATTGTAGTTAAAATAAGAAGAAAATAAAAAAAGATAGAAATTTCGCTTACCTCGTGGCCGAGAAAGAGTGGGGCTCGAGAGTGACTCTCTTTATATAGAGTGCAGACCGGAAGTGAGAGGTATTATGGAAATGGGGTGGATGACTATAAAATTGAATGTCTGGTAGAAGGCGGATTTCGTGAAGGCAAACTCGTGTCAGCATGGACGGAGATTGTAGAGCTGTGATTGAAATTGTTCGAGTTTGAAAATCCAAATTAATTGAATTACAGAAATATAGTTCACTTCTTTATCTTATGTTATATACTGACGTTTTCACAGTACCAAATCTATATAACGTTGTATACCCTTTTCTTACTTCTGGTCGTGTTTTCTTCTGGCCGGCTTTGATTCTATCTTCTGACATCTTGGTCTGGAATATCTTCTAAGGTCTGGTCTTCTATTGAGGACTGCGGGTCTGGTTTCTGTAAAGGGATCACTCCTTATCAAAAGCACTGTGTCATTGTTAGTTTTAGGTAATAAACACAAGACTTCGATTTACGTTGATGTTACTTTATTTGTAAATCCCCAAAACCAGACATCTGCGCAGATCCTTACATCTTGCTAGCTCGGCTTCTAACTTCTAACTGACTTAAACTTACTATGTCTTTTAAACCGGAAGAGGGCCTTCTACGGAGGTTCCGGTTCTCTCACGATTTATCCCCGGAAAGCAAGGTGAGAGTGAGGTCAAGCGCTGTCACTCACTCTCAAGGCCATCAGCTGCACTAATCGCCATTATGATTCCTACACTACCTTAAAAAACTATTAGGGATCAATAATTATGTAACACTTTATGCATTAATTTATTTCATTGCCTCAAGACTTGAAAATAATCGGTCGAGTAATAAATTTTGTCATAGGGAATTATAGTCGTGCACGTCAGTCAGTTTCTTACACAGATAATATACATTTGGATCTCCCCATGAAGATGTTTAACAATTGGTCAGAATATATGTGATAATTATACATAAAATGGTCTCCTTATATGTTTTTCTTTTCAAATTGTTGTTGACTTTTGCTTCGAAGGCCAACGAAGGTTAATATAATGTTCCATAAATCGAAATGACAGCTTCGAAAACAGCAGGTGATTTTTCTGTGCTATATAAGTAGGGTTCAACATAATAACTCAAATAAGGGAAAATACAGTTCAATTTTGGGATCAATATATTCAGTAGTGTTGAAGGTGGATCATTGAAAGAATGCATAGGCAGCGAGGACCGTGAAATATCGACGTATAAACGAGGCCCAGTCTGACCATACAGAGCAGTTTGAACGAACAAAGATCCAGAACTATAATGTTTGGAAGATTTTCACACAAGCCAAATTAGCAATATCTGGAGATACGTAATAATCCTTTTTGGAAAGATTCCATTGTACGTTGCTCCTACCTGGCGGCTGGTTTCTTGAGGATAAAACAAAATAATTGGGTAATTGAGTACAGTTATGCGCAAAGAATGTTAGGAATGCGCGATAGGAATTTCGCGAAAAAAATAGTTGGTACGAATTGTGCCAGAATACGCGTATCTATCAATATAAATCTTTAGGTCTTATTTGTTTTCTTCTTCATCTTTGTTTCCAAAGAAGATCTGGTGTGTACAGCCTATATATATATATATATATATATATATATATATATATATATATATATATATATATATATATATATATATATATACACGTTTTGTTAAACTGTACAGACAATTCTTGTCGGACAAGATTTTGGTTGATCCTTTCTAATTTTCAGGCCATCTTTTTGGTGTCGGGGTGGAACTGGTGTAACAGTCCACCAAAGGTGTCAAAACGAGCGCTTTCGGCAATACAGTTTGTCATCATTAGAAAGGATCAACCAAAAACTTGTCCGACAAGAATTGTCTGTACAGTTCAACAAAACGTATATAAAAGAAAAAGTGCTGCTAAAATACACTTATTTAAATATATATATATATATATATATATATATAATATATATATATATATATATATATATATATATATATGAAGATAGGAGGGTTGGAGTAAAATACGACAGTATGAGGTAAGGTATAAGAAAAAGTGAACAATAATGACTCAAACAAGTAGAAGTAGGAGAGAAATAGTTCGTCCTTCTCACGCGAAGAACATCTTCAGTCTGACTTTATTCAAAGCAAAATACGTACATATGTGTTTATAGAAGAGAAAGTGAGTTAGTGGTAGAATTGAGGTTGTAGGGAGGTTAGGGAGGATTTGACTGAAACGAGAATAACATCATATAAAGTGGAGGGGGTTTCAGAGGAATGGTCATTTGTGTGGGAAGATGAGAAGAGAAGGTTGCTAGGTGCTTGTGTAAAAGGGGGTTTGGGTGGGAAAAGTGGGTTAAATTCTTGGTTAGGAGAAGTTTGATTTATTGCATGGAGATGATATTAATCCATACTCAACAAATTTCAGATTTCACTAGACCCTTTCAGGAGTTGCAGAAAGTTTAGAAATGAAGTTAAAACTATCTTTCAGATTTTTTCGGAATCGAAAATTTGTTTCTTATTGGTCTGCAGCATGATTTCCCTTCGATACCAATTTTGTAGTGGATTGTGCAAACTAGACTGGGTGGAAGTGGCATATTAAACATTTATATAAGTTTCGTCACTTTGATACGAGCTATGTTATTTGATTAAGTAAATTTTTGGCAAATAGGGTACTCCTAAAAATGTTATTTTCTTTGGGGCAAGGTCTGAAACCCTTTTCACCACTTTTATAATCTGATTCTGTTTTTTTTTTTGTCATTTGAGGTTTTATAGTTGGAACTTTTATTTTCAATTCCATTTCATTTCACTGCCATGGAAATAATATAGGTACTAACAATTTAAGCGCAGATTTTCACTTAAAAACGAATTAATAAAATCGATTATTTAAGATCAAATTTGTGTTTTAGTCGAATAATAGTAATATAATGAGCATCAGTAAAAAAGCGAAATAATATTGCATATATAATAATTTTTAATAACATTTTAAACATCGATAGTAGCTCCAAAACTTACGAAAACCGATGCTAAGTACTTACAAAACACTTTATTATATAAGATTTAAAAAAACCCTATTTCGATTTTAGTAATTGAATCGGCTCTATTCACATGAGCACTATAAAGATAATTTCCTAATTTAATTTGGATAACATATTGCCCAAGGAGAGGGTGAGAAAGAGACAGATAGACAGATAGATGGGGAGAGAGAGAAGGCTGGAGAGAGAGAGAGAGAGAGAGAGAGAGAGAGAGAGAGAGAGAAGAGAGAGGAGAGAGAGAGAGAGAATAACGAAATTGCACCCTATAGGAACAGGGTATAGCTAGTAAGGAAAAACCCCAAGAGAGAAAGTGAATTTATTTTAGTAGGAGAAAAATATGTCCACAAAAACCTAATGCGTCACAAGAATAGCAAGAATCGCATTATGTAGGTCATGTGGGGAAAGAGACGAAATGGTTAATCATATCATAAGCAAGTGTAAACTATCTCAAAAGGATTACAAGACTTGGCTCGTGACTGGGACATTGAGATACAAATGGATCAACGAATCAGTCCTAGTGTTCGTTACATGAACAAAAGAACTAGTCTCTAGTGGATCTGCCATTCCAGTGGATCACAGAATAAAAATCAAAGAAAGCAAAAAAGATCAATAAATCATTGACAGAGAACTAAATAAACTGTGGAACATGAGAGTGATAGTGGTTCCATTTATAGCTGGTGTCCTTGGAACCGTCCCTAAGGTTTGTAAGAATATGGTGGGATTGAAAATTAGTGGAAGAATTGAGACCATTCAGACAGAACAGCATTGTTGGGATCGGCTAGAATACTTTGACAAGTCTTGAGATATTTTGCTGTTACTCAGACTGTAGCTGTGATTAATATTAATAATAATATAATAATAATAATAATAATAATAATAACAGCCAGGATATAGGCATGGAATTCGGTATCGTAAATGCTAGTGATTAAAAGAGGGAAAAGAGAAACCATAGACAAATCGGGAAAATATAAGAACATTTGAAGAGAAGGAGAATTACAAATACTTAGGAATTTTGGTGACGAAAGAAAAAGTTCATAAAGAACAAGAAATGAAGGTGGAAAATGTCTCAACAACATTGAGAATGCGTAGATGCCACATGCAAGGACAAACGAATATACAAAAAAGAATCAAGGAAATATTAATTTTAGCAGAAAATAACAGCAGTTGTAATATATGGAGAAACAAAAAGACAACAAGAAAACACAAATGATAAGAAAAACAAATTATATGGAATCTTCAATGACAAATTGGGGAGATTGCCCAATAAAACGACTGGACCTGGACCTGCTTTAAATATACGTTCCTACATTTGGGGCGCTGGTGGTTGTCGTCAGTGGTGCAATCTGCAAGGTTCATTGGGAAGTTTCGGGTCTTCCAACATCAGAACTCTTCTTTCGCCCCCTGCTGACCCTATCAGAGGTGATGAAACTCTGGTACACAGCACCAACAATAGACGCTAAAAGACGTTTGACATTTTTTTTGACGGTTGTAGAACTCTATCCATTTAAATACAAGGCACCGCGCATCTGATTGGTTTTAAGATTATTTTAAAAAATAAACGTTAAGAGAGAAATTGAGTCGCTCATAATTACAGCACAAAAACAATACCATAATAACAAATTGTATTTTAAAAAATAGAAAGATTCAAGAGAACAACAATTGTAGAATATGTGGAGACATAGATGACACAATCAACCATGTATTAAACAAATCTACTCATCTACCACAACAAGAAATACAAGGGCTAGATACGATTGCTTTGAAATGGTATTCCACTCGGAATTTTGTTTATACACCAACATGGTATATGTATAAACCAAAATCGTTCGTGAGAATTAAACGCATAAAATTATCTTTAACGTTGCGAGATCATTCAAAAGAAATGATGTTATAGACAAACCTAATATGTGACGTTCCGGGATCTATTTGGAAATGTGTGTAATGGTCAATTTAAAGGAATAGGAGTTTGATATTCGCCATATACTTTATTTTATCATTATCCTGTTCTATTTGTCGGGGCTGGAACGGCTCTGCGGTTCTGGACCGGAATATCTGACATATCTTGATCAGTTAATAGCTGACATTCTCTCCGTTCTTAGAAGTGTCTGGAACCTACCTGGGTGGTCTTGAGGATGTCACGTCTTGTTCATTATTAAAAACTAAGCAACGACGCTTAGTTTTTAATAATGGGAACACAAAACATTCTTGTTTTTTTTTTCAGAGCTCATATTTTATTTTATCGAAGTAAAAATAACTACGAGAACTGACATTCATCTTACGGTCTATTCTCTACAAAACTCAGCACAACTGCTAAAACTCTTCTCTCTCTCTCCTATCTGTCTCTTTCTGTGTCTCTGTCTCTGTCTCTGTCTCTCTCCATCACTCGTTCTAACTTGTGTTGACCAATCAAAACCAACAGGTAGCCTTTTACACGTCATCTTCAAAATTCCGTTGGCACTTATCGACCAATCAAAAACCAGCATCTTAACTTTCACACAGCATCCCAAAATTTGAGTAACTTTCCACTATTACATAACGTATACTTAAATTTTAGGTCTTGAATGAAATGTATTTGGAAGTAATGGAAGATGATATATCAACAGGGATGAAAAAATAAGAATATCTTAGAAGAAAGTGAAAACCTCTCGAAAAAAAGATCAGCAGCAGAAATCACATCAAAGGAATAAACACCTGAGCTTCCTCCCTTTGTAAAATACTCTGTACCATTCTTTAAAAATAACAAAACATATGTCAAAATATATTTTTTTTTGTTATTAAACTAAAAACACTTAGCCACATGTGAATTAATATATTTTAGTAAGAAGTTGAATATTTAGGTGCACTATATAAAAAGTTTTTCTACATTAAAATAATTTTCAATTTTAGATGTTTGAATATCATACAGTATTAACAGCTTTTTCAAACAGCATTTGTATATCTAATGTACTTTATTGAAAAAAAGAAAACCACTGAAAAAAAAAAATTTTATCATTGCTACCATTTTAATGAAACTTCAATGGCTTAAACACAATGGAAGTGGTTATTTTCCTTGAGGATTGTTGTCAAATTTCCCCTTTGTTGTAGCAAAAAGTCATAATTTTCTAAAAAGAAAATTCTTAGAAATGCTAAAAAAATAGGAAATCTCTTAAAAATATGACAGATGGACTAAAGGAAAGGGAAGTGATGAGCACGAGAAATTCAAAGAGTTAACCAAATTAATTACAAATAAGAAAATTGTTAGGATAAGTAAAATAGAGGTGTTACCCTCCCTCTTATGGTGGCCAAGCACAATTCTATAAGTACCAATTTTATTGTTGACCTGGTCAGAGAGAAGACAACAAAAATTAAATGTAGGCTATGCGGAAATTAAAATGATTGGTTATTCATATGAGAGAATAGAGAAAATTATCTTAGAAGTACAAAAATAGAATTAAGTGGATGGAAAAGGTGATCATCATAATATCGCCAAAATGGCCTGAATTAACTCACGCAAAACAACGAACCACTATCTTAGACACAAAAAAATCTAAAGTTTTTTGAGAGTTTGAAAAATCATTTTCAAACCAGCTGAGCAGCATCTCTTTAGAAAAGAAACCTGATGTATCTGATTGCTAATATCACTGCTGCTGCAGAATTATTTAGAATTAGAAAAATTAAAAGTAGAAATATATCTCAAAATTATTGAATATTAAAGAGGCGAATATATCCATCATTGCTAGTGAACTTGGAACGCTTTGCAAGATATCCGTGAAAAAATACAGGAAATTAATAGAAAATGAAAAAAGTAATAAAAACCATCTCGTGATTAGCGTTACTGAAATAAGAAGCTGTAATACGAGGAAAATAGCTGTCAATTGATCTTAAGTGAAAGATAAGATAGAATAGATAGATAGATAGATAGATAGAAGAAGAAGAAGAAGAAAGAAAGAAGAAGAAGAAGAAGATGATGGTTTCTTTTTTTGTTTAATTAATGGCATAGTGACATAACCCTTATGGGTTATTTAATGCCGATTGAATTTTATAATCATAACTATATTTTCAACGTTGCAATGGAATCCTTTTAATCGTAATTTTATTTATTAGTCAATAGTTATAGTCGTTATTTTCCACACAGTTAAATGATTTCAGGGGGCCGGGTTAGCTCAGTCGGTGGTAGAGCGTTCGGCTAGAAAAGTAAAGGTTCCTAGTTCGATACCGGCCCTCGCCAACTCAGCGTATGAGTAGCACAGGGATCTGTGCGGTAAGTAAGGATCCGTTGATAAGGTGTGGCGTTCCACCTCAGACGCAAAAACATCTCCTTGGGTCTAGCGCTATTTAAAAAGGGGATATACTCCTCGCTGATTGGCTGAAAAAAACCGACTTTAGGCCGCCCCAACGACTTACTTACTTACTTACACACAGTTATAATGTATCAAGTATTCTCATCCAATACTTATGTTTCAACATATCTTTTGACCATAGATATGACCCTAAAATGTCCTACCACTCCACTCCGTCAGAATGAATGTGAGAGTAGTGGCAATGGAGCCCTCACTAACAGATGCATTTTAGGGACATAATCATTTGTCGCATTGTCCCCTTTTTGGCGCGGGGTTACTCCTCTGAGAGAGCATATTTCTTATACTCTAAGCACTAAAGAAGAATAGGAATAAGAATCGAAAGATTCTATCACGTGTCCGTCACCTGCAATGGGAGATAAAACAACGCGCTTTTTTTTATTGCGAGGGAACCGATGCAAACGTATAACATGGAACACATACTTTAATCTCTTCAGCCCTTACCCTTTGATACACTTCCTTTAGCAAAGTTGACTCTCACTCTCCCGAACACCCGTGAAAATTGAGAGGGCAACATTATGGCTCACTTGATTGGCATTGAGAGGATTGCATTACTTTTTGGTCGCGAATTGAACCCGGAACGAACACTATGTTATTGGAATATAAAACATGTTCAGATTAACGGCATATTCCTCACAGTACACATACCTCCCAAGTGCTGGGAACAAAACGCTCATTCCCTCACGAGTGTGCCTCATATACTATGCAATAAAACCCGGCGTTACCCTTTTTAAAACCGAAGGGGGAAGGTGCTGCCTGGAAAGGAAGGCCCATGAGACTGAAGTGTAATTTATTCTCAACAAAACGACCCTACACGAGTAGTAGACAGAATCGTGACAAAAATACAACATTCTAAAAATAGAATGGAAAGATTCTAAGAACAGAAGCAAATGTTTTTTTTTTTTTTTTTCGAATGAATTACTAGAAATATCTTCACTGACCTATAAGAAATTTTGAGGGTATAAACTTTAGTTTATCTAGAGATGCACAGACTCATTATTTTGCCAAGCCCCGGGTTCTATATACTGGTAAAGATTAAAATGTAATCCTAAATGTAAATGTAAAGACGTAAGGAAGTCTCTTACATAGCAACAGATACGGTAAAAAGTATAGAACTACATGTAAAATCTATTGAGAATGATTTCAACGAGAAGGAAGTGTACTAAAGAAAGTTGAGTAAGAAAAGTATAATCTAAGTTAACTTACATTTTAATTAAATTCTTGTTTTTACAAAGGCGAAAGAGGCAAAAACTATAATCTTTATTGGTTAATCAGTATTCAATTGCATCCATTAAAACGACATTCACACAATCATAAAGCAGCAAAACTGAATGAGTGATCGACAATGACAACATCTCCGAGGGTTTTTTTTTTTTTTTTTTTCGTTTTCATTAGAGTCCCCTTTTTTTTTAGTTTGCCTATTTATTTTAGTTTGAAAGAGCGTTACATAAAATACAAGTGGAGTCAATCAGGTATTTACATCAATTGTTTGGGTTTGAAGACTTTATGCATTACAAAAAATCCTTATACCTTTAAATCGTCTAGTTGTTTTATGTTTTTGTATGAAGTTGTCTCGATTCAATGGGAGCTTGGGACACTAGAGACAGAACGATATTTTGTGACAACAGGTATTTCAATAGAGTCAAACAATCGTATTCCTGCCAACATTCTGCTTATTCAAATAACGGACTATTTAAATCACTCACATATTGACAATTACCATAACACCCACATGTATGGATTTTTTTCCAACACGCGGTAGAGTTTATAAGTAAGGAATGATATATTATATATATATAATTATATATATATATATATATTATTAGAGGAGAAGAGAGAGGGGACGGACAGACATATATCTTATTAAATATAATGGAGATGTGGTGTGTTTTTTTCTGTCTGTAACCGAAACTATATTACCTACTCAACGTCACAATTCTCTTAGTTATTGACATCACATTGCTCTCATGATTTATTTTTAATCTATAACCTCAATTATTAATAAATTGTCTTACATTAATTAAAATACTGTTAACTAATGTCCACATACTGACACATGCATTATAATTTATATATACCA
>CM042145.1:66623931-66628123 GCA_023376005.1 Doryteuthis pealeii | reverse complement strand
AGAATAAAGTATTCAAGTTGTCTAAAAAGTGAGTTTTCGATTGATAATCCCATACGTTCTTCGTTTCAAATCTCTTTCTAATCTGTCATCGTAAATTATTTTTGTCTTTCCAAATTTATAGAACTTCTATAATCTAACAATACGATATATTTCTAAAACACTATTTTCAATACTGAATAATTATACTAGAATAGTTCGCCTTGTAGAAGGGGTATGATACTGGTCTTTATGTACGGTATTATTTTATGTATTACGGAGTATAAATTATCGGAGAGCTAATTGGAGGTAAATATGACCTATGTAACCCAAGAACGGTCTCGATAAAAAGTTTGACGTGCGAACCATTATAGGAAAAAAAAGGAGCACATTTTTGGTATGGATCTGTTTTGAAATAGTGCGAATATGGAACCGTCAGGTTTCTCAGTGGGTACCTGGTTGGGGGGTCTGGTGCGCGCCGTGTCGTGGCAAGCTTCTAAGGTCAGTAGACACATTCTTGCGACGTGGTCAAAATCTGCATTAAAGTTCGTAGTTCATATCGGAGGAGGGTAAAACATGAAAGAGTTCGTACCTTAGGCGTATTTGGGTCAGGACAACAACCACCAAATCATCAACACCCTCTCGTACGACTAAAATAAGGTCCGGGCTACAAAGAATGTATCGAGATTTCCAACAGCACAATTGACTGGCGCTGATCTCCAAGTAATTAGAAAAAGCAACAGAATAAACCAAAAGTCTCGGAATCTTCGTATTGATGAAACATGGTTGCCAGTGGGAGCTATCTTATGAATTTCCTGATCCTACGTCTTCCCCTTTCTTTTCTCTTTCTACTCATCTTTCGATAATTAAAGACTTTCCCATAAATGACAGTTTGCATTTCCCGTAGTTGTCAGTCCTTTTTACCCTCACCCAATTTTATTTTTATCCTTTAGTCTTAAGTATTATTTAATTGCACGGTCGACAGAAAAATATTGCATTTTGGGCGTATCTATGCATTGTGCTGCGTCTGGTCATAAAGATTATTGTTAACTCTATCATAAACCCCTCTCATGTCTCTGTTCTTGTGCTATCGAAGATGGGATCATCTCTCTCTCGTAACCCTGTCTCTCTGTCAGTCAACTGTTCATCATATCTGTATATGATTCTGCCCTCTATGTCCTCTCTCTGCTCGTTTGTCTGTTGCGTCATTCTAATCATATGTCTGTTCTCTCTGTCTCACTTGCTAAATGAAAGATAATATATTTGGTAGATCTTACTACAATTAATATATGGGAAAGATAGTGATTTTAATGACGGTCATGAAAGAGAAACTGACTTTGGACAGTACAAGCTCTTGAGCAAGTCAGGTATTAAATACGAATGATCGCGACACGGGGCGGATCTGGTTTCTCAATAGTCTGACTAACAAATGTGCGTAAATATTTCCGTCGTACATATTAGGCCAATCTATCTTATACACGTTTCTTTGATTCACGAAAGATCTTAGATAAAGATCTTAGACTAAAGATGGCGGGGTCCGCGAATTAGATCAGTCTTAGTTCTTGCAGTGCAGCAGTATTCAGTGTTAATCAGTTCGTTGTGTCGATTAAGAGTATTGACTCCTGGAATTACTTTTGTTCTTTCAGGATTCGTTCGAATTTGGCGCCACTTATTGTTTTACAGTTTTTATTATGTCTAATTTAATTTCATATATTTTTCTCTATTCCGTTTGATTTTATAATTGTTCCGTTACCAGAGAAAACGAATGTATTTATTTTGATATCCCTGGTTTTTAAGGAAATTCAAAATATCTTGAAGGTTTCAAGTAATTATAGATTATACGTTTTATCCCAGGTTTGACCATGTCTTAGAGATAAAAGCGAGGTGATTGATCCGATTAGAGATTCCAATATAGATTTCTGCCTGCGCATTGGTGACTTTTCTGTCTGGTTAAGTTTATCAATGTCGATTTGAATTAGATTAAACTTTACATTATGATGATTATTTATTTATTTTTTGGTTTAAAAATGCAATCCTATGTTTATTCAATACTCGAAGCCAATCTACGTCCTTCTTTTTTTTTTTTTTACGCAATTATAAGGTTCACGTCACTAATGATCTATCATGTGTATCAAGTATGTTGATTGCTAATAATCTTACATAGGGGGTTATATAGACACTTATACACAATAAGGGGGCTTTTAAATCCCTATTTCTATTTGATAATAATAATAAGAAACCAGAATCTGTTCTTGAGAACGAAACGCATAAAATTCTCTGGGACTTTGAAATAAAAACGGATCATCTTATCCCAGCAGAAGACCAAGCTAGTGTTGATTACAAAAAAACCTGTCAACTGGTGGATTTTTTGCAGTTCCAGCAGATCACAAGGTGAAGCTAAAGTAAAATGAAAAAATAAACAAATACTGGATCGTTTGCCAGAGAACTGAAGGCAGTTATGAATATTGAAGTCAAAGTGATACCAATTGTAGTTGTGCACTTGGGAACTGTCCAAAAGGATTAGAAAAGCTTGGAAAGTTTGGATATCAGAGGAAGGATTGAAACCATTCAGAACACTGCACTGCTGCAATCTGCCAGAAATACTCAGAAGAGTCCTGGAGACCTAGGAGACTTGCTGTCACTCAGACTCCAGTGAAAGACCATCAGCTAACACTGATGTGAAAATTCAAAAGGAGTAGATAATAATAATAATAATATAATAATAATTAATAATAATATATAATAATAATAATAATAATAATAATAATAGTTCTGCAAATTTGATAAATTAAATGTCTAAAAAGAGTCCGAAAAAAGTCAAATCTTTCACCGACGAAAACCATGGGAAAATAGGAAAGGCGAATTTACTGCAGTAGGACAAAGGTGAGAAATCCAGAGAGATTTCCTTCGCAACTTCTATATGTTATGGCAATTATGCCACTCAATTACTTGGGAAATGAGCATTTACAAAATCACAGGAAAAATAAATCACCTATGTACATGGATGATATCAAGATTTTTTGTCAAAAGAGATACAAAACTGGAAACACTTGTGGCAAAGGACATACAGCTAGGATATGGAATTTTGAAACGAAGAGTGTGTTAACGCTTGTGATGAAAAAGACGGAAGAAAAATAATGGAAAGGGAGAAAATACTGAATCACAATTACAAGTACTTGGAACATTGAAAGGCATATCATAAAAAACAGAAATGAACTAGAAATGGAAGACTAGAGAAACTCAGAATTAGAAGAAAACATTAGAAACCAGAATGACTTCCACCAATCTTTGCTCAAATGATTTCAAATTTCACAGTTTATATAGAAACTACTCAAAATTCTGTTTAATGTTTAAGCAAATTTTCTTTTTCTATGAATGTAATTTCTATACATGAAAAAAAAAGATAAGCATAAAATATTAAACAGAATTTCAAATTGTTTCTATTAAATTTGAGATCATTTGAAAAAGAATTGGTCAAGTTATAAGATTATGAAAATATTAATTTTTTTATGAACACTATGAAAAAACAGTTTTACAAATAGATATTTGAATTATTTACATTTTATTCTTTAAGTATTTGTGATTTTTTACAATTTAAAGAAAAGAATGAACACACATGGTCGAATCTAGTAGAGAAAAAAGAATAATTATAACCAAATGATTACAGAGAAACACACACACACACACACACACACACAACACACACATATATATATATATATATATATATATTATATATATATATATATATACCTGTTTATCTAATTTTTGTTCAATGTAGATGCTATCCACAGTAATTGGATGAGGATTGTTAAAATTTCGGAATTATTTTTTGTTTTAAGTTTGAATAATTGATATTGTTTAAAATGTTAGCGTCAATTCAGATCTAGCTCGACTCTTTTATCACAAGTTTCGTCAATATACCTGGGTTGTTCCCCTTGGAAGATAATCTGAACCATTGTTAAAATGGACATGGGAGGAACTTTGAGTGATGAACAAGGAATTGGCAACGATGCACAAGGTTACCATACCTCAGAGATTATATAAAGATTATATGTATTACGAAAAGCCAGCATTGAGGATTGCGTAGATTCAAGGACTAGAAGAAATACACACACAAAAAAAGAGCAAATAAAGATTAGTAATAGTAACGTGCAGTAACAACAATCGTAACATATAGACAATCAACAAACAGCAAAAATTAGAAAACAGAAAC
>CM042145.1:66571431-66621431 GCA_023376005.1 Doryteuthis pealeii | reverse complement strand
TGTACGTCTTTGCTGGTCGGCCCACACTGGCGTGCCCATGTGCTGGCTTCCACAGGAGGACGTCGCTTATGAGTTCGTTCTTGCTTCTCTGGTAGTGTCCCGCGTGTCTTGTCCGTCTTACTCGGATGGTTTGGGTGATATGTGGCAGGTGGCCGTACAGCTGCTTTCTCGTGGGGTGCTGTTTTCACGTCTTGTTCAGGATTACCCGCAGCATTCTTGTGCAGCTCCCATCTAGTTTATGAAATAGTACAGTAGAAACAGATTCCAATCCGAATAAAAAAACAAAGTAAAAGACATATGGTCTACAATAACATATCCTAAATTCTCTTGAATCGGACTAGGGGAGAGAAAGTTATTAAGATTTCAAAAAGCTCAATATATCTCAAATATTTGGCTATGATGAGGAAAAGACTTTTGCTGAAATTAAGTAAAAAACGAAAATACCATAACAAGATCGCCTAAATAAAAACTAATAAGAACTGTCTGTAAGTAATGGGAATTTTTTGCAAATTAAGGCAAGTTCGGGCAGGTCCTGGCAATTTTGGGCAACATGAAGCAGCCTGTAATACATTTTCTAACACTTCATTTCATTTTTCTTACAAGTCTAGCACTCCGACATAATAAAAGAGGTATGGGTAAAACCTGGATTACCCCATGTGGGGTTCCACGTTGGGTGGTTTGTGGGGCACCACGAAAATTCCTTTAAAATGCCTTTTCTTCTTCAAAAATGTAGAAAAGGCCATCTCAAGCCCAAAACAAAGCTGTTATTGCGCCTTTTTGCAAGTTGGCGCACTTAAAAATCGATTTTAGAATTTTGTTTTGATCACGTGATGCGAATAACTTTACTCGAGATTCGAGAAACAAAAAAGGCAAATTGTTATTACGATGTGTTTCCGACGTAGTTGTCTGAGTTCAAAATATGTATCAACGCAGACCAATCACAGCTCGCCAATGAATCAAGGGGATTCCCTCCTGGTCAGCACTTTATCTAGGTACTCCACAGACCCTAGGTTTTACCCACACCCTAATAAAAGTGTATAAGAACATATATGTGTTTAAGTGTGTTTGCTGCAATTTAAACCACAGTCAATTCAATAAATTCCGAAAGTAGTTTCCAGTTATAACTAATAACAGAAAAAATGTTGCTGTGGCCTCGAGTTATGGCTTTTGCGGCGAGGAAAATGGGAATCTGTATTTGCTTTATCATATTGATATGTAAGTATTAGGGAAACCAGGGAAAATAATGTAATGCTCAAGAGGCAATCAGTCAATCCAATATAAACTTCATATAAAGCTGATAAAAACACTAAATGGTTAAACCCCTGTGTCCACTTTCACACTCAATAAAAACAAACACTGTGTCTAAACTTCAGAAATGTCAAAGATATTTCGTTCAAACTCAGAATCTGAATAGGCAGCTTCTTCAACTTGCTCCTGCTCCCTGGTATTTTACAGTCCTCACCACAACAATGAAGACAGGCCGACACACAACGCAGTCCATAATTTCGACATGGGCACGAACTGGAACTGCAGGAAGATGAACTGCAATCGTCTCTGTGGAAAGTTGCTTCCACATCTGTAATTACAGGAACAACCACAGGGAATGAAACCATGCAGCACTCTCCGTATGTGATATCGCTTCCGGACGGACTAGTTGCATTGAACTAGCTAGTGTTCATGTACTTAGCTCGTTTAATGAACGACCTTTTTTGCCATGATACATCTTGATGAACAGGTCATTACCTGTACACTCTATGGCAGTCTTAGAGCTTTGTTGGAAAAACACTTTCGCGATTTCGAGCACTTCCACTGACTGTTGCAGTAGCCTCAATATTGCAGCTTTTCTTTGTCCTAAAATTGCAGACGTAGTGTCACAGTCGGACCAGGCGTGAGCAAAGAGAATGTGCTTTGACACTTCATTACCAAGTTTCTCTTGTAGTGTAGAAGTTCTGGTGTAGTGTTCTGCTTTTGGGGATATTGCAGATGCTTCAGAGAAGAAGTACAGCTCTTTCATGGTTTCCCTGAAATGTTGAACCATAAGCACCAACATGTCCGTATCATCGTGTTACATACTGAGGTTTTCACAGTACCAAATCGATATAATGTTGTATACCTTTCTTACTTCTTTACTTCTTACTTGCTTCTATATCTTGGGCATCTACTCTTCTGGCCGGCTTTGGTTCTATCTTCTATCATCTTGGATATCTTCTAAGGTCTGGTCTTCTATGGGGATTTCGGGTCATGTTTCTGTTAGGGATTTCTTCTTATCAGAAGCCCTGTGTCTTTGTTAGTTTTTAGGTAATAAACACAAGACTTCGATTTACGTTGATGTTACTTTATTTATAAATCCCCAAACCAGACGTCTGTGCAGATCCTTACATCTTGCTAGCTCGGCTTCTAACTTCTAACTAACTGAGTTACTTAGTATCCTCAAACCGGAACAGGGTTTTCTATGCCTTCCGGTTCTCACGATTTATCCCTGGAAGGCAAGGTGAGAGTGGGGTCAAGCGCAGTCACTCACTCTCAAGGCCATCAGCTGCACTAATCGCCATTATGTTTCTACGCTACCTTAAAAAAGTATTAGGGATCCAATAATTATGTAACAATCGGATACTATAACAGTCGGACTTTCTTGGCACAGTTCTAGCGCACACGAAACTATCAATGTGTCAGCATCATTCTTTGCCTGGTAAATGTTGTGCCCGTCTGAGCTCAAAGTATATTTCATTAGCTTGATCAACTGACTTTTGTAAGAAAAGATAGTTGTGGGCCATGTGCTACTATATTTCCCCAGAGCTGTGCATCAGCGGGCATGTTTTTACTTCGACAGACGTGCTCCTGGTCTTTGATTGATGGGACTTCCAGATAACTGTCGAAAACAATCGTACATAATCAGTACTTCTTCTTTAAAAAAAACGTGTTTACTGTTGTACGATTTCATTGTACGTTGCGGGGCATTGCCAGCGAACACGATGCAAGAGGTATCCTCCACCAATAACTGTTTTTGCTTCCGTACTTGGAGATACAGAGGGTACATCTCTTCTTAAAAGAGCAGCGAGCGACGATTTATTTGACTTTCTCATCTTGAGATCTTTAAATAAAGCCGTTGGTATCTGTGTAAATTCGTACACGAAGAAAGGCTTTATGCTCTCCGATCTCTCAACCCGGACCATCAATCTGGTGAACAGAACACCTGCATCCAGATGCACTGTATCATCATCAAGTTTGATTCTATTCTTCAATTTTGAAAGGTTTGTTACTTGTTCTTTCCTCTTCATGGAAATTTTAGCGTATGGGATGTTGTCGATCTTCTCTTGTATTTCCATTCCAACGTCGTCTATATTATCACAGTTGACACTATCGTCTGGTGAGGCAGAAAGACCAAAGGATACAGAACTCAAGGAGACATCACTAGTGTCAAACAGATCATGCAAGTTTAGCCAAGAGACCAACGTGGACAGGTCATTGGAATCTCTTTCTACTCTACTTCGAGCCATATCTGCATGCTGCTTGGTCGTTACTTGCTTCAGTCTTGTCAGTTCACTTATAGCCTCATGGATGACAGCCTTTCAACATAAATTGCTCATGATACCAAGGATGGCTTTTCGGCAAGTCTCTCATCATTTGCAAATAAAGATGGGTTGACTTAGCATAATTGGCATGTCACGTCGCTGCAAACAGATTTGACATTTGCTCACTAGCATACAGATGAGTATTCTAGTCTCCTGTCTTTTCAGCATGAATGAAGACTTTGAGAATTTCAATGTAATTCAGATATTGCAACTAAAGCTTTACAGTTCGTGACTTGCTTGCAAGAAAAGTGTTGTGCAGAGAAAGGGATCTTGACAATGAATGAAAAGCAGTATATATAACAATATTTTCAATACCTGCTTGGCCATTGAGAAGATAACTTGCAACAGCCTGCCGTTCCGATACTTCCGATTTGTCTAGGGCATATAGACTTTTGGGTGATTCGTACATAACCTCGTCATCTAGTATGTCATTATCATTGTCTACTGGTTCACTATCATCAAATCCGGTATCGGTCAGTACTGAATCCCTTAGCTTTATCATCAATGCTGCCTCTACTATGTAGTGGAATGCTAAGGCAACATGCACTTTGAATTCAACACTTGCAGTTTCTATATGGACAATACGAAATTTTAACCTAGATTTCTTCATTTGAGAAAAAAAATTAACTTTACAGAACGCAGTTTTTCCACGATAAATGAACTGATCATTTCGTACAAGAAAAATAATAGAAATAAATATTGAATACTATGGAAGAAAATATGCATGTATTTAAGAGGAAGAAGAACTCATTAGAAGTACTCAATATCTCTCACCTGCAGTTTGAATTGAGAAGTAATAATCTTGAACCCAGTGAAGTCTTCAACAAATGGATGTACAAACTTCCGACCAGTTATTCCTTTTCACCTTAAATGACCAATGAATATCTGTATCCTCTCACTTCTTCTAGCACACTGCATATCATGTCTAATAGAATAAAATGAGATTACATATCTAGCAATGAATTTCAATCGTACAGATTTCTTCCAAAACTTTCTTAACCCTAAAACTCCTATTTGAACTACATTAATTTCAAAGTGATCTGTGAAACTATATTCTTAAGTAAAACCTTCCTTTTTTTCAAGAGAGAAAAAAGAATTCGTTTATAAAAACATTTTAAAATCTTAAAGTCAACCAATTTTAAATTATTGATTATTTCTGATTTTTTCAGAGCAAGATGAATATCCCAAAGTGGCATTGCATCTAGGACAAATGTGTTTTTAGATTATTATTTCACATTATTATTTCACATTATGAACATTATTGTACTAAAAAGGATGTTTGATTTTTGCTCAGAACCGAAGCTAGAACAGTTAAAATTTTGCAAATAAGAAATCATTAATAACTTAAAATTGGTTAACTTTGAGACTGTTTTGGTAGCATATTTGGATTCTTTGAGGGTAAATGTTTTGATAAACAAATTTTAAGTAGAAGGGAAGCGCTAGAACTAATTTTACAGACAAAAATAGATTACAAAAAGTCACCATTTTTCGCGATCCCCTCAAATTTGTAGAGTTAAAAATCGACATAACCCCGCAATTTTTGGAATTGGAAGCTCAAGCTTTGGGGATTGTCTAACTTTATATAATTCATACATGGACAAAATTTTAGAAAAATTGAAGGTAGTGGGTGACATGGCCTGGATGATTTAACCTCTTACTAAGTTACACTCTTTCAAGTTAATTTATGAAAACACTCCTGTTAGGACTATGAATGAGAAATTCTTCTGCAAATTATTTCCAAATCACCCCTAATAACATATAACAACTAGTTTTAGTCAAATAAGAGCTGCAATTATAAAAATGGAGAAAAGAAAGAAAGTAAATATTGGTAAATTTGTTCATTTTCGTTTAGAAAATAGAAATTTTGCCTTTTTACCTACTCATACTATTTGGTTCATATGTTGTTGTTCTTTCTCTCTGATAGGATTAAAGAGGATGTTTTTCTGAAATATTTAAGGTTTCCAACGATACCAAATTTAGCTTGGCCGTTTTTATTTCCGGGTCGAGGCCCAAAATTAGCTAATTCTACTGGACTAAAAAGTCACCTATCGAATCAACACTGAAGACACGGCTTAGGGGCATGAAATAAGTTTAATCTTTTAAAAGTGGGACACAGTTTTAATGAAGATTTTTCCTTCTCCTAGACTGGTTAACTTACCAAGGCTAAAGGAATCCAGTCCACCTTACTATTTATCCGTAGTTGTGTTACATAATAATCATTTTAAGGAATTTAAATTTAACGGTAACTCAATGGAAAATCAACGTGAGTTTAAATGGACGAGCGCTAATCCCAAGTACACTCACACTTTACACACAACAAGAAAAATAATATGTAATAAACTTAGAAGAGAAGAATAAACTGTTTGTTCAGAAGTTGTGAAAAAAGTTAGTCGGCTGATGCAAGTTTGTGGTGAAATTTCTTGTGAAAGAAAATTAATGAAAAAAAAGTTGACGAACTTAGAGTGGTTAAAAGAAAGAGAAAAAAATCTAATCTTGACTTTTGCTGGTTTTCGAATTTAATTATTTTAATAAAAATGAAGGTTTGATCTTTTTTTCTTTTTGATGATTCTAAAATTTCACTGCGGAAGTTTTAATGGTATTTTGTAGCTGTTTTAAATTTGATTTGGGGAATTGAGTTTCATGGGAGGGAACGTATATTTTTTCAAGTTTTAAGTTCATCTAGCATGTTTGTCGTTCGGAGTATTGGATTTTGGGTCCATGCACTGAGATGTTTGCGCATTTTGTTTTAGTACAAGAAAAAAAATCTTGATGTTGAAAGCGTTCCATGGAAACTGGGTAAGACGTTTGTTTTTCGGAAGGCATTGGTGGTCTACGTGTCCCTGATGTTAGAAAAGGACTTGTTTCGAGTATGTTAGTGTAATCAGTTTTACTCGGGGAAGTAAAAATCAGTGGATTTTCCCGATGATTGGATTCCAGGTGATGTCTTGAGTCGGGACGGTCAAAGGGCGAGGTTGAACCGGGAGATTTTAGTGATAGATTCTTAAATAGATTCTTGTGCCTTTTTGATTGCCGGAAAATTTCCCGATTAATCAAAAGATTAAACGACAATGTCCGCGTATGTGAACCTGTAGTTGGAGACAATTTGTAATTTGGCTAATTGTTGTTTATGAGATATGAATCGGTGTATAATGAATTGAATTTGATGGAAAGATGGAACTGAGAGCTTGAAAGAGACAACACAATGAAGAACAAACTCCAAACAACCCAGTGTGAAAAAGATAGATGATATTAAAAGAATAGGTGTCGTAAGAATTTAATAAGAAGTATATAACAGTTGCAATATATGTATATATAGTTGTCCAAAAATAATTACACCTCATAATACACACACACATTTTGTTAAAATGGGAAAAATTAAAATCAAAATAATGTATAAATTTTGATTCCACTTATTGTCTTTACAGATGCAGACAAAGGTGACTGAGTGCCACTAGGGTGATATGTTTATCAAAGCTGCCGGGAATTATGGGGTAGTCTTATATTGGGGGCTGGAGGCGCGTGGTCTAATGGTTAGAGTCGTTGGAAATGGACTCGTCAACGCGAGTTCAATTCTTGGATGAAGCCGTTGGCATTTCACATGGCGCTAATACCCTTGGGAAAGGTATTAATCCAATTCTCCCTCCAGCTATGGATGAATAGCAGGGCAGACCGTTGGCATTTCACATGGCTCTAATACCCTTGGGAAAGGTATGAATTCAATTCTCCCTCCAGTTATGGATAAATAGCAGGGCAGACTGGACTCTTTAACCATGGATAGGTAACCAGTCTAAAAGGAAAACTCTGAATTCAAACCTGTTAAACTCTGCGTAAGAAATTGACCTTGTGTCGCATCCTGCTCGTGTGGAGGGGTTGGTAAATATATATATATTGGGGGCTGGGTAATATCATTGGTCAAAACTTGTTGACGATTGCAAAATAGCTACAATTTTTTCTATATAGAGACGCTCTGAATTGTTAAAAAGTCAATCAGACTGGAGAGCGAGAGGGAAGCTTGACAGAGGAACTACAAGACTTCAAAGTTGCTGAAATAAGAAAAATATTGCCACTAGAAGAAATAGACGCAGTCCTGTCCATTTTGTTGAATCACTTAATGCTAATTATCCAGTCAAAGCTCCTCAGTGTGTCTTGTCCCTCCAACCTAGTGTACAAATCATATTTCTTTCCGTTGTATATAATTATAAAATGATTTTCATTATTAATGGTGTGTTGTATCGTTCTTAGAGTCGCCAAAAACTATGGCAGCTCATTTTCACTAATCTCCCGACCCGACACAAAGACGCTTCGACCAAGTTGCGTCGATCCTAGTTCTGTTGGTCAAAGGAATACATGGGCGACAGAACAACTAGCCGGAGACACATGTTGTAGTCATAGAATTATGTCATCTCACCAAGTACCGTGACTGGCATTGAACCACATTTAGTGCCTTTTTTTTCAGAAAAAAAGGGACTATAGCTCAGCGGAAATTTTGGAACTGTGGCAAGGAGGAAAAAAGAGATTTTCCGTGGCCAACAGAGAGGTAAAGTGATTCTGACTCAGAATGCAATCATGTCAAATCCTTACGAAAAATATAAATAAGGATAGCATATATTTTGTAAGACATGGATGTAAAAAAAAAAAAAACAACAGGCGAAGTAACTGTCCCACAAATCTTACGCTAAACCTATAACCTATAGGATAATTCCCAGACTAACAGTTCTCTATACAAAGAAAATCTTGCAAAAGTAAAACTATATTAAATAGGAAACATAGTAGTCCGAAAGAAGAAACCGGGAAACGAGTTAAAATCCAAAGAAAAAGTGGATATATGGTTTGTAAGGTAAAAATCGATTGCAGAGAAATAGTAGCTTTGATTGATTCTGGATCAGAAATTTCGCTCCAAAAAATGACGGTTTTCGAGAATTTAATGCTGCATACTTGAAGGTAGGCTTCAGATCTAGTGGTGACCCAAGCCAATCGACAGTAAATGTTATTAGGCGGTATGGTTTAAATACCTATTAAAATAAGCGAGATTAATACCTGGTCAATAATACATAACACCGGACATGGATATTGGGCGAGGACTGGTTAAAGAAAACCAAGCTCAGTAAAATTCTTATCCGGGCCTATTAAAAATCATGGGGTAGAATTCCACTTTGTAGTAGAACTCGTAACGGGGTTAGCAGTTACTCAATTAAAAATGATTGGCTCTACCTTCACAGCGCTGAACTGCTAGATTAGCATCTTCGGGACAACAGAATGGTAGAAGCCAAATCCCAATAAAATACATTCGTAAACCATGTAAAGTTAAGTTTACTCATAGCAATAGAGATGAGGCGGCCAACACAACGAAATATTTTTTTTACCAGATATAGGCACATAAGTAGCTGAGGCCGCCACGATAGGAAAAAGATCAGGGAAGGACTGTATAGATATGAATTAGGGTGAATGTCTAGATCTGTGGTTGCCACTTGTTGTAGAGACAGAAGTAATATTAAAGTAGCTGGAAAATATGGGAGAAAATCCTGAGGGAGTTATTTTAGAATAGAGCTTCCCGTTTGGTTACATGGCTTGTGGGTACGCCATAACTCTTCCGCCAGAGTACAAGATAAATTTGAAATGAGAAACTACCTCTTGCCTTTGATCAATACCACAATTAATAGCTGAATGGAAATATGGAGACCCCTAAGATCAAATTTCCCTATTTATACAGTGACCAACATACATAAGGACACTTAAAGAGCATTAGTCTAAGAAACCAATGGGATTTGCGAGGTAGAATATATAATGAAAAAAGCAATATATTTTCTCACATGGACTATTCTAGCTATTTTATTAGTTTAATAGGTATTTCAGAGTCTATACATGTCATAGAAATTTAATCGATAAAGCTTAAAAGTGGGACCTCGGCAAATTTGTGCAAAGGGTTGGAGGGTGAAGGCAAATGCTGCTGACCAACAACAAATGACTCCGGGGGACCAAATGGAAATCGTTGGTGGCCAAACACCACAACAATTACAAGCCAAACTGGAAAGACCATTGCCGTTTTCCAGTGGAAATATACTCTGACTAATGAACTGTGACTGAAAAAAAAGACAATTATCATCGAACTTTTTTTTTAAATTGTACTATTTCTTTTCAATACTGCTTGAGATACTTTTTTGATTATGTTTTGCACAATTTTTTTTAAAAATATTCTCTGTCTTTACATATGACGTAAATGACAAGTTGCGTAAGGAAAAAAGTAACACGACAAGTTCTTTTCGTTGGCGTCAACTAATTCTTCACGAAAGAGGAAAAGTGTAAAAGTTGTTTTTGTCAGTCACAGAAAATCGTTTTGTTAAAATGGGAAAAATAGAAATATTGTATAAATTTTGATTCCACTTATTGTGTTTACAGACACAGGCAAAGGTGACTGTAAGTCACTAAGATGATATGCTAATCTAAGCTGACGGAAATCAAGGGGTAGACTTATTTTTAGGGTTGGGGAAAAGCATTGGTTAATATGTGTTAACGATTGCAAATTAGCTACAATTATTTCTATAAAAATTGAGTTTATCTGTTAGGGACCCATCTATGGGTTAAATAAAAAAAGATGAGTTTATAAACAAAATTGTATTATGCATTAAGAATGAATTTATTTCAAAACTTTGCCGGCATTAAATAGCCCACTGATGTTGATATGCCGTAAAACAAACCAAACCAAACCAAAAAATTGAGTTGACAGAACAAATCACCGGAACTAAGTTTTCTTATCATTTACCGTGACTGACATAGGGCCACATATGTGTATGTATGCATGTGTGTGTGTGTGTGTGTGTGTGTGTGTGTGTGTGTGTTGTGTGTGCAGGATGCAACACGAGAATAATTTCTTAGCACAGTGTAGCTGGTTTGAATTCAAAGTTTTTTCTTTTCCTAGATCAGTCGCCATACCATTGTAAAAAGATCAGTGTACCCGACTATTTACCCAATGCTGAGTTACGGAGGAGCAACTGGATTTATACCATACCAAAATGTATAAATGCTACGTGAAATGCTGACAACATCGTCAAAGATTTGAACTCGGGACGCCAAGTCCATTTCCATAGCGCCACAAGCGTCCCCCCCCTCTCTCTCTCTCTCTCTCTCTCTCTCTCTCTCTCTTCTCTCTCTCTCTCTCTCTCTCTCTCTCTCTCTCTGAACTTCTTTCAGCTTATAGAGTTGTTGCAATCTTATTTTTGGTTACATATTTTCAATGCAACGCTGTTTTGTATTAAATGATACCTAACAATATCCGTTTTTATTGTATAAAATTCCCCTAAATATAATAAAATTCAAGTACGGTTGGCATAGATAATAATGTTTTGATTTAAAAATATGCTTTGGATGTACTAATTTATGAGTAATTTTTTTTTATTTTCGCTTACTGAATAGCTTACAAAATATTCATGTGGAAATCGATTATCGATTATCCAAGCCTCTTTCTGTATGTATTTCCACTCTTTCAATGCATGATGTAACACTTATATCTCTTTTCACCTGATTAACACAATATTACTATACAAGAATAGTGGAGCAAAATGTCAAGTATCAATTTGCTCTTTACAATTTAGAGCCGCGGGTTTTATAACTTCCAGGATTATTGCGATAAGAGTCAGACAAATTAAACCAATTGATGTAACTAATACGTCAGTGTTTTCTTCATATCCTCTTGCATTTCCCGGTGCTTGCTTCATTTCACTATTCAGCAAATATAACACTACTAAAACTGGATTGAACAGAGTGGAATCTGCATATTTCGATTTCTAAAAAAGTGAAATATTTACCCGAATTACCTAAAATAGTAAATATATATATTTGAAATTCATACACAAGAAATTGAATTGAAATGAATTAAAAAAAAAATATATATATATATATATAATATATATATATATATATATATATATATATATATAAAGTAATTGGTAATTTGCTTGAAGCATTGTTAAGTATTTTATAATATATTAATTTGAAAGCAATTACAATGCAAGTAAAAAATAAAAACAAAAAGATGTTATTTTTTTGTCTTATCGATTTCAAAGTGAAACTTTATCTTCAGAGACGATTTTCGGAAAATCGTCTCTGAAGATAAAGTTTCACTTTGAAATCGATAAGACAAAAAATAACATCTTTTTGTTTTTATTTTTTACTTGCATTGTAATTGCTTTCAAATTAAATATATATATATATATATATATATATATATATATATATTGTAACGTTGGGGTCTCTTTTCACGTGTAAGCTTCTTGGGGTTCTTTACAACACACACACGATTCCAGCAGTTCTTTCGTTGGTCAGTCTCAGGTCAAGTGAGTATCAACTTACACAGGCCGCGTGCTCTTCGTTACGGTCAATTAACTTTATCTCCACTGGTCCAGGTCCTCTTGCATGAAATCTTTCCAGTTTGTTTGAAGTAACCATTGCATTTCTTCCCATTTTGTTTTCTATTTCATGCTGTTTTTCTGTTTGTGTTTTCCATATGTTGCAATTGTTCTTGTTAGCTGCTGTAAGTAGTTTCTTTGCTCTTTTTAATGTATTCTTTGAGTCCTCAGATTGTCGCATCTACGCAATCCTCAATGCTAGTGTATCATTCCTCCTTCTTTTCTTGAAACATATAGTCTATCTATGTCATTTCTCGAAAGTAATGTTTTCTGCATCCCCATCAATTTCCTTGTCCTTTGGTCCATCTGTGGGATTCTTCTCTTGTTCATTTTAAGAGTGGTCTAGAGTATCTTTTTTGTTCTTCTCATGTATTCTTCTCTTATTTTTTTCTTTCAATTTCTGTTTGTTTGATGGTGTCTGATTTCATTATTCCCAAATACTTGTAATTCTGTTTTTCTCCAACTGTTCTTATATTTTTCAGACTTTGTAGTACTATTCCGTCTGTTATTTGTCTTTTCCCTCTTTATATTACGAGCGTGGACACCTTTCTCTTTTCACTTCTTCTTCTTATTATTATTATTATTATTATTATTATTATTATTATTATTATTCATTATTATTATTTACTTGAATTCATCAATTGCTTGAAACATTGACTTTCTATTAGTGTTTATAAATTATTTCTATTAGATAGGAACACCTGAAACTATGTAACTTAGGATCAACAAATGATAATTATTAAATAGGGATAATTACTTCAACACAGAGTATTGTTTATTTATGTCGACTGACTTCGGTATTGAATAACCCAACAACTAAACAATAAACCAACCAATGAAAAACGTTTATATTCATAATATATATATATATATATATATATATATATATATATATATATATATATATATATATATATATATATATGTGTGTGTGTGTGTGTGTGTGTGTGTGTGTGGCGCTTGTGTGACTCTTTGCAGAACAAATATTGTCATTCCTAATATATTAATTGATATTTTTGCCGAATAGTTGTTGGATATTCATCATATAACTCTTTTTCTATTTCTTACGATCCTCTTCAGTTTCTACCCGTTGTTTAATATCAGGATGTATTTAAAACCTTGAATGATTCCACTGCTTCCTACATGGAATATATTAATCTTAGAGTTTTCCAAACATCGGCATTTCTTAATCTTTTGTCTTATGCATGAATTCCAAAACAGAAAGAAGTCCCTTTAAACACCAAAGAAATCATCTTAAAAAAAAAAATGGAGAAAAAAGAGCTGCTTCTACTAAATCAGAGACTCTAAAGAGAAACACGTCCAGCAAATTTATCGCTTCAACGGAAAACAAAATCGAGTTTTCTAGAATCAATTTTTGTGCATATTTCCTTAGTATATTAAGAACACAAAATAGATAAATGACATATACCTTATGCATGTATATTTAGATTAAAATGCATATATCTATATGCATCAATGTGTAAATATTTTCTCGGTTTATTTATCTGTGAGAGTCTATGAAAGATCTCTTATGTTTGTGACTGACTAGTAATTTCAAAGTGCATTTTCTATGAGGCAATGTCAACCATCCTTTCAGTGGGGCTTAGAATACACTAACTATATCCTCTACAGAGTGGTAAGATCTCCTCCAAAAAGAGCTGTCCTCAGTATGGCATTAAATTACATCAGATGACTTCCTCTTCTGCATATCTGGAGTGTGCGGAGTACCTTTTCATTGCCATTAATCCAACGTATACTCTAATCCGAAGTGGTAAGTAAAAAGTAAGTAAAGTCGTCGGGGCGGCCTAATGTCGGTATCAGCCAGGGAGTCTATCCCCTTTTCACTAGCGCTAGACCAAGGAGATTATTTTAGCGTCTGAGGTGGAGCGCCACACTACCATCAGCTCCTTACTTTACCGCACAGATCCCTGTGCTACTCATACGCTGAGTTGGCGAGGGCGGGTATCGAACTAGGAACCTTGTGGTTTCTAGCCGAACGCTTTACCGACTGAGCTAACCCGGCCCTTTGAAAAGTATTTATATTGGGTAGGATCGCATACGAAAAACAGAAACGAAAATAAATCTTTGCAACTACACAAATAAATGTAAATATGAACGTAGTTACCTAACTTATAGTATGAACTAACACTAGACGGTTTAACATTGTGTTAAAACCAATGAATCCTGCCTATTCAATCAACAATATCGAATACTTCAATTTGACTGTTCATCAGTCAAGATACCTTATGTTTTCTGTATATCGCACAAGAATTAAAGTAAGAACTAAGTAATACTGAACCTCAATCTCTATAAAGTCACATTCTTTTTATTGGATAATAGAAATTACAAATATTTAAACGTAGTCAGTTATTTTGTGTACAACACACAAGTGTGCACGTACTCATTCATATATATATATATATATATATATATATATATATATATATATATATATATATATATATATATATATATATTATATATATATATATATATATATATATATATATCAATAAAGGAAGAACTCAATACAGTAATCCCATTTAAATGGGATTACTGTATTGAGTTCTTCCTTTATTGATAAATATTGCTCTGTATATAATCTAAAAGGTTATTTTACATTGAGCTCTCTTTAGTGATTTAATGATTCACTGTATTTATACATACTGGATCATCAATATTAGTACAGTGGATCTTGAAATCACATATAGAATCATCCCTTACTACCAAGTTTTGGATAAATCTCTTATATATATATATATATATATATATATATATATATAATATATATATATATATGTATATTGAAGACCCAGACAGAACAATTTGAGCAACTGCTAGCACCACTTCAGTTCGAGTATTCTTCTGATTATGGGATTTTTCATCCCGAAATATTAAGAATAAAGTAACAGGTTAACAAACAACATCATAGTTACCTTCTTTTTTCTTTACACTTGCATTGTGACAGCCTTCAAAACCAACCAACATACCAATATAATATATATATATATATATATATATATATATATATATATATATATATATATATATATATACGAGGGTAAACTCAAAGGTAAAGGGTCTAAAATATTTAAAATCATAAAAGCGTTAACTTATTATTGTCAATGAAACATTTAAACTTTGAACAAGTATCTATTTTTGTACATGATCGTCAATAAAGAATCCAGGCGAGTTTGTTGCTGGAATGACCGATGTCACAGGGTGTGTGACAAGGATTTTGGACCAAGATGTTGATTAAGCTGTGTTGTTTAATGAAGAATTACAAATGGCCCTGTGGTATTTGTTGAAATTTTTAAAAAAAGACTATAATTGTGATTTTGTGTATGCATTTGAGGATCATTCAACCACAAGAAGAAAGATAGCCTAGAAGTAATCTTTTAAAATTACTAGACAAGCTAGAACTTCGGAATTGAACACGTAATACAAAATTCATGATCATTTCTCTGAATGTTTGAGATGAGGCTTGATGATTAGTATTATCTGCGTTATTCGGACTATTGTACCCATCTTTATTGTTATTTGTATAACGTTTCGGCCGATATGCCCTCCGGCCTTCTTCAGGTATTTCTTGTCGGACTCGGGAACCTTCTCGGACTCGGAAACCTTCTCGGACTCGGGAACCTTCTTTTTGAACGAGAAGGTTCCCGAGTCCGACAAGAAATACCTGAAGAAAGCCGGAGGGTATATCGGCCGAAAAGTTGTACAAATAACAATGAAGATGGGGACAATAGTCCGAATAACGCAGATAATACAAATTCATGATTAGTTATGAATTTAAAATGAATGAAGGATAGGTATGTAACATGCTGATGGCCTCACCGTCGCCGCTTTTGGACGGTTAGTGTAGTAAACAGATTAATTTTGGTAATAAGCTTTACCAATTTAGAAATAAGTTCAGATCGTTACTTTCTCTCGGGAACGTTATTATCGCAATTTTTTCTTCTAGACAAAATTGACATTTTTAGGTTATGCAGGTGCTGTTTTCCTTATTTTCCAGGTTATTTCAAGTGTGTTTTGTTTTGAGGTTCTGCTTTACCCTATTTTGATGGTGTAGTGCGGTGTTCATATTTGTTAATGTTGAATGATGTTTTGTGTGCGTAGCTTCTTTGTATCTAGATGTGTGAAGTTTGTTCATGTGGAATTGAATGTTGAACAATTTCTTCGACTGGTTTTACTTACTGTTTTTTTTTTTTTACATTAAAAACAACAACCTTGTGCTTATTTGAATATATGAATACATGGTTTTGATAGAAAAGTAGCGAATGATAGATAAACTCATAGAAAAAAACATATATATATATATATATATATATATATATATATATATATGTTTTTTTTCTATGAGTTTATCTATCATTCGCTATTCTATCTAAACCATGTATATATATATATATATATATATATATATATATATATATATATATAGCAAGAAAGTGCGAGGTGAGAGAAAGAGAGAGAGAGAGAAGAAAGAGGGAGAGAGAGAAAGAGGGAGGGAGAGACTATTAAACTGGACAGCGTACCCTGTCTGACTATTTTCTTTATTAATTCTCAAATGCATCTCCGCACTGTCGGCTGGGACGTTAGAAGACACCGACTGCACCTTTGCAGATGGGTAAGACTTTCCCAACGGGGCCACCTATTGACCCTGGGTGGGGTCCCATGATATTTAAGGATGGAACCCAGGTAGCTGAGCAGTCCATGACATGCAACACTCCACTTTGGGCCTTGTGCTAGACGGGCGGTCGAAGAGGCCCGCTCTGGTCAATCGGCTGGTCATGTCAAGCTCTAGCGCCTATATGATTGCCCCAACTCTACTGCTCTTATGGCAATCCCCAACCCTTTTTATTATATGGGTGCTACAAGGCGGTGGCTGAGGACCTTCATGTCCTGTGAATGACGTTAAACTCTATCTGATGGTGAGGTTCTATTTCTGGAGGTCTGGAGAATATGGAGCACCCTTTCATCACCATTGCTCTTAGGTTCACTCTGACCCGGAGTGGTAGTACCTGGGTTAAATAGAAAAAATGTTTTATAAAATGTTTTTAAAAATTCTACCAAACTATCGCTTATAACAAACTTGAACTTTACCTATAAACTTATCCCTTAAACTAATTCCCAATCCACTTAGCAACAAATAACTTCAAACAACCTACTGTCAAAATCAATAAACATCCTTGAAAAAAAAATAACAATAAATTTAACCATCCATCAAAACATACCGCTTGGCATGAAATAACCCCGGATGGTTTGACATCGTTAAAATCAAACAATCAATCAGTCAAATGTAAGTAAATCATTTGCCGCTAATTCTCCTCATTCCACTCGTCAAACCTCTTTACACAGTTTTTTACACAGTTTTTGTGAGTTCGCTTCTCCTAGTTGCTCTCACTTCTATTTGTTCCTTCTCCGATATTTATGTGTGTAAATAGAACTGGAACAAAGGGATTACATCTAACCCTCCTGAAGATGTTCGTAATTACGAATCGAAGGTACTAAGGAGAATTACGAACCTTCGACTTGATTGACAACCGAGTTAATATCAAATTTCTTGATGAAGTATATATACGCTTTTTTGGTAATACGAATTGAGCTACCTAAGCTGAGAATAACGGAGAAATCTGATCAAAGTGCATTTAATTGTATTGCTTATGTAGCATATAAATCGTGTCTTAATGTGTTCTCACTGAATTATATACACAAGTGGGGAGGAAATTAATTTGAAACCATCAGTGAGAAAAAAGCTGTAGGTTATTGAGTGATAGTTTGATTGATATTAACAGTATGCCGACACGTGTGAGCTCATTTCATGCCTAGAGGTTAGGGAATTGTATACATTGTACGTGCATTCTTTTACATTGTCTGTGTAGTTTCTTAAGAATATTTTTCACACGGTTATATGATTGATTAGTTTGGTTTGGTTTGGTTTGGTTTGTTTTACGGCATATCAACCTCGTGGGTTCATTTAATGTCGACAATGTTGTAAAATAAATTCATTCTTAATGTATAATACAATTTTGTTTATGAACTCATGTTTTTCTACTTAACCCATAGATGGGACCCCAACAGTTACTACCACTCCGGGTCAGAGTGGACCAGGGAGCAATGGTGATGAAGGGGTGCTCCACATTCCCTAAAACCTCCAAAACTGGAACCTCACCATCAGATAGAGTTTAACATCATTCCCAGGACATGTAGACCCTCAGTCACCGCCTTCTAGCAACCATATGATAAAAAGGGGTTGGGGCTTGTCATAAGGGCAATAGGGTTGGGGCAATCATATAGGTGCTAGGGCTTGACATGACCAGCCGAATGATCGGAGGGGGCCCCTCCGACCGCCCGTCTAGCCCAAGATATGGCCAAAGTGGAGTATTGCAAGTCATGAACTGCTCATCCACCTGGGTTCTATCCTTAAGTATCACGGGTCTCCACCCACGGCCAACAGGTGGCCACGTTGGGGGAGTTATACCCCTCTGCAGAGGTGCAGTTGGTGCATTCTAACGCCCCAGCCGACAGGGCGGATTGATTAATTAATTAATTTATTTATTTATTTTAAGGGCATGTCAACTGACCTGGCCTTATTTCATGCCTATATATATTTACCAACCCCTCCGCACGAGCAGGATGTGACACAAGATCAATTTCTTAAGCGGCGTTTAACAGGTTTGAATACAGAGTTTTCCTTCTCCTAGACCGGTTGCCTAACCAAGGTTAAAGAGCCCAATCTGCCCTACTATTTATTCATAGCTGGAGAGAGAGTAGGATTCATACCTTTCCCAAGGGTATTAGCGCTAAGTGAAATACAATTACCACATCCAGGATTTGAACTCGGTGCAATAAGTCCATTTTCCATGACTTTAACCATTACACCACGCGCTTCCCACATTTCATGCCTATAGGTTAAGGAATTGCGTTTATTGTACATATTTACATTTTTTGTGTAGTTGTTTCTCACATGTTTTTCTTTTGTTCTATTGAATACGAATATTTTCCCATAGATCTGACCCTAACAGATATTATCACTATGAGTAATGCCAGTGAATGGGATGATTCCAATTCCCCAGATCCCTAGAACTACTCCAGATGTAGTTTAGTATCATACCTTTTGTGGGGTTCTTACACCTCTGCTGGAGATATAGCCACTTTATTAAAAGCCTGCCCAATAGGACGTGCAGTATAATGATTTTCATTAATAGACATGTGCATTAATTGATCTTTAGAGTCCATAAAGGCAATGTCTCAACGTGAAATTCAAACTGCCCAGGATCAAATTCCTTTTATATAAATTAGTTTATTCCACGTTGAGACATTACGCTACTGCACAACTTCAGCAATATTTTGGACTGTTTTTTTTTTTTTATTATTATTCATTTATTTTTTGAATTTAAATATACCCTGGAGTTAGTTTTTAGCGGAACATGGAAATATTGATTTCCACTTAATAAATTAGTATAAAACAATTCCTCCGCCCACTGGCTTTGTATTTCACTAACCTGTATTTTAGTAAATATCATTTTGTATTAGGAATATACTGTGATTTCCACAAGGTTTTTTTTATGGCTGTAGGTTTGCCTACTAAGTGATTTTGGGTCAACTCAGAGCTATTGGACCTAGAATTCATTCATTTTAAAGAGACGCATTTTCACAATACACCGTCTGACGTAATCACGGTAATCTAATATATAAATGAATAAATACGTAACTTCATTTCTTCTTGCTAATTGTAGCATTTTTAACATAAAAAGGGAATGTAGGAAATAGTATAAAATAACTAAATAAATTAAACAAAATAATGACAATACGCTTTACTTAGAAGTCATTTTATGAAGACACGTTTCATGTAACGGTTATTGTCGTAAGAAATAAATCGGCGTAGCGTATTCTAGTTCAAAACGTGAACGAGTTTATTTGCGTTTCACTGTGTATTTATGCACAATGGAAAGTGTTTGGAGAAGATTAGTAGGCTTCCCCGATTAATAGATAAATTGCAGGGACGACTGGGTTATTTAACTCTCGTCAGATAATAAGCCTAAGAAAAGGGAATTTTGAATTGAAGCCGCAGCTTAAAATTTAAATTTGTGTGACGTATCCTGCTGATAGATTGGGTATATATATATATATATATATATATATATATATTTCTTTTCGGATTCCGTCGCAGACGACGATGACATCTCTCCATATTTTCATTTGTGGACCCTATGTTGGCTCATTAGTCAATGCAGGGTCACACACATTGCAGGGGAAATTCACATCATATATATATATATATATATATATATATATGAAAATTGTCCACCAGCCTCTCTTTCTCCTTCTCTTCTTCTCTTCTCTTCTTCGTCTGCTTTCTTTCTCTTTCTCGACACTATGTTACTGAAGAACAAAAATGCAATGCCCCGTTCAGGCAAAAATGGGTCGCTTTTATAGCCAAATAAAAGTTGCGCCATGGGTAGTCACACATAATGCCTCGCAACCTCTATAAAAAGTCCACTCTGTCCTCTCCAAATTCTTGACACTTCTTACTCAGAGTGGGTACAATGGCGTACCGCCCCAACTATATTCCTTCTTCTGCCATGGACAGTTTCGCAGGCCAGGCACCGAGGACGCTTTTGGTAAGTTTGACTCGTCACTACAATATATATATATATATATATATATAACTTTAAGTAATTAGATAATTATCTTTATTTCAATTTATTACGAGATAAATGTTGATGTATAATATTGTTATTGTTTTAAATGTAATGCTTTTGTTCTGCCTTATCATTGGTTTGAAAATCTAGATCTAAAAACAGATGTACATGATTTTACATAAAAGAAAAAAACATTTAATCAACCTAGTTCGATAGGTGATGTCGATAGTGAATTTTGATTTTTGGTATTTTAGAGCTTTTAAAACGGTCCCCCAAAAACTTGGATAAAGACAAAGGGAACTGGAGATCAGGGAAAGAATCGAGACCAATCAGATCACAGTATTGTTAAGATTAGCAAGACCACTTAGAAGAATCCGAGAGATATGAGGAGTTTTGCTGAAGAAAAAAACACCAGTTAGAACTAGTGTGAAAAAACCTGCAAGGAGTAAAATTTAAAAAAATAAAAAATAGAAATGAAAAAATAAAATAGAAAATGTAAGATTTTAGAATTAAATTTTTTTTTTTTATATTAAAGAAGTATTGAAGTCAGTTAGCCTACTGCTAGTTTGAATAACAGCAGCTAGTTAAGTACAACTGAAGCAGTGTCCAATACAGTTGGTATATATAGAAATCAAGAATGATCCATTCATGAATTTGGGTGATTTGGGTGATTCCATTCCTTGAGTTTTGATTTGAATGATATTGTGGAGTTTTATAAATACCCTGTCATTCTGCAGTAGACTTTGCAACTATTCGGATTTGTACTGGATTACAATCGTTTGCTGCCATGTCTTCCCAATTCGACGGTAATTGGAACTTTAATTATTCTTCATAGAGAAAATTAATTTGCAAAAAGAAAAAAATGAAATATATCTTGTCATGACGTGGATTTTGTCGTTCCGACGAACTACAAGTGAAAATAAAAGAAAGCGAACAGATAAACAAACACTTGTACATAACAAATAAAAAACATTTAAATAACACATTTTTAAAAAAATAATGCTGATACCGATTATTGGTGGTGTCCTTGATGCGGTCCTCAAAGGTTTGGAAAAGAGACTGGAGGAATTGGAAATAAGCTGGTGGAAAAAAATAGAATGCTAAGCGCATGCAGCAAACTAGCAAAAAGCACAGAAGATTAGGCAAGGTTGAGTGGGAAAAGTTATCCATTGGAAATTGTGCAAGAAACTAAAGTTTGCTCATACTGACAAATTGTATATGAACAAACTTGAAATGCAAACTTATCACCAAATTGAGATACGAGGATCAGACTTAGTGGCACTTAACATAAAGAAGATAACTTGTAACCTAGTGGATTTTATTGTGCCAGCATACTGAAGGAAAGCGAAAGTAAAAAAAAAATAAATAAAAAACGAAGAACGATAAATGCCTGAACGTTGCCAGAGAACTTAAAAAGTTTATGTAATATGAAGATAACGATGATATCAATTGTTAAGTCCCTAAGAGAGTCCTGGGGAACTGATGTTTAAAGAAAAAATCAAAAACTATCCATAACACTGCACTGTTAAAATCAGTTAGGAATACTTAAAAGTCCTGGGTACCTGATGAGACTTCCTGTCATTCAGTGTGATCTAATGTGAAAGACTTTTTTTAAAAAGAGTAAAATAGTAAATATTCAGATAGTTTGACATGTCTTCTCTTAATGAATGATGCTCAGAATAACTTTTATTGCCAGCATCAATCATCACATTCTCCTAAGTAATTTAATATATGGATTTCTATAATTTGTGGATTTACTACAGCGATTTCGTAGGGTGATGCTTCTAAGATTTGTTCAAAACAACATGTTATCTTTGTCTTGTACCCATGAATCATCCTCTAAGCGTTTCATTAGTGTCCAAGTGGTATAAGTATACTGTAGGAATGACACGGCTACAGCTTTGAAGAATCCCTGTAAGTTTTTATCAGAGATAAGATTTCCATATGGATGGTCGAAAATTCAAGATAATATTAATCTTTTGAAAGTCTCTCCAGTAAACGAAATGTATTTCCTTTTCCAACTGAGCACGTTACTCTCACTTCAAATAGTCGTCGTCAGATTTCACTTGCCGTCCAAACACTTGCTTTCTTCTCACCCCGTGTCAGCGACAGTCCGTCTTATTTCTGCTCGTTCGGCTGCGCTTATGCAAATTCCGATTTACCTCATTCGGGTTGCTGCCAACAGAATTTCAGCTACGAGGGGTAGCGATTACGCACTTTGTTTGTGGGGGCTGGGAATCCGCTTGTTCATAGGGCTGCCTTTCAATTTCGTCACACAGTTCATACCTTTCCTATGTGTGGGTTGACATCGCTTTCTGTAGATTAGATATTGTTACCGATGTTATTATTGTCACGAGGTGAGTCAAAAGTTTTGCAGCATTTTAGTACGCACTATTTTGCAACGGGTATATCACGTGACTGAAGCAGGACAAGTCGTCATTGGTAATGTAGCGATTGTCTGCCCCTGCTGGGATGGACTTGTGTTCAAAAGGGTTGTCTCCCCTTACCGCGAATGTTTCACTGCTAGGTGACACTACTAGCAAGGTATTTAAACACAGACTGGGAACCCCACGGCCGCTCTTTCGCTTGGTCTAGCATCCACAAATGATGGACTAGACGCGTGGTGGCTCTGTCTATTGAGTGGTGTCTTTGCTCCCCAACTATCAGTAAGGGGCTCTCATATTCTTCATGAACTCTTTTTCTCATCCAAACGATGTCATGTATGTCAAACTCCACGTGTTCAGACAATAAATCTGTATTGTTATTATGTTGTAGTTTTTATGTTCGGATTGATTTATGCATATATGCACCTACGTTGGAGGGTCACTCTGAGCCTTTTAACGTATTATAAGAACCACATATATAATTATTATAGTAGTACTGTGGTAGAAGTGGTGTACTCACACATTGTCCATTGCTTCACCCCGAGTGTGATTTAAAAGCAACACAGCTGAACGTGCAACGTAGTGTAATGCGATAACTTACGTTTTATGAGTTTGAACTGGGCTATAATGCCGCGAAAAAAAAAGAAAACATTTGTTGTGTGAAAGGGAAATGCGCAGTTGATCACAGTACAGTAACTAGATGGTTCAAACATTTCGCTCGTATGGCAAGAAGTTCGAGGGTCAGACAAGATCAGGTAGTTATTTATTAAGCTTATCTTAGTTATGGCATAAGGCTACAATTATAAGGTACCTAATGAGAATGAAACTCACTAACAGTGTTTTGTTCCACCAGCTTTCAAGGTTAGGTATGCCTAAAACCATCGATTTCGAGACCGTGTTTCAAGCCAACAAATCCGGTGAGCTTGGAATCTTACAGTCCGGTGTAGTCTGTCAGCTTCATGACCTTGGCAAAAACATCCACAGCCGTCTAATTGTGCCTCACGTTACCAACATATTGTAAAACGTTTAACTCACCCAAATATTATTCATTTATTTGCATTGCTTTATGCTGGTACGCGTGTCAGGAGATACAATGTCAGGCCAGGTATTTTTAAATGTCTGTCATTAGAGATTTTGTTTTTGTATCAATGTGAACGTCTTTCTGTTTCCCCCAAAAAAAAAGAAACAGCAAGAACAAAAACCTGCAAGAATAAAGTGAAAGCCGGTGAAATATGGTTGTCAACTGTAGTTACGTGATATTTGTTTTCAAATTCTCTCATTTTATTATATTATATTATATTATTGTATTACTTTTTGTTCATTAACACCATTCTCATTTCTCTTTAAAATGCTAATCATAGCAACGTTCTTTCTTAAGATAGAATACTCTCTTTTCCCTCCGCGACTCGCTAGCACTTTCTTGTTCCTTTTTTTTTCTCTTTCCTTGTCTTTCTTTAAATCAACATTTTTTTAATCATTTTACAATATTTTCTTAATGTTTTTTTTTTTTTTTTTTCACATTCCCTTCTTCACTTGGTGATTTCGCTTTCTTTTTCCGTCTGGCGTATTATCATTAGTTCATATTTTTATCTCGATTATAAATGCTTTTTTACTTTTAACATTCCTTATGCTAATTCAAAAATACGCAACTAATGCTAATTTGGTAATACGCAACTACATCATTTACCTTGCAGTCGTGAAGCTGTTTAGTAAATTATAGTTGCGTATTTCCAAAGAGCGACAATAGTTAAGAATGAAGATCAGGTAACATTCAGAAAAAATCAGACATGTTTTCATAGAAGAACCAGGCATTCTAATGATGATAGTCCTCGAGCGAAACATGCCAATCTGATTTTCAAAAAATTCTTGTCTCTCTACGTCTTTCTCTTTCTCTGTTTCTGTCAAATCAGCTAGTCATCCCATATTTTAACATATTCTAGTCAAATATTTTTCTAAATCTAAATGTTCTGTATTGTGTGTATTTTTGTGTGTGCATTTGTATGCATGTGTGTATGAAATATGTTGTTTTACACATGGTCCAACGATAACAACTAATAATCATTATTATCCTCGTTCTTACATAAAGATATTTATTCTTACTCGATCGGATTCTCGAGAAATTCCCATAATTGAGTGGTGACTATTAATCTAATTAACCAAGCAAGATATCTTCACTGCCAGCGAATTCTTGAATACCCCCCCCTGCCTGATATCCTAAAAAAATGTATCCTTATGACAATGATCTCTGGGACTGTAGAACCAGCCCTATTAGTATCATTACTCCCAGCCCTACATTGACTTGGATTGGTATTATCATCCTTAGGTCAAATAGATCTGAAAATTAGTAGTGTTAGATCGAGATACATACATACTTATAAATGTATGAGAATATTTGTATTAAGAATACTTACTTGAGGCTATATTTTCTTTTAATCATTAGTTACTCTGAAACTATATAATAGCTTATAAAGAACTGACTTCGGCATTAAATAATCCAACAACGGTTTACATGCCGTGAAACCAACTAACCAACCAATTAAAACAAACCAAACATATACGAAAAATCAAGTTAAGAGTGTCATTGTCTTGGTATCTTACTGTGCAAAGATAGACATGCACCCACATACACACATGCGCGCGCACACACATACATGCACACAAACACACACAGACACATATACATACACACAGATACGCATGCACACAGATAAATACATATATATTAGGAGAGAGAAACTTATAAAGGAAAATATTGGAAGCGCGTGGTCGTAGGAAATGCACTCGTCAACGCGAGTTCAATTCCTGGACGAAGCTGTTGGCATTTCACATGGCGCTAATACCCTTGGGAAAGGTATGAATACTACTCTCCCTCCAGCTATGGGTAAATATCAGGGCAGACTGGACTCTTTAACCATGGCTAGGTAACCAGTCTAGGAGAAGGAAAACTCTGAATTCAAACCTGTTAAACTCCGCTTAAGAAATTGACCTTGTGTCGCATCCTGCTCGTGTGGAGGGGTTGGTAAATAATATATATATATGATAGGAAAACATTTGGCATTAGTTTTGTTTCTTTATGGAGATTCATTTTTTTAAATTATTGCCGTTGAGGTGTTAGGTAGATTAATACACAAGAATTTCATAGAATCTATATTTAAATACAATAAAGAAAACTGAAAAAACAAATATTTGAAAAATTACGGGCATGAAAAAGTATAGACAGTGTGATATAAAGATTTTTTTCAAAAATGAAACTCCTCTTACATCGGGCTAGGAAAAGAAAAGTTTATTTTCTAAGAGTACAGACCCGAAGGTTGTGGGAGAGGAGTGGAGTAATAAATGAGCCAGATTTCTTGGCAGTTGGGTGAGCGACGTGATTGCGAGCTGACGGAAAAATTTGAGTTGAGATTTCAAAGACAGGAAAATCATCATTTTCAGGTATAAGCGGTGAATATCCAAAGATTGATTACAATTTATTTATATCGGGTAAGTTGGAAAGACATTGTTGGAGAATATTGTTTTAAGTTATTGAAATCCGTGCCTGAAAGAATTAAGGCAGATATGATAATCTTGCAGTGGAGCAACAAAGTATTAATTTTTTTGTTAAGGAATTCCATAATTTTTCATCTACATAGTTTTGAAAGGATTATATAATTAATTTGAATGCTTTACTTTAAAGTATACCTATTGTTTGTTTAAAGTATACCTAAAAATACCTATTATCAAACACATTTTTTGCGTCATGTTTGTTATTCTTATTTACTGCTAAATAAAAAAAAGACACATGGGGAACATCTTCTAAATGTTCTACTTTCATAGTTTCTGTCAGGAATAGGATAAAAATTAAATATTAATTGATATTGATAAATTGCTATTTATTTATCTCTAGAGAAATCCAAATTTGTGATATCAACTTCTCTGTATTTCTTCACACCGTCATTAAATATAGAATTTTATGTGCAGTAATAGTTGCGTGTATTAGGTGAAGATATTTAGATATATTTTAGAAGTAAGACCCAACTAGCAATGCCGACCTGAATTATAGATGGCTTTTAAGATGGTTATCGATTTTGATAAATTTCGTTAACATCTTTAATTTATTTCTGCTTGACATACATGTCACTTTCAAAATCTGACGTCACAAGTATTGTTACGTAGCGCCTTTTCACGGCACTAAATTGTGTATGTAACGTAGCGAGTATATTGTATAGCGGGTATGGTCACAGTACCAAAAGCGATATATGTATATAGGGGTATCAAATTGACATCGCTGGTGTATCTTGTCTACTTTGCTTAAATGTAGTAGTCGGACTTAAGAAATCACAACACGTGTGTATAATAGAAACTGCTGAATTTATTTCTTTTTATTCGGCTGTGGTGGCGAGCATTGACAATGGAAATGCCCGAGGGTTGACAATGACTGCTGCTGGGATGGCTAGCGTTGGTGAGGTGGAATAGGGTACGACGACTTGGGTCGACCGTGGCGGCTGTCGCTCGCTTGTTCTCTGTTCTGAGTCTTCTGTCTTACTGTCGGCTCGAATCCTCTGGCCTTTATATTGATAAACACGCCTACGCATCTTTATCTTTTGATCTGGTCTTTACATCCGCTAATATGCCTACGCATTTTTATCTTTTGATCTGATAACGGATATTTGTTATATATTTCTCTATCTTCTTCCTGCTTCCTTGACCGGAAGACCTCTCTTCCGCTTTCCCTTTCTTTTTAAATATATATTTTTATCCTTCTCTTTGTCCCTCTGCCGGAAGCTTCCTCTTCCGGGCGAGGACAATACAACAGTATTCTTATGATAAAAGAACATTTAGATAGACAATATTGCATATGATGCATGTGTTCTCTTTCTTGTTAGACTTTTTGGTGAGGATTCGCTGCCTCTAATGTTTTCCAACTCTACTCATGTATACAGGCAACAAGCTAGGTGAGAAACAGCGTTTTAGGTAGATGCCAGTCTGGGACAGATCTTGTCACTCTGCTTTATAAACAATTATTCCAAAACAAGTATAACAAGATATGCTTGAACTATCTCACCAGACTGAAATTAGTCGATATCACCAGACTTGGTCTAACAGTGATGAGGACTCGCCGGATGATGACAATCTTCCCGATCAAGATGTGGCAGTGGGGTCTTCTGTGACCATTTATATAATTCTCTTGGTTGCTGGGTACGAGGATATATATATATATATATATATATATATATATATATATATATATATATATTGCCAGGGCTTGTTTTTTTAGCAAAAATAGTAGAGATTTTTTTATGTACATGAAGATAATTAAAATATAAAATTTAGATGATAACAGCATGGATATTTTTCATTTAATATTTTAGATAGTAGATATTAACATTTATTTTCAGAGTAACTGGATCAATGCAAGGTTTATTTTTTACATAGGGATTTAAATGGGGCATCCCACGAGGATTCAACTCACGATTCAGTAATAATGAATCTGTGGGACTAACTTTTAAAAAATTCCCCTCTACCCGGGCGACGCCGTGTAGCCACTGCTAGTACATATATAAAGGGCAGTTGTGTGTATATGTATGTCCGGAGAAAATGTCCAAAATGAAATTATTAAGGATAAAGTAAATATATATATATAAACATTAAATATCACCATGGCTTGGTTTTTGAAAAAATAATAAAGATTTGATTTATATTCGTGAGGATAATTAGAAAAATAAAATTTGAATGATAACAGCATGGATTTTTTTCATTTAATATTTTAGATAGTAGGCATTAACATTTCTTTTCAGAGTAGCTGGATCCAGGCAAGGTCTATTTTTTACATAGGGACTTAAATGGGGCATCCCACGAGGATTCAATTCTTGATTCAGTAATAATGGATCTGCGGGACTCTTTTAAAAAATCCCCATCTACCCAGGCGACGCCAGGTAGCCACTGCTAGTATATGTATATATGTGTGCATGTGTATTGTATATATATATATATGCGTGTGTGTGTGTGTGTATTGCTGTGTTTTATGAAACGGTGCCTTAACGGAGAAGGTAAAAAATCGAGCGAGTCGCAATTTCTGCTATATCAATCACGAATCTATACAATAGTGGTACTTATATATACTAAAGAGCTTTTTTAATACCAGTCGTTTCCTATTATAGTAACGCTTTCATTTGTGTATTTACGTATTACTAACGGCAATAGAACTTAGTTACCTTCGTCTACCACGGAAAATTCAGCCACCTTCAAGAACAAAAGCAATTTTCAGCCATGTTCAGGATTGAAAAAAATACAAAAAGGAAAAGACATCAGTTTCTTTTTTCTCACAGCAACTTGTGAGATTTTTCTTTAGAAAATCGCCATTTACTAAGTTCTTCTTTCTTAAGAAGCACAACTATCAGAAATTGACCATACAGTTTGGCTTTTCAAGGCTTATTCATTTCTCTTTCAGGTTTTTTTTTTATTTTCTCATTAAACTAACCCACAACCCTAACCCTACCCCACTAGTTAAAATTAACAGTTTTATTACAAAATTTGTGGGTTCTGTTTTTTCTGGGACACCCTAATTTACTAAACAAAAGTTCATATTACCGGAATATTAATATCATTTCATAATTACCGGAATATTAATATCATTTCATAATTACCGGAATATTAATATCATTTCATAATTACCGAAATATTAATATCATTTCATAATTACCGGAATATTAATATCATTTCATAATTACCGGAATATTAATATCATTTCATAATTACCGAATATTAATATCATTTCATAATTACCGGAATATTAATATCATTTCATAATTACCGGAATATTAATATCATTTCCTTTTTTAATTTTCAAATCATGATTGTTACTTTTTTTTAATTTTCAAATCATGATTGTTACTTTTTTTTAATTTTCAAATCATGATTGTTACTTTTTTTTTATTAAATCTTTTATAGAAAAAAATTTTTTTTTCTTTTTTTAATTTAAATTTTTTTTTCTTCTAAGTAACCTGGACATAACAGTAACATACAAATCTATATTTTATTGTACTTTACCCATTAAATTACAGTGGTACCTTGTGGTACCTTACAGCGGTACCTTGACTAATAAGTTTAATTTGTTCCATGCATAGCTTAAATTCCTCGTATATCAAATCAAAATTTCCCCAACTAAAATACCATGAATCTATTCCAACTGCACCAAAAATAAAAAAAACACTATAATTTTTTACATAAGATAAATAGTACAGTAGTGTATAATTGTAATTTGTAAGTAGTGTAATTTTGTACGGACTTTGGGGAACTCTACTGTATTATATTTTTTACTCTATTCAAACAAGTGTCCTCTGTCTCATTATAAGGAATAAGATATTTGAGCTTCCCAATGTTCCACTATTTGAATGTTTCATTTCTTTCCATCTAACCGATACCTCGATTTCCTTTAATTCTTTTCTTGAAAACCCTTTTTTATCTAACTTATTTTTCGATATTTTTTCTAACTTTTATATATTTTCTTTCTTTTACTTTTATTCTTTCGGTATCATATCATATTATCATTCCTTGTTCCTCATTCTTTCTTTCTTTCTTCCACTCAGCTTTTACACTTATCATTCTTTCTCATTAAGTAACGGATAAAATACAGAAGCATTTGCGAAATTAGAATAATCTGGAGAAGATGTAATAAAGTGAAGAATTTGGTGAAATAAAGATTTGGCAAATTTCTGTAAAAAATAAAGAAAAAAGTTTTTTTTTCTTTCAATTAAATAAATATAGGGAAAATATAAGTACACTTTAATTCCTATAAAGGAAGATCCTTTGACAAGAAATATTTGAGAAATGTAAAACGAGCATTAAAGAAAAAGTTATCATTTTTTAAGATATTGCCATTGCTTCTACGCATGCATACAAGTCCCATAGATACATGCACATTCATAAACCTTCATTTCGTATATATTTCAAAGAGAGATAGATAGATAGATATATAGAGAGAGATGTAGAATTTAGTTGTCCTTTTTTTACTACTAATTGATTAGAAAGCAAGGTGTCAGTATAATACATGGATTGACGCTTGTACACAGTGTTTGAATTATCTGATGCATTGTATCTCACGCCAGGACGAAGGGAAGTGTCCTTACCGTAGTTCTTTTTTTCATTGAGGTACCATTATATGCTAATAGTCTGCTTTTCATTTTTGTTTTCCAGTTCAGAAAACTATTGGGATCTAATTTTTCTGGGAATATTTTGTGAAATGCTAATGTATTTCCTTGGGCACCTGTATGTATTTTGGGAACGCAGTCTGTGGATTCCACGTATGTTCGGTGCTGTTATGCTTAGGTACGCATATGTTTCCTCCCTCTGTTCAGAAATGGTGAATATTTTGATGCCACTAAATGCTAGAACTGAGCTGTTTTTTTAGTACTTGCGTGTTGTACACTGTGCCACTCTGGATGGGTTGTTTTTTTTTTCGAATGAATCTCTCTTGTATCAAGGTTACTGCTGTTGGATTGATATGACTCTGGTTTCGTGACGTTCAGCACGGTGTTCGTCTTGCTTTGCTTTATAGGCCAACTCTTTCACTGTCGTTTGCTTTATCATATGTTTTGTATGTTGATCTAAATGCTGAACAGGTTTAACAACGGACCGCATGACTTTGTTCTGCTTTCCAATGACGTGTTGGTAGAACTATAGCTCGTATAGCAGGTTTTAGCTTCATTGATAGTGTTTTGCATAGACACTAATTTGTTTTATATGGGCACTATATACTTCATAGGTTTTGCCTTAATAAATGAATGTGTCGTCTTTCCTTGGCAGCATATTGTGGAAGTCTTCAATTGGAATGCTAACGATAAGTTCTATAATTTTGACGGAGAACGAAAAAGAGCAAGACTTTGTCTTGCCTGCCGGGATCTAACCCGTGTCCGCCCGCATGCAAAAACAAATGCAATCTAGGTACTGGACGGACGCGAGGTTCGACATGTGCCTGGATGTTTGGTTTTTGTGGGTACTTAAAATAACCAAAGCGATTGAGGGGGACGGTGTTCTTTTAGAAGAGAAGATTGAAAGCTGAGGACTGAGATTATTTGAAGTTTTCCTTACAGCTGGGAGAGAATTAGAGTAATATAACTTTTTAATTTTTTTTTGGCCCCCTTTCGAAAGAATAATCCGTTCCTATCACTTGGTCTCTTGTAGTGGACAGTTTTGTGCCAGTAATATGCATCTGTTCATCAAATCATCTAGTGACTTTTGGTTTCTGTCTATATGACAGTAATTTGAGATGATTTACCCAATAGTTTTCTTTCCTGCAGACAATGTCAACCGAACTTTTCTCTTCCTCCATAGGCGTTCAGAAAGTTATATCTTCTCAGTACTTCGTCGCCTACCTTTAATAATGTATTACTTGTTGGTCTGCTTTATCTTGGTTACAATTAAATATATTCTGTATGCGCTGTTTTAAAAGTTTTAACGTTCCCGCAGGCTTTCGTGTTGTCCAGAACAGCCAACTAAATATTTATGTCCACACGTACATAGTAAGTGAATAGTGTTTCATGCACGAACGTACTTATACTGGAGATTATGATAGTAGCAGGAAATGATAATGACGAGCAAGCAAAAGAGGAGGCAAGACCAAACACGTGTTGATGGGTTTACAACTTTTATTCAACTCATCATGACCCCAGGTCACGTACACCAAAACAAGGGGCACAACCCTTCATTTATCTTATCAGTAATTGCTTACTGATATAACAAATAGGGGTCTCTAGTGTCTGTTATCTGTATGCATGTAAGTAATAGGGGTAAAGCTGCTTTACCCCTGTTGGGGAGGTGCTTATGGCCGTTTGCCGGTGCGTGAGGTTTTGGAAAGAAAACGTTAAACTGAAAAAATAGGAGGTAAGACAACAGGGAAGTTTGAAATGTTGCAAATAAGATGTTAATTCAAGAATGTTTTTCTTGTTGAAAATCGAATTACTCATTAGACTTGATTAAGCCTGTAGCTTCTTGGCCAATATTTTTTTATTGCTTCAGATTGTTTTGTTTTTTTGTTTTGTTTTTTTTTTTGGGGGGGTGCTGTTTTGTAAATATGGATCTTTTCACTGACTTCAACATGTTGTATCATTGAGTTAACACATTTTGGGTTTTTTGTGTGTGTTCTTTTATGTTGCGTATTTCCTGATGCCATCATATAGAATTTGGTTATATTTGTTTTGCCATTAATTGATTGAAATTGAAGTTTCTGAATAATTATTTATTGAGGTTTGTAAACAGTCAGTAAATTATCTGATACGTTTCATCTCAGACCAAGACTGCAAGTGATGTGAAGAGTCTCTAGGCGTAACTAAGCTAAGGGGTTTACTTACATTAGTTTGTAAGGAGTTAGTTTCGAGTTAGTTTCTAAACTTTAACCTCTCTTTGTTCTTATTTCTTTTCCTCTCTTTCTCCAGAAAGCCGAATACCGTTTTATTTTCAATCCCCAAATTCCCGGTAGACCATTATAATTACTCTACACCTTCTTGTCGTACTGGGAGACTACTCGAAATCGGGAACCTTCTTTTCGAACTCTGGAACCTTTTTGTCGTAATCTGGAGCCATCACGGAACTTTGAACCCAACAATTTATTCAATCCACGGAGGTATTCTGTTCTCATTCCGCTAACCATAGCTGGGATACAGATGTTAAGCTATGTTAATTATCATTTTATGTAACTGTCGCTCTTGACCAGGACAAAGGCGAAACATGCCGCCCACTGAAAGTAAGACTAGAAGAACACCGTAAAACAGTGGTACGAGGAAAAATAGAAAAGTCGGGTATAGCTGACCATATATGGAATGAAAAGGGAAACCTTGTAGTTAAGATGATAGATAGGGAAGAACATTGGAAGAGAAGACGCCTCAAAGAATCAGCTCATATGATAGGCTATAGTAACCTCTTAAGTAGACCAAGTATAGAGATGAATATAATATGGGAACCTATATTTAGAAAGGCTAGATTAGATTTTTTTTAAACGTAATATGAGTCAAGGTAAAAAAATTATACATAAGTAAAGACTATTTCTCTGAATGTTTGAGATGAGGCTTGATGATTAGTATTATCTGCGTTATTCGGACTATTGTCCCCGTCTTCATTGTTATTTGTACAACGTTTCGGCCGATATACCCTCCAGCCTTCTTCAGGTATTTCTTGTCGGACTCGGGAACCTTCTCGGACTTGGGTACCTTCTCGTACTCGGGAACTTTCTTTTCGAACTCGGGAACTTTCTAGGCCATGTGTCCAATTGGACACATGGTCTAGACCTTTTATCCTAATGGATAAGGTAGTTAGGTTAAGACAGTTCTAAGCGACAGTTATCTCTGGATCCCGAGTTCAATCCTGAGTAGAAGCAGTAACATAGAAAAATGATTAACACAACTCCTACCCCAGCTATGGTTACCGGAATGAGAACAGGATACCCCCGTGGATTAAATAAAGGGTTAGGTTCAAAGTTCCGTGATGGCACCCGATTACAAGAAAGTTCCCGAGTTCGAAAAGAAGGTTCCCGAGTCCGACAAGAAATACCTGAAGAAGGCCGGGGGGGGGCATATCGGCCAAAACATTGTACAAATAACAATGAAGATGAGGACAATATTCCGACTAACACAGATAATACTAATAAGTAAAGACGTAAATATTCAAGATAAAACAAGACATAAGGTTTATAAGTAAAGATTCAGACTGAATCTTACGCCGTTACAGATAAATATCAACTGGAATGTGTTTTTCTATATTTTTTCTCTTAAGGTGAGCATTTTTTCACAGTCGTATTCTTGTGTGAACATTTCTGTCTCTTAAGACATAATATAAACTATATAAATTCTTATTTTTAGTCAGTACGAACTCATAAAAAGTTAAACAAATGCTACATTTTTGCCCATACAGATTCTAATATGTCAGTGCGTATTATACACGAGACGTTTTTACCAAAGTTCGTCTTATAATTGAGTGCGTGTTATACACAAATAATAATGGTAAGTTAAAACGTCTATAAATATCATTTGAAATGTGGGCTCTTTTTGTTTATTTCCGTTTATTTTTCTTTCTTTTTTTCCAATTTTATCTAAAAACTATTGACAGTTTAAGATCAAGTTTAGTAGAGAATTATTGACACTCAAGGTGATGATGAAAATAGAATTCATTAGTTTTTATCATGATTCTTCAATGAGGTATTGGAATGTAAAATTACATCATGTAAATAGAAATTATAATGATTCGGTGGTATAAATTTATTGAATATATTAAATTTTGTTATCAAAGTTACGCTCAGTGGTTAATTATAGATACAAACACTCGGAATGTATATATATATATATATATATATATATATATATATATATATATATATATATATATATATATATTTATATATATATGTGTGTGTGTGTGTGTGTGTGTGTGTGTACGTCCTCTGATTAATTTTTATTTTTATTATAAAACACACACACACACACACACACACACACACACACACACACATATTTTTTTTCGATTTTCCTTGTATTCGGATCAACGTCACCTGATGAATGCATGCGATTTTGCATGTATGAAACATAAGGTTGTGACTGTTCTATTGCCATCAAATAAATAGATATGTAATACTTTTATATATTTATTTCATTATATTATATAATAGCTCTATTCTTTATATCGAGCACTCTCCTAAAACTACTGAAATTTGGCGCACCATTCCAGTGAAAGCTGTAGCGGTGACTATCCCAGACAATAGTTATATATATATATATATATATATATATATAATATATGTGCGTGTGTGTGTGTGTGTGTGTGTGTGTGTGTGTGTGTGTGTGTGTGTGTGGTTTTAATAAAAATAAAAATTAATCAGAGGACGTACTTATTCATGAATGATAGTATGCCAACGTTGGAACGTTACAGATTTTTAGATTAAACAATCTTCAGGGTGATGAAATATCGTAGCATCGCTTTTTAATATCGCCATGAAGATGGTTAAATATTTTTTTTAAACGAAGCGCCCCATCAGTGGCATACTATCATTAAAAAATAAATATACCCTCTGAATATTTGTCATTTGATAATTTTATTATATATTCTAGCTAGAATTTACACCCTCCAGGCAGAAATAATTAAGTGTTCAACATAATTAAATATATTGAATTAGAAAGACCAACAGAATTAAATAAGAATGCATATAAAATATTACATTTATTTTAATTATATTTTAATTGGTTTCTAGATAAATAAAAAATCATTCATAGGATTGATTTCAATACTTTGGAGAATAAAATAATCATATTAGAAATCAATACCACCAAGTAATTATTTATTAAGCCCGTTCTTATTAAAACCAGTATGTAAATCAACCACACAATATATTATATAAAGCTTTATTTATTATCTTATTATATTTATAGATAACACAAATTGCCAGATTTTAAACGCTCTAATAACCTGGGCTGTTTTGAGGAAAATCTATTTTAATAGAGACCACGTTGATAAATAAGATTTATTCTATGTATCAATGATTTTGACTATAAATTAAATACCGATTGATAAATTTACGCAATTTTTGAGTGAATTGTGACGTAAGCAGGGGCGGATTTTGGGTTATAGACAGACAGACACCCCGAATCTTCATAATATATATATATATATATATATATATATATATATATATATATATATATATATATATATATAGTGATTGATAATTAATCAACACGCTAATTTCAAATAGTCTCAACAAGTTCAATATCCCTGTCAATTCATTCTTGGAAACTTCTACAGGAGTCGGAAAAAAGGGTTCATATCTCTATGATATTATTTTCATTAGAAAAGCATACCTGATATTATGGAGATTTCCTAGGGAAGATTCTAATAATGTGTTGACAGGGATTGTGAATTGGGTGGAGGTAAGTCCCTACTGAGATATAAATACATTTAAAGAAAGACCATTTACTGTTTTGTCCTGAGATGCAGTAAATAGAAGATCACCATGACATACAAGCACCCACACTGGTCCTCGGTGGCTAAGAAGTGTACGTACGAGATTTCCAAGTTCGATATTCCAGATCTGAAATAAAATAGTAAATATTTAAGATGAAGTAATACAAAATTATATATAAATTACGTAGCAGAGCTTGTTAGTGTGTTAACAATCTATAGTTGAAAGTGAGTTATCTAAGCCGCTTACGGCCTTTGCAAGTTCGATACTTATCTTGGGCAATGTATGAAAATGAGAGTGGGGAAGTCAGTGTATGACGTCAGCAGTGATTTGACGTTTGTCACAAGTGTAGAAATCACAAAGTGTAGAAATGAAAGAAAAATAGAATTAGACGTGTAAGTGAGACGTGTAAGTAACTGACTTTGAATTCTGATTGGTTAGAGACAACCTGGGACCAACAGTGAGAGTGGAAAAGATAGTGAGAAAGTGGGGAGTCTTGACTGAGTAATTGGAGGGAACAGACGTGAGATGCGATCTGCCCTCCAAGGCCATTTACTTGCGTTAAAGAAAAAAATAGCTCTGAGAAAAACCCAGTCTTGTGTTCCTCGTTAATGGTAAAAAAAAGTAAGCAAATGGCGTAATATTTAGCTTTACTAGCAAATATATGCACCCTCCGGGTGCAAGTATTTAAGTTTTAATGTAATAAAATATTGTATTAAATTAGAAAGGCTAATGAAACTAAATAAGAATACAGATAAAAAGATTTGAAACAGAGGGAGTATAATAAAAGATTTGAAACAGAGGGAGTATAATAAAAAATGGAACAACTGAAACTTACTCTTCCATCACTCTCGTCTTTCATTGTTATTTTTTCTAATTTAAGTATTTAGTTATAAGAGGAAGTAAAGAATAAAATTACAGTTATTTTATCTTGTTAATGGATTTCATATAAGATTTATTGAAGAGATTTTTGATTATATTCATTAAAATAAAACCAAACAGTTAAAAATCAATAATACTAAGCACATATTTATTAAATTCGATTTTTTAATATTAATATGCAAATTAGCCTTCTAGTTCACACTGTGAACCGCTATTTTGTTGTATATATAAATATAATTGAATGTTGTCAGTATGTAGACATAGTTAACAGTATTAATAATGTAAGACAATTTTATTAATAATTGAGGTTTAGATAAAAATAAAATCATGGAGAATGTGATGTCAATAACTAAGAGAATTGTGACTTGAGTAGGAATATAGTTTCGGTTACAGACAGAAAAACACACAATCTCCATTATAATAAGATATACTTTATAAAAAGAATTCTAAAGATTATGCCAAGTATCTGACCGATGACACATTTGCAACAGAAATTAAATGAAGTGTGTTGGGATTAATCATACATATTTTATTACATATTAAATGTTTATCAAAAATATTAAGTGGGATAGCTTAAAATATCATGATGAACTTATTTATTTATAACAGTTATTTTGGCAAGTTTCCCCTCACGGTGAATCTTCTGGTGACACAAATGTTGTAAATCAGACTGGCCAACGTACTGTATTATCAATGTTCTTGAATGGTTGTTCTGTAATAATAATAACAAGTTTTAATCTCTTCTACGAGAGTTTGAATCCAAAGAATTTAGAACAATCAAAATATTTGAAGGATGAGGACCGGGTCCCAAAGGTTGGCCAATAAGATATATATATTTATTTTATTTATTTCATTTCAGTTCCATATTTATTTAGAATCCTTTGTGAGTTTTTAATTATTTCCGCCATATGATTTTTATTGCTTGACAGCCTTACATAAATACAAATTATAAAATCAGACCGAATAATCGAGGAAGGCATAAAACAATTGTTCTAATTAGTGAGCTTTCACACTAATTATTGCCAATGGTAATATTGTTACTGGCTGATATAATCACACTAGTGTCTATCTAGTCTGGTAAGCTCTGTAGGTACAAGCACCTTTATACTCTGATAAAGCAAGAGAACAAACAAAACAATGCTTCTCACTGTAACATCTCATTGTAATTAATTTCATTAATTAACCAAAAATATTTAATCGGTTAAAGTATACTAATTCAGTATAATCAATATATATCATCTGGTTTAGTTCAGTTGGTAGAGCATCTAACTATGAACCAAACGATTCTGGTTTCGATAACGGCCCTCACCCATTCAGTGGATGGGAAGCACGGCTTGAATCTGTGCAGTAAACTGGAGAGCAGATATTAGGTGGGGGGGGCTTCTTCTCAGATGCAAAAACAAAATCGGCCTGGTCAAGTGGTAGTAAAAATGAGACAGCCTCCGTCGCGGTCAGGCTGATACCGAAAAGAGGCGACTCGGCTGACTTTACAACTACATTATTCATGAAACGTATTTGACCTCCGAGGCTTAGTATGTACACATAATCTTTTATTACATAAGACCCGTTTTGGTAGCTGGGGTACGAGGAGAGAAATGTTTTCAAAGAATCTTTTCAACTAATTTTAAAACTTGAAGGTTGAATTTGGGTTGTACCAGATTATCTTTCTATTTCTATTTCAATTTTTATTTATTTCCTATTTAGTATATTGTTTTATGCTCGTTATTAAATTTAAGCTTATTTCTTTTATATATATATATATATATATATATATATATATATATATATATATATATATATATATATAATGTCGCTAGTGCTATAGAAAATTTACTGATTCGGTGAGTTTTCTGAATCTCCATTCTACTGAGTATGCTATTTTCTTAAATATTGAGGGTGGATGGTTTTGTTTGGGGTTTACATGCGCTAGGAGATTGCCGTTCCTGTTTTAAGTGTTGTGTAAGCTGAATCTATTATTTTCATTTTTTCCTATCTGTTCATTCATGTTTCCCCCAATGATCAGCACATTATGTCTGGTAGTGTTTCTGCATAGGGAGAATAGCCCATTGTAAAGTATTTCTATGTCTGTTTCGTCGCTGACATTTGTGGGGCTGTAACATGAGACTACAGTTATGCAGGGATTGCCAGTAAACGTCGCACTCATGATTCTCGATTGGATGTTTTCTATGCTGTTAAGTGATTTTAGTGTGCGAGGAATGAGAAGCATTCCTACACCTCCAATAGTGACATTGACTGAATTTTTCCATGCAGATGCTGACACAAACATACAGCCATTTCCAGATTAATGGTATTTTAATTTTACATCACTATGGACAAATCTGTGTTCTAGCACACATATGATGTCTATATCTTTTTCAGCTGCAGACGCCGTAAGTTCGGGGAGTTTTTAGCGTTCTAACGATAAATGGTGCTAGTTTGAGTGATTTTCTTTACATCTAAGTAGGTTTGTATTGGGTTTGGGTTCTATGTCTGTCTTATTAGATATTGTGGTCAGGGCTATATCTTCAGTAGAGTGTGTGTCTTGTTTGTCAGTGCTGAGAGTGATGTGATTTAGGTGGTTGATGCATTTGGAGCTCCGTACGTTATTTATCGAGCACTGGGTCGGTGCTAGAGCCTCAGCAGAACGCGTACTTTTTTGATAGCAGGAAGCATGTTGCTGCATGATTCTTCGACTTTGTGAACTGTCATGAATGGTTTCGGTTGGGTCAAGGTCATCGATATATATCGGTAGCTGTTTAGTTAGCTCATCAATAGAGATGAGGAGCAGTAGTTACCTTACTGAACTGGTTGATCCTGGCCGTTGACCCATTCTGGGTTCCTCCGCCCAATATTTTGTGATATACGCCGTTGGCCTATTTAGGTTCTTCCACCACGTCTCACATCCACCATGCTGCTACACATGGTTTGGTTTTACAAGCCAATGTGGCATGTAGATCGTGTCATTTAACCACGACTCTATAACCACGCATAAGCACGTGTCACGTCGCTCAAAAGTTTACGGGTCATGGGTACTGTATATCACAGTTCTACATATTGTCTCTTATTGGGGTCTAAAATGTAACTCTTTAATGGTGAAGGGTGGCTAGATACACAGTAGACTAAAACTTTTTAAGATAAAAAAAATCGGTTAACTGAAAGATTTTGAATAACTTTTACAATTGTAAAAATAAATAAATAAATAAAAAGTACTATCTTCAATTATTTATTAGAGAAATGTGTTGGTTATCTACTCAGACTTACGTTGATGAATGATTTAAGTAAACCTTTTTTTTTATTTAAATAGTTGAAATAGAATAAAATAAAATTGTTACGTAATCGCCGCCCAGCACCTATATTTGTGGCCTTGTGCCAGACTTGGAAAAGAACCTTTGGAAAAATGTACTACCGATTATCTTGTGTTGCTGGGTGGTCTTTGTGGAATCACCGAAAAAGTAGTTAGGAAAGATAACATCTTTTTAACGAGAGAAAGGAGACGATAAGTCTAGATTTAACGAAAAATTAGGATGAGTGACTCCAATAAGTCTTTGATCTTTAGGTTAGTGAACTCTGGTTGACCAGTGAGAATAGAACGAATCGAACATTCGATTCGTTCGAGGAAGAGCTCGAAATTTCTAAAAGTAGAATCTTCTGGAAGATTATTTAGAAATGCTATTTAAGAGACCCGTGAATAGAATCACGATCAGTTGGAGTCTGCGATCAGAGCAGTTAGAATCGGCGGCCGGAGAGAGTCAGAGGTAGTTAGAGCCAGGAGGCCGTGCGTGGCAGTTGGCAGTTGATGAACTGATGTCGCTAAATACTAAACCTGAGATGTAATATTTTACACTGGACGAAGTTGAAAACATATTTTAAGTGTGAAGCCTGATAATTGGAACGAAGTTAAGAGCATCACTAAAAACATATTTAAGGAAGCCGACAATCTCTCTCTCTCAATAACTTTCATTGAGAAAATAAATTTACGTAAAGCAAGAAATACTGTCCACATCTTTATTTACTACACGCCAAAGAAATCGTACTCATGAATGAAAGCCATTCGAGTGTATACTTGTCAACAAGTCAAATTGGCCGTAACGAAGGGCACGCGACGGCGTGCGTAAAGTGATATCTTCCCTTGACCATCAACAAAAGAAGTGGGAGAAGGATTTTGGGTCCAGAGGACTGACTGCTACAGCTAGATCTGCGTTTGTAAACAAACGACCGACCGTACGAATACACGATTTGATACTGCGAACGAAACGAAGCCCGTACGTACGAAGATACAAATTGTAGTGCCGAGAAAGAAAAGGCACTACGTTAAATATTACGAACTGGTCCCGTAACGTAACATAGATCCCTAATAACAACCCGCTACGTTACAAAATATTTAAACTATAAATGGCAAAGTATTATTTTTCTTTATCAATAACTCTAGACTGACGGTAATTTTAAGAAGGTAGGACATTTATTTTTAATTAATTATATATAAAGATAAATATTATCATTATTATAGATATATTACATAATTTGAAATTGTCACCAAAAAATGTTAACCTTGAACTTATTCCTTCAGGAAACAAAGTAAAAATATGCAAATAGTTAACTGTTGATAGAGTTTATTGGAAACGTAAAAATTCTTATGTTATTATTCCAAATTGTATCCTTCTAGGATTTTTCTTAATTTGGAATCTTTTGAATATAATACTGTGTTAAATGTTAATTTCCAATTGTGTCTCGTCAGATCGATTCCAAACTTCAAGCGTGGTTTCGGCGCTTTAAATCGATAATCGGTTTTTGGGCGCCCCAGCAACATAACAATTATGTTACTTGACATGGAAACAGTTACATATATTAGTTAATATAGTTAGTAATTTCTATAATCTAATAGACATCAAAGCGCGAATTTATTTATTTTCTGAGTTATTAAGGTATATAATGTAAGTCTCTGCGTACGCTTCTAAATTATTTAGTTAAGAATTAATGGAAAAAATGAATAAATGAAATGAATGGAATAAATGAAAAGAACTTTTCCAAAGGACCTCTCTTAAAAGAAAAAAAAATTTAAGAGAGGTCCCTAATGGAAAAGCCCTCTTAATTTTTACTAGACTCTTTATTGAAGCATTAAATTAATATAATTATTATATAAGTTATTGGAGAGGATAAGATATGTGTCTTACCTTTGTGGGGTTCTGTTTGCCATTAATTCTTAACTATATATATATATATATATATATATATATATATATATAGCGAATGCCACATGTTTACATAAAAAGCCTACCTAATCATCGCAAAAGCCATCTGAGAGAACGCAGGTGACCCCTAAGAACAAATTCACACTTGCAAGCCCTGTAGCATGTGACAAACAATTGTCTTTACCGTTGACATTAACCCCTTACATTCTCATCTAGCTTATCAGATATACTCGAGTCTGAATTTAGTCATGGGGGTGTTTATATCTTATTTTTGTTTAGAAGTTACCATAAAAGATTATTTCTAATGATATCAATTTTAATTTTATAATGTTCCACAAGAAATAATTAAATAAAATTCTGCAATCTTTTTTTTTAAGAAAATTAACTTTTTATGACAAGAATACATGAATTCGTGTTGATGTCTTTATCTTAGGGTGATACTGTATTTTCTTTATTAAAATCTTCGAAGATATGACTTTTCTTACACCTTTATTAATTTTTTGCATAAAAGAAACTGTATTTTTTTTAATTCAAAATGGCTTTAAAGTACTAAAATGTTAGTAAACATAATCTTTAAAATTTTTATTATAAACATTCATCATATTATTAGGAATTAAACTATCAATCAATCAATCAATCAATCTCTCTATATATATATGAAATATAGTTTTAAGAAGAAGAAAAAAGATATACCCTTATAACAAAGTTGAAATTACAAAGAAATGTATAGCGCATGGATAAAGCTAAAATCCTGATTAATTGTTGACGCATATGCCCCGGAAACAATTTTTTATAGACGCATACATGACTATGTATGCGCATTTGAAGACAGGTAAACTATTTAAAATCACATAGACATGTCTTGAAGCAAGCACAAATGTTTATAGAAATTGATATACACAGACATGCTTATTGAAGGCAAGGATAGTAATCATTATAGTATGCGCACTCATAGAAGCACTTAGAGAGACACCCATCACTTCATATACAATGCCACGTTGAAGCCTAGAAATTAATTTATATAAATACCGGCTTATTCATAGGTTATTTTTGTTCATCTTTTAGAAGGATTCATCCCCCCTTTTCACCCTGCTTATTCTAGTATCTTGAGGAGAGCTTTATGGTATTATTTTTTGGAGGCTCCGGTTTCTCTGCTTTGATCGCCTGTTAGGTGACGCCGAGGTTCATTGGTTCCGTCTCCTCCTGTTTACTGGTCTGACTTTGGGGTTGTTGGTATCTTTGTCTCATCTCAGATAGATCCGTTGTGGTCTTTTGCGCTTATTTATGTGCAAATTTGCCTGTTTCTGTGACTGCTGTTTGGTGATGTTTTTTCGTGGATTCCTATGTGTTCGTGTATTCGCACCTGTAAGTTCCTGTTTTTTTTTTGTTTTGTTTTGTTTTGTTTTTTTCTTTCTCTTGTATTTATGATGGTTGTCTGTGTAACTTTCTCACTGGTCAAAGACCATATTAGGATTTTTTTCCTGTGCGGGGAGGCTCTGAAGACTTCCGATTTGGTGTCCAGGAATTTGTTTAGGGATGTTATCCCTTGGATAATTGGCATTTTTCTGCTGTACATTGTGAGCACCTTTTTTATCCGTTTGTGCATGGTTTGGTCTGGTTTAATACTTTCTATTCTATTTTTATTGTATGTCCATGCTCTGTCTGATAGTACTGTTGCGTTTCTCTTATTTTCCTGTCTAAATATTGCGTTGTGCGCGTAGTGTCGTTGCTTAAATCTACCTTGCACCGTTCCCATATGGCTTTTGCTGGTTGCTGGGTGGTTTACATTGGTTAGTGTGATTATTGCTTGATAGATCACTGATTTTACGCTGCAACTTTGTTGTAGTGACCAGTCTTCTTTGTTTCTGTATGTGCAGGTTGGGGTGTCTCTGGGTTTAACTCTGGTGGTTATTTTTTATTCTGATTTTTTATTTTTTTATTTCATTGGCGGTCCGCATGAATTGCTAGTTTTTTATTGTGTTTCTATTGAAAATCGTATGGTATCTGTGTTTGGGTGGGAAATGTTTATTTACTAATTCTGGGAATTTTTTACTTACATTTGTTCTGACATTAAGTGAATATATTTTTTCTTTTTCTGTTTTTGGATGTAGTTGGTGTGATGTTTGTGTTTATTATGTACGCACACAATTCATCATTTAGACATTTCTTAATGGGTTTTGACGATAAGTGGCTAACACGCTGTTTTGAAATCAATGGTAACAATCGAACCTTAAATTTATTGTACACTATATATATATATATAATATATATATATATATATATATATATATATATATAATTTTATCTTTGGGAAATGAAACCAATAGATTTGAATTACTCAAGAAGTATTTGTACAGCCTTCTTGTTCTAAGCCTTTGAGTTCCAAAACTGAGTCTTCTGAGACGATATTGAGTGCTCGTACATATTAACGCTGAATATGCCACTAGTTTGATTTAAGACATGCCCATTCCCCAAAAACTATTCGAATTGTAAGTAAATGATTTTGTGCATGATTCACTGAGCGAAATCCAGAAGAAAATATCAATAATGATGCTCAAATATACCCAGGCATCTGCTGGAAGTGATCCACGTTCTGGCAGACCTTCAATAGTCGGAATTCTAGAGTAAGTCAGGGCTGTTACAATCAAATGCCATTTTTAGTGCGTGAAGTAGAATACCTGAATATTTCGTGGAATGTCTTGAAAATAGAAATGTAATATCGGGACTGGTAATTATTCATACGTTGTGATATGGTAAAGCGTCTCATTAGTAAGTTTTGTTTTCTCTGATAAGGATTACTAGTTAACCGTTAAACTCCTTATTGGTTATTTAATACGGGACTTACCTTAATTTCTAAATCTTTGATTATAACTATATTTTCATAGCTTTATTACATTCTTTTTAAAATTTGCACTTTTTATTTGTCTATAATCATTTGTTAGCAGACAGTTATATATCAGGTATTGTTGCATACTTCTATTCTTCTAATGTATTCTGCTGAGCCGTATTATTTTTTTCGGTCGAACTTCTTCTTCTTCTATCTGATCTCTCTCTCTCTCTCTCTCTCTCTCTCTCTCTCTCTCTCTCTCTCTCTCTCTCTCTCTCTCTCTCTCTCTCTCTCTCTCTCTCTCTCTCTCTCTCTCTCTCTCTCTCTCTCTCTCTCTCTCTCTCTCTCTCTTTAAAGTAACTAATGATAATTATCCTAAGTAAACAATAATAACCTCATGTAACGATACTTAATACAAATAATTTGCACACAGTAACAAGTTTTCCCCTATGAGACCCTAACAAGTACTAACTCTCCAATTGATTCATAGGTAATTTTAACGGCATGACAACTTATCTAGGTTTATTTTATGCATTGAGGCTAGGGAATCATACTTTCATCTTTACATTATGTGTGTAGTGGTTTCTTAAGAATATTTTTATACGTGGTCGTATGGAATATGAATATTTTTAAAATACATCTATCTAAATCCTAGATGGGACCCTAACTGATGCTAACACACACAATGGACCTGGGATTAATAACTACTGAACGGATACGCACCCCCCCCCAGATGTCCATAACTGTAACCTCACCAGCAGATATAGTTTAGTATCATACCAGGATACACCCTTTTCCCGTGCTTTCTGTATATATATATATATATATATATATATATATATATATATATATATATATATAAGTAAAGACATAACCAAAGACTTAGAGATTTAGCATTATAGTCTATTTCAGGAAGCTTAGACAAAGTGTCTAACTCTCCCGACTCATCAGATGCGAATCTGATGATTCGAGAGAGTTAGAGTCTCTAAGTCTTTTGTTATTTCTTTACTTATAAATTTGCTCTGTGACTAACAATAAGAGCACACATTGAGAATGCGACAGGTTTTTTAAAAAAACTCCTATGTCGTAAGGAATAGTGTGGTGTGTGTATAGTAGTAGTAGTAGTAGTAGTAGTAGAGATATGAGGAACAAAGGACACTACCTAGTATATAAGTGAGTTATTGAGCTCAAAGCTCTACTCTGTTTGTCTGTTATGTTGATTTATTCTCTCTTTATATATATAATATATAATATATATATATATATATATATTATATATTAATATATATAATATATATAAAAAATCTACCTAAACTATGACCGACCAAAAATAGAGTTAAAAATTAAAAAAATAAATTAAAAAAAAAAAATTCAATCTTTTAAAAACCACGTCGTAAATAACTGAAAATCAACATGCGAATAAAATGGGAATTTCAAACTATCGTTCACACTCTCCAATCTATCTCTTTACGTCACAGAGAAAACTAACATATATGCGGGGTAGTTAATCAAAAATAGAGATAGAGAGGCGGAAAGTGACAGACAGAATATAAAGGAAGAGACGGATGAGTTTTTGACTTAATTGCAAATTACGACTAATAAAAAAACAAATTTAGTATAACTTAGTAATATATTGCCTAGTCGACGGGTTCGCACTCGGGGACCAGGTGCACGTGACTGGCACGTGAGCGCAGGAAATGCGCGTGTGTCAAAGATGGGCCTGAAAACAAAAACAGGATATTGCCTTGAATGCATTGAACCGACCTTGTACCGCATCTAAGCAAAGTTGAGAAAATAACCAAAAAGGTATTCATAAATAGATACATCCGTAATACTCATAAAACTGATTTTAACTTTTTACACGCTAGCAAAATATTAAGGAAATCACTGGCTGTGAGATGAGCTTGCAAAATATTATACTACCTTAAGCTTCCTCTCTATTTCTCTCCACCTTTTTGTATGCAAGTGTGCGGCTGCTTTGATTAGATTCATCAAGAAGAAATGAACTCCTGAAAATGTGTATGCGCTAACTTTCTCTGGAAATACTAAAATCAACCCATTCACTTGTTTGGCCAAGGAGATTGGCGTCTGATACCGTTATAGACGCAAGTATTTCATTATATCTATTATTCTCAATGCTGATCCCATGCATGTTTTCTTCAGAAATAAAAAAAATAAATGCATAAATTCACTGGAGACTCCCATTAACATTTCATGAAAGAATAACATGGTTGACGAGACAAATATTTTCATTTTTTCTCCTTATTTTCTTTCCCAATTTTTTATAATTATTGTTGTACTTCCAGGGTTTAAACTATTAACTCTATTTGTTTATGACGCATGTTAAACACTTCTAAGTGGAGGATAAAGTGACTTTATCTAGTTTTATTTTGAATAAAGATTAAAGGAAAGTTTTTTGACAAACTGATTATTTTTCCTTCTGTGATATTTCGTGATATTGGAAGTGACATGTTTATTTTCTTTCAATGAAGTTGGAAATAAGTTATTTCTATCTAGATGACGGTGGATAAACACGTGTTGTTTTGCTGGCCCATTTCAAGAACGATTAAATTGGTCGGTGTGAATGGCCAGAGGTGCTATACCGATTCTTGTCCTTACATGGGTTCGGATTAATAATAATCTATTGGCTATGTAAAATGAGATTAACCGTATGTGTATTATTGAGTTATAGATAAGTGAAAAATTTCGTTTGTTTGACTTCTGTGTGATGTGATTTCGTACACAGATATACTAGAGGGCATTTGGCTTTTATATGAAAAAATGATATTCAGTTTATTTTTAAATTCTAAAATATTGTTTTTCTTATAACGACGAGGAATCTAAAAAAACGGCAATGTATTCGACCATACCAATAAATACAATACCTCTACATTAAATTTATTTAGATTAATGACTCTATAATGGCCTTATAGACGCAGATATTTCATTATATCAATTACTCTCAAAGCCGATCGCATGCCTGTTTTCTTCAGAAAGGAAAATAAATGTACAAATGCTATTTTTCCAATACACACAGAAGAAAATATTTTGGACTAACTCAATATTGTGAAAAGAATTATGGAATTCATTGATAATTTTCTCTTGTTGGTCGACGGGTTTGATGTGTCTATGTATGATGTTGGTTATTACATGTTCATCGGATTTGTAGTTTTTGTGCATTTGATTTCGTCGACCAACAACAGAAAATAAAACTAATTATCTACTACACCAAATTCAAAACATCTAACCTCCTCATTAAAAATAACACAAACTCTCCTAAAAATCCCCTAAGCCAAACGAACGTAGTATATAGATTCATTTGCCCATTCCGAGAGTGCCTCTCAGAAAATAAACTATACACTAATAGCTACAATGGACATACAACAACACTGTCCCACCGTCTCACATACCATATCTCCGACACAATCTCCATAAAACAACACTTAATTAAAAAACACCCAGAAAAATCCACCTCCCCCGAAATTAGAAAAATCTTAAACGAAAATACTAAAATTATCTACAAAAATAATAAGAAGAAACGCCTACAGATCCTAGAAGCCATATGCATAGAAAAAAACTAACATCAACAAAATAGCATTTAAAGTCAGAGACAACGTATTAAATATCTTTAATAACTAACACTTAACTAACACACCCCTCTTAAAAATAATAGACTCTCCAAATTTGATAAAAACATAGATAACAGAACTAAAAAATTAACTAAAAACCAAATTACGTAACCCCATGATGACGACTGGCGAAACAGTCGAAAGCGCTCGGGATATTAGTATGGGAAATATTATAAATCAACTCGATCCAGACTCAAAAAAAGATCGCCAGAAGACTGGAAAAATATTAATACAAAAAATGAAAAAGGAATACTCCGTACTGTTTAATAACACATGCCTTGAGAATAACTTGCTGTTGGAGGCCAGATCTTCCACGCTTGAAGGTGTGATGGCGCATTTCTTCAGCGTTGTCTTAATATGGTCTTTGAACCGCTTTTGAGGGGGGTCCTGTCCTCCGTGTAAAGTATTTTACAGGGGAGTCTCTTCAGGCATGCGGATGGTGTGACCCAACCATCGCAGTTGGCGTTGTGATAGGATGGTCTCAATTGGGTCAATGCGTGTCCTGTTTAAAATTTCTAAGTGGGGGATCATGTGCCACCATTT
>CM042145.1:66488209-66563831 GCA_023376005.1 Doryteuthis pealeii | reverse complement strand
GGACCCTAACAGGTACTACCACTCTGGATCAGGCTAGACCTGTGAGTAATGGTGATAAAGGGGTACTCCACACTCCCGAGAGCTCCAAAATTGGAACTACACCATTAGATGCAGTTTAATAAATGGACACGGCGAGACGAGTTTAAATTTTGGATGAGGCTGTTTGCATTTCACTAATACCCTAGAAAAAGGTATGCATACAACTATTCTCTCTCCAGCTAAGGTTAAATATTAGGGTAAATCAGGTATATGGAGGCGCATTGTGTAATGGTTATCGTCATAAGAAAATGGACACCGTTGGTTGGTTGGTTGGTTGGATTTTACGGCATATCCACCATTGTTGGGTTGTTTTATGCCGAAGATATTTTGTTTTATTTATTCAAGATGAATATTAAATTTTTTTAAAACAGTTTTAAAACTCTTTTTTCTATTTAAACCAATAGATGGGACCCTAACAGGTACTACAACTCTGGATCAGACTAGACCTGGGAGTAATGGTGATAAATAGAAGGGTAGACTGGGCTCTGTAACCATGATTAGGCAACCAGTCTTGCAAAAGGAAAACTCTGAATTTAAACCTGTTAAACTCCGTTTAAGAAATTGACCATGTTTCCCATCCAGTACATGCGGAGAGGTTAGCAAATATATATAGTAGGTATTAGGTTTAGGTCACCTACTTTAAGCTTAGAACTGTATGTTATAGGTTTCTTGTAAATATCCCAGTCTGTCCAATTATTACCCATAGCTGGAGGGAGAATAGTTTGATTCATATCTTTCCCAAAGGTACTAGTGCAATGTGAAATCCAAACACTCTTGTTAAGTTAGAAAATACTTAATTTTTCAAAGGGAACGAATACCTTTCTGCCTTCACTGGATGTACATATTTATCAACCCCTCCACACGAGCAGGATGTGACACAAGGTCAATTTTTAAATGGAGTTTAACAATTCTGAATTTTTCTTCCTCTAGACTGATTGCCATACGAAGGATAAAGATCCCAGTCTGCCAACTATTTTACCAATAGCTGGATGAAGAGTAGTTGATCATACCTTTCCCAAAGGTATTAGGCTATATGAATTGCAAACAGTCTTGTCCAGGATTTGAACTCGTCTGTCATGTCCATTTCCTATGATGATAACTATTAACCAGGTTTCCAATTATATATGCTGCAAAAATATATCTTCATAACATAAGAACTTGGACATTTAAAAAAAATCTGTTTGATTCATACATGGAATCCTAGCAGGACCAACCACTCCGGATCAAAGTAATGGAAGTGGCGGGGGGGGGTCACTCTTCATTCAGCTTAACACCTGTACCCCAGCTATGGTTAGTGGAATGAAAACAGGATAGCCCCGTGGACTGAATAAAGGGTTAGGTTCAAAGTTCCGTGATGGCTCCTGATTACGACAAGAAGGCTCCCGAGTTCGAAAAGAAAGTTCCCGAGTTTGTTGAAAAGAAGGTTCCCGAGTCTGAGAAGGTTCCCGAGTCCGGGGAGGTTCCCGAGTCGACAAGAAATACATGAAGAAGGCCGGAGGGCACATCGGTCGAAACTTTGTACAGATAACAATGAAGATGTGGACAATAGTCAGAATAACACAAATAATACTAATTATCAAGCCTCATCTAAAAGAATCAGAGAAATGGAGGAAGAATATTTGGATTCATACCTTTCCCAAGGTATTAGTGCTATGTGAAATGCAAACAGCCATATACAGTTTTTGGATGTCTTCATTTTCTCTTTCTTACAACGATAACCATTGCACCACGCACCTGAATATTAGGTATAGGCATTCTATATGGACAGATATGGAAGATTCAAATCTTATTTGTATACAGGAGTTGATGATTTGCCAATCATGGCTATTATAAAAAAAAGTAAAGTCGACGGGGCGGCCTAAAGTCGGTATCAGCCAGTCAGCGAGGGAGTCTATCCCCTTTTCAATAGCGCTAGACCAAGCAGATTATTTTAGCATATGAGGTGGAGCGCCACACCTACCATCAGCTCCTTACTTTACCGCACAGATCCCTGTGCTACTCATGCGCTGAGTTGGCGGGGACCGGTATCGAACTTGGGGCCGGGTTAGCTCAGTCGGTAGAGCGTTCGGCTAGAAACCACTAGGTTCCTAGTTCGATACCGGTCCCCGCCAACCCAGCGCATGAGTAGCACAGGGATCTGTGCGGTAAAGTAAGGAGCTGATGGTAGGTGTGGCGCTCCACCTCAGATGCTAAATACAATCTCCTTGGTCTAGCGCTATTGAAAAGGGGATAGACTCCCTCGCTGACTGGCTGATACTGACTTTAGGCCGCCCCGTTGACTTTACTTATAGCTATTATGCAGTGATGTAATACTTGAGTTTATGGCATTGAGGTTAATGGAAGGATTTCAAGTTTTGTCCACTGGAGGGGGGGGGGATCAGGAAACAATAAGGTTAAGTGTCAAGTGATTTTCTATGGAGAGGCAAATGTTGGAAATATTGTGACCAGCTATCAAAACATTTCTTCGGGAAATTAACTTAGGCTAATACTACTACTACTACATGATGCAAGGATTTACAATGTTCAGATCATCGTAGGAACCCTACTTCTGCATCTTTAGACTACTGCATCTCAAATATTTCTGAATAAAATTTTCATAAGAGATTTTTTATTCAAGGTTTGATGAGCTGAGAACTAATTGTAACAGCAGTCCATGATGATATTGATGCTTCAATTCAGGAGGTGTAAAACATATCACATGGCTGATTAAAACAATTTTAGCTAAATCATAATTAACAAAAAAGATATTAAGTTTTGTATTAAATCTTCATGCAGTTTGCAGCAAAGAGATAGGTATTTACCTCACCCAATTATCACGAGGTGGGATGTGACACAAGGTCACACGTATGGGGCATCCAGCAAAGATCGAACTCGCTCTTCAGTAGCAATGGATCTGTGAAAAACTTATGTCACATAAGGACAGAACTCCAAACAAAAGTGTGTAGTTATATTTCGCAGAGCTTGAGCTCGGGTATCATCAGTAATTTATTCCGGAGCTCAAAGCTCTAGCGAAATATATCCTACACGCTTTTTGTTTGAGTCTGTTCTTGTTGGGCTCATATCTTACTACATTCGTTGGATTTATTCTCGTCCTCTTTCTTCATATATATATATATATATATAATTATATATATAAATATATATATTATATAATAATTATTAGAAAACGGTACTCATTGGTCACCTATCAACTCTGTGGTAGATAACTATGACCAGAAGAAAGTTAGCTTGCAAAACGAATTAAATTTTAAAAAATAAATACGACTGGAGAATTAAAAAAAAACATTCAAATCATTTTTTAAAAACTGACACGTCTTAAATATAAGCCAGTCGTTAACTGCTGAAAATCAACATGCGAATAAAATGGGAATTTCAAACTATCGTTCACACTCTCCAATCTATCTCTTTACGTCACAGAGAAAACTAACATATATGCGGGGTAGTTAATCAAAATAGAGATAGAGAGGCGGAAAGTGACAGACAGAATATAAAGGAAGAGACGGATGAGTTTTTGACTTAATTGCAAATTACGACTAATAAAAAAACAAATTTAGTATAACTTAGTAATATATTGCCTAGTCGACGGGTTCGCACTCGGGGACCAGGTGCACGTGACTGGCACGTGAGCGCAGGAAATGCGCGTGTGTCAAAGATGGGCCTGAAAACAAAAACAGGATATTGCCTTGAATGCATTGAACCGACCTTGTACCGCATCTAAGCAAAGTTGAGAAAATAACCAAAAAGGTATTCATAAATAGATACATCCGTAATACTTCATAAACTGATTTTAACTTTTTACACGCTAGCAAAATATTAAGGAAATCACTGGCTGTGAGATGAGCTTGCAAAATATTATACTACCTTAAGCTTCCTCTCTATTTCTCTCCACCTTTTTGTATGCAAGTGTGGGCTGCTTTGATTAGATTCATCAAGAAGAAATGAACTCCTGAAAATGTGTATGCGCTAACTTTCTCTGGAAATACTAAAATCAACCCATTCACTTGTTTGGCCAAGGAGATTGGCGTCTGAACCGTTATAGACGCAAGTATTTCATTATATTCTATTATTCTCAATGCTGATCCCATGCATGTTTTCTTCAGAAAATAAAAAAAATAAATGGCAATAAATTCACTGGACTCCCATTAACATTTCATGAAAGAATAACATGGTTGCGAGACAAATATTTTTCATTTTTCTCCTTATTTTCTTTCCCAATTTTATAATTATTGTTGTACTTCCAGGGTTTAAACTATTAACTCTATTGTTTATGACGCATGTTAAACACTTCTAAGTGGAGGATAAAGTGACTTTATCTAGTTTTATTTTGAATAAAGATTAAAGGAAAGTTTTTTGACAAACTGATTATTTCCTTCTGTGATATTTCGTATATTGGAAGTGACATTGTTTTTCTTTAATGAAGTTGGAAATAAGTATTTTATCTAGATGACGGTGGAAACACGTGTTGTTTTGCTGGCCATTTCAAGAACGATTAAATTGGTCGGTGTGAATGCCAGAGTGCTATAACCGATTCTTGTCCTTACATGGGTTCGGATTAATAATAATCTATTGGCTATGTAAAAATGAGATTAACCGTATTGTGTATTATTGAGTTATAGATAAGTGAAAAATTCGTTTGTTTGACTTCTGTGTGATGTGATTTCGTACACAGATAACTAGAGGGCATTTGGCTTTATATGAAAAAATGATATTCAGTTTATTTTTAAATTCTAAAATATTGTTTTTCTTATAACGACGAAGGATCTAAAAAAACGGCAATGTATTCGACCCATACCAATAAATACAATACCTCTACATTAAATTTATTAGATTAATGACTCTATAATGGCCTTATAGACGCAGATATTCATTATATCAATTACTCTCAAAGCCGATCGCATGCCTGTTTTCTTCAGAAAGGAAAATAAATGTACAAATGCTATTTTCCAATACACACAGAAGAAAATATTTTGGACTAACTCAATATTGTGAAAAGAATTATGGAATTCATTGATAATTTTCTCTTGTTGGTCGACGGGTTTGATGTGTCTATGTATGATGTTGGTTATTACATGTTCATCGGATTTGTAGTTTTTGTGCATTTGATTTCGTCGACCAACAACAGAAAATAAAACTAATTATCTACTACACCAAATTCAAAACATCTAACCTCCTCATTAAAATAACACAAACTCTCCTAAAAACCCTAAGCCAAACGAACGTAGTATATAGATTCATTTGCCCATTCGAGAGTGCTCTCAGAAAATAAACTATACCACTAATAGCTACAATGGACATACAACAACCACTGTCCCACCGTCTCACATACCATATCTCCGACACAATCTCCAAAACAACACTTAATTAAAAACACCCAGAAAAAATCCACCTCCCCCGAAATTAGAAAAATCTTAAACGAAATACTAAAATTACTACAAAAAAATAAGAAGAAACGCCTACAGATCCTAGAAGCCATATGCATAGAAAAAAACTAACATCAACAAATAGCATTTAAAGTCAGAGACAACGTATTAAAATATCTTTAATACTAACACTTAACTAACACACCCCTCTTAAAAATAATAGACTCTCCAAATTTGATAAAAACATAGATAACAGAACTAAAAAAATTAACTAAAAACCAAATTACGTAACCCCATGATGACGACTGGCGAACAGTCGAAAGCGCTCGGGATATTAGTATGGGAAATATTATAAATCAACTCGATCCAGACTCAAAAAAAGTCGCCAGAAGACTGGAAAAATATTAAACAAAAAAATGAAAAAGGAATTACTCCGTACTGTTAACACATGCCTTGAGAATAACTTGCTGTTGGAGGCCAGATCTTCCACGCTTGAAGGTGTGATGGCGCATTCTTCAGCGTTGTCTTAATATGGTCTTTGAACCGCTTTGAGGGGTCCTGTCCTCCGTGTAAAGATTTACAGGGAGTCTCTTCAGGCATGCGATGGTGTGACCCAACCATCGCAGTTGGCGTTGTGATAGGATGGTCTCAATTGGGTCAATGCGTGTCCTGTTTAAAATTTTCTAAGTGGGATCATGTGCCACCATTTTACGCCATGTATGCGTTGGGCGCAGCTGATGTTTTTTCAGGTGTCTGCGATGCAACACCCACGACTCGTTCCATATAAGAGTATGGATAGGCATATAGCTTTATATACAGATCTTAGTATTAATGGTGAGATCTCGTTCATGAACACTTTGTGAAAAAATGCTGAACAGACTAATACGCCGTTGTACTTCACTGTGGGATCGTTTGTATTTTGAAGACATATCCCAGGTGAGTGAACTCCTCTACATTTTTCAGTGTCTGGTGGTTAATGAGAAGTTCAGGAATCGGAGGTTTAGAACTATTTTCTAAACATTGATGGCAAGCTCGGATCGATAATAGGGTTTAAATTACAGCATTGATAATGCGCTGTAGTCCATCTGGGAAGAGCTGAAAAGCTGTATCATCTGCATACTGCAGTTCGTGTATTGCTTCTACAGTGACAAGTCTTTTGGATTTCAAACTTCGTATGTTAAAAGGATTGCCGTCTAATCGATAGGATATGCGGACACCATCTGCCGGGTTTACGTTCTGTTTTTCATTTCATTATTGCTGCCACAAACAGATTGAATGCAATGGGTGCAATGATACATCATTGCTTTACTCTGGTGCTACAAGGAAAGGATTTGATTTTGAGCCTGCACTTGTACTCAGGCCATTGAGCCATCATGGAAAGATCTAAGCACAGCCAGGAAAGTAGGGCCAAGCAAACTTTCTCAGAGTTTCCCATAGTAGAGTTTTATTGACAGTGTCAAATGCTTTTGCTAGGTCAACAAAAAATCATGTAGCGATCTTGTTGTTAATGGCTTTTTCCTGGAATTGTCTAGCAACAAACACCATATCTACAGTACTTCTCCTTTTCTAAAACCACTCTCAGATTCTGGCAGAACATTTTAGCAATATGATCAAGAATCTGGAGAATAGAATCCTGGTGAGAACCTTATCTGAGGCTGCAAGAAGGATGTGCTTTTTGTTGCCACACACAGCTCTGTTGCCTTTTCTCTTGAATATGCTAACAAGTCTGCATCTTTCCATTGAGATAGCAACTGGAGGTCCAGACTTTCTGAAAGATGTCATGCAGACAATCTTTGATAACATTCCACCATACTTAATAATTTCTGCAGGGATACATAGGGTCCAGCAGCCTTGCTTTTTTATGCTAGTTACTGCCATGTGCACATTACAGTGTGTGGGTATATTGTCCAGTCTGGTAAGGAGTGAAGTTCAGGGAGATTGTCAAATCAGTAGTAATGCCTGGACCACATACTCAAGCCACGAGAGGAAACTGGACAAATCCCACCTCAGATGTCTACACCGCATCCTACGCATTCGCTGCTCAACACAGACGTGCTGGACCATGCTAATGTAAACAGCATTTTTCATCTTCTGCAAGAGGAGATTGCGCTTGCTTGCTCACATTAGGACGAGGACAATGGCCGTATCCCCAAAGACCAACTGTATGGCGAATTAGTAGAAAGCTCCCAACTTGTAGGAGACCACTCCTACGCTTTAAAGACGTCTGCAAGAAGGAAATGAAGACGTGCCATGTCAACACCAACACATCGGTGTTTGGTGTAGAAAACCGAGCAACCCGGTGCTCCTCGTCAAACAAGGCACGATAAGGAGTGAAAACGAGAGGAAAGAAGCCACCACAGAAAAGAGAGGCAGAAAAAAAGAGAGACAGAAGAAAAGAAAGACAACAGCAACTCCAGCAAGTATCACTGTTTGTTTGCAGTCACTGCACCAGATTTCATTCAGAAAATTGGCCTGTTCAGCCACTCGCGAACACTATGCCATCGTCTGTAGCAGACGGAAGAATGAAAACATTATGTGTAGGTATGTATGTGTAAATATATACATATGTGTATGTTTATGTATATAAGTGTGGACTGTACGAATATATATATATATATATATATATATATATATGTGTGGTGTGTGTGTGTGTGTGTGTGTGTGTGTGTGTCCGTGTGTGTGTGTGTGTGTATAGTGTACACATATGGGCTGGCTTTTATACATGTTGGTATGTGGGCATGTGCAGATATGTGTGTGTGATTGTGAAGAGGACATAGATTAATTATGTGTAAGGGCATACATGTATGAGATAGCTATGGTTCTATATATGTTTGTTAGCAGACGACATTTTAGCAGACCCTACTCTTTTCCTTAATCCCAATTATCTAGCGAGAGCTTGATAGGTGACCAATCGGTCACGTTTTGTCTAGTATATATATATATATATATATATATATATATATATATATATATGTGTGTGTGTGTGTCTGTGTGTCTGTGTGTCTGTGTGTGTGGCTGTGTCTGTGTCTGTGTGTGTCTGTGAGTTTGCTTGTTTGTGTGTGCGTGTCTGTGTTTGTGTGCAAGAAGGATCATTTTATTCAGCTTTAATTTTCCTGTGTAACTTTCAGTAATATATACTGTATTGCTCTATCGCTAGTTAGACAAGAATTTTAATTTTTAAACAATTCATACCATTTTATTTAAATTTAATAATATTGTTTTTATAATATAGTACATCGTATCCCACTTTACCGAATTCGTTTAATGAATCTCTAAAGGTATCAAAAGGTTCTTTTTTTGCGTGGAACTTTTAAAGATTTTTTTTTCAGATATTAAGTGAATATGTAGTTATAGAGAATGCTTCAATATGTCAAAGAATAATGGAAAAAGAAACGTGTATATATTTTCAGTAAAATCGAGACTCATATATCTCTATGCTATGGGTAGATGCAGTGCATACTCATGTATATTTACCACTGATGTGTCTGTTAGTTATCTTTACAGCCGATAGATTTAAATCATGTTGAATCTTGAATAGAATTATAATCCTTATTCAGTGGAATTAATCTACTTCTTATTAAGTATGGTTCAAGCATTATAGATTATTTAATCCGCTGAATCGGAAATTAAATACGTGTACCTGCCTGCAATATGTTGTTTATTGAACATGTCATTTGCCAATTTCGGGCTTGATAGTTCGGTTCTGTTTAGTTCTGCCAGATTTACTCTATGTTGATCATACGTTCCTAAGTATCATTAAACTTCTATTTTACAATATTAAAAAAGAAGCTGTAAAAATAATTACATAACATGCTTTTGTTTAACGGTAATTAAAACGATCATTATATAATATATATAATATATATATATATTAATATATATATGTGTGTGTGTGTGTGTGTGTAGAATTAAACAAAGGCACTCCTGTTTAATAATTTTATTTTTATCTTTTCTAATTGTCTGGCCAACTTTTTAATGTTTGGGTGGAATTGGTGGATAAGTCCACCAAAAGTTCAATTACACACATAGCACACTTTATGAACACCCTCAGAAACAATGGATACCCAACGTCATACATATGCCATTTAAATAATAGAAAATCACGAACACTACACACCCTCTAACACCTGTTTCCTGAAACTACCACATTTCAGCGAGACTATCACCAAAGAAATACGCAGGGCTATTTATAAAGAGATGCTAGATATCCGACTAGCCCATTCTGGACCCCCACTACACCAACACCTAACGAAAAAAACATAACAATAATATCACAGCATGCACACTAGCCAACTTCCCAATAAGCGATCCAAATATATACCACAAAACTTACACCATTTATCGTTTAACTTGTTCTAAATGTCTTAGTTTTTATATAGGAAGTACAATCAGACCGCTCCACATTAGAATTAAATAACATCTCCACACATGTGCATCCTCATTCCATAAACATTTCATCAAATGCAAAAATAAGGACAATAATTCTTCCATTAAAATAGAGACAATAATACGCAACGTTGGTAATCTCAGAATTAGAGAAGGTTTATTAATAGCTAAGTTACACCCTCGCATAAACAGTAGATTAGAATTAAACACCGAATTTATCATTAATTAATATACACATTCCATAAATACATATTTAAGAAAAAAGAATGAAATTGAAAATGATTGACCAACTGAAATTACGTCTCTTCGCGTGGCGTTCTAACAACCCACGTGACGTGTGTTTATAACGTCCAAAAATATATATATAAACACACAAGACCATTTCAAAAACAGTCTCTGAAGATGAAGATACTTCGATATTAATTAGACATTGGACACTATTTTATACGCATTGTAATTGCCTTTAAAATACTCTACTTAACAATGCTTCAACCAAATTATCAAATACTATTAGATATATACATTTCTAAATCGCTTGGAGGAACATATATCACCAACTATTCTTCCAGAATGTGGTTTCTGCTCCGGAAGTGGCCTAACTGATATGATCTCGGCTCGCCAACTGCAAGAAAAGTGCTTTGGGCAGAATCTTGACCTCTACCAATGTTTTCATCGATATCACGAAAGCCTTTGACACGTCAATCGCGAGGCACTCTGGAGGGTTCTTGGGAAGTTAGGTTGTCCTCCCCATTTGATAAACCTTATTCGGTCTCTTCGATAATATGAACCCTTTGGTCACATATAATGGTAACTTTGCAGAGCCTGTCTCAGTCATGAATGGTGTGAAACAGGGCTGCGTTCTCGGACCACAACTATTTGGAATATTCTATGCAGTCGTCTTTAAGATTGTTTTAAAAACTAATATCAATGGCATTCACGTTCGTTACAGATCATCTGGTAAAATATTTGATATAAGACGCCTAAATGCAGGTTCAAAAATATTTACAGCCGTTGTGCGGGAGTTGCTATATGCAGATGACTGTGACTTGGTAACACACACACACACACACACACAGAGAGAGAGAGAGAGAGAGAGAGAGAGAGAGAGAGAGAGAGAGAGGATGAGATGCAGAACCACATGGATTGTTTCCCCGGAGCATGTATAGCATTTAGATTAACCTTGAATGTAAAAAAGACTGTTGTCATGCATCAGCCTGTCCCGAACTATCACAGGATAACTCTTTGGATAGAGACATTTTCCTCAGGCTGCAGAAAGCAGCGAGATCCTTTGGTTTGCCTGAGAAGAGGGTTTGGAGCCAACGTGGCATTAAGATTTCCACCAAGCTGGGTGTATACCGAGTCTATGTGTTCACCATCCTTTTGTACGTCTGTGAGACCTGGCTTGTTTGCAGATGACATCCCAGGACATTTGAGAAATTCCATCAAAATTGCCGTCGCAGGATTTTAGGGATAAAGTGGTTGTCACTTACACCAGAAAGCACAATACTTCAAAGATGTCACTTGCTTAGTATTGAGAGTTTGATCTTTGGATCTCGTCTTCGCTGGTCTGGTCATCTAGTTTGCATGAATGATTGCCGAATAAAAAAAAACATTTTAGGGGAAAATCCCAACTGGCAAACATCGGCAGTACAAAACCAAATTAAGATTTAAGGACTGTTTCAATGACACTCTGAAAGATGCTGCTATCACTGTGGAGGACTGGGAGAAGCTAGCTTGTAAAAGACCTGGCTGGAGAGACAATATGTACCAGTCTGTGAAGAAATTTGAGTCCAACCGAATCAAACACCAAAAATAGAATCGGGCTATTAGAAAGGGCTATTCTCAGTCCAGCAACATCCAAATTGGGAAGTTCCAGCATGTAGTTTATGTGGAAGAGTATGTCACCTCAGGGCTGGCCTGGTGAGTCATCGAAGAAAACACAAGTATACAGTGTCAAATGCTATTTAAAAAATAACAGGAAATAGTCTTATTTGTCCACGAGTTGATAGCCATATATATATATATATATATATATATATATATATATATATATATATATATATAAGAGTTTTATAATTTGCTTGAAGCATTGTGTATATATTGGTTAGGAGGTTGATTTAGAAGGCTATCACAATGCAGATGTAAAGAAATAATAATAATACGGTAACAATGTTGTGTGTTAACCTGTATTTAATTCAAGAATTAAATACAGGTTAACACACAACATCATTGTTACCGTATTATTATTATTTCTTTACACCTGCATTGTGATAGCCTTCTAAATCAACCTCCTAATCAATATATATATATATATATATATATATATATATATATATATATATTATGTACAGAAATAACCTACTCGGGTTTCAATATAAAGATCTTCAGGGTTAAATCCGCTGAATAAATCAAGTTATTGATTAATTGCAGCTAACTGCATGAGTTTGTTGTAGTTATGAGCGTTAAAAACAGATTCGTAGTAAATGAACGCTGATACATTGTTTTGAAAAACTGGGTAGCAGACGCGGTGTTTATGCCTCGCAATGTAAATGGTAATATGGAATTATTTAGATTTATTTTCAAAAGATCAAATATAAACATTATGAAAAATCCTCTTTAAATTTTAAATTATAAGAATTATTATTGGTTTGTGCAAGAAAAGATTCTGCAAATATACGATTAAAGTCTTGTTTTTTTAATATAGTATAATGTGTGTATTTATACTGGTGTATTTATTTATTAATATGATCTTAGCGATTATTGATAATTTTTTGTGTTATAATAAAATAAGATACGGTGTGTTAATGTTTTTCGTTGAGAGGTAAAAAGAAAAGAAAGTTGGGAAATATAAATAGACTCGTTGTGACGTGTTTTTATTGGATCGGTGTGGTAAAAACAGTAAAATGAAATAGAATAAAATAAAATAAAATAAAATAAAATAAAACTAAGAGCGTCTCCGGTTTAATTGATTAAAGTATGTAATCTGATTATAAATTTAATTTAAGTTTAAATATGATAATTAATGTGTTGTTAGTGTGCGTTTAATTTAATTCGCTTGTTAAATTAATGAATACGTGTATTATTATTGATAATATATTGTTTATTTGGTTTGATTTTGTTTTTCATTGACATAAGTTTTATTATAGTGAAGTGAAGAATGGTCATACTTTCATTAGGGGTAAAAAGATCAGCGAATATAAAGAGATCAGTGAGTATAAAGATACTTGTTACCACATGTTGTTTGTGAATAAATTGGTTAGGCAATTGTAGAAAAATGGACTACCAGCGACTCCAAACTCTGAATATTTGAAAGTAAACTGATGCTTTTTTGAACCTATATTGTGTCTGATATGAACAAATCTTACAAACTGTGACGGAGAACGAGAAAGGAAAAAGAGCAAGACATTGTCTTGCCTGCTGGAATCGAACTCGCGTCCTCCCACATGCAAAAACAAATGTGATTTGGGCACTGGACGGACGCGAGGTTCGACTGATGTGCCCGGATGTTTGGGTAAATATGTCCATAAATGACAAGTGAGTCGAGCGCTGGGAGTCAGCAGCAGCAGAAGCAGCCGACGACGACGAAGCGCTTTGCGAACAACCCAGTAAAGAAATGGATGTTAGTCCAACAGAAACGAAACTAAATAGGAATTGCAATTTTGAACTGTTAAAGATTATTTCGACTACGACGATGGATTTTCCAGCTGCTAGACGAAGAATGTGTTGACCAACAGAGAGTCTGGCTTGTGAGAAAACGGAGAACTCGCTTGCTTTTGGTTTCCCCTCGGCGGGAGCTTGTTGATTCGAAGGTCTATTTCGCCCCCATATATCCCCCCCTTCTATACAAACTTTTTTGGTATTAAATCTTTTTGGTATTGTTTCCCCTGATCTCTTTATATTCCCTTATCTTTTTACCCCCTAATAAAAATAAGGAAAAAGACACTTTGACAAATCACCTACATTGAGCAAAATTTTCAATAAAAATAATTTTAAAATTAGTTATTGTTGTATGAACAATATTTGAAAAAATCATCGACAAGCACAATTTTAAAATTTTAAATGGAAATGACAACAACCTGCACGATAGATGCAACTGGTTCTACAAAACAAAATGCACCTTAACTGGCAATTGTTTAACCAATAACATCGTCTCTAAGGCCAACATCAAGGTAAGTGGAAATGACAACGATGAAAAGACATACATTGGTACCACTGAAAATAATTGGAAAAATAGGTGGTACAACCACAATCTAAGCTTCAACAACAGAAGATATGCAAACAGTACCACCTCATCCAAATGGCACATTAAAGATACAATGGGCAAAACAACTATGATAAAATGGGAAATTATCAAAAAGCCCCAGGCTTACAAAGGTATATATATATAAAGTAAGGAGCTGATGGTAGGTGTGGCGCTCCATCTCAGATGCTAAAACAATCTCCTTGGTCTAGCGCTATTGAAAAGGGGATAGACTCCCTCGCTGACTGGCTGATACCGACTTTAGGCCGCCCCGTCGACTTTACTATATATATTATATATATATATATATATATATATATATATATATATATAAGAGGGTCTATGCCGGGTTTATTGCCTGAGGCACTCCAAAAGAGGAATGCCGAAGTGATTCGCGCACTTATGGCACTGACAACAGCATTCGCTTCAGTTTGCACATGGTTCCCCACATTAAAAAGCCCTTGTGTTAATCCGGCCCGGTAGAAGGTCAGGAGATATTTACATTTTTGTATATTATGTAGTTAGCTGTTAAGTGGTTTTATTGTGTGTGTGTTTTTTGTTGTTGTTTTTTTGTGTGTGTATGTGCATATATAGTTATGTCGTTTTCAGGTTAGTTGGTGTGTGCGTGTGTGTTTGTTTGTGTGTTCATGTGTTCCCGTTTTTTTTGTGCGTATGAGCGTGTATGTTTTGTTATAAATCTTTTTATTGGTTGAGGTGTGTGTGTTAGTGTGTGTGTTAGTGTGTGGGTGTGTGTGCGTGTGTGTGTGTAGTTGCGTAGCTGAGTTGTTTTCCTGTCTTGTTGTTTATGTGTTTTTGTGTGTGTCTGTATTTTTTGGGTCTTCAATGTTTTTGCGCGTGTCTTTGTGTAGGCGTATGGTTGTGTTCTGTTGTAGTGCAGGTTTATATTTTTCATTTGTATTTTTGGCTAGAAATAGCGTGTTATATACGTGTGTATACACGTGCACACACACATGTGTACCTACATATATACATATGTTAAAAATAATTGTCTTGGACTATAGTTTGTGCTTTCTATTATGCAAATTATATATGTGCATGCAGTTACATTGTTCTGTGTGTGCATTTGTGCATGGTCATATTATTACCCTGTTTGTGTGAATGTGTGTATATGTTTTTTGATTGGTTGGTGTGTGTGTGTGTATGTGTGTGTACGTGTGTGTGTGTGTGTGTGTGTACTTGTCACGTTTTCTTGTCTTATGTTTTTGTCTTTGTATGTTTGTGTGTGTGTATGTGCTGTTGTGTTGTTTTCTTATTTCAATGTTTTTGTGTGTTTGTATGTTTGTGTCTGTGTGTATTTCTTTGTGTGAGCGTGAGGTTGTATATCTTGATTACGTCCTTCTTATATAAATATTAGTCTCTCTGTGTGAGTAAGAGGGATTTATTTATTTGAATATTAAGATTTAATTCAATTTTGATAGATATGTAGGGATTAAATATGTTGTTTATTTTGCTTGGTTTAATTTATTGTTGGGTTCATATGGGGTAGTTCTTTAATGTCTCCCACAATCTATAATGTCACTCTTGATATGGATATCTAAATTGGGAAACGACAAATTGGCACAGGACTATGTGCGTATTTTTTGTTGTTTTGCTTTTGTTTCGTTGGAACTAATTCATCACATGGCGTTAGAAGGCTTACACAAATGCTTGCCACCTTCTACCCAAGCCACCAGAGAAACTAGAATCAAGAAATCAGTTGTTTTCTATTGGGTTCACGGAATACACTACGCTCACGTCCGCTCCAGGTGGGTGATATAGTCAGGCTATATCTTTCGTCACTAATTAGATGGACACGCACTGGTGATCTCGACAAGACTCAATCCACGGTGGTAGATCAAGCATGTCTTGTTAAACCTCGCCCGCTTGATGAGATGTTGAACTTTGTAAATTCATCCTTCTTTTAGCTGATGGCTTTTTTGTTTCGCGCCCCGGTGTCATTTTCCTTTGTATTATTATCATTATCATCATCGGATTCTCCTCTCTCTCTCTCTCTCTCTCTCTCTCTCTCTCTCTCTCTCTCTCTCTCTCTCTCTCTCTCTCTCTCTCTCTCTACCAGCCCGTCCTTTGGGTCGGAGTTCCGGTGTGCTTCGGCCACTGGTCCGGTGTGTTTGAATTAATAGCGTCGATCCCAGTGGGCTATTCCCCCAGACAATACCTGCCCCCTTAGTGGCAGAGCTAGGTTTATTGCCCAGTGCCTGAGGCGCCCTCCTTGAGCGGGAAAGCCGAAGGGATCAACGCAATTTTTGTTCTTTCCCACCCATGAGCTTCGGCTTGTGGGTGGGCCCACGTTAAAACGAGACCTTGTGCCCAGCCCATACAAGTACGGTATGCAGCAAATAACCCCCCCCTCTCTCTCTCTCTCTCTCTCTCTCTCTCTCTCTCTCTCTCTCTCTCTCTCTCTCTCTCTCTCTCTCTCTGTTCGTTCGCCTTACTTGGATAGTTTGTGAGATAAAATATATGTGGCCGTACAACAGCTGTCTTCTTTGGGTGCTATTTCCAGAATTTCTTTCAAACAGCATGCGACATCCTTGTGTAGTCTTTTCACCAAGGATTTCGTAAGAGTTCAAATGGTGCAGCCATACTAGTACTGACATGGCTACAGCTTGGATGAATTCCCATTGAGAGGTCAGACTTCTATAACGTCTTAACCTTTTAATGGCAATTCTTGCGTATGTTGACATCGATTTCAGTAGATGAGGTATTGCTACAGAGGTATATGAACTGGTCTTATAATTTCAGAGGTAAAAGCATAATGCGTTGTAGATTTGGGGCCTGTAACCCCAAAGACTAAGGTTTATGACTAGTAAATAACGTCAACTGATGCTAGGGGCAACATCTAAAATTACTATCTGTCTCTAAGTGATAAATGCAGAGATACGATCATCAACCAATGGTCTTTATTTGAGTTAATACAACAATACAAAAGAAATGATGTCGCTTCTCTCTGCTCTTTCCTTTTCTTCCCTCAGTTTTTTTCTCATGTTTTTCTCTTATGTTCTTCCATTCATGTCTTGTTTATTTCTTGGGATGTCATTTCAATATGTTTTGAAGCCCTATTTTTAAATATGCTATTTCAAAGTATTTCCCCTCCATTTATTTTTTCATTTATCTTATTTATTCTTTATCTATTCCTCTTCTCTCACCATGTTTAATTTTATGTTTATATATATATATATATATATATATATATATATATATATATATATATATGTGTGTGTGTGTGTGTGTGTGTATATATATATATATATATAATATATATATATATATGAAATAAACATTTTTTAAAAAAACGAACAAATGATGTTATAGTTCGCTGACAGAAATCTGTTTCGACCTTTTATTAAAGCGGTCTTCATCAAGAGCGAAATATTTGTGATAGAGAGACGGAATAAGTAAACCGTTACAAACGAACGTTCATATTCGGAGCAGGATTTTTTTTTTAATTTTGTACCCCTCCTGTTTGTAACGGTTTACTTATTCCATCTCTCTATCAAAAATATTTCGCTCTTGATGAAGACCGCTTTAAAAAAAGGTCGAAACAGATTTCTGTCAGCGAACTATAACATCATTTATTTGTTTTTTCTAAAAATGTTTAATTCATACTGTCGGATTTACTTTCATTTACTTTTCATATATATATATATATTAAATTTTTTACTTGAAGGCACTTACAACGCATGTATCGCATAAAATTCGATACTTTTTCTTATAGAAAATGAACTTGACAAGTGTAATCCCAGTAAAGGATGGCTCGATGTGTAGAATACCGTACAGACTGTTTCGACTTTATTAAGTCTCATCAGCGGTATATACTAACGATTTCCCTCCGACAGAAATCGAAACCGAGACTTCAGCAGAAGCAGTGAAACACTAGTGAAACACTTTTATCGCCTCGGCCACAGTACACAGCTGAGCTAAGCCTAGCGAAATTAAGCTTGTCAAGCTATATATATATATATATATATATATATATATATATATATATATATATATATTATATATATATATATATATATATATATATATATATATATATATATATATATATATATATATATATATATATATATATATATATATATATATATATATATATATATATATATATATATATATATATATATATATATATATTAAGCTTGACAAGCTTAATTTCGCTAGGATGGTCAGCTGTGTACTGTGGCCGAGGCGATAAAAGTGTTTCACTAGTGTTTCACTGCTTCTGCTGAAGTCCCGGTTTCGATTTCTGTCGGAGGGAAATCGTTAGTATATATATATATATACTGTTCGCCTTATCTTTCCATCTGCTTCACGCTTTCTCCCTTTTTCTTTTGCTTCCTCTAATAGATTGTATTGTTTACTCACTCGTATAGTCGTATCATAAGAGCCACTGATGACGATATTATGCGTAAAGAAACGCACGCACCACACACCACGCTGATGGCCGTAAAAGGTCTGTTGCAGGTGCCCTGTGTGAATGCACCAAACTCGCACTGTTTTGTCGGAACTTCCACTGGCCACACGATCAGTACTAAGAGCCAACGTTAAAACCCTGAAATACAAAGGAAAATATAATTATGACAAAAGCATTTGGTTTCTGTAATTTTACGACCTCAAAAAAATTGTAAGAAAAGCTTTCCCAAATGAAAGTTCCATTTTTTCAGCTAAAGCCCGTGCAATAGATCTAGAACTTGACATAATCTATGAAAATAACCACAAAAATATATCATCTTCTCAGACTCGCTCCCTGTTCTACTATCATTAAGAAATAATAAAAAAACTGGAAAACCCTCTCATCATTAAGCTCCTGAATAGATAAGACTTGATGTCTAACTCTAAGGAGATTATGATATGCTGGATCCCAAGACATATAGGAGTGAGGGGGAATGAAAGAGCAGACTCCGCAGCTAAATCGGCTCTAGATTTGATCCCCGACAAGATACCATATACTGATTTGAAACCTAAAATTGATAGATTCCGTCATACAAAATGGGAACAACACTGGAATAACAACATCCACAATAAACTCTTCCTAATCAAACCCACTTTGGGAGGCTAGAGACCTACTTTAAGGAAGTCTAGAAAGGAACAAGTCATTGTGTCCCGATGACGCATTGGTCATACAAGACTATTGTTGTGATGTTAATTCAACAGTAAAAAAGAAGTCAAGTCGAGGTAGGGTAAAATAAGACAAGTGTATTTACAATAATGCTACAGGAACCGCTTGCTTGCCGTTAAACGGTAACAGTACAACCTTTTCACTCGGTGTCTCACTATTTATAGTGAGAACCGGTGTATATTCTCCACTGTAGGAACGACCGGTACAACAACTATCGCACTCCTACATACTCAAACAAGAACAACAACCACAATGTGGAACATGTCAAACTCCTTTGACAGTTAAACACTTATTCTTGGAATGCAGGTTTCTTGCTCACATCAGAAACCGTTATTTTAAAGCAAACAATATGAAAGATCTGTTTGAAAATATCAACATGGAGGATATTCTCTCTTTTTTTAGGGAAATAAAATTATCCCATATAATATAGACATGAAACAAATCAATACCATACAACATAATCCCCAATAATTCTAACACACTGATAAAACCAATTACCAAAAAGTATAAATATAAATACACGATATGTATAAATTCCTAACAGTTAGGCATGACATAACCCCAGACGGGTTGATATGCCGTTAAAATCAATAAACAGACAAACAAAGGATGCCACAGGGACAAAAAGGGGAGCACATGTCAACGCATACTCAACGTAGTTAAAATTTAGTTCTAATATATTGCAATGGCATAGGTTGACTACAAAAAACTTATGATATGGTTCTACATACCTGGAATATCGAATGTTTAAAAATGTACAAAATATCCTACAACATCGTAAATGTCATCAAAAAAGCTATAGAAAAATTTTAAGTTCATATCAAAAGCCGGAGGGCAAACCTTGGCCCAAGTAAAAATCCAAAGAGGTATTTTGCAAAGAGACTGACTATCACCATTTCTATTATTAGAAAGAAAAATGAGAGAATTGTTGGTTGCGAGTAATTAGTGTCGACCTAGTGTTAGTTTCTGCACGCATGGGGTCATTCAAGAAGTAGTGAAAAGACGTTCATGCTTCAAGAAATACATGGATATGGGATGGGAAGGATCTAAGTTGACAGAATTTGTTATAGTCCAACTATAGCGAGAGAATTTTAGGCTAGGGTTTATGCCAATGCGTTATAGAGGTGTATAATCTGTTTCATGTAACACTGTTAAGGTCATGTTATGATTTCGGCTCGGTATGTGTAGGTTTTGAAATACATGGTAGAATATTTTTTACATTTATTTTTTGAAATAATCATTCCTCTTCGTAATACAACAAAAACAAAGTAAGTTTCTCTCATTTTTCCGAGTTTTTATGAATTTAATTCATGGGAGTGTTAAATATACGTGAGATTTTGGCCATATCTAAATCGATGAATAGTTTACTTCTTTTAAGTCTATTTTTAATTTATACTGAATAGAAAAAATACATTTTGTCCAAAAAATATTAAAAGTATTCGTTTAAAGTTTTTGAGGTATCAATAAACAATATTTTCGTTTAATTCTTTTTTCTTTTTTTGTTATATGTAAAAGAATTTGTATTACAATTTCTTTTTGTTCAGATTTAAAATTGTATTTTTTTAAAAAGAAACCTCTTGGTTTAAAATATTTTAATGGAATTCTTTAGTCCTCCAAAAATTAAGAATTTGTTTTTGCAATCAGTACAAAATTTCAAAACAATAATTTTCAAAAAAGTATTAAATTAAAATTGTGCTTATAGTTTAGTTTCTAAGTTAAATGACATATGAACCTTCATGCCAGGGCAATTCTTGTAGAAGAACAGTAGTGCTACTATTTACTTCATAGCTATGGGTATGAGGGATTTCATACCTTTCCCATAGGTATAAGTCAAAAAGTGAACGTAAAAGTGCGACTGGAGTTTGAGCTTGGTTACTACAATATCTCAATCCAGCGCATTAGCCATTACATAATGGGAATTCCCGCTTCCTTTCGCCTATGGAATCTGTGTGGTATATGTGGGTCTTGTGGGATTTTTGTTCTTACTTTTGAATTGGGAAGAGTTCCACAAATCGATTTATTTTGAATTAGAGAATTATATCATTTAATCAGCAAAAATCAAAAACTATATTTCCAGCTTTTCTTTATCATAAATATATTAGAATGTATGTGTGATTTTAATATTCAGTGACATTTCTCTTCTGAGTTGTAAATCGACATGTACACACTCTTTTTTATATATAGAGATGTTTACTTAGGCAGAAGATTCTCTTGTGGGCATATTTTATTGATATTACCAGACAAGGCTTTGATGTTTAACATTTTATTAAACTTTTTTGTTAGCTAACGAGATGTTGTTGAAAACAGTTTAAAAACTGACTAAAATATTTGTTGGTGTAGTCAAAGTACAAGTATTTCGACCATCTTTGGTCATTTTCGAAGACGAAATCCCACCTCACAGAATACAGGACTATCATGATCTTTCTCTGTTCAAGGAATTTTTGAGTGGATATGTTTATCATATGTAGGTGACATTATGTGTGAACGCGTAAACCATTGATGTTGGTTTGAAAGTTTATATTATATTATATATATATATATATATATATATATATATATATATATGTGTGTGTGTGTGTGTGTGTATGTGTGTGTGTGTGTGTGTGTGTGTGTGTGTGTGTGTGTGTGTCATATATGTATATATCTGTATTTTATATTTTGATAAATAATTTTAGCTTGATTTAGAAGCATGAAAAAAATGAAGCAATACACAAAACACCTAACTGAAAACCCATCTTCCCCAACATATTTCCCGATACCCCCCTCACACACACACACATAAAGAAAAGGTCCACCGTTCACCACATAGATAAACAGATATGAACATATCCAAGACAGATAGATAGATAAACAGATAGATAGATATGAACATATTAAAGATAGATAGATAGATAGATAGATAGATAGATAGATAGATAGATAGATAAATAGATATGAACACATTAAAGATACATAGATAGATTAAAGATAGATGGACAGATAGATAATAACACATTAAAGATGGATAGATAGATAGATAGACCATAACATATTAAAGATACAGATAGATAAACAGACTAAAGATAGATAGATAGATAGATAGATAGATAGATAGATGGATATGAACATACTCAAAATAGATAGACAGATAGAGAGATAGATATTAACAGATCAAAGATAGATAGACAGATAGCTTAAAGATAGACTGACAGATAGATAGATAATAACACATTAAAGATAGATAGATTGATAGATAGATATGAACATATTCAAGAATGATATATGAATAGATAGAAAGATAGACATTAACAGATCAAAATAATTTAAAAGAAAAACTAGATAGATATGATGTATAGATAGATTAAAGATAGATAGACAGATAGACAGACAATAACACATTACAGACAGATAGACAGATGAATAGACAGATATGAACATATTCAAGATAGATATACAGATCGATAGATAGATGGATAGACAGATATTTACAGATTAAAGATAGACTGATGGATAGATAGGTAGATAGATAGATATTAATAGAGTAAAAAAATAGATAGACGGATATATAGATAGATTGATATTAACAGATCTAAGATAGATAGATATCAACAGATCAAAGACAGATAGATGGATAGATAGATAGACAGATATTAGCAGATTAAAGATAGATGGATGGATGGATAGATAGAATAGATAGATAGATAGATAGATAGATAGATAGATAGATAGATATTAACAAATTAAAGACAGATAGATGGACTGACGGACAGATTGATATTAACAGATTAAATACAGATAGATGGACAGATAGATAGATAGATATTAACAGCTTAAAGATAGATAGATAAATAGATAGATAGATAGATAGATAGATATCAACAGATTAAAGATAGATAGATGGACTGATAGATAGACAGATATTAACAGATTAAATACAGATAGACGGACAGATAGCTAGATAGATATTAACAGATTAAAGATAGATAGATAGATAGATAGATAGATAGATAGATAGACATTAACAGATTAAAGATAGATAGATAGATTAAAGATAGATTGAAAGATAGATAGATAATAAAACATTAAAGATAGATAGATAGATAGATAGATAGATAGATAGATAGATAGATATGAACATATTCAAGATAGATATATAGATAGACATACAGAAAGATATATACTCACATATTAAAAATAGATAGATAGATGGATACACAGATTAAAGATAGATAGACAGATAGATAATAACATAATAAAGATAGATAAGATAGATGGATTGATAGATATGAACACTTTCAAGATAAATAGATAGATAGACAGATAGATAGATAGATATATAGATAGATACTAACAGGTCAAAGATAAATAGATGGACATACAGACAGATAGATATTAACAGATTAAAGATAAATAGACAGACAGACAGATGATATTAATAGATTAAAGATAGCTAGCTAGATAAATAGATAGACCAAAATATATAAAGATAAGTGTATATTACAATATATATGATACACAATAATAACTGTTATATATGATATAACCTATAGACATAAATGGAATGCGCCGACGGCTACTATAAGTAATAGGAACAATTGTGGCTTAGTCGGACGCAATCTCCACTTTCTTTGCTGTAAATTTCTACTCCTTTTGTTCAATACATTTGTATACATTGTTACCAGTCGTTTGACTTATTTTTACCCTTAAAACCCTGCAACAATAACAATAATAATAATATCATTATTATTATTATTATTATTATTATTATTATTATTATTATTTTATTATTATTAATAATAATAATAATAATAATAATAATAATAATAATAATAATAATAATAACATGTAACATTAAACATATGCTCACTTACAATTTTAACAAATCTTACTATCACTCACCCCACTTACAATCAATAATTTACACAAATATCCCAGCCACAAACTGAAACTTAATGACAAATCCATTTCCCCAATACTTTCCCCCCACACACAATAGAAAAACAAATATAAATAAATATAAATATAAATAAATAAATAAGTAAATAGACAACACACATATGCTCTTAATCAATCCTTACAAATCCAGTATATAGAAGCCTACACCTAACACCTGCGGTACCATTACCAGAACCCCTTCTGAAACACTCCCTATCTAGAGAAAGGGAAAATCCACTACCCACCCCAACCACCCCTCCCCTTACTGACGACCTCCTGTTTCACCATTTTGAAAATGTCCATCATTGAAGCAAGTAATATATCCAAGTCCTGAAGAAGGTATAACAGACCGAAATGTTACATCGTCGACACCACTACCCACAATAAACATCCATTTTCTATAACATCCCGTGTTTGTCTACCTTTCTCCAAATACTGTCGGATTAACCTCCTCACATTTCTCCCATATATATATATATATATATATATATATATATGTGTGTGTGTGTGTGTGTGTGTGTGTGTGTGTGTGTGTGTGTGTGTGTGTGTGTTTAGAATTAAACAAAAGACAAATCTCCTGTTTAACAATTTTATTTTTGGTCTTTTCGAGTTTTCTGGCCAACTTTAAAAGAAAAAAAGTTGGCCAGAAAACTTTAAAAGATCAAAAATAAAATTGTTAAACAGGAGATGTGTCTTTTGTTTAATTCTACATGTATAAATGAAAGAATGCTGCCCAAATACACATACACACACACACACACACATATATATATATATATATATATATAAACTGAAAGTATCATTAACATTTCATTGATGAATATATCGAAGTGTTTCTTAAAATCTGATGTATTTTTCCCCTAAAACCTGTTAAGAGCTATTGTACTCGTAGGGTAATTTTCAATGTAAGAGAAATAATTTTAAATTTTCATCATGCTATCAATTTATGAGCTTTATTGAAAGAATATTTTGATTCTGAATGCTCTATATTTGATAAATGATTTCGACTAATTTTTCTCCTTCCTTTTAATGAAATGAGATGAAATGAGTAAATTCCTTAAATTGTTTCGGATTTTCTATCTTTGTGAACATTTCCGGAAAACTAGGAAAAGCGAAATCTGGTTAAAGATATTTAAAGAAAAAAAATTATTAATCGGTTAAATATGTTGTTGAAATTATTTTGAATTAGTTTAAAGGAATTTGAATGCCAGACTAAAGAAAGGAAAACTAAGACATTTCTTTCTTTTTCATTCTTTGACAAAATTAGGCCGCTTCTTAATTATTGACGTTTCTTGTATTAATCGAGGCGTATATTATAATGATATGAGTTGAAATTGGGAAATCTGAGCATTTGACGTAGAAACGAGGTTTGAAAACATCGCAGACTTCATGCTATATCTAATATATTGCTTATGATTGAAAATATAGTATAAATTATATGAAGGTTAACGAGATATCAAAAAAAATATTAAGCTGACAATTGTGGCCTGATACGTCGACTACATAACCTGCGGATTGTCTTGCGTATGACACAAAACTGGATCTGATGGTGTGGCTCCAGTTTCAGGAGCTATAATGAGTGTATGGTCACTCCTTTGTTTTGTTTTTTATAACTTCCAGATCCACTCTGATGGGGGTGGTAGTATCTGTTGGCGTATAGTCTCTAGCTCAATTAGATCGGATTGGAAATATTAGGAATACTTGAAGCCAGATAACTGTTCAAGTGCTAGGCAGGAATGAATGAAACTATATAACTATTTATATTAAGAATAGTTACTTGAAGTTTACAAACGATTATTATCTTTGATCACTTAAAACTTTATTATTGTAAATATAAACACTGAGTTCGGCATTATATAAGACAACACAGGTTGGCATACAGCAAAACCAACCAACCAAACAAACAACAACATCCACATATTAAAGAAAAAACTGTTAATAAATTTTCGGTACTGATGTCTCCCAACTGATACCTTGTTCTATAACATTTTTAGGGTGGGGGTAATGTTCTCCCGGGACCATAAAACTTCACAGAATTATAATCTACTATGTTAATAAGAAGTATGATATCTGCAAGTCTGTTACCACACACTTACCCAGTTCTAAAATGGAATCAATAAGACTACGTCGTAAAACTACTACGGATAGCAATATGATTGGAAGAATTGAAAGCCCAAATGGTCACCACTATTTTATTGATTTATTGATTTATCCATTATATCTCCTTGGATTATCTCCCTTTTTTATCTTCTCACATCAATGTTTAACAAAAACCCTTACACAGAACATATACATTGTTAATATAATATCTATCTACGGTTCAAATTTTTAAGTAATTCATCCAATAGTTCCCTCTGAAATTATACTTCTTTCTATCTTTTCTTAAATCATCCAAATTAATCTTAAAATTGATTTGGTTTGGTTTGGTTTGGTTTGGTTTTGTTTTGTTTTACGACATATCAACCTCAACACGGCACTACCAATGATCATTGTACTCGTTAACGGAAGCCAGTGCAAGGCACTAGTGGATATTGGATGCTCTTGTACGCTGGTGAGTCAAAAAGTATGTACCAACTGGCGGTCAATGCGAACGGAAGACATAACAGCAGGTAACAACATGTTACGGTGCGAAGGAATTGGTACCATCATGCTGGAAGTAGCACGCTTAGAGTCCGTAATGTTAGAAGTGTTGGTTGTAAGTGGACGCGTGTTAGGATTTGACATGTTGCTGGGGTTTGATGTCATTAAAAAGCTTGGTGGAGTACAGATATGAGCACTAGGTCAAGTATGCTTTCCCCAAGATGAGGAAATACAGTTTACCGCCGTTACGATCGACGAGAGCGACTTCAACGTCTTCTTTGATCGTCAAAACAGAGTTTGGACAGCGGCGTGGAAGTGGGCTAAGGGCCACCCGCCCGTACAGCTCAACAACAATATTCCTGAATACCGAGTGCCCACTGAAGTACGCCAGGAATACGACACTGAATTAGGCGAATGGCTGAACAAAGGTTGTATTGTGCCGTGCCCCGAGAAAGAACTGTTGGAATTTTTGTGGATATAAGGCGTGTGCCAGATGGCTACTTCTACATATAGACTCGCCTATAAGCACTGGCAGTGCTGCTGCTGCTGTTGGTGTATTTATACAGGCCTGATTCTAATCTTATCTCATTCACACTTGGACCATCTAGGACGTCGGACCTAAAGGACACTATCCGACAAGGACTTATTGATTTACTCACTTGTTTACTTTAAGTTCTTTTACAACTGGAACCAAGGATGGCGGCCAGTTACTCAATAAGAACTCGGTCTACCAAAAGTACTCATTCCCTTTATGACAGTAATCACAACCAGCAAAAATAAGGCGCGTCATGCACTCGACTACAGGGAGCTAAATGACCACGTGAACGTTTTCACCGCCAATGCTGACGTATGCGCCCAGAAGTTGCGCGAGTGGAAGCAGCAAGGAACGGAAGTGGCACTGATTGATCTGAGAAGGGCATATATGCAAGTTAGGGTTCATAAGTCATTATGGCCGTTTCAGACCGTAATCTGGAAGGGACACGTATATTTACTTACACACCTGGGATTCGGCTTGAACGTGCCCCCCATGATCATGCGGTCGATTATGACCGCTACATTGTCCCAAGATTCAATGATTAAGCGATTAACATCAGTATATGTCGACGACGTATATGTTAACGAAAAAGTGGCGTCGGCAGATGAAGTGAAGAAACACTTGGAAGATAACGGGCTAAATTGCAAATCCCCTGAACGACTCAGAGATGGAGCGCGAGTTCTCGGCCTACGTGTTCAGGAGCGCGGGTGTACGTTAGAATGGAAGCGAGACGGTGAAGTTCCAGAGGTCCCTCCCATTTTTCCTCGAAGACACGTATTTTCAGTATGTGGGAAATTGTCATTACCTAGTCTATGGGTGGTTGTGAGTAGCAGCGTCGTTTATTAAACACCGAGCATCTGCGGTGACGTCAGGGTGGGACGACACTAGCCATGATGCTCTCTTAAAATGGTATTTGCATAAACAAGAATCTCTTCATGAGAATGAAACACTCAAAACTCTGTGGGACTTTGATATAAAGACGGACCACTTTATCCCAGCCAGAAGACCAGACCTAATATCGATTAACAAGAAAGAGAAAACTTGTCAATTGGTAGATTTTGCAGTCCCAGCATATCACAAGCTGAAGATGAAAGAAAACGAAAAGATAGGCAAATACCTGGATCTTGCTAGATAATTGATAAAACTGAGGAATATGAGGGTGAAAGTGTTACCAATTGTAGTTGGTGTACTTGGAACGGTCGCTAAAAGTTTAGAAAACAGACTTGTTGAGTATCTGACTGCCATCCTTGGTTCCAAATGTAGTAAATAAGTAAGCAAGCCAATAAGAATCCGGTGTTATAGTATTCTTTGTAAGTCAGACGTCCAAGATAATCCAAATGTCAATGAGTTAAGATTAGAATCAGGCCTCATAAATACAACAACAGCAGCACTGCCAGTGGTTGGACAATAGGAATCTTTCTCAGGTCACGTGATAGTCAACGAGTCTATATTTAGAAGTAGGCATCTGTCACACGCCTTATATCCAAAAATATTCCAAAATAAGAATAACTGGAAATTACTGGAAGAATTGACACCATCAGCATTGTTGAAATAAGCCAGAATACATTTAAGCGTCCTAGAGACCTGAGGAGACTTGTTGTCACTTAGACTCCAGTAAAAGACGACCAGCTTGATAGCAGATGATAAGAGGCGATAGATAATATGACTCCTGTCAATACTGCTAAATAGTAACTTTTATTGCAAAAGGAACAAGATAATTAAGAAAGAAGAGTTAATAAGACTTTCCCTTCATTTACTATTCAAATCCTAAAGTTACATACTGACGTTTTCACTTTACCAAATCAGCATATAATGTTATATACCTTTCTTACTTCTTACTCTGGTCGTATTTCTTCTGGCCGACTTTGGTTCTATCTTCTAACAACTTGGTCTGGTATATCGTCTGGTGTTGACTTCTTTCTATGGGGATTCGGGTCTGGTTTCTGTTAGGGATCACTTCTTATCAGAAGCCCTGTGTCATTGTTAGTTTTTAGGTAATAAACACAAGACTTCGATTTACGTTGATGTTACTTTATTTCCAAATCCCCAACCCAGACAATCTGCGCAGATGAGGCTTACATGTTGCTAGCTCGGCTTCTAAGTTCTAACTGACTGAGTTGCTTACTCCTTAAACCGGAAGAGGGCCTTCTATTGCCTTCCGGTTCTCACGATCCATCCCTGCTAGGCGAGGTGAGAGGGGAGTCAAGCGCCGTCACTCACTCTCAAGGCCATCAGCTGTACTAATCGCCATTATGATTTCTACAATACCTTATAAAAGCATTAGGGATCCAATAATTATGTAACACTAATTTTTAAACATCTTCCTAAATCTTATTATAATGGAGATTGTGTGTTCTTCTGTCTGTAACCGAAACTATATTACTACTCAAGTCACAATTCTCTTAGTTATTGACATAACATTCTCCATGATTCTATTTTTATTTAAACCTAAATTATTAATAAAATTGTCTTACATTATTTATATTAATATCTACATATTAATAACATGCTATTATATTTATATATACAACAAAATAGTGGTTTACAGTGTAAACGGGAAGGCTAATTTGCATATTAATATTAAAAAATCGAATTTAATAAATATGTGCTTAGTATTATTGATTTCTAACTGTTTGGTTTTATTTTAATGAATATAAGCAAAAATCTCTTCAATGAATCTTAAATGAAATCCATTAACAAGATAAAATAACTGTCATTTTATTCTTTACTTCCTCTTTTAACTAAATACTTAAATTAGAAAAAATAACAATGAAAGACGAGAGTGATGGAAGAGTAAGTTTCAGTTGTTCCATTTTTTATTATACTCCCTCTGTTTCAAATCTTTTTATCTGTATTCTTATTTAGTTTCATTGGCCTTTCTAATTTAATACAATATTTTATTACATTAACATTTAAATACTTGCACCCGGAGGGTGCATATATTTGCTAGTATAAATAAAATCTTCATTATTTTTGCATTAAACCAAGATCTGGTGATTGGGAATCTGCCTATATATTCATTTAGTCATTAATTGTTTTATTTTCGTAGTTTCCTCCGGACATACATATACACAACTGTCTTTCATATATGTATAGATTACAGTCTTCTTAAATACAGCTTCACTCGTTACTTTTTTAATACATTGCAAATAGGCTGCTCAATTACCTAGTAAATAAAGCTTGCGGAGTGGCATATTGTCAGTATCAGCCGAACAGCGAGGGAGACTCTCCCCCTTTTAGTGGAAAAGATAAATAAAAACAAATCCTGAGAGGAGTAAGTGGCAAGAATGTGTGTATGTGTTTGTCTATGTTTCTGTGTGTGTGTGTGTGAGAGAGAGAGGAGTGTGTTTGTGTGTGTGTGTGAGGGAGAGAGAAAGAGAGTGAGTTAGTAAGAGAGAGAGAGTAGAGTTCAAAAGTATTTTTAGAGTGGATAAAAAAGGTAAGTGAAGATTGGGATAAAAAAGAAATAAGAACATCTAAACGCATATTATGACGTAGTACACAGAAAGAGAAAAATGAAGAGAGAGACTTGGGGGGGAGAGAGAGAGAGAGAGAGTGAGTTAGTGAGAGAGAGAGAGAGTAGGGTTCAAAAGTATTTTTAGAGTGGATAAAAAAAGGTAGGTGAAGATTGGGATAAAAAATAAATAAGAACATCTAAACGCATATTATGACGTAGTACACAGAAAGAGAAAAATGAAGAGAGAGACTTGGGGGGTGGGAGAGAGAAAGAGAGTGAGTTAGTGAGAGAGAGAGAGTAGAGTTCAAAAGTATTTTTAGAGTGGATAAAAAAGGTAAGTGAAGATTGGGATAAAAAAGAAATAAGAACATTTAAACACATATTATGACGTAGTACACAGAAAGAGAAAAATGAAGAGAGAGACTTGGGGGTGGAGAGAGAGAGAGAGTGAGTTAGTGAGAGAGAGAGAGTGAGTTAGTGAGAGAGAGAGAGAGTAGGGTTCAAAAGTATTTTAGAGTGGATAAAAAAAGGTAGGTGAAGATTGGGATAAAAAATAAATAAGAACATCTAAACGCATATTATGACGTAGTACACTGAAAGAGAAAAATGAAGAGAGAGACTTGGGGGGAGAGAGAGAGAGAGAGAGTGAGTTAGTGAGAGAGAGAGAGTAGGGTTCAAAAGTATTTTAGAGTGGATAAAAAAGATAAGTGAAGATTGGGATAAAAAGAAATAAGAACATTTAAACACATATTATGACGTAGTACACAGAAAGAGAAAAATGAAGAGAGAGACTTGGGGGGGGAGAGAGAGAGAGAGTGAGTTAGTGAGAGAGAGAGAGTAGGGTTCAAAAGTATTTTAGAGTGTATAAAAAGATAAGTGAAGATTGGGATAAAAAAGAAATAAGAACATTTAAACACATATTATGACGTAGTACACAGAAAGAGAAAAATGAAGAGAGAGACTTGGGGGGGAGAGAGAGAGAGAGAGTGAGTTAGTGAGAGAGAGAGAGTAGGGTTCAAAAGTATTTTAGAGTGTATAAAAAGGTAAGTGAAGATTGGGATAAAAAAGAAATAAGAACATCTAAACACATATTATGACGTAGTACACAGAAAGAGAAAATGAAGAGAGAGACTTGGGGGGTGGGAGAGAGAGAGAGAGTGAGTTAGTGAGAGAGAGAGAGTAGGGTTCAAAAGTATTTTAGAGTGTATAAAAAGATAAGTGAAGATTGGGATAAAAAAGAAATAAGAACATTTAAACACATATTATGACGTAGTACACAGAAAGAGAAAAATGAAGAGAGAGACTTGGGGTGGGAGAGAGAGAGAGAGTGAGTTAGTGAGAGAGAGAGAGTAGGGTTCAAAAGTATTTTTAGAGTGTATAAAAAGATAAGTGAAGATTGGGATAAAAAGAAATAAGAACATTTAAACACATATTATGACGTAGTACACAGAAAGAGAAAAATGAAGAGAGAGACTTGGGGGGGGAGAGAGAGAGAGAGTGAGTTAGTGAGAGAGAGAGAGTAGGGTTCAAAAGTATTTTAGAGTGTATAAAAAGGTAAGTGAAGATTGGGATAAAAAAGAAATAAGAACATCTAAACACATATTATGACGTAGTACACAGAAAGAGAAAAATGAAGAGAGAGACTTGGGGTGGGAGAGAGAGAGAGAGTGAGTTAGTGAGAGAGAGAGAGTAGGGTTCAAAAGTATTTTAGAGTGTATAAAAAGATAAGTGAAGATTGGGATAAAAAAGAAATAAGAACATTTAAACACATATTATGACGTAGTACACAGAAAGAGAAAAATGAAGAGAGAGACTTGGGGGGGAGAGAGAGAGAGAGTGAGTTAGTGAGAGAGAGAGAGTAGGGTTCAAAAGTATTTTAGAGTGTATAAAAAGATAAGTGAAGATTGGGATAAAAAAGAAATAAGAACATTTAAACACATATTATGACGTAGTACACAGAAAGAGAAAAATGAAGAGAGAGACTTGGGGGGTGGAGAGAGAGAGAGAGTGAGTTAGTGAGAGAGAGAGAGTAGGGTTCAAAAGTATTTTAGAGTGTATAAAAAGATAAGTGAAGATTGGGATAAAAAAGAAATAAGAACATTTAAACACATATTATGACGTAGTACACAGAAAGAGAAAAATGAAGAGAGAGACTTGGGGGGGAGAGAGAGAGAGTGAGTTAGTGAGAGAGAGAGAGAGTAGGTTCAAAAGTATTTTAGAGTGTATAAAAAGATAAGTGAAGATTGGGATAAAAAGAAATAAGAACATTTAAACACATATTATGACGTAGTACACAGAAAGAGAAAAATGAAGAGAGAGACTTGGGGTGGGAGAGAGAGAGAGAGTGAGTTAGTGAGAGAGAGAGAGTAGGGTTCAAAGTATTTTAGAGTGTATAAAAAGATAAGTGAAGATTGGGATAAAAAAGAAATAAGAACATTTAAACACATATTATGACGTAGTACACAGAAAGAGAAAAATGAAGAGAGAGACTTGGGGGGTGGGAGAGAGAGAGAGAGTGAGTGCAGCTGTCAGCGTCATCCATAACTTGGGGGTAAAGCGGAGATTTCCATTCAGATTAGATGACAGATAACGGATTACGTGAATGGAATAATTATTTTTAAACCTCTCAATGTTGACTCATTACTGAGTGCTCGTCATTTGCAATATGGTAATTGGTAGTGAAAAATGGATCCTCTCAATCCACCCACCAGACTTTGTTCAGTTGTCTCTGCCTCGTTGCTATTGTTATTGTTCAACCTTTTTTTTTAAGTGTTTGCATAATATTTAACTATGCAGCCGTTGTGCTTTTGTTTTACGAATAATTGTTCAATTGACAGCAGCGGAATGTGGCGAATGCTTTCCCTTGAACTGGAATTCAGAAAAGTATGCACTTTCCTCATAGTGCACGATTAAATATGCAGAACGATCCAGTGAAGATTTCACTTAAGACTCACAAAAATACCCTTATGTTAACGTAAAAAGATTTTTAAAAAACTTTTGAGGGGGAGTGGTTGTGTTCTTTCCGAAATCTGTATAGTCCAGTGTTATATTATGGAATGTGGCCAGGTGATCAACATAAATCAAGACATGAAAATTAGTTGAATGATCAAAACTAGACTGGAAAGGTTGGCCTATACATTCACAACGGCATTATCAAAGGTCAGATCTACCCAGCACAATGCATTATTGTTCGAAACGAGACACTTCAAGACAATAGTGATATAAAGGTGCAATGTATATCTAGACAAAGTAATTGGAAGAGAGTTAGGAACATATATACATATATATATATATATATAGAGAGAGAGAGAGAGAGAGAAGAGAGAGAGAGAGAGAGAGAGAGAGATGGGCAGAGAGATAGAGAAACAGAGAGATAGAGAGACAGAGAGAGAGACAGAGAGAGAGACGGACAAACCGGTCCTCTGTTAAATGGGGAGCAGATCTGAAAATAAATGAAAGCAGGGTGAACATAACTGAAATATCGAGTGTTGTCTCCACACTCGGATCACATAGATATGGACACACTACGCTCGAACCAAGAAGTTTGAAATCGTTCGGATTTATCCAAGTATGTCAAAATTATTTCTCGCATTCTACATATTTTTGCCATATCCTTTTGTCTCATTGACACAGTTAGTCCCAATGTGAGTTCCTGTAAATATCTAGACCATCACCCTCAGTGAAAGGTACTCTTTATCGCAATGGTTATCTTCATAGTAAATGGCATCGGCGACCCGATTTCAAATCCTAAAAGAGTCAGTTTGCGTTTCACTTAGCACTTAAACCCCTTGAGAAAGACAAGAATCCGTATCTTCTGCTCCATCCCAGCTATGGATAAATAGTAGGACAGACTGAGATCTTTAACTAAGGTAACGCAATCAGTCTAGATGTAAAACCGGCATTACACCGCATAAATTGATATTGGTGTATAATGTCTGAAGCATACAGTGAGTGCCGGCCAGCAATAATCTATATCAGTTAGCTTTGTGCGGATTGCGGATGCTGTGCGGAAGACCTCCCAGGTGCAACGACCGATAGGGACGGCTTAAGACATAGAGTTATGGATATTCGTGCTGTCAGTGTGACATGATGATGATGATGATGATGATGATGATGATGATGAAACTATGCAAGTTATATTATAATAATAACATAGCACTAAGTACAAAAGAGACTATAATGACAAATTCGCAATTCGTGCATTGCTAAATGGAGAATATGTTTTAAACAAGCACAAGGAAGGCTAAATTGTTATTTGGAAATAAATTAAATATAGTTACTATCCTTGAAAAAACATTAACCAAATGAGAATAGGAGCTCGTTATTAGTTAGTGTAAACATGGAAATAAACTCATAAAGACATCCGTATGGGTTTCAATGAATTAAATATATGAACATTCATATTTGTTTTGTGAACGCAAACTAAGAATAGTACCCTCCTTCTCCTTAAAAATGGGAGGAGTAGTCGTATAACAAAGAGCAATTCCTTGTATAATCAGGTTAATAAATAACCCTAGCCTTAACGAATTTCTTGGTGACTTTTAAGGGGACTCTAAAAACGAGATTGCAATTTCAAAATCAGTAAGCTAAACTATGTGGGGGCGAAGCTATGGAATTGCAATAATAGGACATAGACGGTTAGAAAATGAATCATTGTAAACAAACATTACAAACAAGTTTCAGCTCTGGTTTTAGCACAGAACAAGAAAGCTTATGTTTGCCATATTTGTTCACCAGGAATTACAGTCTGTGTGAGTAACTCGAAAAAAGACGATAAAATATATTGATCTCCCTCCAAGGGTAGCTACGAATTACAAGCCGGGGTGTATATACAAAAATATATACAGAAATACAAGCCGTATATACAAAAATATGACCCGTCTTTATTTTCTTCGGTGTGTGGGTAGTGAGGGCGTAGAGCTTCACAATGAAAATGCCCAATCGAGTGGGTGGCGACGAGTGTTCATAATGAAAATGCCGGGTAGCTGGCGAAGGCGGCGAGTGTTCACAATGAGTGCCTGAGGGGTGTTTGCTGACGGGAGACGCGAAGTGATGCTATCGGCTGTTCGCTGTGATCTCTGTCGGCTCGAATCCTCTGGCCTTTATATCGATAAATACGCCTACGCATCTTTATCTTTTGATCTGGTCTTTACATCCGCTAAATATGCCTACGCATTTTTATCTTTTGATCTGATATCGGACAACTTCCTTTATTTTATATTTTTCTTTTATCTATTTCTTGACCGGAAGAGAAGTGTTCGGATTTCCTTTTTTTTATATATATATTTCTTCATCTTTCTATTTTGTCTTTTGATCGGAAAGTTCATTTTCCGTTGCATGAATATGCAAAAGTACCAACAATGACTATACCAATAGGAAAACCTGTTTCTTTTGTGGGGATATGCCGTACCACAGGAGAATAAATTGCTCTAAAAGGATAGAGCGTGTCGGTCTAGAATAATAAATGCCACTGTGTTTTCTACTAATATAACAGTAGGTGAAGCGGAAGTTCGTGGTAGACTATCACATTCTGCGACTATGATAATTATAACATGGAAAGTGTTAAACACCTTACAAGACTCGTGTCCTTCTGAAACTTTATTAGAGAAAATACAGTTTCTTTCGTTAAAACCGAAATTTATTCCTTCGTCGACACAGGCAACTGTAGTACAACAATTCTGAATCAATTTAGAGGATTCGTCGTTTAGAGTCACAGACCTAATTAAATTATTGTTTTATGATTTAGTTCTAATCCTAGGAATAAATTTGTAATTTTGGGGAGAAATAAAGAAAACCATGAAAATATTTCGCTATCTATGGGCTAAAGAAATATGTTTAATATTATTCGTATTTGATAGGACCATGTGGAAAAACCTCTTCAGAAACAACTACAAAAATATGAAAGTACAATAAAAATGATTTTATAACTTCTTGACATAAAATAAGCCTATGCATGTTGACCAGCCATTAACATTAACCAATCAAGTAATCAGTCAATATAAGACAACTGGTATTCGTGTAAAGATAAAGTAGCTTCATTGAGCCTACCTGCTGGGTTTCCGGTTTAAAATATCAACAAGGGTGAAATTGACACCGATAGACCTGAGCGTTTGCCCGGTACCTAAGAAGGAAAGCTAACGGAATTGTAAGCAATTTTTAAACTTGACTTGGGCCTCATCAACATGAAACGGCTGTGACGAAATTGAAATGCTGCCCTATGAACAAGCGGATTCCCAGCCCCCACAAACAAAGCGCGTCAAGATATGTTTGGTCTGTGCGAGGGGGAAGAGTGTGGCGAGTGGCTACGGATATTCGAACTCGCTACCTCCTCGTAGCTGAGGTGCTGTTAGTAGAGACCCGTATGAAGTATATCGGAATTCGCATAAGCGCAGCCGAACGAGCAGAAATAAGACGGACTGTCGCTGGCACAGGGAGTGAGGAAGAAAGTGTTTGGGCGGCGAGTGAAATCTGATGACTGTTTTTTGAAGTGAGAGTGGCGTGTTCGGTTGGGAAAGGAATTGCATTTTGTTTGCTGTAGAGACTTGCAAAGGATTGATATTATCTTGATTTTTTGGACCTTTCAAAAGAGGCTATGTTCCGACCTCACCAGGGCCACATCTACAGACAGTTTATATTCTCCGACCAAGCTTGGGAGTGCATCAAGCCGCCCTCTGATTAGCATCTCACTTGCTGCCTTGGTGCACACCCTAGTTCCTCCTCAGAATAGGGAAGCAGCCAAGAAGAGAAGAAATTTTTAAACTTAACTTGGGCCTCATCTACATGAAACGACCTTGTGTCACATTTGGTTTGGTGGGTAGTTAATAATCACCCAGTCGAAAATATCCTACGCGGGGTAACCGTATTGGGCAAATACCTACTCTGCCTTCAGTAAAGTTCGATAAATCTTTGTTGAAATCCAATTCTATTGTTAATTGCAACGTTATTGAACCAGACATTTTTAAATATTGTACAGATTTCAAAGGCGTAATTTGAATTTAATGCTTTTTAGAAAGTTATTGTTTTGTAGTTTATTGCTAGTACTAAAAACATCTTACTTTTTTGGTGAACTAAAAAAATATGAAAATGTTTCAACCAATGTGTACCTTTTTATACTATACTAAAATTTACTAATACTATTCTAAATTTATACCAAAAAGAAATTGTAATACAAAAAAAAACTACTTTTTTCACTTTAACTCAACAGGAAATTAAGAACTGAATTTATTTTCTGCATAATAATTACTTATTTCTTGGAAAAGATACATTATTTTTTAGCACTTGCTAAGTTGGGCGCCATTTTTATCAGGATCCCTAATGAAATTTTTCGAGACATTTTTTGCAACCAGAAAACAGGAACCAAGCAAAATTCCGAGGGACTTTTCAGTGGACAGGAAAAACTATGATTGAAATTTCAATCTTCAGCCATGGATTTAGTAGTGCAGAAAGGAAGCTTATGTTATCTTTATTCCTTCTACAGTATTTGTTGGCTGTGATATTGACACGAGAAAAGACGATAAAATTAATATCTTATGGCCCCACCAACATTATTACATCTAAATCTAGACGATTTAGACCGGAACTTTATTCACATAAATAAACTTTATTAACGAAACAAGTATTTACCCAACATGTTTGCCAGGTCTATGATGTGATACAAGGTTGTAAAAATGGAGTATCGAGTGAGTATCGAATTCGCTACTCATGGTGAAGGATTTGCGAAACTATCATGCTAACTATTACAGTACGAAAGCTATCAAACTGTTTGTGATATGAAGGCACAATTAAATGCAATGGCGGAAGAAAGATAACAGTAAACAATGCTAACTATACAAAAGAAAGAAATAAACTAAATATTAGAAGCGAAAGAAGGTAGATTCAAAAGATATCGGGTCAGAATAAAACAATACACAAAAAACAGGACCTTCCAAAATAATGAAAATAAATTCTACCAAGAGTTATATGGTTAGTTGGTTGGTTGGATGTCAGGTTGGTTGTTTTGTTTTTTTTCACAGCATGTCAACCCTCGTTGGGTTATTTTATGCCGAAGACATTTTGTTTTATACATTCTTGTAGGGTATACAATTTTCTAAACTCATTTTTAAACACATTTTCAACATTCGTTTTCTTATCTATTTAACTCATAGATGGGACCTTAACAGGTACTACCAACCCGGGTTAGGGTGGACCTGGGAGTAATAGCGATAAAGAGGTAATTCACATTCTGCAAAGTTCCAGAATTGGAACTTCGCCACTAGATATAGTTTAACCTATATATCATACCTAGGACACTATGACCTTCAGCCACCGCCTTATAGCACATATACGATAAAAAGAGTTGTGAATTGCCATAAGGGCAATAGCCAAAGTGGAGTGTTGCAAGTCATGGACTGCTCATACACCAGGATTCCGTCTTTAAGCTACCCACGCCCAACAGGTGGTCTCATTGGGGGTAATTTTACCCCTTTGCAGAGGTGCAGTCGGTGTTTTCTACAACTCCAGCTGGCAGAGAGGAAGGATAAATGAATTATCAACAGAAAGATAATAGAAAAGAGCTGATAAATTTCAGTTTGTTATTTCTTTATTAGCATGCTCAAAGAAGAGAAAATATCCTAGTGATTAAAATATGACATTAAAAGAGAAAGAAAGAAAGAAAGCACAATAAAGAGGAAACGAATGATTGTCCTGGTATCGGAAAATGGCAATTAATTCTTTCTAATTGCACACTTTTAATTAAGTGACGTAATTTTCGTAATGTGTAAAACCACACCCACCCTTTGGTCTATAGATCAAAACGAACAAGCTCAAATTAAAATAAAGATTCATCTAATAAAAGGAGATGAGAGAATGGAAAGATTATGAACAGAAAATGAGAAATAGAAATTAGAATTGGCAACTGGGAGCAGAAATAAAAAGAAAATATACAGGCGGATATTGCTGAAAGAAATCGACAAAAATAAGAGATCTAAAGGGAAAAAACAGTGTTAGGGGAAATAAATTGCAAGGCAAAGGATGGGTTAAAGCACGGGCAGTGGGATATGATACACATCAAAAGTTGGAAAGAGGGAGAAAAAAAAGAAAGAGAGAGAGAGAGAAAGAGAGAGAGAGGGAGAGAGAGAGGGGGGAGAGAGAGAGAAAGGGGCTAAAGGGAGAGGAACCAAAAAGGAAACAAAGGGATCAACATGGAAATACAGCGGTATGTGGAAGTTATGGCTAAATATTTCTAAGGGTGGGAGATGGTGACATTTTTTCAATATTGAAATTCCGAGCTTTTACTGAAATTTGTTCATTTCTGTTTAGTCTAATCTAGTTGTCCGACACCATCTTGTCGACAGGGTTTAGAATACACTGGCTATATCTTTTACAAACGGACCACCGTCTGTTATTAAGTATTTACTGTTTTAAAAAAGATATTCCTAAACATACAGCGAATCGATTACAATGTTGTGTAACCATATTGTTTGATTATGATTTTAAAATGGAATATATACCATCATAAAGTTTAGGACATGCAAATGGACTGTCTTGACTTATTCTGAAGATACTGTAATTGCATTGCTAAGATTGGGAAATGAAAATAAAAACTTCTTATTCAACAGTCAGCGAACTACTTGTTAATTTAGATAAAATAAGGATTGAACCTAAAAAAGACGATTTTGTTGTAAAAACTAAAAATTAGTTAAGATTTGCAGGGAATAAATACAAAAAAGTACCGCGGGAAATAATACTTTTTTCTATTTGTGATAAGGTACGCTGATAGAGTGGTGATACCCGTTTCATTACGAAAACAGATTATAAAAGATGTTCATATTGGACATTCTGGAATGTGGAGAATGAAGTCACTAATGAGAAATTTCGTATATTGTCCGGGAATGGACTGTGATATAGAACTTCAAGTGAAAAACTGTAAAGGTTGTGCGCTAGCAGAAAAATCACCACCAATAAAATTTGAACCTTGGCCTAAGACATGTTCCATGGAAAGATTACATTGATTTTGTGGGACCTTTGAATGGCTCATACAATTAAATAATTGTGGACAGTTTTTCGAAATGGCCCGAAAATTTGATATGTAAATTTTTGACTTCCACTGTATCAGTGAATTTCTTATATGAAATATTCACAAGATTTAAGGTTCCAGATACCATTGTCTCCGATAATGAAACGCAATTTACATCAAGTGAATTTGCAAAATTGTGTAACTTCTACTCCATTGAACATATCACCACACCACTGTATCACCCGAGGCCAAACGGCCAAATCGAGAGGTTTGTGGATTTGTTTAAGCGTGTAAAGAAAATTAATGGACAGCAGAACGAGGTTGTAAGTTTACAACAATTTCTCAGGATCTATAGAATGACTCCCAATCCAAATACACAATCGGGTTTATCCCCAGCTAAATTAATGTTTGGTAGGAGAGTAAGATCGATTTATGATAAATTGTTGCCAGGACGAAAAATAAATATTTGAAAAAAAAAAAAAACAAACAAACGTCAAACAGATATTTTAAATCTGGAGATTTTTAAAATTCAGGTTATATATTTCTGGTAAAGGAAGATGGTGTTATTATAAGTAAGTTGGCAAAAACCACTTACATGATACAGGGTCCTAACTGGAGACATAAAATACATTGAAACACAGATCTACCAAAGAATAAAATGTACAAACACATTTACCAATGGAAATGTTGGGCGACACGTTTGATTTGCCAACACCACAAATTATAAAACCTCGAAGGGTTAGTAAAAGAAAAAGGAACCCTAAAGAAATTTTGGATGTGGATCATAAAAGAAGAAAATAACTCTTTCAAGAAAGGCATTTATCGTTGAGGGGGGTGTTGTCTAGGATTAGCTACCTCCCCTCATAAAAGAATGGTTGCGTCTGTCTTATGAATAGCTGTTAGACAGACGAGATGAGGAGTTTGTATGTATATGAATTCCTGATTGAATCAATATACAATTACCAAGTTTTTGACTTTGCCTCTTATTCACCATGACTATGTGTGCGAGTAATTGGCCGTGCTGGAATTTTGTGGGATATAAGGCGTGTGCCGGACGGCCACTTCTACTTATAGACTCGCCTATAAGCACGTGACCTGGGAAAGATTCCTATTGTCCAATCACTGGCAGTGCTGCTGTTGTTGTATTTATACTAGCCTGATTCTTAATCTTAGAACATTGCTGCTAGGATCTTCTTGGACGTAGGACCTAAAGGAAACAAAACCACAGGACTTATTGACTTACCAAAGGATACTATACCACCGGATACTATTGACTTATTGACTTACTTACTTATTTACTTTAAGTCCTTTTACATCTGGCCAAGGATGGCGGCCAGATACTCAACAGGCCGCCTTTACTCCCGCCAAAAAAGATACACTTCTGGTTTGAATATAGAGTTTTCCTTCGCATACCGGATTGCCTTACCAAGGCTGGAGAACGCTGTATGTTCTACTATTTATCCATAGTCGCGGATAAAGGAACAGATGGATTCTTGCCTTTCCCAAGAGGAACAGCTTCGTCCAAGATTTGAACTCGAGTCACCGATTCTATTCACTACGACGATAACCGTTACACTAACCCCGCCTCATACTAGAGGTAATCCTAAGTAAATAGATCGTGTGGTTGAGCTATCAGTACGGGATGTCACTGCCCTGTTAAAACGCCATGAAGTCATCTGAAACAGCATGGTTACTGCTGGTCATGTAATGTCCCCCACCAGCACACTGTTAGTACTGCCTGCACGGTGAAAATTCCAAATCCGGGAAATCATTCTGTCAGATTCTGTATATGTATAAAATCTAAGTTTGCATACTTATCGGTGTGTCCTTTCAGCTGTAGAGTCTGACAGATTCCTCCAACCCAATTAGCCTGTAGATTTTTGTTGGCCTTGTAGATGTGTTTCCATGATGACTTTTTCCCTATCAACTCTGCTGGCAGAGTGAAACGTGTCTGTTGGCATTTTACTTTCCAAACATCGTCACAACTTGCTAACTGGCGCCATTTTGTACACACCTGCAGATAACAAGAAAGAAAGCGTACAAAATGTGATCAAGTAATTAAAAAAACGCATACCAAGTGTAGGCAAATAATAAATAATAAATAATAAATTAGATGAAATAATTTAGCTAAAGGATCAACAAAACTTTATTTACTCTCTGTCTTGCAAAATTTCTGTAAATACGTAGTATTTAAAATAAGCAAAGAATATATAACGTTGATGATTACAAAAAGGTAAACAAAAACAGATGTGGATAATTGTTTCAAAAATGTTGTTCGTTGTAAACAGAATGAAAATAATATATTATACTAGCCGAAACCCAAGCTGCACCTTGGTGATGGGATTTAAAATACGCGAAATTTATTCCCTGCGGGGAGATAACACCTCTCTCTAAAAATGAAAGCCCGGTTATGACACTAAATTACGGCTCTTGGTGAGGTCTACATTCTGGAGCTCCCCGGGCGTCTAGAGTACCGTTTCATTGCCATTATTTCCAGGTTCCCTCTGACGTGGAGTGGTAGTATATGTTAGGGTCCAATCTATGGGGAAAACAGGCCTGTATTAGATAGTACTCGATATCATATAACTGTGTTAAAAAACTCTTAGGATGCTACACAAAAAATATTAACATACCGTATGCAATTCCGTAACATCTAGGCATAAAATAACCCCGTATCAGTTGATACCCCATTAAAATCAATCAATCAATCAAGCTCAACCTTGATTTTCTTTTGATTTACTTTTCATTATTAGCCTTGCACATTTTTTTGTGATCCAGCATTGTTTTAGAAAAAAAAAACTTAATCCACCAGCAGTCGAAACCTATTGATATAAACTACCAGTTTATTCGAGAAGAAATTAAAAAGGGGTCAATATTTTTTAAAGTATATTGAATCAGAATAAATGTAGCTGACATATTTACGAAAGCAATTTCTGGAATAAAATTGAATACTTTTATATATGCGGGACGTCAATCTTAATATAGTGGATATTTTCGCCCTGTCGACTAGGGCTGAAGAATAGGTCGACTGCATCTTTTCAGAGGGGTAACCCAACCCACGATTGTTCGCGATTAGACATTAAACTAGCCAAAACTGAACTACTAAATCACTAACCGTATTGTTTGTATTATTGTATTTTTCTAAGAATAAATAGGGGGGGTGAAAAAATAAATAAAATGAAAAAATATATAAAGAAAAGAAAAAAGAAAAAAGAAAAAGAAAAGATAATAAAAGTAACAAATAATTAATAATAAAAAGAATAATAATAATATTTAACAAATAATAATGTATTATTTTTGCTTCAATATGCATTTTTGTTGAGTAAGCGATTCCATCGTATAGCAAGATTGTGTTTGAGTATCCCTAGTATAAGAGGTACGCCAAATTCCCACTCATTTATGAACTTTCCCAACATCAGCAGCAGATACTACGGTAAGAATTGGTCAATAGGAAAAGATACAGAGCGCATTTGAGATCGTTGATAATTGTCAAATTGAATTTCTGGCCAAATGTTGAACAAAATTTTAACATTATTATTATTATTATTATATTATTATTATTATTATTATTATTTGTGTAGTAACTGGATGTAACAGATTACGTAAACTGGTCACAAATCCTGGATTTCACTTCGACTGCAGCAACAAACACAGCGATATTAGAGAGCTGTTGTGTGAGCAAGTAAAAGTTAATAAACGTCATAAATGTTAATATTTATAACACTCCCATGAAAAATTCTTGAACTACAAATGTAGACATTTTATTTTAACGTCTAGATTGACGAAACAGTGGGCGCCAAATGGAGAACCTAGTAGAGCCACAATCGATCACTTGATACCAAGTGTCTCTGAAGTCTAACCGTCCAGGCTTCCCAGATACCGAAACTGTCAAGATATGAACTGACATGCCACATATCGTCCCACCATTTCCTTGACAGCAGCATTGGATAGTGAGGAATCACGAAGTACAGGGTACATTTTACGAAATGATGATAGCTTTGCTGATTAATATTCATTATTCGGCTAAGATGCGGTTTGTCAACGACTGCGACGCGCGTTGGCTGTGGAGGCTCTGCTTACTTCCGTTGAGCCATCGCTGCGGCCTCCTGGTGAGATGATCGACTCAGCGCTAGATTTGACTAGGGTCACGTTGATAGTTAGACCGTATTCTTTGGCAAGCATCTCAAGGGTGCTAAGCCAACATCTTATTAGCATCTCCGTGGACTTTGTTGCGCATCTTCCTCTTCCTGTCAGTGTGTCAGAGATCAACCGGTACATTCATGCTGAATCGATCAATAGGTGCAGCATCGATGCCTTCCATTGGAGCGCCAGATTGATGCCTTTCATCACAACGTCTAGTTCAGCACGATTAATATGCTGCACGTCTCCGTCCGGACGGGACCAGCATGCATCTTCGACGTCTCCCTTGACGTTACTCCTGTAGCCAGGAAGCCCGCAAAAACCTACACTGTTATTCTCCGACAGCGTACGCACAGATTCCTTTTTGCAGACTCCTCTTGGTGAACTATGGTCGCCGTTTCGGTGACCATGTGCTTTATTAGGGTACTTTATTACGGGACTGCCCCAGCCGTGAAATGGAGAGCAGATAGATTACGTAGGGAATACGACGGGATATGTGCTGTTTCAAATACCACAAAATGGGACACCTGGTACGGACATTTCCGGACAACGAGGCAGCGTAATAGACGAAGGCACCATTCTCTTCCCTGAAAAATCATGACAATCATCCCAACTTCTGGTCGCTGCGTTTGGCTGTCGTTTCATAAACGCACCTGGTCTAAGTCAGCCGCATAGGTACCCAGGGAGCTTCCCGCACAAAGAAAATGCATTTCAATGAGTAATGGAGGCCAGAACTGTTGAAATCTCGTTAACTCGCTTCCGCAAGTATGTAACGCTCCTCACAGATGTACAATCTCAATACTTTGACTCTATCATTCAGCCTCGCTGCGTCCTTGCGGGAGAGTACAAGATTGAAAAAATGCGCCTGCACTTGTCTCGTCGAGACTCGGCTTTCATCGACATAGATATCGTTGATGTATGCCGACGCGGCATATCTGATAGACTCATTCTGAGATAATACTACATCTATTATCGATCACTTCATTCAGGGGCGCTACATTCCGTCCGAAACCTAGCCGCAATGACTTGTGAAAATGTACCTGTGGGTAGGCCTTACGTAAATCCAGAAGCGACATTATCTTCGTATTCTCTTAGTTTGTGCGAAGACATCAGTATTCGCTGAGAATGGGTCAATGTATTTATTTAGCTCCCGCTAGTCCATAACAGAAAACTTCCGTTTGTTTGTTTTCTGGACTACCGTCATTAATGTGATGGTGCTTATGCTAATTAAAAGATCATATCCAAGCGGCTTCTCGTGAGTTACCAAGACATCAAACTAAACGGGATTGTCCACATTTAGACTGACACGGAAAAACCCAACTCCGCAGGTGGTAGTTCTCCGTTAATGGTCGTCACTTGCAAAGACTCTTTTGTCCATGATAGGCATATTTATTTGCTGGCTATTTGCGGGAACAACCGGAGTCAACAAACGCCGTACGAGACTTCTTGTTAATTTAGGCCGTAAAAATTACGGGTATTGCCGAACTCTTGTCCGTCTAAGGGAAGAGAATGGTGCCATCGTCTATTACGCTGTCTCGTTGTCCGGACAGGTCCGAACCAGGTGTCCCATTTTGTGGCATTTGAAACAGAGCATATACCGTTGTATTCCCTACGTACTCTTTCTGCTCTCCATTTCACGGCTGGGGCAGTTCGGTGCTAGGTGGTTGAGTTCATTGCAGGTGGAGCACGTAACGTCAGTACGTAAGGCCATCAGCATCTTGTCAATCGACGGCTGGTCCATTCTCGTTGATGCGCGAATTTGCCTAACCTTGGCTGGTTACTCGCCCTCTTCTTGTTTAGTGTTATAGAATCGGTGACTTTTTATTATAACGAGGTGTTTTGATGTAAAATGTCCCAACAACAATAATATATATATATATATGTCACATTTGCATCAATATTTGTGGATATGCAGTGGGATTGATGGGTCACATGAGGGGTCATGTGAGGAAAGGTTTTGGTGGTGGGGTTGTATGTGAGAACGGTGATGATCTGTAAAGATAATGCGATTGCTATATACATATAATATATATATATATTTATATATATATATATATATGTGTGTGTGTGTGTGTATGTGTGTGTGTGTGTGTGTGTGTGTGTGTGTGTGTGTGTATAATTAATAGTTGATAGAACGCAAACTTCATTCAATTAATATTTCGCCCCAGTGTATTAATGAGGCTCCATCAGAATTTTATTTTTGAGACGGGAAGCTGCTATGTGTACATATATTGAAAAGGTTGGGGAGAGCGGGAGAAAAGCAGGGGATGGCGTATGTGTCGGAAGGGCAGAGTAGATGGGGGAAAGAGAGGAGGAGGGGGAAGTGTCACCCTTTAAATGGCGCCTCGTAAGTTCAAGGCGGTGCGGTAATGATAATTGAAAGACTAGTTTGGGGGCACCAGCCACCGGCTTGTGTCTATTCGTGTGAGTTGTGATGGGCGTTCGGAATTTTTGTTTTGTTGTATTTCAGATATTCTGATTTTTTTGCATTTTCGTATATTTTTGCCTAAGTTATCCTTTGTCAATTTTAATATTGTTTTCTTGAGTTACGATTTTGGCGATTTATGTAATTTATCCCGATTCTTGCGATTTTGTGACTTATTTATCGCGGCTTTCCTCGTTTTTTATGTTATTCCAAAATAAAGGGAAATTACGATGCATGTTCTGTAGAGCGATTTGGATGTTCATTTCCATAATATATATAACAAGTCCCAGTAACGCAAAATGACACAAGACCTCCAAATGCAAAATGACACCCCTGTTATAGAGCAAGTAATACGTTGAAAGTTTTGTGGTCTTGCTTACATGAAACCGGACATCTGGTTGATGTAAACATCTTATGACTTTCCGTTGTTGCGAATTTTGTTGGCTAGAACATCATGCATTATTCTATGAAAACTCTCCACCTTCCTCTTGCTCTGAGGATGATAAAATGAAATTAGATCTTCTAGTTATTTTTCATGATATTCTCTGACACATTATCTGTTACAAGCTGAAGTGGTACCCAAATCTTGGAAGACTTTAAACGGTTAAAAATGCACCATTGTTTCTGACTTCTTGTTAAAAACAGCAAACGTCTAAGGCCAGTCACTGTACTAAAGATAACTATGAACTGGTTGCGCGAGTAAGTCTTTGAGTAGTGTCCAGAGATATAAAAAAAACAAACTCCTGCATATAGGGTTGCTGCTTTCTCAGATTCCTTGTCTGGCACGAAATACATTCACCAATAAAATCATTTATCTCTCTAGCCAAACAGGGCCAGAAATACTTCTGTTTTATTTAATCGTTTTATCCACAACAATATGACCATTGTAATCATGGTATTGAACCAGCACACTTTTTCTCAGGAGTATATGTACATATATGTAATATAATGTGAGGAAAAAACAAACATTGCAGATAATAGTGGAAAGTTACTAGAATATTTAAGATGACGTATGATAGGGTACCTGTCAATCTCTGATTGGTAGATTGAGTGCCAACAAAATTTTAGGATGACGTGTGAAAGGCTACCGGTCGATTTTTTATTGGTCAGCACAAGGTGAAAATGACAGCTAGAGAAGAGAGAGTGAATGAGTTGGTAGTTGGGCTGAATTCCAGAAGAGAACAGACGCAAGATGGGCGTATTTTATCCAAGGTATTTTACTTGGGATAGAATAAATGAGTTCAGAAAAAAAACAAGATCGTCTTGTGCTTGTTGTTAAATCAACAGCACAAGATAAAATATTCCCAAAGATTCCCACATGATTCTATCCATCCCAACAACAGACCCAACAACGGATACAAACAGACCAAGCGATACACATCCAAGAGAATAGTTGAACAGTAAGAATATAAGTATAGAATTATTCCTATTTTAACGAACTCTTTTCAATCTATCCCGCTATACTATATCTATTAATAATGGAGATTCGCTTGCGGTTTTTGTCTGTAACAAAAATTACGTCACTGCTTACATCACACTACCAAAATCGTCATAACATAGAATAAATACACTCAAAATTTAACATTCACATTAGACATCTTCATTGTTTTTAAAACAAGTTTTAATAAATACATGACTGGTATTATATATCTATATATATTTTTTTTAATATTTAAAGTTATCAGAAAAGTTTCCATTTCAATTTTTTTTTTACTCCTTAATAAATTTGATGATTTTACTTTACTTATGTAAAAAATCTCTGAATTAAATTTTCAACTCCCACCCCTCATGCAATATTTTTTACATCGCCCGAGGGTTTTTTGTGTTTTTTTTTTTACTAGTATATATAAAGTCATTATTATTAAAATAACTACTTACCCGGCATATAATGGAAAGGTCTCTGGGTGAAAGGTATGTGAGAATCCTTTTCGCCAAATTCGAAGGGAGACCTCCAACAAAATCACGATGCTGTCTTCCCTAAACACGTAAAAAATTATAATTTTTAAAAAACTGAGAAATCCTACAAGTTTTAGGCAGATGTATCGAAGCATGATTAAATATGAATTCTTTCTCATATGTAACTTTTATATTCAAGTCCCTGTATTGGAAAGAAACAATTTCTAAATTTAACATATGATAATAATATATAATAACACTATAAAGTTTTAGTACAACAGCATGTTCCTGTGTTCTTATGTGTTCCTCATTTTCAGATTGTGGCATTCTTAATCTAAAATAATAATTCATGAAATGGTGCTAAGGCAATCATGATGCTTCTTGTGGTGGGAGTTGAGCTTGACAAATCAAGTTCAAGTCCTTGGCAAGGTATAGTATGCACAAAAACAGGCGTTTTTTTCCGGTGGAATATGAACAGAAAACATAAATAAACAAACAAATATATTTTTTGAGTCTTTATGTAGGTTTTAGAAATAATTTTTAGTGAGAGAGGAGACCTACCTTGTGCAACACGGTGTGACAGAGAGAGTGGCGGGCGTGAAGACTTGCCGTATTCTCGAAGGAAACGGGCTAGGCTTTGCCTGGCGTGTAGGACTGACCTATAGTCGAACCCGCTTCCTTCAGAATGTGAGAACTGTGGACGATCAGTAAAATAAGAAATAGCATAGTGGCCCGGGTGTAGGTGGTCGCGCCGTGCTGACGAGTGTCGCACGTGCTGCACGGACAATTATGAGTGAGGAGCCCGGATGTGGTGAAATTGAGTGTATTTAAAGGACTTATTCTCACAGACCAGGGAGAACGACTGCAGTAGTATTTTGTTGTCGAGACGAGCGGGACAAAGAAATAATTTGGATATTGGATTTTGGAGCGTGATAAAGTTGGGAGTGTTTAGACTGTCGATTGGAACCTTGCGTCAGACACACACACACACACTGAATAGATAATTAATGCCAAATTTCTGTCTAAAAAAGAGAAAAACATTCTGTTGTCTAAATAAAGTTTGAATGTTATTGGTCAGTTTTTGTGTTTCATTTACATCATTTTGACATTTGTTTCCTCATTTATTATCCACTCATTTTTAGAAGTAGAGTGGTCAAAAAGGTAATAATCTGCAAAGAAGTTTACGTATTTAAGTTCCTATGTTTGAGGATTATTAAAATTTCATTCCAATAGAAAACCAGATACATAAAAGAGATAAGATATATTAAAAACTTGGTTTATAATCTTTTCACCATATCAGTCTTATGTTTCTATAAAATAGGGAAACTAAAAACAAAGACAGCAATAAGATGTTTAATTAAAAAATTAAACCATTTTCTATGAACATGAAAAGAACTTTCTTTTGATCTATATTTCCGGTGTGTCTTGTTAAAACGGTTCGAAAAAGGGATATAAATATAGAAGACGTACGATTCAAAAAGGTTGAAAAACATCTGTATCAAAAGATCCGGTTACATTACAAACAAAAAAGTAAAGAATTTAAAAAGTTATATTTTGCCTACAAAAGAAATATGCAGATGTCATTCATGACAGTAATTTTAAAAACTAAAAAAAATTATCTAAGTAAAAATCAGATCGCATTGTAATTAAATATTTCTTAACCTTAAAAAAAGAGAGAAAGCAGGAGTTTTGTTCTTGGAGGCTTAAACTAAAGAAACTTAGAATAATTTTTTATCTTTGAAATGGTTGTTGAAAATTACCGCGAAATTTAATAAGTTTTTCCTCATATTTTTTATTCAAGCTCTGAATGATCTCACAGAAAAAGTTGACAATCATTATGCTTATTACCAGCGTATAACGTTTTTTTTTATTGAAACATCTTCACGTCTTCAACATCAAAGGACAAAAAGAAACACAACCAAACATAGAAAAAAGTCTAAAACGAAACATACATTCAAATATACACACATACGAGCTCATGCGGGGATTTCGCCACCTATAACGGTGAGTGAGCTAGCCAGCAGACCACTGATGGTAATGTCGATTCTAACAAGCTGTTCTCTATCCGTGTGGAAAAATTAACTAAATAAATATATATATTGTAGTGCAACTAGATAAGTCAATTGGTGATTTAGCAAGTGCTTGTATTTGAGCACGCCTATTATAGAAAATGCCTGATATAGAAAAGTAATATAGAAAGAAAGAAAAGTCATACATACCCGAATAAGTTCTGATAGGTAGTACATCTGTCTGGAATCTAAAACCATGAGGAGTTTCTGTAAAAACTCCACTCGTTTTAAATCTAAATAAAGAAATAAAATGAAAACGGTTTAAATTAAAAATAGATTGTATTTGTTTAACTTTTTTAAATATTATTTCTTATTCTATGAATTCGTAATATATATATATATATATATATATATATATATATATATATATATATATATACTATACTATACTATACTAAAAAAGTTTTACTTTTAGGTTATATTTCTCTACTCTATCCTTTATTTTAACCTTTAAAAATAGATTGGTTGGTCGTTTTATTGATTTTAACGGCATATGAACCCGTCTGTGGTTATGTCATGCCTAACGGTTAGGAAGTAATATATGTTGTGTATGTATATTTATACTTTTTAGTAATTGGTTTTAACAATGTGTTAGCCTCATTGGGGATCATGTTGTATGGTATAGATTCAGTTTATCTATATTCTCTGGTATAATTTTATTTCCCTAAAAGAGGACAGAATGTCTTCCATGTTGACATTTTCAAATAGATCTTTCATATTGTTTGAAGTAAAATAGCGGTTTCTGATGTGAGCGAAAAACCTGCATTCCATGAATAAGTGTTTAACAGTCAAAGGTGTTTGACATTGTGGTTGTTGTCCTTGTTTGAGTATATCGGAGTGCGTTAGTCTTGTGTGACAAATGCGTAATTGTGGGTTTGATTAGGAAGAGTTTATTGTGGATGTTGTTATTCCAGCGTTGTTGCCATTGTGTATGAAGGAATCTATAAAGGGCAATTACATAACAATACAAGCGGAAGTACATGCATATAAGTACACGTGTTAAATAAAACATGCAAGATGTTTTAACCCACGCAGTGATTGACGTTAAAACCCAAGTTTGTTGGGCGGTTTTATCAATAACTATTCTCGGAATACTTCCTTCTTGTCTGTAAATTCGTCCTAAATTGATTAAGTACTAAAGAATTAGCCACAATTAAAGGGGCTGTTTTCTCCCACTTTTAAAATGCTGAGAATAGAATTCAAATTTGGATAATATGCAGCGCTGACATTCAGGTGCTGGGTGAATTTGATTCAAGGATGAATAGGTACTGCCTGGCCCATGGCTACATAGGATAAGTGACACTGATCGACTTGACCGTTCATTTTCAATAAGGTCAAGGTCAAATTCAAAGTTAAATGGAATTAATACCGCCACATCTGCGAGCGGGATTCTTTAATATAGCTAAGTGAGCCTTGAGAGATCGAGGTGGCTGTGAAATACTTTGTAATACTCGGGGAGCATGGAATCCCTTCAAATTCCTCTATCGAATGGATCCAGTGCTTGCTGAATTTACTGCCAGCGGTCTTCAGATATGTTGATGTACTGGAAACACTGTTTGAAAAGCGCTGCTCTTGACGTGGTGCGTAATGTGTCAGTGGGGTGTATGGCGCTGTGTTATCATTGAGTTCGACGGATAGCTGCGGGTAAGGACGAGGGGTAAGGACGAGGGTGTGGTTCGTATTCATGTTTTTATTACAAAGTAGGCTTCTTTTTTTCTGAATACTCTTTCCTTTTCTCTATTTCAGAAACCCTGTACAAATGATCTTCAGTATATTGATTTCTATTTTGAACTTAAAATCAAGCATCTATAGTTGTTGATGATTTTTTTATTTCTGTCCCTCCCCCCCCCCTTCATATGTATATGAATTGTTTGTTTTTTTTTTTTTGTTTTTTTCTTTTAACTAGTATTGACTGCCAAAACAAAAACAAAATAATTCTGTGTAGTGCCGTTTTTAGTGTAGGCACGAATACTGGACAGTTTTAGGTCATATGTGGGTATTTTCCAGATTAGAATAACTATATTATACCTCATCCACCATAGATATAGTATTTTACTAATATTGAAATAGTTTGGCTCAAGGTCAGAAGTATAGCGTATACAATGAAAATCGATTATCAAACGTGAGGTATCCCACTGTAAGGAAGTAATTTAAAATGAATGTATAAGGTTATTCGGATTTCTGGTGTCAGAGTGTAACATCTGTTCCAATTTATCGATAAAATAATCCTGTCTATTTGGAAAATTGCAAATCCCTCGGGCGTAAAATACTTTAGGTTTCGCTGCAAAGAAACGTTCAATATCAGTTTTAATCTCTTCGCGATTAATAAACTTCTTTGCCTCTAAAACATGTTGAAATTATCTGAAAGGAATGCAGTCAGGTGCAGATAGTAAGAAGAATGAGTCAAAACCTCCATTATCTTTTAGACATTTTCCAAATTCATTAAAGTGTTTCATGATGGAAGTTTGATCAAAGTTTCGTTCATTTTCATGCAGTTTACTTAGGGGCTTCCTAAAATACACTTTACAAAAGCTTAGTGTTATAGGTGATATACCCTATGGACTAATGGAATGCGCCGACGGTTACTATAAGTAACAGGACAATTATGGCTTGAGAATAAGCCAATTCGAGTCAGCTCATAACTCTATTGTCGGACGTATTTCCCACTTCTCTTTACTGTATTGTCTACTCTTTTGTTAATACATTTTCCTACATTTGTTAGCCGTCGTTTTGATTCTTATTTGACCCCTTAAAACCCCACAACACTTAGTATTGACAGAACATAGTTTTTCAGATCGAAGAGAATTTCTGATAGAAAAATACCCTGATGAAAACTGATCAAAAGCATCGTTGGTTTGTCTGGACAAATAAAGTTACATTTCCATTGATAGAAATAAATATTTCTTGTCGCTTCCCTTGCTGAAAAGCAATTTTTGAATTCAGACAGGTTTTGATATGGGTCCGATCTAAACTCATCTTAAAAGAGGGAAATTGATACAAAATGAACCTCTTTTATATTTAGTAATTTTAAAGAAAGAAAACAACATTAGAACTTTTTTTTTAAATGTTATTTTACTGTAAGTATTAAAAAGTGATTTGAAATTCATGGAAGAATGGTATCAAGGTATAAGTGATGTAGATATGATGACTGATTATTGTTGGAGCATCAAATTGAACACTACTTGCACACAATTTGACTCAGTAAGAATATCTTTTGTATGAAAACGTTGAACATTACAGAAAAGCATTTTTTATCATTTTCCATTTTAAATGTTTTAAACATTCTATAAAATAAGCACATATTTGGTACACGCAGTATTTTAATGGTTTTTAGACAAAGTGAGGGTATCCAGTTATTCAAAATGTTCATATAATAGAGAAAAACTGGGGTAATTTTAGGATTCAGAGTCTAAATGTTAGTAAAAAAAAACGAGTAATAGATTTAACTCAACAAATATTATGTTGCCCAGTGTAATGTTTTATTATCTTCCAGAATTTGTAAATTTTAAAACAGTCCATAAAATAAGCCCACATTTGTTAGATGCTGTATTTTTATGGTTTTTGAGAAGAAGAAAAACCGAGGGCATTCTGTAGCTCAAAAAGTTGAAGTGATATAGAAAAACTTGGGTCGAAAACAAGTGTCAGATCCAACTCAATGAAAATCGTATTCCCCAGTGTAATACAAGAGGTCAAAAGATATTTCCTATATATACATGCATACACAAACACACACACACACACACACACATATATATATATATATATAAGTATATATATAAATATATATATATATATATATATATATATATATATATATATATATCATTACACTATTTCTAGAATGAGATTATTATTGTTATCAAAATGATTATTGTCTAAGTATGAGAATTATTCTTTGAATAGATAGTAATAATGTTCTATTATCCTCCATGATATTACTAGAAAATTTAAGGAACTTAAATAGAAGCTATTAAATATATATATATATATATATATATATATATATATATATATATATATATATATATATATATATATATGTCTCGGGTTGCTTAATGCTCTAATGGTACAATGTAATCTAGTATGACCTGTTTCGTAGTCGAATCATCGGTGACTAAATGGTAACCTCACAGATTATATCTGGTGAGGAGGGTGTCTAGACGAACAATAAGACTGTATAATGAACGGAGGAAGCTATTGGCTCAACGGTCATCTATAACATTATTTCTGGGGGTTTTGGACCCCTTATTCCTTGTTAGGTTATCCAACTAGGAGAAGGACAACTCTGATTTAATACCTGAGATTGACATGATTACCGGTTATCTTGCTTGTTTGTCACTGGATAATAATCATGAAAATTTAAAGAGTGGTATTCGTGTTGTACAAGCGTTGTCCCCTATAATACCATGACAATACAAGACTGGCAATTTTTTAAACTTTCCTTCAAGTATTAATTATCGTTTAATGAAACTGCGAATCTAACTGCAGTATGAACGGTATGCGACCTTAATCTCTGTATATTCCCCAATCCTTCAAGCTGATGAGGAGACGGTAATGACTTTTTACAAATACCTTAATCAAGCTAACTATAAGGATTCATGGTACTCGTTTGAATGTCGGTGATACCTTTATATATTTGTGAAGTACACTGACTTGAGATAGCTCTTTGGATGCTGAGATTCACCTACGCATCCAGAAGACAGCTATGGCCTATGGAAGGCATAAAATGGTTATGGTCTAATACCAGCATTGGCCATAAAACAAAGTTGAAGGTTTATAGGTCCTGCGTTTTGGGTGTTCTATTGTACTCTTCGAAAACAGACATTGCTTCGAAGATATTTGAACATTTTTGAACAATTTCATCAGAAATGTTTAAGACGCATTCAAAACATCAAGTGGAACTCCAACATACCTAACACGGAAGTCCTTACAAGAGCAGGATGCACAAGCATCGAAACTCTCATCAAAAATACCCATAGGCGATGGGTAGGTCCTGTACGTATGAGTGAAGTTAGAATGCTAAAGCAACTTCTCTACGGTCAGCTGCATGATGGTAAAATGTTACAGCATAAGCCTTGGAAGAGGTATAAAGATTGATTCAAAAGCAACCTTATAAAAATAAAAATTGGTCCTGACAATTGGGAAAAGCTGGCATTGAAGAGAACTGACTGGATAATTCATGTGGATGGTGGCTGTCCCAGTTTTGAGAGTGAAAGAATGGAGATACACCTGTTAGATCACAGAGGGTTGGAAATGTCAAACATGTGGTCGGATTCTGCTTTCTAAGGCTGGATATGTCAATTTCATTAGAGCCAATGTATGCACACTCCAGGAACAAACAATGTGTCATGCAATATGTAACAACAAAGTCTGAAAGTTGTCTTCTGGTCTTAAGATACATATAGTGGCGCATAAACATCAAATTTTGTCATCTGATCCGTGCGATCTTAGTTCATAAATGTGACGCATGTGCATAAGCTATATCCAGACTATGAACTTCTCACTTCTCCTTATTTCGCCTCTCCGTTTTAGCATATTAATTAGACTAGCAAATATATGCACTCTCGGGTGCAAGTATTTAAGTTTTAATATAATAAGATATCATATTAAATTAGAAAGGCTAATGAAACTGAATAAAAATTCAGATAAAAAGATTTGGAACAGAGGGGGTATGATTGAAAAATAGAACAACTTTGAAACTAACTCTTCCATCATTTTCCATTACTCCCGCCTTTCTTTGGTAAATTTTCCTAATTTAACTATTTGGTTAAAATAGGAAGTAAAGAATAAAATTACAGTTATTTCTTCTTGTTAATGGATTTCTTTTAAGATTTATCCCCGAGATTTTTGCTCATATTCAATAAGATAAAACCAAACAATTAGAAATCAAGAATATTAAGCACATATTTATTAAAATCAAATTTTTAAGATCAATATGCAAATTAGCCTTCCTATTCACACTGTAAACTGTTATTTTGTTGTATATATAAATACAACTGCATGTTATTAGCATGTAGATATAGTCAACAGTCTTAATGATGTAAAACAATTTTGTTAATAATTGAGGTTTAAATAAATATAAAATCATGGAGAATGTGATGTAAATAACAAAGGGAATTGTAACTTGTATAGTAATATAGTTTCGGTTACAGACAGACAAACCCACAATCTCCATTATAATAAGATGTGGAATTTTCATGAACTATCTGACTACTGTACTGTGATCAATTGTGCTTTTACCTTTCAAGTTTTTTTTTGTTTTGTTTTTTTTTTTTGCTTCCGCAGTGTTATGACCTAGTTGGAACTCAAAAAGCATAATTTACTGAATTAGACTATATTGCACGTTTATCTGTGTGGTGTTCTAATCATACACGGTGTGAAGCAATGCACAACGTGCAAGTGCACCAACAACCACGATAATATCAATGATGACTGATACCTGCCGAACTTTGAGCTGATTCAGTCACGGGATATAGGCGCCGCAAACCAGCTTGTATGCAAAAATTGCAAAAGCTTTGACTCACCGTAGTAAAATGAAATAAAAACAAATGTACAATATATCCCGGTATCTTAAAGCTCAATCTGCGTTTAGCACGAATTATTTTCGTCTCCTTGCAAAATAAGACCGTCAGCCAAAACGATAGGAAGCAGAAAAGTCATGTCAACACGCGTACAGTGTCCTCTATTTAGGAAAGGCAAATAAAAAGAAGAAAAGATAGTTAGTTTAATGGATTATAACATTTCAGTTTGGTTGGGTCTGAACGGGAAAGGAAAGGTATGACTAAAGAAACCCACCTGCAGCCTAATAGACAAGGTATTTATCCAGCCAAAAGACCGGTCATCCTAGCAATAATATGAAACTAGCGATTATACACACGCATATATATATACATATATATATATAATATATATATATATATATATATATATATATTGGTGAGTGTGTGTGTTTGTTTAGATAAATATCTATGTGTATATAATTTCATTCTTGCATGCGAATATTCTTTGTTTTCTTTTTACATTATATCAATTAATGAGAAATGGGAAAACTAACGGTTTTATTTCCTGATAATAAGAATGAAAATAAAAAAAAGAATTATCCAGCAGATGTTTGTACCACAAAAGAAAGTATAAGTAAATAGATGCATACACGCAAAAAAGAAATTGAAGTAAACACCTGTATGCATCTCAGTTATAATATAATTTCCTACATTCATCTCTCTCTCGCTCTCTCTCTCTCTCTCTCTCTATATATATATATATACCAAACTGGTTGGTAAATCCTTGCGGTGAGAAAAAAATCAGCAAATAGTTTGATTGTAAAAATATACTACCAAATATCAACCGGGAAGAAAAAAAAATGTAAAAAAGTAAAGACCAAGATAATCGCACCAACAAAAAAATAATATATTAGTACAATATTTTGGCCAAAAGAAAAAACAATTTATATGCATATATATATATATAAGATATATATATTCATACAAACCCGCCAGGAGACTAAAGCTAATAAATAAAAAGTGCTCATTACCTAAGTAGAGCAAATAATAAAGATAAATCTAATGAGTCAGACGAACCTACAAAAGGTTCCGGTTAATGCTCTTCAGTGCTAAGATTTGACTGAAGAGCATTAAGCGAAACTTTTAGTAGGTTTGTATGACTCATTAGATATATATATATATATATATATATATATCTGTGTATGTGTACGCATTAATTGAGGTAGGTGTATTTTTCTTTGCCCTTGTCTATATTATTCAAAGTAGCAATATTTACCAGTAGACATAGGGTTTACGATGCTTCACTCACTTTGCCTTTCATATTTATCTTTTCTCAAAAAGTAAAACAATTCAAAAGAGTCAATACAGAGCAGATAAAACTACACCAGAAATATTTTTTCATATAAATAAAGATTAGTATGCTAATTCTATTCTATTTTTGTCGTGGTTACCTGGCAAACATTAAGAAATTAGCATACCTAAAGGATATTTACTTAGAAGTAAATAAACTAATAGATAAGATATATTTTTTTAATAACAGAATATTCTATTCATGAAATATTCCTTAAATCATTTAAATTAATTATATATAATATAATATATATAATATATATATATATATATATATATATATATATATAATATATATTTATTATAAATAAATAAATAAATAAAGCTCTTACATAAGTAATTGAGCCCTCTATAATCAATTCTCCAACAATAATAATAATAATTTAACCTTATATATATATATATAATATATATATATATATATATATGATTTTATATGAAAAAGGTGACTTACCGGTGAAATTTGTCACAATAGTTAGTTGGTGCAAGTTTCACAATGATAAGACAGCGATATATCAAATATAAAGTGCTCAATACGTGAGTAGAGCAAATTTATTATTAAACACATGTGCGTGTGCGCTAGTTTCAATTCTTTAGCAGGCAGAGCGAGAGAGGACAAGAAGTTTAGTGTCAGTGTGCAAACTTTTCCACCTTTTTTCGATTTATTAGTTGTATATTAGAGAAACTACATAGTCCTTTGTATTCTTATTGTAGTTTCACGTTGAAAACCAGTTGCGAAACAGGAGGACAAGTGACAACTCCCGTATTTCTACAAATAAAAAGGTCTTCACCAGTTGACTCTTTTCTTACTCATTCCTTGCCTGGGTGTTGAATGAATAAAATTAAATAAAATAAAATCTAGCAGAATCTATAATTACAATTTTTGATAAAAAAAATTTTCATTCTAACCTTCTGAATCTAATACACACATACACACATATAAATGTATATGAACAAGGCACGCACACAAACAGAACACAGACACCCAACAAACACACACATATACAAATAACACACACACACACACACACACACTTACACACATGGTGTTGGGACTTAAGAACACCCGGTCACACGCACGCACACCCACACACACACACAAACACACAACTGAACAACAGGTGATTTTGATAGACAAAGAAATTACACACACACCCATAAATAATCAAACAGACCACCAATAACAAAAGAAAGGGTAAAAAAGGGGTACATTTCGACCTATTAGGTCTCATCAGCAAGATTATAGACATGGGAGACTGCTCCGTGTGTGACTCGAAACCTCGACTGTCAAGCTGACAGGCGAAGTCTCTAACCGTTACACTAGCTTGCCATTCCCACATTCTTCGTATGTTTTGAAACTTATCTATATTCCACTTTTTATTGACTTCTTACACGACATTATGAGGTTAAGTAAGCAAACAAATGTGTTTATTTTTTATATGGCTTTAAGCCGACAATTTTTGGAGGATATGTGCTTAATTGAAGTCATACCCAAAAACGTTTTTAATCATCTTTAATTTTTTCTCTGACATATGAATATCATGTGCACCTTTTATGTTTTCGAGTAAACGTCCTGCGTAAAAAAGATCTAACCACTTGAACACATTTCACGCTATACAAACTTTTGACTAACCAGTAAAATATGTGACCGTGAAACGGTTACAACAAAACAAAACCTAATTTAAAATAGATAACACAGTCAAAATCAAAGAAATATATCGACAACATTCATTCAATTTGAGTGAACTATTTAAGTATAATATCTTGCTAACAAATTTCACCTCAAACACCACAAAATAATATTTATCAAATCCTTTAGTCTATAGGTTAAATAACAGTCACGTGATTAATTTTTTCGATTCCTAGTTATAAATCTTTATAATGATTGCCGTTCCTAATTGCGTTGCTTTGACAGCCTCTCTTAATAGTTTTACTATTTTTTTTTAATCATTTACTGATAAAGCTCGTACAGAACTAAAGGCTATAAATAATGTATCAACAATCGACCAAATTGTTTTCACGTCTTATTTTCTCCCACTTGCGACACATCGGCTACTAACACGAATGGAAAATAATTGAACTACTCAGATAATGGAGACGCTTATAAGGCTAAGAAAATTGGCTTGCATGTATTTAAATCTCCGATCTTAGTAAAATAGTACATCGGACATGGCTCTCAAACATCCAGCCCATGAGACGGAAACCTCTGAATTCAAAACAATGAAGAAATCACTTAGCTATCTAACTAATAGTGACCCTCTAACTTTTTAATTTAATCATCAAAGTAGCTATGATCACAAAATCCTAGACATATAACTATTACCTTATAACCCCAGTAGCCTTACAATACTCTTTCTCAAAAAAAAAAAAAATAGCGGTATATTGCATATAAAAAATTTGATTTGCTTTATAGCTTTAATGGTATGTCAACTTTTTATGGGATATTCAACCATCTGTTTACGCACGGTTTTATTTAATCAAGTATCTCAATCTGATAAGAATAATTTATTCACATTGATATGGTTTCAACTATTTCCATCCAATACAAATAATTTTCAAGTGGTTGTATTTGATCCATAAATGGGGCCTTAACAGGAATTTCCACTCTGGGTTAGAGTAGAACTGTGAGTAATAGCCACAGAGATAACTCAACATTACCCCTGGATTCAACGTGAAACCTCACTACCGAATGCAGTTTAATACTTTACACAAGACTCTCCGCTTTATTTTTATAATGTTTGGTTTTTTCTGGGATGGTCTTAACCCTTAGCAGATAGATACAGTTGGGGTATTTTAAACTCGTTTCCAATTCAATGCTCAATAAATGACTCATTGTTCTTGCTTTGACTTGACCACATAAACATGATTGACTTGACTCCGAATGTATGCGTGTCTATATTTGTTTTGTTTTTTTTCATCTAGCTGTCTTTAGAGGCGTCTATTCGGTGAGTTAAAATCTCATCTTTGAATCAATTCATAAGTCTGCTTTTAACACCCATCCATTTCTTTATAAGTATGATGTTGTTTGTCTATCATTGTGTTATCGATCTGTGCATCTAATTATCCTACAATCTTTTTATACATCAGCTTTCGTTGTCTATATATATTTTCTGCCTTATCCTTTGCTGTTGCTGTCTACCAGTTTATCAAAAGATAAAAAATCTATTAATACACACGCGTGCGCGCTCTTGCACACACACACATATATATATATAATATATATATGTATGTATAATCCAAAAGTCCAGAGAAGAAATCTTCCTTACGACACAAGAGTGTTTTTTTTTTAACCTGTCGCAGTTGAAAGCGCAATGTGTGCTCTTAATGTTAGAGTCACAGAAGCAAATTTATAAGTAAAGAAATAAAAAAGACTTGGAGATTTTGCATTACAGTCTATTTTAGAGAGCTTAGACGAAGTGTCTAAACTTCTCCCGATTTATCAGATGCGAATGAAATTCTTTATTACTTTAAAGGCATTTAAAAAACATATTTAAACATTTTTTTTTTATTTATAGTCCTGTGATATGAATTCAAAAAATTCCAGTATATATATACATATATATATATATAATAATATATATATATATATATATATATATATAGTGACCTTGTGAAAAGGCAAATTGAAACGGCCAAAGAGAACATTCGCAACCTTCATACCACAGCCAATGATATCCACAATCAGAGGACCTAACATGGTGGAGTTATCCACGAATTCCACCCAAATATTAAAAAGTTGCCAGAAAACTTGAAAAGATCAAAAATAAAATTGTTAAACAGGAGATGGTCTTTGTTTAATTCTACCATGTACAAATGAAAGAATGCTGGCCAAATACACACACACACACACACACACACACACACACACACATATATATATATATATATATATATATATATATATATAATATATATATATCAAAAAATCAAGCCGCACATTCTCAATCCTGACTATTCATCGAATTAGGAGTAGATGCAGAAAATCTCCATGTAATAATTTTGAGAAATCTATAAACAAAAAAACATTTAACTCCATACGCAGAGAAAGATCGAGTAAATACTTCTAGCACATGATCTCCATGAAGAAACAATTACTGCTATAATGATGCTCTACAAATACACGAAAGCAATTATTCCCTAACAGGATGGGGAAAACAGATTTTTGCATTTATTGGAGTTCAAGAAGATACACTAGCACATTTCTATTATAATCTATATATTTCTTTTATAGTCTATGTGAACTCAGATAAAAACAGGGTTCATGTGCTTTACATAAGATAGAGACATCTCCACATTAAATGGCAAGCCTCTGGAATTAGTACAGCTGTTTGTATGCCTCGGTAACAATATCTTATCTACGAAATCGAATTCAAATTCAATGCACTTGCGATGTGGTCTATTTTCACTTTATATGTTATTAATTCATTTACTGTTAAATAAAAATGTAAAGTGAACATCCATTAAGTGTCTTAAATCCTTGTTTTTCCCATGGGTAGTACATATCAAAATGAGTAGGTGTAGACTAAATTGTTGCATCCTTGCGTCTAGGAGAGACGATGGAGTAGTGTCCATTTTTTTCTTTAGTGGAACTACGTAGCCTGGGTGTGTTGTATGGAGGATGAGCTGTTGCCCAAACAGCAAATCCCCCTTTCCACACTGTCGCTGTGATCCAAAGGAAGGGTAAGAAGCCAATGCAGTTTGGCAGTGCTAGAGTAATAGGAGTTGCTGGTGACACTGGATTTCAGCATCACACTACCTTAGGGATTCCTGCTCCGTATTTGTTTTCGGTTTACTCCCCTAGCCTTTCCTTGGGATGAGGTAAAGCCGCTAGGCAGCGGGTTTTATATCGGACTTTTCCTTGTCCTACATGAATGCCGACCGAGGTAAGCGCCCCTTCTAACTCTTTGGGGATTTATGCGAGTAGTAAGTACCCCAATCCTACCACTATCTGTGTGGATCGCGGTAGGATCCCTGATTTCATCCGCTCTTTGACGAATGTTTATCTTGCTTTGGTGATACTTGTTGTATGCACACTCCTCATCGATCAAACAAGGACTCCTGGTGAGAGTGTCAGTTGAGTCACTTGTTAGATGTCTAAGTTTTAATTCAGTATAAGTCCACAAGTCCATTAATGCGTCTGAGAGGTTTTTACATTCATTGAATTACACTCGACACAAAGATTGTATATATTTTTCCTTCTAGCTTCTAGTAGGGTTAAGGAGTGTGACTGAAAGTGAACAGACATCATAACGAAATATTTTTTCTTCATACACTCGGTCCTGCAAAATGAAATAGATTAAAGAATATTTTGTATTCTATAGCAAATAAAAACAAGAGTACCTTCGTTTCGACATTTTGGGACAAGTCTGAGAGTTCTGACATTCACTGTATCTATACTCGCAGAAGGATGATATATATTTTTCCTTCTAGTCTGTAGCCAATGATTTGGGGTAGGGCTTAAGGGTGTGACTGAGTGACAACATTTAACACGAAAGTAGACAAAATAGCTCATTTATAATATAGCGTAATGGATAAAGGAGTTAGTTAAGACAGTTCTAAGGATCGTTTTATATAGACTGCAGGTTCAATCCTGTAGGCGACAGTAACATAGAATAATAATTAACACAGCTTAACACCTGTACCCCAGCTATGATTAGCGGGATAAAACAGGATACCCCCGTGGTTAAAAGGGTTAGGTTCAAAGTTCCGTGATGGCTCCCGATTACGACAAAGGCAAGGTTCCCGAATTCTAAAAGAAGGTTCCAAAGTCCGACAAGAAATACCTGAAGAAGGCTGAGGGCACATCAGCCGAAAAGTTTGCAATAACAATGAAGATGAGGACAATAGTCCAAATAATACAAATAATACTAATTATCAAGCCTCATCTCCAAAATTCAGAGAAACATATACTAATCACTTTAAAAAAAAGTAAGATGATTCGATTACTAACAACCAGCCAATTTAGAGGATAAATAATATGACAGAGAAAAGTAGATGAACGAAATTATATTCAGTGAAAAGAAAAAACAGCCGCGTACGTTACTTGGAACACGAATGCATCAGTACCCAGTTAAACTATCGCACATATTTGTGCACACAGGCAGCGAAGTAAACAACATCTGATGAGTCAGCAAAGTCTGCTCTCTCAGTTTCATCAGATTTTCTTGTTTCTGCTGTTGGCGTTTCTTCCCTTCTTTTTAAGTGAGCACTTCGATTGAACTATTGGATAGGGTTCATGGTCAGCCTTGCAGGTAAACATCTTAATTATTGCTTCCGGTTGTGAGGATTGCGTACGCATGCGTGTGAAAAAATACTTCTTATTTTATTGTATTTTATTTTGGTTGTATGGAAAGGTATTTGATAGCAAAAAAAAAACACATGACTTAGTAGTGAAATGTCTGAGCTAAAAATTCTTTATTGGATCCTTTGCAAAAACATGACCAGTATTTAAAAAAATATGCGAAATATAAAGATCAAGTCAACCAATGGAATTGAGTTCTATATAAGCTGCATATTTGATAATCAATACCTGATCAAATAATTGCAAAAGTTGTAAATTAAGATTCCTGGAAATTCGCATTCATAGATATATGTATGTGAATCAAAATTACTCTATGACCTGAAATAACATAATTATCCTACTGCAAGTATTTACGAAGTTGAATAATTAAATTATCTGACTAAATGTGTAGTTTTAGAAATTTGATTAGTGAACAAAAAATGAGAGATTTTACTTAATGTTATCGATATATATTCACATCACCAGTAGACTATATGACAGAAAATGCAAATATATAAATAATAGTAAATATATAAAAAAGATTATCATATAGAAGAAATGATAACATAGGCAACAACATCTTACTACTGTATTGGAATGAATCAAATGATATCTTGCAGTAGGATAATTATGTTATTTCAGGTCATACAGTATTTTGACTCACTTTCATCTTATTAATAATGGAGATTGTGTGTTTTTCTGTCTTAACCGAACTATATTACTACTCAATCACAATTCCCTTAGTTATACGTCACATTCTCCATGATTCTATTCTATCATAAATCTCAATTAATAATAAACGTTGACTTTATTAATACGTGTTGGCCTTACCTACAATACTAATAACATCAATTGATTTATATAACAACCCAAAAAAACCAGTTTCAGTGTAAATGTAAAGCTAATTTGCATATTGATATTAAAAAAACTGATTTAATAAAAATGCTTGCTATTATTGATTTCTAATGGTTGTTTATCTTAATGAATATGAGAAAAAATCTCTTCAATTAAATCTTAAAAGAAATCCATTAACCAAGAAAAATAAACTGTAATTTTATTCTTTACTTCCTATAACTAAATAGTAAATTAGAAAATTTAGCATTGAAAAACGAATGTATGAAAATTAAGTTCAGTTCTTTCTATTTCCAATTATACCCCTCCGTTTCAAAATCTTTTTATCTGAATTCTTAATATTCATAGCCTTTCTGATTAATCTAAATTTTATTACATTTAAAACTAAATACTTGCACCCGAGGGTGCATAATATTCTAGTATATCTAAGAATTAAAACTATCCAGAAATCTTAATTTTACAACTTTCAATTATGATCAGGTATTGATATCAAACATGCAGCTCATATAGAACTCAAACCCACTTGTTAAATTGTTCTAACGTTGAGACTGTGTAAAATGTATATCATATGAACTAGTAGACCAATAAGTCCTCTTTGAATCCCTTTTCATCGAATAATTACATCCTCATTAATAACTTATATAAATATTAATATACGTCGTCTAGATTCTAAATACCTAAATTAAATATGCACATAGAAAATGATACTAGCTAAAAATATAAATTTTTACTTGATCAGACATAAAAATATATATACTGCAACATTTTTTTATTAATTATTTATTTCTAAAATTTTAAAGTTAATGAGAAAAATCTTCCAGTTTTATTTTAGCCATTAACATAATGAACATGGATTAAATGCAATGATTAGTAATCTTCACCCAACAGAGTTTCAAACTGAAGGACTCATTAGAAAAGTTTAGTTGCATACCCATGACGCCCCATTTGTCGTAGTCTTAACCAGTCTGCAAACATTCAGCAAAGATATTTTACGGTCGATGATAAGGCAGTATAGCAGTCTGAATAATTAAATTTCCTACTGTAGAAATTGAGATATTCTTTCAATAATCATAACGTAAATCCTTCTATTTTTGTGGACTTTAACAGTATGTTGCAATAACCAGACGTGAGTAATTGAGGATTTTTAATTTACATTAATTTGGAATTGGCTCAGTACGTTTGCTACCGGCGTTCTACAGTGGAAAATATTACACCAGTCCAACTATAATATTAGGTACAACCGAGTAAAAGGTTGTACTTTACCATTTAACGGCAATCTAGCGTCTCCAAATGTACATTATGAAATTTACACTTGTCTTATTACATCTACCTCACTTGACTTCTCTTTTTACTGTTGAATAACATCACAACAGTATCCATTCTATTCAAAGAAGAAACAGTGTTTTCTTTCTGTTTAGTCTTCACCAGAAAGCTTTCGTATTGATATCCTGTGATATGTACTAGAGGAAAAATTGATTGCAGAGAACCGACTCTGGTGCATTTTCATAAAAAACATGTTAGAAACAACATGTAAGGAAATCACGAATGCTAATCTAAATACACAACCGTAATCAAAACACGAAAGATGTAAATTACCAAGCCCACAATGAAGACAAAAACACAAAACATTTAATACAGTGTTTGTGTATAAAAGATTTGCGTCAAATGTAAGTTATATTCACACAAATAGGAGCAAACGCAGGAAAGTAAAATCAGATAAACATTTACAAGTTGTTAGTCGGTGTAGTGCAAAACAGAAAACGAAAGAAAATAACGCATGCTATATAGACTACTTTTTCCAACCAAACTAATGTATTGCAAAAAGACTATTGACCCATAGATGACCTTCTGCGATGCCGTGTTCATGAGTGAGAAAACAATATTAACTGGTCTCAGGGTTCTTCACCCCAAGCAACCACTTCCCCTCCCCTCAGCGGGTGTACGCGGTTTATTGCCCAGCACCTGACGGCAATTTTTAAAAACCACTTCTCAACTACATATTAAACTTACCCTTCACAAAACATAGTTTAAAAAACTAAGGGATTAAAAGGATTTTTACAAAAATACTTTGAAAATTATTAATCTACTTAGCTGAATAGTATATAAAATATAATATGCTATTATTTTATAGATGATAGTTAATAAAACTTACAAGCTTATATTACTAAAATTTTCTACCATTAATCAAAATACATATCCTAAAAAGATACAACTAGAACTGTTCAGATAAAAATAGTATTGGATAGAAATACGCAGGTTTGATAGACTACTATGGTTTATTATAAAATAATCTGTAAATAACAAAGAAGAAAATATATCAGATCAGCTAAAGGTCATGATTCGGAAATCCTACACCAGCTATCTATCTCCTAGAACATTGGTAGACAATACGAAAGAAAGAAAGAAAGAAAGAAAAGAAAGAAAGAAAGACACAATAAAGAAAAGACAAGAAAGAAAAATAGAGAGAGAAAGATAATATAAATATATGCGTGGATTGTCATTAGCGTGAATGTTGATCGGATTACACATCTCTGCAGTCATCTAATCCATGATATAAAGATATATTTTTCAAAATCCTAATAGACTATATTTCTTCCAAAACTAAAATTATATATATATATATATAATAATATATATAATATATAAATTATATATACTATATATATAATATATATACTTATCAAAAAATGAAGGAAAAACTCATATACAGTGAAATCCCTAATAAATTTATTCCGACGAAAATGGGCGCCCATATAAATCTAAGTTATTAAACCGGCCCTCCTCCCAAATTTTCCGTCTCATCAGATGGACCCCATCATACTTTGCATTAGGCCTTATTCCTGCATGTTATAAGATTGTCTGGCATTCTGAGACAAACGTGACTGATGTTCAGTGAAGGCACCAAAGTTTCCAGTTGCCTTTCCCAGATGAAGCTTCAAACTGAATACTGATGCTGTCGTAAACCAGAAGTAATCACGTTTTATTGAAAGTGAAAGGATCCTTCATGAATTCCTTTCATGGCATTAAAGGAAACTATACTCGCGTATTCTGGAGTTCTGCTTCGGAAAAAAAAAACATTGGCTTTCACCGGAGGAAAAACCACTACAGAATTGATGTCAATTACCGTTTACTATAACTCGATTCACTCTCACCTGGTGAACTTTCAACCGGAACGGGCTCCCCCTTTCTGACGATCCTTTTAAGCGGACAGAGCATACATGCCGTATTAGTCCGCTTTGGCAGTTCTTGTAGAAAAAAAAAACGGTCGAGAATGTCTTCTAACTATGCGTGGCAGGATTAGTCCGCTTGAATATTTTAATAAGACAGCATTGCAATGATATCAGGCCATTAGTTGACGATGTCGTGTACATCCGACATCTCTGCTGAAACAGTATGAAACGGATTTTTATTCGATCCTCGATCTTGGCTCGAATGTGTTTGGATGACGCGGCTACAATGCATTTATTATTACATCGAAGTGATTCTTGAATCATAACGTTTAGGGTGAAGATCAAAAATGTGATAGGAAAAAAGTTGATTGCGTAACATTCAACGAAACATGTAGATGCCGCAAGAATGGCCCAGTAGGCAGGCCTACGATTTCATTCTCTTTCAAGCGTTACACGGTTCAGGTCCTGTTCGTAATACAATCAAAACTTTTTAACCTTATTATTAGAATTAAATTGTGTCTTGCTCATCGAAAATATCTTAGTGTAAATGCCCTCCTCCAAGGATTTCCTGTGCCAAATATTTTTCTCTCATTGCGTGTTCCTATTTTTTCCATCACTGCGATCCAATCAAAGTCAAAGTCTAATGACTTACAAACTGAAAATACTTGAAAAAAATTTCACACAAATTAATGGTCGAATACACAAACTGCACTACAAATGAAAAATGAGATCCTTTCAAAAATTATCCATCCAATCGTATTAATCAAAAATAAGGACTGCTATTAGTTATAATACAGAAACGCTGAACTCCACGTAGACTTAGTTTGATATGCATTTTTACAACATTCCCTTCTAGAACAAATGAGATTTTTAAAAAAAAATCACATCCATATCGTTAGAGGCTTTGATATACGAGTTGACCTCATGTTTGCCCGTATTAGGGACGCTGTTGATCCTGGATAGTGTTTTTTGGGGGGTGAAAACTTGACAGATTTGCACTTATGACTCATCTAGAACAGGTGAGGTTATAGGATGCCCGTACTGCACTTCCTTGTGGGAAACCATTTGAGATTCGCGAAGTTCACGAACTGGACAGAGGTATTCTGAATTGATCAGAAATGAGATCCAAAATTCTCTGGCAGATACGGTTGTAATATCTTCTGTCAGTGATACTTAATTTGTTGGCAAAATGGTGGGATTGCTATCAGTCAGTTCAAACTACAGAGAGCGTTGCCTCTTGCTAAGTTACGGACAAATCGTCATAAACAGGTTTCATATAACCAAGATAAGAGCGAGTCCGCATAAAAAGTACGCTTTTTCATCCCATCTTGTTTCTAGTTATTATTATATTATTATATATTATTATAATTATTATTATATTATTATTTTCACTCCTTTTGATTTCACATTAGCGTTTAACTATGTATTTCAAATGGATCTGAGTGACAAACGTCTCCTCAGGTCTCCAGGGACTCTTCTGAGTATTCTATGATTGGCAGCAATGCAGTAATCTGGATGCCCAATTCTTCCTCTGATTCCAGATTACTCCCTCTTTTATCAAAGTTTTTGCGACTGTTCCAAGTGCCAACCAACTTACAATTGAGTATCACAATCACCCTCATATTCCAAAGCTTTCTTCAATTCTCCGCAAGGGCCTGGTATTTTCCAAATCTTTCGTTTCTTTCAGCTTCACCTGTATCTTGCTGGACCGCAAAGTCCACCAGCTGCAAGTTCTCTTTTTTCTCATTTGTTTTCTTCTTAATTCAACACTAGTGCTGGTCCCTGCATATCCGTCTTTATCTCAAAGTACCCAGATAATTTTATGCTTTCTATTCTCAATAAACTGATTCTCTTTATTGCAATATACCCTTTTTGTTGGTATATCTACATTTACTGATTTTTGTGTCTTATCAATTATGCTTTGCAGACAAATTTGTCTTATGGCATATTTTGTGCAGCGAATTTGATAGCTGATTATTTCTCTCTTGGGCTCTTCTTAACCATGCTCAAGTCTTTCACTGTGCAACCTCCCGATTTGATCGTTGAATGTCATATAATTGTTTTTTCTTCACTTCTTGTTTCTAGTTTTCGTTTTTTTCTGTTTGTCCATGTATATTTACATCTGCCAGTTGTTGGCCTACTATAAGAAACCCTTTCTTTGCTCTTTTTGTTATTCTTTGATCCTGGATGTGCCTCTACACAGTCCCGCTATGTGACATATTATTTTCGCTCCTTTTGATCTTTTCATTAATTATTCATTATTATTATTATTAATATTATATTATTATTATTATTTTATCTATTATATATTTTCTTGAATGAAAGTATCGTAACCTTCTGGTTTCGAAAATCACTAGGCGTTATTTCTACAGCAAATGCGAAAACAGTCGCGAAACTTACCATCCATTCTCTTAAAACCAATAAACCAGACTTTGCATTCAGTGACCAAAATGACTCTTCTCCAGTCTATTATACCATTGAACAAATGAGAAAAAAAATACAAACGGAGCAATATGAATATTTCGCACCCAGAAATATACATTGCAGGAATGTAATCGTTTTCTATCTATATGTGCTTTTAATTGCCAATTCTTTTGAATCACAAATAGATTGAGATAACAATAATAACTTCTGATATTAAATGAGAGTAAGTTATAAAGAGCTGCCTTATTTAAAAATTAAAATTTGCATTAACATTTTCTGCTATTTTATTTCAATAATTTGAATGATATTAAATACAGCAATTATAAAAATTGTCTTTATAAAGAGAAATTATCTGTGTAAGTGATAACACACACACACACACAGATAGACAGACAGACCAGAACAAAATAGATCCAAACCAGTTAGACCATAAGTATATCTACAGATTATATATATATATATATAATATAGTAAATATATATATATATATATATTATATATATATCATCATCATCATCATCAGTCGCGCTTTCAGCGCTATATCCATCAAGATATCTATCGGTAGGCTGTTGATCTCATCAATAGCCTAGTCTAGAGATGAAAATCATATAGTAATATAATATACATATATTATATATATATTATATATATATATATAGTCTTAGAATGAAAAATACTATTATAATATATATATATATATATATATATATAGTCTTAGGCTAGTCTTAAGATTGAGAAATATAAATATAATATATATAATATATATAGATATATATATATATATTACTATTATATATATATATATATATAGCGGGTGATGACATATTCTTACCTCCATTCTGTCGTTTATGCTTCAGTAACTAAGAGTTTCATTGAAACTAGAAATATTTTGCCATCTTGCTGGATTGCTTTTTGTCCGCTGAAGCTAGTATTTGATGTTCTTGATACTGCCGAATAAGTCTTACAATCCTTCAACGGAAAACAGAAATAAAGCTCAGCTTGACATAACTGTTACTCAAAGCGAATTCAATGTTTTGCATTACATATTGTGTTGAAAATATGTTAGTCTTATATTTGAAGTGAAAATCATTTTAAAAAAACAATGCTGATATAAAACCCAACATTGCCCAGTTCATTTTTTCAAATTTCTTCCCTCGCACTGAAACAATCGCACTCACTCACACACACGCGCCCGCGCACCTGATCATTATGTTTACAAAACATAGACCGTAAGCTATGTAAAACAGAAAAAAACACGCAAAACTAAAAAAATAAAAGATGGGATGGAAAAACAATTATATGGACACTGTCAAAACCGACAATCAGAGAGTTGCACATAAAAAGACTAGGACGTGGTTAAGAAAAGGGAAACCTCAACAGAGAAACTGAATCCCTAAATATATCTAGCCCCATAAAATAATTTATAGAAACAAATTATATCATAAGCAAAAATTGATAAGACACATACAAAAAGAGATAATGTTAGACTGTGCTGCTGACAGAGATGAGACTGTAAAACTATATTAAGCGAATTGTAGCCAAACTAGCTTACAACGGAGAATACAAACTAGGCAGAACGGGTTGAAGTGATTCATTGGAAATTGCTGCCAAAAAAGTAAATTTTAGACCATACAACAAAACGGTATATTGCAATTAAAACAGAATCTTTCTTGAGAATGACAAACACATAAAATTTCTCTGGGAGTACGAATGATAAAGTGGATCACCCTATCCCAACAAGGAACCAGACCTCATAATTGCATAACAAAAGAAAAAGGAAATTTTCAACTGTAGATTTGCGGTTCCCAGCACCTCACATGAGGAAAATGATAGAGAAAACGAAAAATATGGACACATAACTGATTCTTGTGAGAGAACTTGAAAAGAACTGTTGAATATGAGTGTGCGAAAAGCCAATTACTAATTGTAGTTGGGCACTTGAAACGTTTCAAAAAGCTTGAAAAAGACGGAAGATCTGAAACAGAGGAAACAATTGAACTATCTAGACCATTGCATGCTGCAATGGCTAGAAACTCAGAAGAGTCCTGGAGACTTTTGTCATCAACTCAATGTAAATACCATCAGGCAATAGTAACGCTGTAAGTGAAAAAACCTACAAAGGGAATCAATTAATTAATAATTAATAATAATAATAATAATAATAATAAATAATAATCCAACAACTTGAAGATTACACAAGAAGAACAAAGACAATACTACTTATGCGGCCAACAATAGAACGACCGATGGAACAATCAGAAAAAACAACAAAGGACTAGAAAAACAAAAATGGGAAGAAAAAAACAATATTAGGACGCTTTAAAACGACAAATAGAAGAGGTCTGCCCATAAAAGACTGACTGCGTTAAGAAAAAAAACCTCAAAAGAGAAACGGAATCACTTATAACTGCACACAAAAATAATCCATAAGACAAACTACATCAACAGCGAAAATCATCAGCACCCAACAATATAAAGTAGACTTTGTGGGAATAGAGATGAGACGCTAAAACCATATACTCTGCGAATGTAGCAAACTACACAACGAGAATACAACTAGACACGACTGGGTGGGAAGTGATCCAACGGAGTATGCAAAAAATTCAAGTTGACCATGCCCAAAAAACATATATATGCATAAACCAGAATCTGTTCGAGAACGAAACCCATTTAAAATTCTCGTCGGACTTTGAAATAAAAAACGGATCACCTTATTCCCAGCAAGAAGACCAGACCTAGTGTTCATAAACAAAAAAAAGAAAGAACTTGTCAACTGTGGATTTTCTGTCAGTACTGCCAGCCAGATCACAGAGTGAAAGCTAAGAACAATGAAAAAATAGACCAAATATCTGACCTTGCAGAGAACTGAAAAAGTTTTATGCGAATATGAAATGTTGAATGATACCAATTGTAGTTAGTGCACTTCGAACAGTCCCAAAATTCGATTGGAAAAAGGCTGGAATGTTTTGAAATCAGAGAAGGTTGAAACCTTTCAGAACACTGTACTGCTGCAATCTGCCAGAATACCCAGAAGAGTCCTGAAGGAACCTGATGAGACTTGCTATCACTAGACTCCAGTGAAGACCATCAGCTAACCTATGTAAAACTCCAAAGAAGTAAATAATAATAATCAATAATAATAATAAAATAATAATATAATAATAATAATAATAATAAAAAGAGTTAACATAGGAAAGAAAAGTAATATAGTTCCAACCATACTTTTTTGTAAACTATCTAACATTAATAAGGCAATGTTGCCATAATTGATGGGTACCCTATAAATATCGCAGCGTTAGCGAAGAAATATATATTTGCAATTCAAAACCTAACAAGTTAACAAAAATTATAGATTTAATGACTCTTCGTAACTTTATTTCGACCCCTGTCCGGGTGTGAACCATGGAAGAGATTATTAGATTGGCAGTTACTGGACTGGTGCTGACGATAAAGAAACGCAATGTTAACGATTAGACTAGACTATAATTCACGACTGATATATATCCGATAGCTTTAATAAAATTAAGAATTCGCGAAAGAAAAGTTTTGTCTTGTCATTTAATAAAAAACACAATGCAGACATCGCACCCCGACCAAAAAATCTTACGAAGAAGAAAGCAATAGATCCTGAATAAAGAAGCTTAGAAGAGCTCCTTTCGATAGATACCAGCCAAGAAGAAAAGCTGTTACCTCAGTAAAAGTAAAAGAAGAAATACAATCGACTACAAGACAAAGTATAGTATTATGATTAATATACGCCCACAAGTTATACACGGTATACTAAATATTACCGTCTCTGTGAAGACGCCATAAACATTTACGTATATTTTGTCTGGAAGACCAACAACCCCATCCTACCGGTGTTGTGTTT
>CM042145.1:66405133-66488109 GCA_023376005.1 Doryteuthis pealeii | reverse complement strand
AATACAAAAAAAATTCTAGTTGTAAATACCTTTTAGGAAAGATTTTGATTAATTGGTAGAAAAATTTAGAATGATCACACTTGTAAGTTCTATTAACTATCATGTCTATAAGATAATAGCAATATTATATTTATATACTTAAAATCAGCATAATAGATATACATTTCAAAGTACTTTTTGTAATCAATTTTATCTAGTTAAACTATGTTTTTGTGAGGCTGAAGTTAATAAATGTAGTGAGAAGTGGTTTAAAAAATTGCCTCAGGTGCTGGCAATAAACCCAGCCTCACCCCCAAGCTGTGCTTGGTGAAGAAACCCTGAGACCAAGTTAATATGTTTCTCACCACTGAACACGGCAGTGCCAGAAAGGGTCCATCTAGGTCAAATTAGTTCTTTTTGGAAAATAATAGTATTGGATGAAAAAGTAGTCTATCAAACGCTGCGTATTTCTTCGTTTCTCTGTTTTCACATACAAAACCGAACTAACACCACCCTGCTAACTGTTTATCGGATTTTACTCCTCGTTTGCCCTATTTGTGTGAATATACTTACATTTGACGCAAAAATCTTTTTATACACAAACACCTGATTAAATGTTGTAGTTTTCTCATTGGGCTTGGTCACTTACAGCTTTGTGTTGTGATTACCGTTGTGTATTTGATTAGCATTCGTGCATTCCTTACACGTGTTTCTACCATTTTTATCGAAAATCACCAGAGCTTCTTGCGATCATTTTATCCTTAGTCAAACACAGATATCAATAAGCGAAACTTTCTGGTGAAGACATCAAACGACAAGAACAACACTTTTTCTTGAATAGAAACTAAAAAAACATGCGTACTGTGTGATGTAATCCAACAGTAAGAAGTCCAAGGTCGAGGTAGGGAAAAATTAAGACAAGTGTATTTTACAATTAATGTACAGAACGGCTAGCTTGCCGTTAAATGGTAACAGCTACAACCTTTTCACTCGTGTCACACTATTTATAGTGAGAAACTGTGTATATTCTCCACTGTAGGAACGGCCGCGCTACAACAGGTACTGAGCCCAATTTTCCAAATAATGTCAAATTTAAAAAATCCATCATCTCAACATCTAACTCACGTCGGTCAATTGCACATACTGTAAAGTCCAGCAAAAATAGAAGGCATTTACAGTTGATGACTTATTGCAAAGAAATACATCTCAATTTCTACAGTAGGAAAATTTAATATTCAGACTGCTATACTGCCTATCATCGGACCGTAAAAATACCTTGGACGAATTCGTCTGCAGACTGTAAGACTACGACCAAAATGGCCGTCATGGGTATGACCACTAAACCTCTTCTAACATGAGTGCTTCAGTTTGAACTCTGTTGGTGAAGATTAACTATTCATGCCATTAATCCATGTTCATTATGTTACCACTGCAAAATAAAACTGGAAGATTTCTCAATAACTTTAAAATTTAGAAATACATAAATAAAAAAAAAAATGTGCCAGATATATATTTCTACTGAATCCAAGTAAAAATTTATATTTTCATCTAGTATCCATTTTCTATGTGCCATACTCTAATTTAAGGTATTAGAATCTAGAACGATCGTATAATTTCAATACTTAATATAAGTTAAATTAATGGAGGATGTAATTATTCGATGAAAAGGGATTCAAAGAGGACCATTTATTGTCTACTATTCCATATGATATACAATTTTACAAAGTCTCAACCGATCTAGAACAATTTTAAACAAGTGTTGAGTTCATATGAGCATGCATAGTTTGATAATCAATCACCTGATTCAATAATTGCAAAAGTTGTAAATTGAAGATTCCTGGAAATAGATTTTATTCTTAGATATACTAGCAAATATATGCCACCCTCCGGCTGGCAAGTAGTATATTAAGTTAAATGTAAAAAATATTAGATTAAAATCAGGAAGGCTAATGAAAACTAATAAGAATTCAGATAAAAAAAGATTTTGAACGGAGGGGTATAATGAAATAGAACAACGCAAACTTACTCTTCACACTTCCGTTTTTCATGCTAATTTTCGCTAATTTAACTATTAGTTAAAATAGGAAGCAAAGAATAAAATTACAGTATATTTCTTCTGGTTTAATGGATTTCTTTAAGATTTATTTGAAGAGATTTTTACTCATATTCATTAAGAAAAACCAACCAATTAGAAATCAATAATAGCACAGCACATTTTTATTAAATTCAGCTTTTTTTAATATCAAATGCAAATTAGCTTACATTTACACTGAAAAACTTATTTTGTGATATAATAAATACAATGCATGTTATTATATTTAGGTAAGCCAAACAAGTATTAAAAAGTCAAACATTTTATTATTAATTGAGATTTAGATAGAAATAGAATCATGGAGAATGTGACGTAAATAACTAAGGGAATTGTGAGCTTGAGTAGTAATAAGTTCTTCAACAGAAAAACACACAATCCCATATAATAGATGAAAAGAGTCAAAATACGGTAATGACCCTGAAATAAACATAATTACTTCCTACTGACAAGATATCATTTATCATTCCAAAATTACAGTAGTAAGATGGTTGCCTATAGTTATCATTCTTCTATATGATCAATCTTTATACTATTTAGCTATTATTATATTATTGCCATTTTCTTCATATAGTCCTACTGGTGAGGTGATATATATCGAAACATTAAGTTAAATCTCTCATTTTTTGCTTCAACCTATCAAATTTCTAAAAACCTACACATTTAGCAGATAACTTAATTATTCAAACTCTAAACTTGCAGTAGGAAATTATGTTATTTCAGGTCATAGAGTATTTTGATTCACATACCCATAATACTAAGAATGCCAATTCCAGGGAATCTTAATTACAACTTTGCAATTATGATCAGGTATCGATTATCAAACTATGCAGATTATATAGGAACTTCAATCCATTGGTTGACTTGATCTTATATTTCGCATATTCTTTAAATACTGGTCATGTTTATTCGCAAAAGATCTCGAGAGTGTAAAGAATTTTTAGCTCAGAAAATCTCACTACTAAGTTCATGTGGCGTTTATTTTTCTATTCAATACCTTCTCTCATACAACAAAAATAAAGATACAATAAAATAAAAGTATTTTTCACACGCATGCGTACGCATCCTCACAACCGAAGCAATAGATTAAACGATTTACAAAAACACCTCCACCGCAAGGCTACCATGAACCCTATCAATAGTTTCAATCGAAGTGCTCACCTTAAAAAAGGCAGGCGAAAGAAACGCCAACAAAGCACCGACGGTAACAAGAAAATCTGATTAAACTGAAGAAGCAGGACTTTGCTGACTATCAGATGTTGTTACGTCGCCTGCCTGGCTGCACCAAATAGTGCTGATAGTTAACTGGTACTGATGCATTCGTCCCAAGCTACACGTACCGGCTTGTTTTTCTTGTTCACTTGAATAGTAATTCGTTCATCTCTTTCTCTGTCAGATATTATTTTATCCTCTATAATTGGCTGGTTGCTTAGTAATCGAATCCATCCTTACTTTTATTTAAAGTGATTAGTATATGTTTCTCTGAATTTTCCGGAGGATGAGGCTGATAATTAGTATTATTTGTATTATTTGCGACTATGCCTCATCTCGATTTTATTGCACAACTTTCGGCTTGATGTGCCCTCCAGCCTTCTCAGGATTTGCTTGTCGGACTTTGTGAACCTTCTTTTAAATTCGGAACCTCCTTGTCGTAATCGGCAGCCATCACGGAACTTTGAACCTAACCCTTTTAACCACGGGGGTATCCTGTTTTCATCCGCTAAATCGATAGCTGGGTACAGGTGTTAAGCCTGTGTTAATATGATCTATGTACTGTCCCCCTATCCAGGACATTGACCTGCAGTCTATATAAAACATCGACTTAGAACTGTCTTAACCTAATCCTTTATCCATTACGCTATATTTATAAATGAAGCTAATTTTGGTCACTTTCGTGTTAAATGTCTGTCCACTGCGAGGCTCACACCCCTTAGAGCCCTACCCCCAAATCATGGCTACCAGACCTAGAAGGAAAAATATTATATCATCCTTCTGGCCGAGTATAAGATACAGTGAATGTCAGAACGCTTCTCAGACTGTCCCAAAAATGTCGAAACGAAGGTACTCTTTTTGATTTCTATAGATACCAAAATTATTCTTTAATCTTTATTTCATTTGCAGGACCGCAGTGCTATGAAGAAAAAATATTTCGCCCCTCCTTATGATGTCATGTTCACTCAGTCACAGCTCCCTTAACCCCTACCTAGTAAGCTAGAAGGAAAAATATATACAATCTTTGTGTCGAGTGTAAATTCAAATAATGTAAAAAACCTCTCAGACGGCATTAATGGACTTGTGGACATACTGAATTAAACTTAGACATCTAACAAGTGAACTGACCACTCTCACCAAGGCAGTCCTTGTTGCATCGATGCAGGAGTTGCCATACAACAAGTATCACCAAAAGCAAGATAACATGGTCAAAGAGCGATAAATCAGGGAATCCTACCGCGATCCACACAGGTAGTTGGCTTAGCATTGGGTTGGTACGTACTACTCGCATTAAATCCGCCAAAGGAGTTAGAAGGGCGCCTTACTCGGTCGGCATCATGATAGGACAAGGAAAAGTCGATATAGAAACCCCGCTGCCTAGCGGCTTTACCTCAGCCAAGGAAAGGCTTAGGGCAGTAAACCCCGAAAAACAAATACGGAGCAGGAATCCCTAGGTAGTGTGATGCTAGAATCCAGTGTCACAGCAATCCTATACTCTAGGCACTGCCAAACTGCATTGGCTCTTACCCTTCCTTTGGCATCACCACGCACAGTGATGGAAAGGGGGATTGTCTGTTTTGGGCAACAGCTCATCCTTCCATACACACACCCAGGCTACGTAGTGCAAAAGGAAAAAATATGCGACACTTACTCCATCGTCTCTACCTAGAACGCAAGGATGGCCAACAATTTATTTCTACCACCTACTCATTTATATGTACTCCCATGGAAAAAAACAAGGATGTAAGACACTTAATGGATGTTCACTTACATTTTATTTAACAGTAAATTGAATTAATAACAAATATTAAAGTGAAGAATGACACATCGCAAGCGGTCATTGAATTGAATCGATTTTCGCGTAATATAGATATTGTTACCGAGGCATAGCAAAACATCTGTACTATTCCAGTAGGCTTGCCATTTAATGTGGAGATGTCTCTAGTCTTATGGTTAAAGCACATGAACCCTGTTTATCTGAGTTCACATAGACTAGAAATAGAATATATAGATTGTATAAATAGAAAATGATGCTAGTGATCTTCTTGAACTCCAGAAAGCAATGCACAACCAATCTGTTTCCCCATCCTGTAGGGAATAATGCTTTCGCTGTATTGTAGAGATCATTATACAGTAATTGTTTCTTCATGGAGATCATGTGCTAGAAGTATTGGACTCACTCTTTCCTCTGCGGAAATGGAGTTTTTTAACAAATGTTTTTTTTTTTGTTTAAATTTCTCAAAAATTATACATGGAATTTCTGCACTACTCCTAATTCGATGAATAGTCAGGATCTGAGAATGCGCTTGTAATTGTCTGAATCCTATATATATATATTATATAGTATATAATAATATATAATATATATATATATGTGTGTGTGTGTGTGTTGTGTGTGTGGTGTTGTGTGTATTTGGCCAGCATTCTTTCATTTGTACATGTAGAATTAAACCAAAAGACACATCTCCTGTTAACAATTTTATTTTTGATCTTTTCAAGTTTTCTGGCCCAACTTTCTTAATATTTGGTGGAATCGTGGATAACTCCCCCAATGTTCAGTCCTCTGATTGTGGATATCAGTGGCTGTGGTATGAAGGTTGCGAATGTTCTCTTTGGCCGTTTCAATTTGCCTTCACAAGGTCACATATAGATATATATATATATTATATAATGAATATTATATATATAATATATATATATTACACTGAATTTTTTGAATTCATATCACAGGACTATAAATAAAAAAAAATGTTTAATATGTTTTTAAATGCCTTTAAAGTAATAAAGAATTCATCATTCGCATGCTGATAAATCGGGAGAGTTAGACACTTTCGTCTAAGCTCTCTAAAATAGACTGTAATGCAAAATCTCCAAGTCTTTTGTTATTTCTTTACTTATAAATTTGCTCTGTGACTCTTAACATTAAGAGGCACACATTGCGCTTTCAAACTCGACAGGTTAAAAAAAAAAACACTCTTTGTGTCGTAAGGAAGATTTCTTCTCTGGACTTTTGATATACATACATATATATATATATATATATATATGTGTGTGTGTGCAAGAGCGCGCACGCGTGTGTATAATAGATTTTTTATCTTTGAAAACTGGTAGACAGCAACAGCAAAGGATAAGGCAGAAAATATATTATAGACAACGAACTGATGTATAACCAAAGATTGTAGGATAATTAGATGCACAGATCGATAACACAATGATAGACAAAACAACATCATACTTATAAAGAATGGATGGGTGTTAAAAGCAGACTTATGAATTGATTCAAAGATGAGATTTTAACTCACCGAATAGACGCCTCTAAAGACAGCTAGATTGAAAAAAAACAAAACAAATATAGACACGCATACATCGGAGTCAAGTCAATACATGTTTATGTGCGTCAAGTCAAAGCAAGAACAATGAGTCATTTATTGAGCATTGAATTGGAAACGATGTTTAAAATACCCCAACTGTATCTATCTGCTACAGGTTAAGACCATCCCAGAAAAAACCAAACATGTATAAAAATAAAGAGAGTCTTGTGTAAAGTATCTAAACTGCATTCGGTAGTAGGTTTCACGTTTGAATCCAGGGTAATGTTGAGTTATCCCCTACTTCTCCCTCGTGGCTATTACTCACAGTTCTACTCTAACCAGAGTGCGAAATTCCTGTTAAGGCCCCATTATGGCATCAAATACAACCACTTGAAAATTATTTGTATTGGATGGAAATAGTTGAAACCATATCAATGTGAATAAATTATTCTTATCAGATTGAGATACTTGATTAAATAAAACCGTGCGTAAACAGATGGTTGAATATCCATAAAAAGTTGACATACCATTAAAGCTATAAAGCAAATCAAAATTTTTTAATGCCAATATACCGCTATTTTTTTTTTTTTTGAGAAAGAGTATTGTAAGGCTACTGGTTATAATGGTAATAGTTATAATGCTAGGATTTGTGATCATAGCTACTTTATGACATTAAATTAAAAAGTTTAGAGGGTCACTATTAGTTAGATAGCTAAGTGATTTCTTCATTGTTTTAATCAGAGGTTTCCGTCTCATGGCTGGATGTTTGAGAGCCATGTCGATTACTATTTTACTAAGATCGGAGATTTAAATACATGCAAGCCAATTTTCTTAGCCTTATAAGCGTCTCCATTATCTGAGTAGTTCAATTATTTTCCACTTCGTGTTAGTAGCCGATGTGTCCAAGTGGAGGAAAATAAGACGTTTGAAAACAATTTGTCGATTGTGATACATTATTATAGCCTTTAGTTCTGTACGAGCTTTATTCAGTAAATGATTAAAAAAAATAGTAAAAACTATTAAGAGAGGCTGTCAAAGCAACGCAATAGGGAACGGCAATCATTATAAAGATTTATAACTAGGAATCGAAAAAATAATCACGTGACTGTTATTTAACCTATAGACAAAGGATTGATAAATATTATGTGGTGTTTGAGGTGAAATTTTGTTAGCAAGATATAACTTAAATAGTTCACTCAAATGAATGAATGTTGTCGATATATTTCTTTGATTTTGACTGTGTTATCTATTTTAAATTAGGTTTTGTTTGGTTGTAACCGTTTCACGTCACATATTTACTGGTAGTCAAAAGTTTGTATAGCGTGAAAATGTGTTCAATGGTTAGATTTTTTTACGCAGGACGTTACTCGAAACATAAAAAGTGCACATGATATTCATATGTCAGAGAAAAAATTAAAGATGATTTAAAAACGTTTTTGGGTATGGACTTCAATTAAGCACATATCTCCAATTGTCGGCTTAAAGCCATATAAAAAAATAAACACATTGTTGGCTTACTTAACCTCATATGTCGTGTAAGAAGTCAATAAAAGTGGAATATAGATAAGTTTCAAAACATACGAGAATGTGGGAATGGCAAGCTAGGTAACGGTTAGAGACTTCGCCGGTCAGCTTGACAGTCGAGGTTCGAGTCACACACGGAGCAGTCTCCCATGTCTATAATCTGCTGATGAGACCTAATAGGTCGGAAATGCACCCCTTTTTTACCCTTTCTTTGTATTGGTGGTCTGTTTGATTATTTATGGTGTGTGTGTAATTTCTTTGTCTATCAAAATCACCTGTTGTTCAGTTTGTGTGGTTTGTGTGTTTGTGGGTGTGCGTGCGTGTGACCGGTGTTCTTAAGTCCCAACACCATGTGTGTAAGTGTGTGTGTGTGTGTGTGTGTTATTGTATATGTGTGTTTTGTTGGGTGTCTGTGTTCTGTTTGTGTGCGTGCCTTGTTCATATACATTTATATGGTGTATGTGTGTATTAGATTCAGAAGGTTAGAATTGAAAATTTTTTTATCAAAATTGTAATTATAGATTCTGCTAGATTATTTTATTTAATTTTATTCATTCAACACCCAGGCAAGGAATGAGTAAGAAAGAGTCAACTGGTTGAAGACCTTTTTATTTGTAGAAATACGGGAGTTGTCACTTGTCCTCCTGTTTCGCAACTGTTGTTTTCAACGTGAAACTACAATAAGAATACAAAGGACTATGTAGTTTCTCTAATATACAAACTAATAAATCGAAAAAAGGTGGAAAAGTTTGCACACTGACACTAAACTTCTTGTCCTCTCGCTCCCTGCCCTGCTAAAGAATTGAAACTAGCGCCCACACCACATGTGTTTATAATAATAAATTTGCTCTACTCACGTATGAGCACTTTATATTTGATATATCGCTGTCTTATCATTGTGAAACTTGCACCAACTAACTATTGTGACAAATCACCGGAAAGTCACCTTTTTCATATAAAAATCATATATATATATATATATATATATATATACTATATATAGGTTAAATTATTATTATTATTGTTGGAGAATTGATTATAGAGGCTCAATTACTTATGTAAGAGCTTTATTTATTTATTATTTATAATAAATAATATATTATATAATTATACATATATATATATAATATAATATATATATATATATATATATATATCATAATTTAAATGATTTAAGGAATATTTCATGAATAGAATATTCTGTTATTAAAAAAATATATCTTATCTATTAGTTATTTACTTCTAAGTAAATATCCTTTAGGTATGCTAATTTCTTAATGTTTGCCAGGTAACCACGACAAAAATAGAATAGAATTAGCATACTAATCTTTATTTATATTATGAAAAATATTTCTGGTGTAGTTTTATCTGCTCTGTATTGACTCTTTTGAATTTTACTTTTTGAGAAAAGATAAATATGAAAGGCAAAGTGAGTGAAGCATCGTTAAACCCTATGTCTACTGGTAAATATTGCTACTTTGAATAATATAGACAAGGCAAAGAAAAAATACACCTACCTCAATTAATGCTACCATCATACACAGATATATATATATATATATACTGATATATATCTAATGAGTCATACAAACCTACTAAAAGTTTCGCTTAATGCTCTTCAGTCAAAATCTTAGCACTGAAGAGCATTAACCGGAACCTTTTGTAGGTCGTCTGACTCATTAGATTTATCTTTATTATTTGCTCTACTTAGGTAATGAGCACTTTTTATTATTAGCTTTAGTCTCCTGGCGGGTTGTATGAATATATATAATCTTATATATATATATATGCATATAAATTGTTTTTCTTTTGGCCAAAATATTGTACTAATATAATTTTTTGTTTGGTGCGATTATCTTGGTCTTTACTTTTTTACATTTTTTTTTCTTCCCGGTTGATATTTGTAGTATATTTTTACAATCAAACTATTTGCTGATTTTTTTCCTCACCGCAAGATTACCAACCAGTTGTATATATATATATATAGAGAGAGAGAGAGAGAGAGAGCCGAGAGAGAGATGAATGTAGGAAATTATATTATAACTGAGATGCATACAGGTGTTTACTTCAATTCTTTTTTGCGTGGATGCATCTATTACTTATACTTTCTTTGTGGTACAAACATCTGCTGGATAATTCTTTTTTTATTTTCATTCTTATTATCAGAAATAAAACCGTTAGTTTCCATTTCTCATTAATTGATATAATGTAAAAAAGAAAACAAAAATATTCGCATGGCAAGAATGAAATTATATTACACATAGATATTTATCTAAACAAACACACACACTCACCAATATAATATTATATAATATATATATAATATATAATATATATATATATATATATATATATTATATATGCGTGTGTTAATCCTAGTTTCATATTATTGCTAGATGCCGGTCTTTTGGCTGAAAATACCTTCTATTAGGCTGCAGGTGGTTTCTTAGTCATACCTTTCCTTTCCCGTTCAGACCCAACCAAACTGAAATGTTATAATCCATTAAACTAACTATCTTTTCTCTTTTTATTGCCTTTCCTAAATAGAGGACACTGTACGCGTGTTGACATGACTTTTCTGCTTCCTATCGTTTGGCTGACGGTCTTATTTTGCAAGGAGACGAAAATAATTCGTGCTAAACGCAGATGAGCTTTAAGATACCGGGATATATTGTACATTTGTTTTTATTTCATTTTACTACGGTGAGTCAAAGCTTTTGCAATTTTTGCATACAAGCTGGTTTGCGGCGCCTATATCCCGTGACTGAATCAGCTCAAAGTTCGGCAGGTATCAGTCATCATTGATATTATCGTGGTTGTTGGTGCACTGCACGTTGTGCATTGCTTCACACGTGTATGATTAGAACACCACACAGATAAACGTGCAATATAGTCTAATTCAGTAAATTATGCTTTTTGAGTTCCAACTAGGTCATAACACTGCGAAGCCAAAAAAAAAAAACAAAACAAAAAAAAAACTTAAAGGTAAAAGCACAATTGATCACAGCTACAGTAGTCAGATAGTCATGAAAATTCCACATCTTATTATAATGGAGATTGTGGTTTGTCTGTCTGTAACCGAAACTATATTACTATACAAGTTACAAATTCCCTTTGTTATTTACATCACATTCTCCATGATTTTATATTTATTTAAACCTCAATTATTAACAAAATTGTTTTACATCATTAAGACTGTTGACTATATCTACATGCTAATAACATGCAGTTGTATTTATATATACAACAAAATAACAGTTTACAGTGTGAATAGGAAGGCTAATTTGCATATTTGATCTTAAAAATTTGATTTTAATAAATATGTGCTTAATATTCTTTGATTCTAATGTTTGGTTTTATCTTATTGAATATGAGCAAAAATCTCGGGATAAATCTTAAAAAGAAATCCATTAACAGAAGAAATAACTGCTAATTTTATTCTTTACTTCCTATTTTAACCAAATAGTTAAATTAGGAAAATTTACCAAAGAAAGGCGGAGTAATGGAAAATGATGGAAGAGTTAGTTTCAAAGTTGTTCTATTTTTCAATCATACCCCCTCTGTTCCAAATCTTTTATCTGAATTTTATTCAGTTTCATTAGCCTTTCTAATTAATATGATATCTTATTATATTAAAACTTAAATACTTGCACCGAGAGTGCATATATTTGCTAGTCTAATTAATATGCTAAAACGGAGAGGCGAAATAAGGAGAAGTGAGAAGTTCATAGTCTGGATATAGCTTATGCACATGCGTCACATTTATGAACTAAGATCGCACGGATCAGATGACAAAATTTATGTTTATGCGCCACTATATGTATCTTAAGACCAAAGACAACTTTCAGACTTGTTGTTACATATTGCATGACACATTGTTGTTCCTGGAGTGTGCATACATTGCTCTAATGAAATTGACATATCCAGCCTTAGAAAGCAGAATCCGACCACATGTTTGACATTCCAACCCTCTGTATCTAACAGGTGTATCTCCATCTTTCACTCTCAAAACTGGGACAGCCACCATCCACATGAATTATCCAGTCAGTTCTCTTCAATGCCAGCTTTCCCAATTGTCAGGACCAATTTTTATTTTTATAAGGTTGCTTTTGAATCAATCTTTATACCTCTTCCAAGCTTATGTGTAACATTTACCATCATGCAGCTGACCGTAGAGAAGTTGCTTAGCATTCTAACTTCACTCATACGTACAGGACCTACCCATCGCCTATGGGTATTTGATGAGAGTTTCGATGCTGTGCATCCTGCTCTTGTAAGGACTTCCGTGTTAGGTATGTTGGAGTTCCACTTGATGTTTGAAATGCGTCTTAAACATTTCTGATGAAATTGTTCAAAAATGTTCAAATATCTTCGAAGCAATGTCTGTTTTCGAAGAGTACAATAGAACACCCAAAAACGCAGGACCTATAAACCTCAACTTTGTTTATGGCCAATGCTGGTATTAGACCATAAACCATTTTATGCCTTCCATAGGCCATAGCTGTCTTCTGGATGCGTAGTGAATCTCAGCATCCAAAGAGCTATCTCAAGTCAGTGTACTCACAAATATATAAAGTATCACCGACATTCAAACGAGTACCATGAATCCTTATAGTTAGCTTGATTAAGGTATTGTAAAAAGTCATTACCGTCTCCTCATCATCTTGAAGGATTGGGGAATATACAGAGGATTAAGGTCGCATACCGTTCATACTGCAGTTAGATTCGCAGTTTCATTAAACGATAATATACTTGAAGAAAGTTTAAAAAATTGCCAGTCTTGTTATTGTCATGGTATTATGGGACAACGCTTGTACAACTCGAATTACCACTCTTTAAATTTTCATGAATATTATCCAGTGACAAAAAGCAAGATAACGGTAATCATGTCAATCTCAGTATTAAATCAGAGTTTCCTTCTCCTAGTTGGATAACCTAACAAGGAATAAGGGTCCAAAACCCCAGAAATAATGTTATAGATGACCGTTTGAGCCAATAGCTTCCTCCGTTCATTATACGTCTTATTGTTCGTCTAGACACCCTCCTCACCAGATATAATCTGTGAGGTTACCATTTAGTCACCGATGATTCGATCACTAAACAGGTCATACTAGATTACATGTACCATTAGAGCATTAAGCAACCCCCGAGAAAACATATATATAAATTATATATATAATATTATATAATATATATATATATATATATATATATATATATATATAATCATTTAATAGCTTCTATTTAAGTTTCCTTAAATTTTCTAGTAATATCATGGAGGATAATAGAACATTATTACTATCTATTCAAAGAATAATTCTCATACTTAGACAAAAATCATTTTGAATAACAATAATAATCTCATTCTAGATAGTGTAATGATATATAATATAATATATATATATATATATATATAATATATTTATATAATACTTATAATAATATAATATCATGTGTGTGTGTTGTGTTGTGTTTGTGTATGCATGTATATATTAGGAAAATATCTTTTGACCTCTTGTATTACACTGGGGATACGATTTTCATTGAGTTGGATCTGACACTTGTTTTCGACGCCAAGTTTTCTATATCACTTCAACTTTTGAGCTACAGAATATGCCTCGGTTTTTCTTCTTCGTCCAAAACCTAAAAATACAGCATCAAACAAATGTGGGCTTATTTATGGACTGTTTTAAAATTACAAATTCTGAAATAATAAAACATTACAGCTGGCAACATAAATTTGTGCATGTAAATCTATTTCTCGTTTTTACTAACATTAGACTCTGAATCCTAAAATTACCCCAGTTTTTCTCTATTATATGAACATTTATGAAAAACGGATACAACCTCACTTGGTCTAAAAACCATTTAAAATACTGCTGCTACCAAATATGCTTATTTTATAGAATGTTTAAAACATTTAAAAAATGGAAAATGATAAAAAATGCTTTTCTTAATGTTCAACGTTCATCAAAAGATATTACTTACTTGAGTCAGAAGGTGCAAGTAGTGTTCAATGATACTCCAACAATAATCAGTCATCATATCTACATCACTGATACACTTATACCATTCTTCCATGAATTCATATTCACTTTTTAATACTTACAGTAAAATAACCATTTAAAAAAAAGTTCTAATGTTGTCTTTCTTTAAAATTACTAAATATAAAAGAGGTTAATTTTGTATCAATTTCCCTCTTTAGATGAGTTAGATCGGACCCTATCAAACCCTGTCTGAATTCAAAAATGCTTTTCCAGCAAAGGAAGCCGACAAGAAATATTTATTTCTATCAATGGAAATGTAACTTTATTGTCCAGACAAACCAACGATGCTTTGATCAGTTTTTCATCAGGGTATTTTTCTATCAGAAATTCTCTCGATCTTGAAAAACTAGTTCTGTCAATACTAAGTTTGTGGGGTTTAAGGGTCAAATAAGAATCAAAACGACGGCTAAAACAAATGTAGGAAAATGTATTAACTAAAAGATAGACACAATACAGTAAAGAGAAGGTGGGAAATACGTCCGACAATTAGAGTTAGTGAGCTGACTCGAATTGGGCTATTCTCAAGCCATTAATTGTCCCTGTTACTGTATAGTAAACCGTCGGCGCATTTCCATTAGTCCATAGGGTATATCACCTATAACACTAAGCTTTTGGTAAAGCTGTATTTTAGGAAAGCCCCTAAGTAAACTGCATGAAAATGAACAAACTTTGATCAAACTTTCCAAATGAAACACTTTAATAATTTGGAAAATGGTCTAAAAAATAATGGCAACTAAATTATGGAGGTTTTGACTTCATTCTTCTTACTATCTGGCCACCTGACTGCATCCTTTCAGATCATTTCAACATGTTTTAGAGGCAAAGAAGTTTATTAATCGCGAAGAGTTAAAACTTGATATGAACGTTTCCTTTGCAGCGAAACCTAAAGATTTTACGCCGAGGGATTTGCAATTTCCAAAAGACAGCGATTATTTTATCGATAAATTGGAACAGATGTTACACTCTGACACCAGAAATCCAATAACCTTATACATTCATTTTAAATTACTTCCTGAAGTGGGATACCTCACTTTGATAATCGATTTTCATTGTATTACGCATACATTCTGACCTTGAGCTCAAATATTTCCAGATTAGAATAACTATATTAACCTCATCCACCATGAGATATAGTATTTACTAATATTGGAAATAGTTTGGCTCGAATCAGAGTCAGTAGCTATACAATGAAATCGATTATCAAACGTGAGGTTTACCCACTGTAAGGAACGTAATTAAAATGAATGTATAAGCGTTTATTCGGCATTTCTGTGTCAAGAGTTGTAACATCTCGTTTCCAATTTATCATAAAATTAATTCCTGCTCTAGTTTGAAAATTGACAGAATCCCCTCGGGCGTTAAGAATACTTAGGTTTCGCTGCAAAGAAACGTTCAAATATCAGTTTTAATCTCTTCGCGATTAATAAACTTCTTGCCTCTAAAACATGTTGAAATGATCTGAAAGAATGCAGTCAGGTGCAGATAGTAAGAAGAATGAGTCAAAACCTCCATATTTAGTGCCATTTCTTTTAGACATTTTCCAAATCATTAAAGGTTTCATGATGGAAGTGATCAAAGTTCGTTCATTTTCATGCAGTTTACTTAGGGGCGCTTCCTAAAATACACTTTACAAAAGCCTTGAGTGTTATAGGTGATATACCCTATGGACTAATGGAATGCGCCGACGTTACTATAAGTAACAGGACAATTATGGCTGAGAATAAGCCAATTCGAGTCAGCTCATAACTCTATTGTCGGACGTATTTCCCACTTCTCTTGTACTGTACTGCTGTCTACTCCTTTTAATACATTTTCCTACATTTGTAGCCGTCGTTTTGATTCTTATTTGACCCCTTAAAACCCCAAAACACTTAGTATGACAAAACCTAGTTTTTCAGATCGAAGAGAATTTCTGATAGAAAAATACCCTGATGAAAACTGATCAAAAGCATCGTTGGTTGTCTGGACAAATAAAGTTACATTTCCATTGATAGAAATAAATATTTCTTGTCGCTTCCCTTTGCTGAAAAGCAATTTTTGAATTCAGGACAGGTTTGATATGGGTCCGATCTAAACTCATCTTAAAAGAGGAAATTGATACAAAATAACCTCTATATTTAGTAATTTTAAAGAAAGAAAACAACATTAGAAAACTTTTTTTTTAAATGGTATTTACTGTAAGTATTAAAAAGTGATATGAAATTCATGGAAGAATGGTATCAAGGTATAAGTGATGTAGATATGATGACTGATTATTGTTGGAGTATCAAATTGAACACTACTTTGCACACAATTTGACTCAGTAAGAATATCTTTTGTATGAAAACGTTGAAACATTACAGAAAAGCATTTTTTATCATTTTCCATTTTAAATGTTTTAAACATTCTATAAAATAAGCACATATTTGGTACACGCAGTATTTTAATGGTTTTTAGACAAAGTGAGGGTATCAGTTATTCAAAATGTTCATATAATAGAGAAAAACTGGGGTAATTTTAGGATTCAGAGTCTAAATGTTAGTAAAAAAAAAACGAGTAATAGATTTAACTCAACAAATATTATTTGCCCAGTGTAATGTTTTATTATCTTCCAGAATTTGTAAATTTTAAAACAGTCCATAAAATAAGCCCACATTTGTTAGATGCTGTATTTTTATGGTTTTTGAGAAGAAGAAAAACCGAGGGCATTCTGTAGCTCAAAAAGTTGAAGTGATATAGAAAAACTTGGGTCGAAAACAATGTCAGATCCAACTCAATGAAAATCGTATTCCCCAGTGTAATACAAGAAGGTCAAAAGATATTTCCTATATATACATGCATACACAAACACACACACACACACACACAACAAAATATATATATTATAAGTATATAATAAATATATATATATAATATATATATATATATATTATATATATATCATTACACTATTTCTAGAATGAGAATTATTGTTATCAAAATGATTATTGTCTAAGTATGAGAATATTCTTTGAATAGATAGTAATAATGTTCTATTATCCTCCATGATATACTAGAAAATTAAGGAACTTAATAGAAGCTATTAAATGATTATATATATATATAATAAATATATATTATATATATATATATATATATATATATATATATATATATATATGTCTCGGTTGCTTAATGCTCTAATGGTACAATGTAATCTAGTATGACCTGTTTCGTATCGAATCATCGGTGACTAAATGGTAACCTCACAGATTATATCTGGTGAGGAGGGTGTCTAGACGAACAATAAGACTGTATAATGAACGGAGGAAGCTATTGGCTCAACGGTCATCTATAACATTATTTCTGGGGTTTTGGACCCCTTATTCCTTGTTAGGTTATCCAACTAGGAGAAGGACAACTCTGATTTAATACCTGAGATTGACATGATTACGGTTATCTTGCTTGTTTGTACTGGATAATAATCATGAAAATTTAAAGAGTGGTATTCTGTGTGTACAAAGCGTTGTCCCCTATAATACCATGACAATACAAGACTGCAATTTTTAAACTTTCCTTCAAGTATTAATTATCGTTTAATGAAACTGCGAATCTAACTGCAGATGAACGGTATGCGACCTTAATCTCTGTATATTCCCCAATCCTTCAAGCTGATGAGGAGACGGTAATGACTTTTTACAAATACCTTAATCAAGCTAACTATAAGGATTCATGGTACTCGTTTGAATGTCGTGATACCTTATATATTTTGAAGTACACTGACTTGAGATAGCTCTTTGGATGCTGAGATTCACCTACGCATCCAGAAGACAGCTATGGCCTATGGAAGGCATAAAATGGTTATGGTCTAATACCAGCATTGGCCATAAAACAAAGTTGAAGGTTTATAGGTCCTGCGTTTTGGGTGTTCTATTGTACTCTTCGAAAACAGACATTGCTTCGAAGATATTTGAACATTTTTGAACAATTTCATCAGAAATGTTTAAGACGCATTCAAAACATCAAGTGGAACTCCAACATACCTAACACGGAAGTCCTTACAAGAGCAGGATGCACAAGCATCGAAACTCTCATCAAAAAAATACCCATAGGCGATGGGTAGGTCCTGTACGTATGAGTGAAGTTAGAATGCTAAAGCAACTTCTCTACGGTCAGCTGCATGATGGTAAAATGTTACAGCATAAGCCTTGGAAGAGGTATAAAGATTGATTCAAAAGCAACCTTATAAAAATAAAATTGGTCCTGACAATTGGGAAAAGCTGGCATTGAAGAGAACTGACTGGATAATTCATGTGGATGGTGGCTGTCCCAGTTTTGAGAGTGAAAGAATGGAGATACACCTGTTAGATCACAGAGGTTGGAAATGTCAAAACATGTGGTCGGATTCTGCTTTCTAAGCTGGATATGTCAATTTCATTAGAGCCAATGTATGCACACTCCAGGAACAAACAATGTGTCATGCAATATGTAACACAAAGTCTGAAAGTTGTCTTCTGGTCTTAAGATACATATAGTGGCGCATAAACATCAAATTTTGTCATCTGATCCGTGCGATCTTAGTTCATAAATGTGACGCATGTGCATAAGCTATATCCAGACTATGAACTTCTCACTTCTCCTTATTTCGCCTCTCCGTTTTAGCATATTAATTAGACTAGCAAATATATGCACTCTCGGGTGCAAGTATTTAAGTTTTAATATAATAAGATATCATATTAAATTAGAAAGGCTAATGAAACTGAATAAAAAATTCAGATAAAAAGATTTGGAACAGAGGGGGTATGATTGAAAAATAGAACAACTTTGAAACTAACTCTTCCATCATTTTCCATTACTCCCGCCTTTCTTTGGTAAATTTCCTAATTTAACTATTTGGTTAAAATAGGAAGTAAAGAATAAAATTACAGTTATTTTCTTCTTGTTAATGGATTTCTTTTAAGATTTATCCCCGAGATTTTTGCTCATATTCAATAAGATAAAACCAAACAATTAGAAATCAAGAATATTAAGCACATATTTATTAAAATCAAATTTTTAAGATCAATATGCAAATTAGCCTTCCTATTCACACTGTAAACTGTTATTTGTTGTATATATAAATACAACTGCATGTTATTAGCATGTAGATATAGTCAACAGTCTTAATGATGTAAAACAATTTTGTTAATAATTGAGGTTTAAATAAATATAAAATCATGGAGAATGTGATGTAAATAACAAAGGGAATTGTAACTTGTATAGTAATATAGTTTCGGTTACAGACAGACAAACCCACAATCTCCATTATAATAAGATGTGGAATTTCATGAACTATCTGACTACTGTACTGTGATCAATTGTGCTTTTACCTTTCAAGTTTTTTTTTGTTTTGTTTTTTTTTTTGCTTCCGCAGTGTTATGACCTAGTTGGAACTCAAAAAGCATAATTTACTGAATTAGACTATATTGCACGTTTATCTGTGTGGTGTTCTAATCATACACGGTGTGAAGCAATGCACAACGTGCAAGTGCACCAACAACCACGATAATATCAATGATGACTGATACCTGCCGAACTTTGAGCTGATTCAGTCACGGGATATAGGCGCCGCAAACCAGCTTGTATGCAAAAATTTGCAAAAGCTTTGACTCACCGTAGTAAAATGAAATAAAAACAAATGTACAATATATCCCGGTATCTTAAAGCTCAATCTGCGTTTAGCACGAATTATTTTCGTCTCCTTGCAAAATAAGACCGTCAGCCAAAACGATAGGAAGCAGAAAAGTCATGTCAACACGCGTACAGTGTCCTCTATTTAGGAAAGGCAAATAAAAAGAAGAAAAGATAGTTAGTTTAATGGATTATAACATTTCAGTTTGGTTGGGTCTGAACGGGAAAGGAAAGGTATGACTAAAGAAACCCACCTGCAGCCTAATAGACAAGGTATTATCCAGCCAAAAGACCGGTCATCCTAGCAATAATATGAAACTAGCGATTATACACACGCATTATAATACATATATATATATATATATATATATATATTATATATATATATATATATATATATATATATATTGGTGAGTGTGTGTGTTTGTTTAGATAAATATCTATGTGTATATAATTTCATTCTTGCATGCGAATATTCTTTGTTTTCTTTTTACATTATATCAATTAATGAGAAATGGGAAACTAACGGTTTTTATTCCTGATAATAAGAATGAAAATAAAAAAAAGAATTATCCAGCAGATGTTTGTACCACAAAAGAAAGTATAAGTAAATAGATGCATACACGCAAAAAAGAAATTGAAGTAAACACCTGTATGCATCTCAGTTATAATATAATTTCCTACATTCATCTCTCTCTCGCTCTCTCTCTCTCTCTCTCTCTATATATATATATATACCAAACTGGTTGGTAAATCCTTGCGGTGAGAAAAAATCAGCAAATAGTTTGATTGTAAAAATATACTACCAAATATCAACCGGGAAGAAAAAAAATGTAAAAAAGTAAAGACCAAGATAATCGCACCAACAAAAAATAATATATTAGTACAATATTTTGGCCAAAAGAAAAAACAATTTATATGCATATATATATATATAAGATATATATATTCATACAAACCCGCCAGGAGACTAAAGCTAATAAATAAAAAGTGCTCATTACCTAAGTAGAGCAAATAATAAAGATAAATCTAATGAGTCAGACGAACCTACAAAAGGTTCCGGTTAATGCTCTTCAGTGCTAAGATTTGACTGAAGAGCATTAAGCGAAACTTTTAGTAGGTTTGTATGACTCATTAGATATATATATATATATATATATATATATATCTGTGTATGTGTACGCATTAATTGAGGTAGGTGTATTTTTCTTTGCCCTTGTCTATATTATTCAAAGTAGCAATATTTACCAGTAGACATAGGGTTTACGATGCTTCACTCACTTTGCCTTTCATATTTATCTTTTCTCAAAAAGTAAAACAATTCAAAAGAGTCAATACAGAGCAGATAAAACTACACCAGAAATATTTTTTCATATATAAATAAAGATTAGTATGCTAATTCTATTCTATTTTTGTCGTGGTTACCTGGCAAACATTAAGAAATTAGCATACCTAAAGGATATTTACTTAGAAGTAAATAAACTAATAGATAAGATATATTTTTTTAATAACAGAATATTCTATTCATAAATATTCCTTAAATCATTTAAATTAATGATATAATAATATATAATATAATATATAATATATATATATATATATATATATATATATATATATATATTTATTATAAATAAATAAATAAATAAAGCTCTTACATAAGTAATTGAGCCTCTATAATCAATTCTCCAACAATAATAATAATAATTAACCTATATATATATATATATATATATATTATATATATATATGATTTTTATATGAAAAAGGTGACTTACCGGTGAAATTGTTCACAATAGTTTAGTTGGTGCAAGTTTCACAATGATAAGACAGCGATATATCAAATATAAAGTGCTCAATACGTGAGTAGAGCAAATTTATTATTATAACACATGTGCGTGTGGCGCTAGTTTCAATTCTTTAGCAGGCAGGGAGCGAGAGGACAAGAAGTTTAGTGTCAGTGTGCAAACTTTTCCACCTTTTTTCGATTTATTAGTTGTATATTAGAGAAACTACATAGTCCTTTGTATTCTTATTGTAGTTTCACGTTGAAAACCAGTTGCGAAACAGGAGGACAAGTGACAACTCCCGTATTTCTACAAATAAAAAGGTCTTCACCAGTTGACTCTTTTCTTACTCATTCCTTGCCTGGGTGTTGAATGAATAAAATTAAATAAAATAAAATCTAGCAGAATCTATAATTACAATTTTTGATAAAAAAAATTTTCATTCTAACCTTCTGAATCTAATACACACATACACACATATAAATGTATATGAACAAGGCACGCACACAAACAGAACACAGACACCCAACAAACACACACATATACAAATAACACACACACACACACACACACACTTACACACATGGTGTTGGGACTTAAGAACACCCGGTCACACGCACGCACACCCACACACACACACAAACACACAACTGAACAACAGGTGATTTTGATAGACAAAGAAATTACACACACACCCATAAATAATCAAACAGACCACCAATAACAAAAGAAAGGGTAAAAAAGGGGTACATTTCGACCTATTAGGTCTCATCAGCAAGATTATAGACATGGGAGACTGCTCCGTGTGTGACTCGAAACCTCGACTGTCAAGCTGACAGGCGAAGTCTCTAACCGTTACACTAGCTTGCCATTCCCACATTCTTCGTATGTTTTGAAACTTATCTATATTCCACTTTTTATTGACTTCTTACACGACATTATGAGGTTAAGTAAGCAAACAAATGTGTTTATTTTTTATATGGCTTTAAGCCGACAATTTTTGGAGGATATGTGCTTAATTGAAGTCATACCCAAAACGTTTTAATCATCTTTAATTTTTTCTCTGACATATGAATATCATGTGCACCTTTTATGTTTTCGAGTAAACGTCCTGCGTAAAAAAGATCTAACCACTTGAACACATTTCACGCTATACAAACTTTTGACTAACCAGTAAAATATGTGACCGTGAAACGGTTACAACAAAACAAAACCTAATTTAAAATAGATAACACAGTCAAAATCAAAGAAATATATCGACAACATTCATTCAATTTGAGTGAACTATTTAAGTATAATATCTTGCTAACAAAATTTCACCTCAAACACCACAATAATATTTATCAAATCCTTTAGTCTATAGGTTAAATAACAGTCACGTGATTAATTTTTTCGATTCCTAGTTATAAATCTTTATAATGATTGCCGTTCCTAATTGCGTTGCTTTGACAGCCTCTCTTAATAGTTTTACTATTTTTTTTTAATCATTTACTGATAAAGCTCGTACAGAACTAAAGGCTATAAATAATGTATCAACAATCGACCAAATTGTTTTCACGTCTTATTTTCTCCCACTTGCGACACATCGGCTACTAACACGAATGGAAAATAATTGAACTACTCAGATAATGGAGACGCTTATAAGGCTAAGAAAATTGGCTTGCATGTATTAAATCTCCATCTTAGTAAAATAGTACATCGGACATGGCTCTCAAACATCCAGCCCATGAGACGGAACCTCTGAATTCAAAAACAATGAAGAAATCACTTAGCTATCTAACTAATAGTGACCCTCTAACTTTTTAATTTAATCATCAAAGTAGCTATGATCACAAAATCCTAGACATATAACTATTACCTTATAACCCCAGTAGCCTTACAATACTCTTTCTCAAAAAAAAAAAAAATAGCGGTATATTGCATATAAAAAATTTGATTTGCTTTATAGCTTTAATGGTATGTCAACTTTTATGGGATATTCAACCATCTGTTTACGCACGGTTTTATTTAATCAAGTATCTCAATCTGATAAGAATAATTTATTCACATTGATATGGTTTCAACTATTTCCATCCAATACAAATAATTTTCAAGTGGTTGTATTTGATCCATAAATGGGGCCTTAACAGGAATTTCCACTCTGGGTTAGAGTAGAACTGTGAGTAATAGCCACAGAGGGATAACTCAACATTACCCCTGGATTCAAACGTGAAACCTCACTACCGAATGCAGTTTAATACTTTACACAAGACTCTCCGCTTTATTTTTATAATGTTTGGTTTTTTCTGGGATGGTCTTAACCCTTAGCAGATAGATACAGTTGGGGTATTTTAAACTCGTTTCCAATTCAATGCTCAATAAATGACTCATTGTTCTTGCTTTGACTTGACCACATAAACATGATTGACTTGACTCCGAATGTATGCGTGTCTATATTTGTTTTGTTTTTTTTTCATCTAGCTGTCTTTAGAGGCGTCTATTCGGTGAGTTAAAATCTCATCTTTGAATCAATTCATAAGTCTGCTTTTAACACCCATCCATTTCTTTATAAGTATGATGTTGTTTGTCTATCATTGTGTTATCGATCTGTGCATCTAATTATCCTACAATCTTTGGTTATACATCAGCTTTCGTTGTCTATATATATTTTCTGCCTTATCCTTTGCTGTTGCTGTCTACCAGTTTATCAAAAGATAAAAAATCTATTAATACACACGCGTGCGCGCTCTTGCACACACACACATATATATATATATATATATATGTATGTATAATCCAAAAGTCCAGAGAAGAAATCTTCCTTACGACACAAGAGTGTTTTTTTTTTAACCTGTCGCAGTTTGAAAGCGCAATGTGTGCTCTTAATGTTAGAGTCACAGAAGCAAATTTATAAGTAAAGAAATAACAAAAGACTTGGAGATTTTGCATTACAGTCTATTTTAGAGAGCTTAGACGAAGTGTCTAACTCTCCCGATTTATCAGATGCGAATGATGAATTCTTTATTACTTTAAAGGCATTTAAAAACATATTTAAACATTTTTTTTTTATTTATAGTCCTGTGATATGAATTCAAAAAATTCCAGTGTATATATATACATATATATATATATATATATATATATATATATATATATATATATATATATATGTGACCTTGTGAAAAGGCAAATTGAAACGGCCAAAGAGAACATTCGCAACCTTCATACCACAGCCAATGATATCCACAATCAGAGGACCTGAACATTGGTGGAGTTATCCACGAATTCCACCCAAATATTAAAAAGTTGGCCAGAAAACTTGAAAAGATCAAAAATAAAATTGTTAAACAGGAGATGTGTCTTTTGTTTAATTCTACATGTACAAATGAAAGAATGCTGGCCAAATACACACACACACACACACACACACACACACACATATATATATATATATATATATATATATATTATATATATATATATATATCAGAAAAATCAAGCCGCACATTCTCAGATCCTGACTATTCATCGAATTAGGAGTAGATGCAGAAAATCTCCATGTAATAATTTTGAGAAATCTATAAACAAAAAACATTTAACTCCATACGCAGAGGAAAGATCGAGTAAATACTTCTAGCACATGATCTCCATGAAGAAACAATTACTGCTATAATGATGCTCTACAAATACACGAAAGCAATTATTCCCTAACAGGATGGGGAAACAGATTTTTTGCATTGTTATTGGAGTTCAAGAAGATACACTAGCATCATTTCTATTTATAATCTATATATTTCTATTTATAGTCTATGTGAACTCAGATAAAACAGGGTTCATGTGCTTTACATAAGATAGAGACATCTCCACATTAAATGGCAAGCCTCTGGAATTAGTACAGCTGTTTGTATGCCTCGGTAACAATATCTTATCTACCGAAATCGAATTCAAATTCAATGCACTTGCGATGTGGTCTATTTTCACTTTATATGTTATTAATTCATTTACTGTTAAATAAAAATGTAAGTGAACATCCATTAAGTGTCTTAAATCCTTGTTTTTTCCCATGGGTAGTACATATCAAAATGAGTAGGTGTAGACTAAATTGTTGGCATCCTTGCGTCTAGGAGAGACGATGGAGTAGTGTCCATTTTTTTCTTTAGTGGAACTACGTAGCCTGGGTGTGTTGTATGGAGGATGAGCTGTTGCCCAAACAGCAAATCCCCCCTTTCCACACTGTCGCTGTGATCCAAAGGAAGGGTAAGAAGCCAATGCAGTTTGGCAGTGCTAGAGTAATAGGAGTTGCTGGTGACACTGGATTTCAGCATCACACTACCTTAGGGATTCCTGCTCCGTATTTGTTTTCGGGGTTTACTCCCCTAGCCTTTCCTTGGGATGAGGTAAAGCCGCTAGGCAGCGGGGTTTTATATCGGACTTTTCCTTGTCCTACATGAATGCCGACCGAGGTAAGGCGCCCCTTCTAACTCCTTTGGGGATTTATGCGAGTAGTAAGTACCCCCAATCCTACCACTATCTGTGTGGATCGCGGTAGGATTCCCTGATTTCATCCGCTCTTTGACGAATGTTTATCTTGCTTTTGGTGATACTTGTTGTATGCACACTCCTCATCGATCAAACAAGGACTGCCTGGTGAGAGTGTCAGTTGAGTCACTTGTTAGATGTCTAAGTTTTAATTCAGTATAAGTCCACAAGTCCATTAATGCGTCTGAGAGGTTTTTACATTCATTGAATTTACACTCGACACAAAGATTGTATATATTTTTCCTTCTAGCTTCTAGGTAGGGGTTAAGGAGTGTGACTGAGTGAACAGACATCATAACGAAATATTTTTTTCTTTCATACACTCGGTCCTGCAAAATGAAATAAGATTAAAGAATATTTTGTATTCTATAGCAAATAAAAACAAGAGTACCTTCGTTTCGACATTTTGGGACAAGTCTGAGAGGTTCTGACATTCACTGTATCTATACTCGGCAGAAGGATGATATATATTTTTCCTTCTAGTCTGTAGCCAATGATTTGGGGGTAGGGCTTAAGGGGTGTGACTGAGTGGACAGACATTTAACACGAAAGTAGACAAAATAGCTCATTTATAATATAGCGTAATGGATAAAGGAGTTAGGTTAAGACAGTTCTAAGTGATCGTTTTATATAGACTGCAGGTTCAATCCTGGTAGGGGCGACAGTAACATAGAATAATAATTAACACAGCTTAACACCTGTACCCCAGCTATGATTAGCGGGATGAAAACAGGATACCCCCGTGGTTAAAAAGGGTTAGGTTCAAAGTTCCGTGATGGCTCCCGATTACGACAAGGAGGTTCCGATTACGACAAGAACGTTCCCGAATTCTAAAAGAAGGTTCCAAAGTCCGACAAGAAATACCTGAAGAAGGCTGGAGGGCACATCAGCCGAAAAGTTGTGCAGATAACAATGAAGATGAGGACAATAGTCCAAATAATACAAATAATACTAATTATCAAGCCTCATCTCCAAAATTCAGAGAAACATATACTAATCACTTTAAATAAAAGTAAGATGATTCGATTACTAACAACCAGCCAATTTAGAGGATAAAATAATATCTGACAGAGAAAAGTAGATGAACGAAATTATATTCAGTGAACAAGAAAAACAGCCGGTACGTGTAGCTTGGAACACGAATGCATCAGTACCAGTTAACTATCGCACATATTTGTGCACACAGGCAGCGAAGTAAACAACATCTGATGAGTCAGCAAAGTCTGCTCTCTCAGTTTCATCAGATTTTCTTGTTTACTCTGCTTGTTGGCGTTTCTTTCCCTTCTTTTTTAAGTGAGCACTTCGATTGAACTATTGGATAGGGTTCATGGTCAGCCTTGCAGGTAAACATCGTTAATTATTGCTTCCGGTTGTGAGGATGCGTACGCATGCGTGTGAAAAAATACTTCTTTATTTTATTGTATTTTATTTTTGGTGTGTATGGAGAAGGTATTGATAGCAAAAAATAAACACATGACTTAGTAGTGAAATTGTCTGAGCTAAAAATTCTTTATTGGATCCTTTTGCGAAAAACATGACCAGTATTTAAAAGAATATGCGAAAATATAAAGATCAAGTCAACCAATGGAATTGAGTTCTATATAAGCTGCATAGTTTGATAATCAATACCTGATCAATAATTGCAAAAGTTGTAAATTAAGATTCCTGGAATTGGCATTCTTAGATATATGGTATGTGAATCAAAATACTCTATGACCTGAAATAACATAATTATCCTACTGCAAGTATTACGAAGTTGAATAATTAAGTTATCTGACTAAATGTGTAGGTTTTAGAAATTTGATTAGTTGAACAAAAAATGAGAGATTTACTTAATGTTTCGATATATATTCACATCACCAGTAGGACTATATGACAGAAAATGGCAATATATAAATAATAGTAAATATATAAAAGATTGATCATATAGAAGAATGATAACATAGGCAACAACATCTTACTACTGTATTTTGGAATGAATCAAATGATATCTTGCAGTAGGATAATTATGTTATTTCAGGTCATACAGTATTTTGACTCACTTTTCATCTTATTATAATGGAGATTGTGTGTTTTTCTGTCTGTAACCGAAACTATATTACTACTCAAGTCACAATTCCCTTAGTTATTTACGTCACATTCTCCATGATTCTATTTCTATCTAAATCTCAATTAATAATAAAACTGTTTGACTTTATTAATACTGTTGGCCTTACCTAAATACTAATAACATGCAATTGTATTTATATATACAACAAAATACCAGTTTTCAGTGTAAATGTAAAGCTAATTTGCATATTGATATTAAAAAAACTGATTTTAATAAAAATGTGCTTGCTATTATTGATTTCTAATTGGTTGGTTTTATCTTAATGAATATGAGTAAAAATCTCTTCAATAAATCTTAAAAGAAATCCATTAACAAGAAGAAATAACTGTAATTTTATTCTTTACTTCCTATTTTAACTAAATAGTTAAATTAGGAAAATTTAGCATTGAAAAACGGAAGTGATGAAAGAGTAAGTTTCAGTTGTTCTATTTTCCAATTATACCCCCTCCGTTTCAAATCTTTTTATCTGAATTCTTAATTAGTTTCATTAGCCTTTCTGATTTAATCTAATATTTTATTACATTTAAACTTAAATACTTGCACCCGGAGGGTGCATATATTTGCTAGTATATCTAAGAATAAAATCTATTCCAGGAATCTTAATTTACAACTTTTGCAATTATTGATCAGGTATTGATTATCAAACTATGCAGCTCATATAGAACTCAAACCACTTGTTTAAATTGTTCTAGATCGTTGAGACTTTGTAAAATGTATATCATATGGAACTAGTAGACCAATAAATGGTCCTCTTTGAATCCCTTTTCATCGAATAATTACATCCTCATTAATAACTTTATAAAAGTATTGATATACGATCGTTCTAGATTCTAATACCTTAAATTAAGATATGGCACATAGAAAATGGATACTAGCTGAAAATATAAATTTTACTTGGATCAGATCAGAAAATATATATCTGGCAACATTTTTTTTTTATTTATTTATTTCTAAAATTTTAAAAGTTATTGAGAAATCTTCCAGTTTTATTTTGCCAGTTAACATAATGAACATGGGATTAATGGCAATGAATAGTTAATCTTCACCCAACAGAGTTTCAAAACTGAAGACTCATGGTTAGAAGAAGTTTAGTGTCATACCCATGACGCCATTTTGGTCGTAGTCTTACCAGTCTGCAGACGATTCAGTCAAGGTATTTTACGGTCCGATGATAAGGCAGTATAGCAGTCTGAATAATTAAATTTCCTACTGTAGAAATTGAGATTATTTCTTTGCAATAAGTCATAACTGTAAATGCCTTCTATTTTGTGGACTTTAACAGTATGTTGCATGAACCAGACGTGAGTTAGATGTGAGGATTTTTAATTTGACATTATTTGGAAATTGGGCTCAGTACCTGTTGTACCGGCCGTTCCTACAGTGGAGAATATACACCAGTTCTCACTATAAATAGTGTGACACCGAGTGAAAAGGTTGTACTGTTACCATTTAACGGCAAGCTAGCCGTTCCTGTACCATTATTGTAAATACACTTGTCTTATTTTACCCTACCTCGACTTGACTTCTTTTTTACTGTTGGATTAACATCACAACAGTACCAGTTTCTATTCAAGAAACAGTGTTGTTCTTTCGTTTGATGTCTTCACCCAGAAAGCTTTCGCTTATTGATATCTGTGATTTGACTAAGGATAAAATGATGCAGAGAACGACTCTGGTGATTTTCATAAAAACATGGTAGAAACAACGATGTAAGGAATCACGAATGCTAATCAAATACACAACGGTAATCAAACACGAAAGATGTAAGTGACCAAGCCCACATGAAGACAAACTACAAACATTTAATACAGGTGTTTGTGTATAAAAGATTTTGCGTCAAATGTAAGTATATTCACACAAATAGGAGCAAACGAGGAAAGTAAAATCCGATAAACAGTTACAAGTTGTTAGTCGGTTTGTATGTGCAAAACAGAGAAACGAAAGAAATACGCAGCGTTTGATAGACTACTTTTTCAATCCAATACTAATTATTTTCAAAAAGATCTATTTGACCCATAGATGGACCTTCTGGCACTGCCGTGTTCAGTGGGTGAGAAAACAATATTAACTTGGTCTCAGGGTTCTTCACCCCAAGCAACACTTGCCCCTCCCCCCAGGGGTGAGGCTGGGTTTATTGCCCAGCACCTGAGGCAATTTTTTAAACCACTTCTCAACTACATTTATTAACTTAGCCCTCACAAAAACATAGTTTAACTAGATAAAATGATTACAAAAAGTACTTTGAAAATGTATTATCTACTTATGCTGAATTTAGTATATAAATATAATATTGCTATTATTTTATAGATGATAGTTAATAGAACTTACAAGTGTGATATTACTAAATTTTCTACCATTAATCAAAATACATTATCCTAAAAGGTATACACTAGAACTGTTCAGATAGAAAATTAGTATTGGATAGAAATACGCAGGGTTTGATAGACTACTATGGGTTTATTATTAAAATAATCTTGGTAAATAACAAAGAAGGAAGATATGATCAGATCAGTAAAGGTTGATTCGAAATCCTACACCAGCTAGCTATCTCGCTAGATACATTGGTAGACAGATAGGTAAAGAAAGAAAGAAAGAAAGAAAGAAAGAAAGAAAGAAAGAAAGAAAGAAAGAAGAGAAAGATAGAGGAGAAAGATAATATAAATATATTGCTTGGGATTGTCATTAGGTGAATGTTGATCTGGATACATCATTCTGAGTCATCGTAATGCCATGTATAATAGATATATTTTCAAAATGCTAATTAGACTATTTATTTCTTCCAAAATAGAATATATATATATATATTATATATATTATATATATATATATATATATATATATATATATATATATATATATCAAAAATGAAGGAAGAACTCAATACAGTGATCCCGTAATAAATTTATTTCGACGAAAATTGGGGCCCATATAAATCTAAGTTGATTTAAACCGGCTCCCCAAATTTCCGTCTCATCAGATGGGTACCCATCATACTTTGCAGGTTAGCTATTCCTGCATGTTTATAAGATTGTCTGGCATTTCTGAGACAAACGTTGACTGAGTGTTCAGTGAGGGCACCAAAGGTTTCAGTTGCCTTTCCCAGATTGAAGTTCAAACTGAAGACTGATGCTTGTCGTAAACCGAGAGAGAATCACTGTTTATTAGAAAGTGTAAAGGGATCCTTCATGAGATTCCTTTCATGGCATTGAAAGGAACTATATCGGTATTTTCTGGGGAGTTCTGCTTCGGAAAAAAAAACATTTGGCTTGTCACCGGAGGAAAAACTCACCTACAGGAATTGGATGTCATGTACGTGTTATCTATAACTCTGAGTTCACTCTCACCTGGTGACTTTCCCGGAACGGGCTCCCCCTTTCTGACGATGCCTTTAAAGCGGACAGAGCATACATGCCCGGTATTGTCCGCTTTGGCAGTCGTTTAGAAAAAACGGTCGAGAATGTCTTCTACAGCTGTGGCAGGATTTAGCCGGTTGGGAATTATTTTAATGAGATGACAGCTTGCAATGATATCAGGCAGTTAGTTTGACTGGATGTCGTGTACATCCTTGACATCTCTGTGAACAGGTATGAAACGGATGTTTTTATCGATCCTCGTCGTGGCTCGAATGGTGGTTTGGATGACGCGGCTGACAATGGGATTTTTATTATTACGATCTGAAGTGATTCTTGAATCATCGGTTTAGGGTGAAGATCAAATGTGATAGGAAAAGGCTGGATTGCGTAACATTCAACGAAACATGGGTAGATGCCGCAAGAATGGGCGCTAGTTAGGAGGCTACATTTCATTCTCTTGTTCATAGCGTACACGGTTCAGGTCCTGTTCCGTAAGTACAATCAAACTTTTTAACCTTAGTTATTAGAATAATTGTGTCTTGTCATCGATATATCTTAGTGTAAGGCCTCCTCCAGGATTCCTGTGCCAAATATTTTTCTCTCATTGCGTGGTCCTTATTTTTTCATCACTGCGATCAATCAAGTAAGTCCTAATGACTTACAAACTGAAATACTTGAAAAAAAATTCACACAAATTAATTGTCGAATACACAAACTGCTAAAATGAAATGGATCCTTCAAAATTATCCATCCAATCGTATTTAATCAAATAAGGACTGCTATTAGTTATAATACAGAAACGTGAACTCACGTGACTTAGTTTGATATGCATATTTTACAACATTTTTCCCTTCTAGAAAAATGAGATTTTTAAAAAAAATCACATCCATATCGTGTAGAGGGCTTTGATATACGAGTTGACCTCCGATGTTGCTCCGTATTAGACGCTGTTGATCCTGGATAGTTGTTTTTTTGGGGGGTGAAAACTTTGACAGGATGCACTTATGACTCATCTAGAACAGGTGAGGTTATAGGTGCCGTACTGCCACTTTCTTTGGTGGTGAACTCATTTGAGATTCGCGAAGTTCGACGAACTGGAGAGGATTCTGAATGATCAGAACATGGATCCAAATCTCTGGCAGATACGGTTGATTATCTTCTGTCAGGATACTTAATGTTGGCAAAGGTTGGATTGCTATCAGTCAGTTCAACTACAGAGAGGTTGCTCTTGCTAGTACTGACAAATCGTCATAACAGGTTTCATTAACCAAGATAAGAGCGAGTCCGCATAAAAAGTACGCTTTTTCATCCCATCTTTGTTTTCTAGTTATTATTATTATTATTATTATTATTATTATTATTATTATTATTATTATTTTCACTCCTTTTGAGTTTTTCACATTAGCGTTAACTGATGGTATTTCAATGGAGTCTGAGTGACAACGTCTCCTCAGGTCTCCAGGACTCTTCTGAGTATTCTAGTTGATTGCAGCAATGCAGTAATCTGGATGGTCTCAATTCTTCCTCTGATTTCCAGATACTCCTGTCTTTTATCAAAGTTTTTTGGACTGTTCCAAGTGCACCAACTACAATTGGTATCACTTTCACCCTCATATTCCAAAGCTTTTTCAATTCTCCGGCAAGGGCCTGGTATTTTTCCATCTTTTCGTTTTCTTTCAGCTTCACCCTGTGATCTGCTGGAACCGCAAAGTCCACCAGCTGGCAAGTTCTCTTTTTTCTTCATTTTTTTCTTCTTAATCAACACTAGGTCTGGTCTCCTGGATGATCCGTCTTTATCTCAAAGTCCCAGAGAATTTTATGCGTTTCATTCTCAATAACTGATTCTGGTTTATGCATATACCCTTTTTTGTATATCTACATTTACTGATTTGTTGTGTCTTATCAATTTATGCTTTGAGACAATTTGTGCTTATGGCATTATTTTGTGCAGCAATTATTAGTGATTAAGTTTCTCTCTTGGGGCTTCTTCTTAACCATGCTCAAGTCTTTTCATGTGCAACCTCTCCGATTTGTCGTTTGAAGTGTCCATATAATTGTTTTTCTTCACTTCTTTGTTTTCTAGTTTTCGTTGTTTTTCTGTTTGTCCATGTATTACATCTGCAGTTGTTGGCTACTATAAGTAACCTTTCTTTGCTCTTTTTGTGTATTCTTTGAGTCCTTGGATTGTGGCCTCTACACAGTCCTGTATGTTGACATATTATTTTCGCTCCTTTTGAGTTTTTCATTAATTATATTATTATTATTATTATTATTATTATTATTATTATTATTATTATTATTATTATTTTCTTGAATGAATGTTTATCGTAACTTCTTTGTTTCGAAAATCACTAGGCCGTTATTTCTACAGCAATGCGAAACAGTGCGGAAACTTACCATTCCATTCTCTTGAAAACCAATAAACCAGACTTTGGCATTCAGGTGACCAAAAATGATTCTCTTCTCCAGTGCTATTATCCTGAACAAATGAGAAAAAATAAACAAGAGCAATATGAATATATTACGACCAGAAATTATACATTGTGAGGAATGTAATCGTTTTCTATCTATATGTGCTTTTAATTTGCAATTCTTTTGAATCACAAATAGATGAGATAACAATAATAACTTCTGATATTTAAATGAGAGTAAGTTATAAAGAGTGCCTGATTTTAAAAATAAAATTTGCATTAGACATTTTCTGCTATTTTATTGTCAATATTTGATATTGATATTATACAGCATATATAAATTGTTTTATAAAGAGAAATTATCTGTGTAAGTGATAACACACACACACACACAGATAGACAGACAGACAGACAAATAGATCCAAACCATGGTAGATCCATAAGTATATCTACAGTTATATATATATATATATATATATATATATATATATATATATATATATATATATATATATATATCATCATCATCATCATCACGCTGATATCCATTCATGGATATCTATCGGTGGCTGTTGACTCATCAATAGGCGCTAGTCTTAGAGATGAGATATATATATATATATATATATATATATATATATATATATATATATATATATAATATATATATATATATATATATATATATATATATAGTCTTAGCGCTAGTCTTAGAGATGAGAAATATAAATATATATATATATATATATATATATATATATATATATATATATATATATATATATATATATATATATGGGGGGTGATGGACATATTCTTACCTCCATTTCTGTCGTATGCTTCAGTAACTGAAGAGTTTCATTGAAACTGGAAATATTTTGCCATCTTGCTGGATGTGTTTTTGTCCGTGAAGCTGTTAGTTTGATGTTCTTTGATACTGGAATAGTTACAATCCTTCAACGGAAAACAGAAATAAATGTCAGCTTGATAAATGTTACTCAAAGCGAATTCAATGTTGCATTTAGTTGTTGAAATATGTTTAGTCTTTATTTGAAGTGAAAATCATAAAAAAACAATGCTGATATAAAACCCAAATTGCCCAGTTCATTTTTCAAATTTCTTTCCCTCTCACTGAAACAAGCGCACTCACTCACACACACGCGCGCGCGCACTGATCATATGTTTACAAGAACATAGACGTAATGTATGGTAAAACAGAAAAACAACGAAAACTAGAAAATAAAGATGGGATGAAAAACAATTATATGGACACTTCAAACGACAAATCAGAGAGGTTGCACATGAAAAGACTTGGACGTGGTTAAGAAAGGGAAACCTCAACAGAGAAACTGAATCCCTAATAATTGCCCCATAAAATAATGTTATAAGAACAAATTATATCAAAGCAAAAATTGATAAGACACAACAAAAGAGTAAATGTAGACTGTGCTGTGACAGAGATGAGACTGTAAACTAGGTATTAAGCGAATGTAGCAAACTAGTACAACGAGAATACAAAACTAGGCAGGACTGGGTTGGGAAGGTGATCCATTGGAAATTGTGCAAAAAAGTAAATTTTGACCATACAACAAAACGGTATATGCATAAAACAGAATCTGTTCTTGAGAATGAAACACATAAAATTCTCTGGGAGTTCGAGATAAAGATGGATCACCCTATCCCAACAAGGAGACCAGACCTATATTTGATTAACAAAAGAAAAAGGAATTTTCAACTGGTAGATTTTGCGGTTCCAGCAGCTCACATGGGGAAAATGAAGGAAAACGAAAAGATGGACACATAACTGGATCTTGTGAGAGAATTGAAAAGACTGTTGAATATGAGTGTGAAAGTAATACTAATTGTAGTTGGTGCACTTGAAACGGTTCCAAAAAGCTTGGAAAAAAGACTGGAAGATCTGGAAATCAGAGGAACAATTGAGACTATCTAGACCATTGCATTGCTGCAATGGGCTAGAATACTCAGAAGAGTCCTGGAGACTTGTTGTCACTCAGACTCCAATGAAATACCATCAGGTAACGCTGGTGTGAAAAAACTCAAAAGGAATAATAATAATAATAATAATAATAATAATAATAATAATAATAATAATAATAATAATAATAATAATAATAATCCAACAACTTGAAGATTACACAAGAAAGAACAAAGACAAACTACTTATGGCGGCCAACAATAGTAGAGGCGACCGATGGACAATCAGAAAAACAACAAAGACTAGAAAACAAAAATGGGAAGAAAAACAATTATATGGACGCTTAAAACGACAAATAGAAGAGGTTGCCCATGAAAAGACTTGGACATGGTTAAGAAAAGAAAACCTCAAAAGAGAAACGGAATCACTTATAACTGCTACACAAAATAATGCCATAAGGACAAACTACATCAAAGCGAAAATCGATAGGACCCAACAGAATAGTAAATGTAGACTTTGTGGGAATAGAGATGAGACTGTAAACCATATACTCTGCGAATGTAGCAAACTAGCACAACGAGAATACAAAACTAGACACGACTGGGTTGGGAAGGTGATCCACTGGGAGTTATGCAAAAAATTCAAGTTTGACCATGCAAAAACATAGTATATGCATAAACCAGAATCTGTTCTTGAGAACGAAACGCATAAAATTCTCTGGGACTTTGAAATAAAAACGGATCACCTTATCCCAGCAAGAAGACCAGACCTAGTGTTGATAAACAAAAAAGAAAGAACTTGTCAACTGGTGGATTTTGCAGTGCCAGCAGATCACAGAGTGAAGCTAAAGGAAAATGAAAAAATAGACAAATATCTGGACCTTGCCAGAGAACTGAAAAAGTTATGGAATATGAAAGTGAAGGTGATACCAATTGTAGTTAGTGCACTTGGAACAGTCCCAAAAGGATTGGAAAAGGGTCTGGAATGTTTGGAAATCAGAGGAAGGGTTGAAACCCTTCAGAACACTGTACTGCTGCAATCTGCCAGAATACCCAGAAGAGTCCTGAAGACCTGAGGAGACTTGCTGTCACTCAGACTCCAGTGGAAGACCATCAGCTAACACTGATGTGAAAACTCCAAAGAAGTAAATAATAATAATAATAATAATAATAATAATAATATAATAATAATAATAATAATAATAATAATAAAAGAGTTGAACATAGGAAAAGAAAAGTAATATAGTTCAACCATACTTTTTTGTAAACTATCTAACATTAATATAGGCAAGTGTTGCATAATTGATGGGTACCCTATTAATTATGCATGGTTAGCGAGGAAAATATTATTTGAATTCAAACCTAACAGTTAACAAAAATTATAGATTTTAATGGACGTTTCGTAACTTTATTTCGACCCCTGTCCGGTGTTTGAACCATGGGAAGGAGATTATTTAGATTGGCAGTTTCTGGCTGGTTGCTGACGAATAAAGACGCAATTGTTAACGATTAGCTAGACTATAATTGCACGACTTGAGTAGTATGGATCCGAGAGCTTTAATAAAATAAGAATTCGCTAAAGAAAAGTTTTGTGTTGTCATTTAATAAAAACGACAATGCAGGACATCTCAACGACATCTTACGAAGAAGAAAGCAGATAGATCCTGAATAAGAAGTTAGAAGAGCTCCTTCGATAGATACCAGCCCAAGAAGAAAAGCTGTTACTCAGAAAAGTAAGAAGAAATACATCGACTACAAGACAAGTATAGATTATGATTAATATACGGCCACAAGTATACACGGGTATACTAAATATACCGTCTCTGTGAGGAGACGGCCATATAACATTTACGTATATTTTGTGCTGGAAGACCAACAACCCCAATAAGACGAGGTCAGATTCGAACCTGTGAATGAAGAAATAATAAGTCCACTACAACAAGGGTCCTGAGAATGAAAGGAAAATACTAGACGAGAAAATAAATCTTGATGCTGGAGAGAAAAAGTCGAAAGGTCATAGAAATCACCAAACGAAGGAAGGAAAAATGAAATAAGTGGCCTTAGAGAATTGAGAATCAAGAAAAAAGACCCAAAGTAAATGTGCTCGCTCAAAAACTGGAAAAACAACACCCTGACTTGAAAAAAAACAGATTTGTTAAAGTTGAAAATACTGAGAAAGATACAATTGACATGCACACAGAAAAAAGTTAGAAAAAAGTAGTGATAAAGAAAAAGAATATTTACGAGTTATAAAAATAGTTGAAAAAATGTGTTATTGTATTGTTTAAAATCAAAGTTTTTGACGAGAACAATAGAAAGAATTTTAAAAGTTTTAAAAAAAGAACACCCCTGAGTTATAAGCAAATTTGCTGGAAGGGGAAAAAAGAAAGAAAGACAGTTGATGCACCGACGTAGAGAGACAGTAATTATGAAGGTGAAAAACATATTTCAAAATACGGTGATCATAGAATGAACAAATTATGAAGAAAAAAAGAGAAATCTTGTATGAAAATGACTATGTTGAAAACAAGCATTTTAGCAGTAATTGTTGGAGAATAATTTATCTCCCCACCACAGAAAAATTAGAGAAAATATTGTTTTGATGTTTGAATTTTTTTTGTAAAATGCATTGCGGTATTCAGCGTAGATTTTTAACACAAAAAATTGTGATTTCCACCACCCCTGTAGTTTAAATTTAGTAGTAACTGTAGAGAATTCATATTGCCATGTAATAATAAAATAAGAAATGGTTTTCATTGCCATAATACCTTAATTTTTAACGTGAATTAACGTGATTTGAAATCTAAATTAGATTTTTTTGTTGTTGTTATTATCGTTCGTTAGGGGTTTTTTTTGGGGGGGGGTTGTTTTGTTTTGTTTTATTTTGATTTTTTTTTTTTGTTGCTCTTTAATTACATGAATATGTAAAAGGGTAATTAGAGGCTAATGGATACATCAACACTTAAAATGTGATAAAATTGTGAGGCAATACGAATTCAGTCCTATTGACACGAATTTCAAACACAGTTTTCGTTGTTTTTTCTGTTTGTCCATATTGTTGCACCTGCTGTTATTGGCTGCCATAAGTAAACTTGCTTTGCTTTTATTTGTGTCTTTTTTGGGTCCTTGGATTGTGGCATCTACGCAAATCCTCTATGTTGGCAAGACCTCTCCCACATTCCTTTCTTGATACATAAGCCTATCTCTATCATCTATGGGATGTAAAGCCTTTTTCTTGTCCATTGATCAATTTGTCTGAGTTCCTCTTTTGTCCATTTTAAGAATGGCCCAGAGTATCTTATAATAGGGACGGCCCAGGTATTTATTCCTTTGATGAGATATCAGCTGCTGAGTTTGATTTCTACGAGTTTTCTTGTTCCTCTGGGATATTCTTTTTTAACTTTTCCTTTCATCTCTGTTTACGTGATAGTTTCTGCTTCTAAAATCCCTAAATATTTGTAACTTCTTTTTCTCCGAGTGTTTTATAGTGTCCTGATTTGGTAGCTGTATCCCGTCCATTAGTCCCCCCCCCTTTTTATCACTAACATGGCTCATTTTTCAATTGCGAATTCCATTCCTATATCTTGGCTATATATTTACACCTTGCGTAAGTGAAAGCATTATCTATTGGGAAAACACTTCCAATTAATAACCGACCAACTGTCTGTATCATTTATGTTCGATGGTAAAAGAGCGGTAGGGACTACAGATCCCGTGTGGGAGACGGTACTGCCACATGCTTTCATTGCATCAGGAGTATGCTATGTACGGCTACTAATGAAACTTCGCATGAGAGAATGTTTCGTCATCAACGGACGACTGCAGGTAGGCATTCGCTTCCTGTTTGGTTTGCTTTTCTTCAAAAGAATCCTCTTATTCATTGACTCATAAAAAAACAATCCTAAACAGAAAACAACAAACAAACAAAAACAAAGACAAACAAACATCCATATAAAATACGAGGCTTTCTTTTAAAGAAAGAGTGACTGTCATAAGTAAAATACACATCTAAATTGAAATTGGTACATATCAATTTTAGGCTGCCTCTTTTGTCCAGTGTCAATTCAATTTTACCATTTTTCTATTGGATATCGGCACTTATTAAATCTTGTTATCCGGTACTGCTAGTTTCAATGTGCTAGCACTAACAAAGAAAATCAATTTCTATGAATACGAAATAAAGAGAAACGATTCGAATCTGTTAGAAGTATATTTAAGTCGATAAGCAGTGGAAATATGAAAATCGGCCCAAAGTTCTATCGATTTTACCTTGAAATAAGTATTTCAGATTTTAAGACCGAGAATAGATTAACATATTCTGCTTCTGAGAGTTACAACTACGAAGAAACTTTTCCAACGCACTAAAACGCGGAGGCTTAGGGTCAATCTCCGATGCCTGGGGTGAGCAAGAAATGAAAATGCTAATGAAGGTGAGTCGAGTTTTGGTACCACCCAAATTGCATTAAATAAACTTAGCCTCATGTCGCAGACTGCCTTTGCCTTTGCCGCTGAGTAAGGATAAACATGTTGATAAATGATGTTTATTATTGGCGTCTAAAATAACTTCAAAATATTTGAATAATTAATTTCTTGGCTGAATCATAAGTTTTGCAATATTTGCATACGTTCTAGTTTGAAGTGCGTATATCAGTTCAATGTACCCGATGTTGTTGGTACTATCATGGAAACTAGTGCACTGACAAGTTGAGAATAGCTTCACTCCCTGTGTGATTTGAAAGCAGTGCAACTTAGTCTAATTAAGAAACTAATGCTTTACGGTCACGAACTAGGTCATCAGGCCAAGAAACCAACTAAAACCATGTGTTGTGCCAAATGTGAAGGCACATTTGATCGCAGTACAGTAATAAGATGGTTCAAGAAATTCTTCTTGTGCTGCAGTTCAAGTAGGCCTAAAACCATGACCATCGAGGCCATGTCACAGAGTCACGCAGGCAAATCTGGCGAGTAGCATCGGGGAGGATCAGGCGAGCTCAGTATCTCACAGTCCAGTATGGTTCCCGCAAAAGCATTGGGAACTACCGAATAGTCCCTCACGCTACAAAAATATTCCATAACTTTTTACTTAACCTAGTATGTTGCTCTATATGTTGGTGTGTTAAGTAGTTTCTGAATAAACTGAAATTAAAATTAAGTAATTATGACAAGTGACTCATTGTTTACTTTTCTCGGTATTAGATGAAAAAATAATTGACATGTTTTAATTTGTATATGTTTACTAATATTTATATTGTATGTACTTACCCAACCGCTCCGCCACGAGCAGGATGTGGCACAATGTCAATTTTTCAGCATTTGAATTAACTGGGGGTTTTTTTTTCTCTTAGACCGGTTGCCAGTGTAATGATGAAAGAAAAAGTTTTTAAAAAAATGAATATCTCAGAAGAACAAGAAAACTACTAGAAACCAAGCTCTACAGCAGAAATCTGATCAAGGGAATAAATACTTGGGTCGATACTCTGGATCGTTCTTAAAATAGACAAGAGAAGAACTCCAACGAATATACCAAACTTTTAAAATCCCAGTCTGCCTTTCTATTTTCCCATAGCTAGGGTGAGAAATGTTAAATTCATATTATTCCCAATAATATTAGCGTTACGTACAGGATTTAAACTCGGTTCGCGTAGTCTATTTCCAACGACGATAACCAGTACGTCTTAAGCGCCTTCAAAATATTTATATTAGTGATCACCTCCCACAACTAGAGACCTCGTACAAAGCTATGTAACCGATCGTCAATCACGAACAATCTCGTGTAGGTTCGAGAGACGGTCAAACACGTGACTTGTGGATTTTTAAAAAGTGTCAGTCAGTTGGTTACCGGGAGAGTGACAATTCACAATTTAGATTTTAGGGGTAAGCAAAACTTCGCACAATCAGTGGGGTAGGGATACGGTTAGTTAAAGAAAATATCTTTCCTTGAACGACTTGAAAATATCACTTCACGTCCTGTTTTACCGACCGATTCAGCATGAAGCGTTAACATCGGCAATAAGGCCATTATAAGTCTACGTATTTTGATGAAAATTTAAGTTATCGATTTTATTGTTTTTTCTCATGGATTCTGATGTGTAGAATGTGCTATAGATAGTGCGGTTGGATCATTTTGTTTATAAGCCATAAAATTTCTTATCTTATATCCATCAACGTTGTATTCTGGGAAAAATGAATCTTTGAATTACTATACAAAAAAAAACCCTAATGTATCCTATTTAATCTGACTTCTCTTACAGGAAAATTGATATATTGCTGATGTCAAATTTACTTGGATTTTTCTATTTGGAACTTGAAACGACATATGAGGTTTTGGCATTAGCACTCGAGTCAAGTGAAATTTACTGACATAGTTAAGTAACACCAATATTTGATTAATGAGCCTTTTGACGGTAAGTCAAAGTGGACGAAATCCACATAGAAAAAACACATTTTCATCCAGCAGACAGTAGTCGGACGGTCAATTATAGTGTTTAGGCTATCCAGGATACTTGCAATTCGCCATCCCTTTCTGTATAGCCGAATGCTACTGGATTTCAATGAACAACAGACACGTATATATAAAAATATGATCCGTCTTTATTTTCTTTGGCTTGTGAGTGGTGAGGGGCGTAGAGCTTTACAATGAAAATGCCGGGTGGCTGGCGAAGGCGGCGAGTGTTCACAATGAGTGCCCGAGGGGTGTTTGCCGACGAGAGACGCGAGGTTATCCTTTTGGCTGCTGACTCTGGCCTTTATATTGATAAATACGCCTACGCATCTTTATCTTTTGATCTGGTCTTTACATCCGCTAAATATGCCTACGCATTTTTTGATCTGATAACGGACATATATATTTCTTTATCTTTCTATTTTGTCTTTTGACCGGAAAGTTCATCTTCCGTTGCATGAATATGCAACAAAGGTAAGTGGGATTTTTCTATGACTACGTGTCTGATGTTTCCTCTTTTGATATGGTCATATCATCATCTCGTCTTCACTAACTTCATCTCATCTTCGCCCGCAAACACTACAATATGCATACCTTAAATTTACAGGTTCGAATCTCAATATATACTTCACCCTGAAACTTTTTTTCTCGGTTATTTTCTATCTACTTTAGAGTTAGCATTATTATTTAAATTTAGATCTCCACATATTCAGCATCATTTAATTCCAAACTTTTTTCTAACTAACAATTTGTTACTGTTTTTCCGTATCGATTTCACGGTAATTTGATTCTCCCTCACGTTTTGTGCAATGAAGTTTCACGTTGTTAGATAATTCAAATTTTAAAAAGTTGAGAAAACTACAAATCTTTATAGGATTTCCTTTGATGGGATGGAAACCAACAAAATCTGGTGTTAAATACGACTGGAATACTCTCTCTCTCTCTCTCTCTCTCTCTCTCTCTCTCTCTCTCTCTCTCTCTCTCCTCTCTCTCTCTCTCTCTCTCTATTTATATATATATATATATATATATATATATATATATAATCATTGGCATTGCAGTCTCGGAAGACTATATAGTTAATCGGATTATTTCTGCGCTCTGTCTTGGATATAAATGTAGCCGCGGCCCTCTGTCCATGGGCAGTATAATACCTTAGCCAAAGTAAAGTAAAAAAGAAAAAAACAAGTAAAAATTTTCTAAGCGAATTCTTTTGTTCTGTATATTTGAACCTAATGCCATCCAGTCTTTTTTCCCAAACATTTTCTTGCACCATTATTGTTTAGTCAACTTCTAATCTTTATGGTTCTGGTGCGACCGAACAATGGTTGGAAGAAGCAAACAATCAGTCTAGATTATAAAAACGAAGAACCTTTATCAACTCGGATCCTTGCTGCTTATCTGGTTAACAGTCTTTGTGGATTATGAATTTCAGGAGATTTGCAGCCAAAAGTTGTTGTTTTTTTCCTTTTCCGTTCTTCTTCAGAGTATTTCTTGAATTGTCTCTGAGTCACCGACTACTTCTCGCCTCTGTTATTCCACAGGATTAAATATGCAAACCACATAAATAGATCATCCATCGAAGGATTTTTTTTATTTATTTCTACAACGCTATTCGGTTGATGTGGTTACACATAACGTCATGATGTTTATTTTAAAATTCCGTTTTTGAGTTTATATATAAAGATCATTGATTATATATTGTTTAACAGATGATTTGGCTTCTTTTTTTTTACCATCAAGCCACGCTTACCAAACTGGAAGTTTGGCTGCATTTCGCCAGATTAAACTATGTATCTATTGCAATCTGTACGTGGTGGTTTTCTTCCTACTTTTATTTCCTTTCCCGTGTTATATCTTAATGCATTGTAATGTATTCATTTACCTTTGCCAATTTTCGGATAATTCTGTCGTGGAACATTTAACGCTGTTGTAGCAGCTAATTTTAGCCACATTCCTGTTTGGAAGCCTCTTTGCTCTCAACTACAAAAGAAATGAAATAGAAACACATTAAAGAAGGAAAACAAAACGGTTCGTTCCGGTTGCGAAACGTATAATTTATTAATAATGGAGATTTGCTTCCTGTTTTTGTCTGTAACAAAAATTACGTCACTGTTTACGTCACATTACCCAAAATCGTCATAACATAGAATAAATACACTCAAAATTTGGACATGCAACATTAGACAGTCCTCATTGTTTTTTAAAACAAGTTTTAATAATTACATGACTGATATTATATATCTATATATAGTGTGTTTTATTTTAATACATATTTAAAGTTTACATTTCAAATTGCTTTATTTTTTAATCCTTTAATGAATTTGATGATTTTACTTACTTAGGGTACAAACTCGCTGACATTGGATTTTTTACTCCCATCCCTCAGGCAATATGTTTCAAAAATCTATTTTTACATCGCCCGGGGGGTGTTTTTTATTTTGTACTAGTTTTGATAATTTAAAGAGGACAAGAAACCCAAGGTTATTTTAGTATTTTATATTATTATTTTATATTTTTATCATATAGGTGCTAGAATGCGGTGTCTGGGGGTCTTCATGTGCTGGGAAATACATTAAACTCTATCTGATGGTGAGGTTTCAGTTCTGGAGGTTAGGGGAGTGTGGAGCACCCCTTCATCCCCATTGCTCTCTGGTCCACTCTGTCCCGGAGTGGTAGTACCTGTTAGGGTCCCATCTATGGGTTAAATAGAAAAATGTATTTATATAAAAAATTGAGTATCCATTAAGAATGACTATCCCAATTTGTACTTAATAATGACTGTCCCAATTTGTACTTAATAATAATAGTTCGATAAAAACCTAAAATGCGTTAAATGAACTAGCAAAATAAAAAAACGCCTTCTGGGCGACGTAAAATAAATATTGCCTGAGGGAGATGGGATTTGAAAATTTAATATCAGAGAGTTTGAATCATAAGTAAAGTAAAATCATCAAATTTATCAAAGGAGTAAAAAATAAAATAAATTTATTAAAGAAATAAAAAATAAAAAATTTGAAATGAAAACTTAGTTCTGATAACTTTAAATATATATTAAAATAAAACAAACTATATATAAATAGATAATACCAGGTATGTATTTATTAAAACTTGTTTTAAAAAAACAATGAGGACTGTCTAACATTGCATGCTCAAATTTTGAGTGTATTTATTCTACGTTATGATGTTTTAGGTAGTGTGACGAAAGCAGTGACGTCGTTTTTGTTACAGACAAAAACCGGAAGCGAATCTCTATTATTAATAGATTGTGCTCATAATGTAACACTAGCTCTTCTGACCCGGAATACATATATTTAGATGCAATAATGCATACGCAGATGCAATTGTATCTATATATGTATCTATACGTTAGGCGTAGCGTATATAAATGTATACGCATATAGGTGTGAGTGTAATCTAGTGCCCGCCTTCAATCATCAGTAAAGCTAGTGACCAATAACAAAATATCATTCATGAGTACTCTCATTGTAGGGGGCGTGAAATGGTCATATACGAGACTTGGATATTTTGAAAAGGGAAAAAATCGGCACTATAAAAATGGAGCACGAGGACTGGTTTGACGGAAACAGTACGGAACTAGAATTCATTGACAACAGGAACCTAGCCAGGTCTAAAATGCTTGAGAGGAACGCCAGGGCCAGATATGAAGCTCGCTGTCAACTTCTGCAGCGTAGATGCAGAGAACTAAAGAAAGATAAATTATGGATGACGAAAGCGGCCCAAATCCAAAGTCTCACAGACTCAGGTGACCCCAAAAGTTTGTTTTTTATCAGAGCATGACAGATATATGGGGTCCGAGAGTGAGCCACCCAGACCAACTGCTGGCTCTAAACAATAAAATGCTGCTCACAGAGAAGAGCGACCTTCCTGCCAGATGGAAGGACCACTTTTCTACACTGTTCAATGAACCGTAGACTGGATCAACATCTAGTTGACAACATTGAACAACGACCAATCCAATACTGGATGAGTATATGTCCGGACCTTGACGAGGTGAGAAGAGCAATCTCCATGCTCCGCAACGGAAAGTTCCCTGGTTCAGACGAACTGCATCCAGAAGTCATAAAGAGAGGAGATAGTCGACTTACCGAGGTGCTCTACACCATCGTGAAGGATGCCTGGGAAAACTTGAAAGTCCCTGCAGACTGGAAGGATGCCCAACTAGTCCCCATTTCCAAGAAGAGAGACAGACGAGTCTGTGGAAAATAACCGTGGGATCTCACTTTTGTCCATGCCGGGAAAAGTATTCGCCCGCATATTGCTCAACAGACTATCAATCATAGCGGTTAAATTTTTACCTGAAGCACAGTGTGGGTTCAGTGCAAACCGGGGAACTACACCCATGATTTTTCCTGAGACAAATCCAGGAGAAATGCATTGAACAGAATATGCCTCTCTACATGATCTTTGTTGACTTCATAAAAGCCTTGAACTGACAAGCACTATGGAACATCCTACAGAGACTGGGGTTCCCTGACCACTTCACCAGGCTCGTATCTACCTTGTATACTGGAATGAGGGCATCGGTCAGTTTAAGGGGGGGTGCTCAGAGTTATTTGAAATTGGGAGTGGAGTGAAACAAGGCTGTGTCCTTGCACCCAGTCTGTTCTCAATGTTTCTATCTATGGTCTTATCTGATACCTTCACTAACTCCATCCAAGGAGTATAGATACAGACTAGACCAGGGACAGACCTGTTTAATATCAAACAATTCAGATCTGAAAAAAAGAATAAACGAGTCCTGGAGCGTGAACTCATGTATGCAGACAAATCTGCCTTCCTGGCACACAACCACAAAGACGCCCAAGAAATAATCACACGATTCGCGGACTCTGCAAATGCATTTGGGATGAAAATAAAAAGACATAATGAGCTCCACAGTTGCCATCAACAATAGACTCAATGATCTCCGAATTTCAAATGCTTCCTAAGCACTTGGCCGACTGAAGAGGCGAGTCTGGTTCAACACAGACTTGAGAACTAAATGTGCTGTATTCGGTGCTATAGTTCTCTCAACCCTCCTTGTACGTTGGGGAAGCCTGGACGGTTTACAACGCGGGTGCCCACAGACTACATTTCTACTACTTGAGTCACCTGCGCAGTATATTAAATGTCAAGTGGTGGCAGCATGTTTCAAACAGGACCATTCTGAAAAGAACTGGACTCCCTGGCATGAACATCATACTTGTCCAACGCAACCTGAGATGGGCTGGCAACTTAAACAGACTTGGGGATGACTGACTGTCAAAGCAGATTCTGTACTCTCAACTGAGAGAGGGATCACGTGGAATCGGTAGACCAAAGCCCAGGTACAAAAACAACATGAAAAGAAACCTGAAATACTTTAACATCCCCCATAAGCAGTTGGGAATACGCGACCAGAGACTGAATAAATTGGAGAAAAAGAACTCACGTGGTATCATCATCGGATACGATTGACAGTATTGATTGACTGTATGCAAATTTGGAGATTCTCAAATTTTCTGATATGGTCCATTGTGAAAATATTTTGTTCATACATAAACTGTTCCACGATAAAATTCCTGTTTCTGTTCAGAATGCTTTTGCAGTTGACTTCACCATGCTCAGGTCACTCGTGCTGACCAAACTGGTTTGTTTAATTTCTCTATCATCAACACGGTTAGTTTTGGGCATATTTCGATTCGTTTTAATGCACTTAATTCCTGGAACACTGTTCAGTCGGTATTGTTTGATGAAGGAAAGGAGGAAAAGATGAAGCTTGTTTCGGTAAATTATTTTGTCCTTAAAAAACTTTTGAAAAAGTATTTTATTGCCTCTTATAAACAACAGATTTGCATTTAGATTTTCACACGGCTAATTTGTCTCATGATATATATCTATATGTTTGTGTTGTCTGGTGTGTCTTGTATCGTTTCCTGTAAGCCTCCAAGGGTGGTCATGTCCATGGGCTTAGCTTCACGCTATTAGGCATGGCCCTCCCTTCAATAATAGTTTAACAAAAATAAAGTTTTTCTTTTACTTATTCTTTATAACTTGTACCTACTATTGATAAATAAATTTCTTATTCTTATTATTTATTATTCTAAGTAATAATAAGTCAATAAGCTACCGGGATTGCGACAAATCGCAACTTAAATTTCCGGATTAAGCAAAACCGCATCCCCTTCTATTTGGGCTGGGCTTCGATTTGTCAAAGAATAGATCTCTCCTTGGTCGACTTGATAATATCACTTCACGTCTTCCTGTTTTTAGAATTCTAACATTGCAAACTAAAGTGGGTGGGATTTTCCTGTTACGTTGCTTTTGATGTTTGTTTATGATGATTGAATCGATAGAATCTGTATCCTTATTGAAAAAGATTTCATAAAGGCTTCAGTCCTTTTAAAACAAATCTTATGAGACAATCGATATGAAATAATTCTTATTACACAATACTCATGAGACGGGGAATTTGTTAAAACTTTGCGAGTAAATATCTACTAAGCTTAACTGAAAAGAGTCATAGGTACATAAGTAGGACATAAAATATGATACAAAATCTCTGCTATTGGTGTTTGGTAGTCACTATTTTGTCCCTGTCAATTTATCCATAAACACACACGTACACACACACACACACACACACACACACACACACACATATATATTATATATATATATATATATATATATATATATATATATATATATATATGAAGAGAAAAATGGAAGTTTAATCCGACGGTATGTAATAAAATGAAAGATTTGAAGAAAAAAAACAGGTTCAATAAAATGAGTGATATTTATTCAGCCAACGCTTCAGTGTTTCAATCTATTTTGTAGATCTTTTTCAGGGCTTTTGTTGATTTAAGGAAAAATAAAATTTATCACAGATAATAAGGAGACTGTGAGAGTCTTTTGTTGATCAGTCTATTCAAAATGTTTGAATGAAGAATTAGCGCTCTTAGAAATGTTTGAATATTATGAACGCTGAGATAAACGGTTTTAAAGATGATAATTAGTCATAAAAAGTCATAGGTACATTAGTAGGACATAAAATATGAGACAAAATCTCTGGTGTTGGTGCTGCTAGTGATTGTAGCGTTGTGAGCCTCTCGATGCGAAGTTGGTGGAGATGAAGAGTCAAGAACAAGATGAACGGAAAAGTCAGAAATGTTGTCATATAAATATCCCACTCAATTTATCATCGATTTTACAACTTACTCCTGAACCAGTCTAAAAAAAAGGATGACGGGAAGTTGTATTTTCAAGTTGACCAAGAAAAGATCTATTTTAAATTGTAACCAACCTCCTGCGATGAGCCGGGGTCGCTAGCCCCGAATTTTAGGTCATAACTTGTAACAATTATATAACTGCTTCTTTTTTTAAATCCCCAAAGGTGTGTGATCTTATTTTGTACGGACTGTTGTTGGTCACAAATTGCTGTTTGTTGTTTGCTAACAAATTGTATAAGCTTTTAATTTGTGTTAAATCAGATTACAAGTCTGTGCCTCTGAATACAATAATTGTCCCACTCGTTCACAATTTTTGTTAGAATTCTGTTGTTTTTCGTGTTTAAAATTAATTGAGTTCCCATAGTTTTTTGAGTGATGTAGTATTGTTTATTTTACCAGTATCAGCTTAGTTGCTACAGAGGGTCAGAAGTATGGAACAATAATTGAAAATTGAACTCACCACTAGTGACCTATGGTTTCATGTAAATAAAGTCGGTGGAGTGGCCTTTTGTCGACATCAGTCGATCCCATTTTAAATAGTACCAGATCAGGGTGATTGTTTTTGCGTCTAAAGAGGTGCGTCACACGTGTCATCAGCTCCCCACCTTACCACACACATCCAAGTTGGGACATTCATACGCTGAGTTAACGAGAGCCGGTATCGAACACGGAACCTCGAGGCTCCTAGGTGAATGCTCTACTGATTGGGCTAAACCGGTAACTAATGATAACTATTTCCAAACAATTATAGCCTTTAATAGTCTTAATATATGTAAATGTAAATGCAGTAAGTATAACAGTCATATTCGAAGAGGATATATATATATATGAGAGCAAATTTAAGTAATTTCAAGTTAGAATATGAAAACTATTTTTAATGTATATAGTATTTGACAATCAATATTCACATTGAAATACGTTATACAGAGCGATACACAAACATTATATATATATTACACAAACACACATGATATACATTATGATATACATTATATATATATATATATATATATATATATATATATATATATATATATTTAAATAAATAACAAAAGACTTATAGATCTTGCATTATAGACTATTTCAGGGAGCTTAGACAAAAATGTCTAATTCTCCTATAATGCAAGATCTATAAGTCTTTTGTTATTTATTTAAATATAAATTTGCTCTGTGACTCTAACAATAAGAGCACACATTGAGCTCTCAAACTGCGACAAGTTGTTTTAAAAAAAAAAATTAAAAAAACCTATGTCGTAAGGAAGATTTCTTCTCTGGACTTTTGGATATATATATATATATATATATATATATATATATAAGGACGCGTAAAAGCATATGCATTATGTAAAATAAATTGTTATTTTTTCTTAAAAAGAAAGGAAAAGGGTACCCTAGTTTTGATTTAAAATCAGAAATGAATTTCTTCTTCTCGAAAAGAAGAAATTCATTTCTGATTTTAAATCAAAACTAGGGTACCCTTTTCCTTTCTTTTTAAGAAAAAAAAACAATTTATTTTACATAATGCATATGCTTTTACGCGTCCTTATTAAATTCTGTACTGTAAATAAACTTTTCATATATATATATATATATATATATATATATATATATATATATATGAAGAAAAGATAAAAGGAAAAACAATAGTACATATTGTATATCTATATATAATTACAAATAGTCTCAAGTAATTATTTCAATCTAATAATAATTATTTGCTTGCAAACAGTTAAATTGTTTCAAATATTTACCTAATGACAATATTGTTCTATTTGACCTATAGATGGGTCCCAAACAAGCACAATACTAGTGGACCTACACTTTAATATTGACACACCTTCCTGGAGAGGGCTCAACCTCTCTAAGGGATATAGACTGTGTATTACAAGTCCAACCGACAGGGTTGTTTGACCTTCGACGGACGAAGATGGTTTTCTTGCCCAAAACACGATTCTTGAAATTTAAATTATATTTGCGTCGAAAATAAAATCACAACTCGTGATTTTTTCACCCAAAACAAAGCAGTAAAAATAATGCAATGTTTATTTTTTGCTGCTTTCAAGTAAATCAACGAATCATTTCTATCTGTCCTCACGAACCGAAGCCCGCGAGCCGATCTGAATGTAGTTTCATAGATATTTACTAAGATTAGCTTATTTACCCTTCCACCACAGCCAGGATGTGACACAATTATAAGCAGAATAAAGCTAGTTGAGGTTCAGTTTTCCTTCTCGTAGGCCGGTTACCGCACCAAAGGTAACGAGCACAGTGACCTATTTACCTATTGCTAGTGGTGGGGGTGAACCGATCGATTTATGCCTTTTCCAATGTCAGATCGTATATGCATGTCCGATAATCTAGTTTGCTAACCAAATTCACAACGCGAAGCTTTGATTTGGCACAAGGTGGCAAGTAATTTATCACCTAGTGAGAAATTAACTCTCAACGCTGTGGAAATGTGAGAGACGGAAGACTGGCTTGCTAAACGATGTCAATAGTCTAATTAAATCGTAATGAACAATGAAAGCTTAATTTTTCGTGTTTTCATATTCATTTTTTTTAATACATTATACTTCCTTAAAACAAAATTCTTTTCGTTCTCTTGTTTCTGAAACACAAATTTCAGTGATACTTTATCGGAGGAAAATATTATTAGAATAGCATTTAACAATGTAAAATGCAAATACCCGTAAGAAACGCAGTATTAGTCAGACATACACGGAAAATAAGAAAAATGTTTTAGTTTGCAATAATTCACTTCGAAAGATCATTCTTATTTTTTTCGTCATACAACGTGTGATAGCACGTGCGATACCCTGCCCTCATCAGCTGCCAACTAGGAGTGATAACACAGTTTCGGTAGCTAAGGCAGGACTGCCACTTCCTAGCGCTACCAAGCAGCTTTCGCCACCGGACAGGGTATTCAAAAAATGAAATAGTGTAGAGAAGAGATTATATGATCCGTTCATCGGAGATGTTTTGTTATCAGTTTGTTATTTAAAAACGCGTTTGTTTTCGGCCGTTGAGTTGATTACGCGATTGCAGATGTTACGTAACAACACGGGAATGATGATTCCGCGTGCGTATCATTCGTGCTGAAGACTTTTAAACCTCGACCAGATCCAGCTCGATGCATTTTGCACCGTGGTTTGAAGACGATGTGAGGCGATTTTCAGACAGTGGCCAGTGATTCCTATTTTTGAAAGAAACGAAATGATTTAGGTTATATGTGCAGAGAATGTTTAACGTTATCTTGGAGAAGGTTTGTTCATTTATCGCGTAATATTTAAATGGAAGTTGCTCAGTTATTACGTCAATTGCTGCATGAGAAATGCATTAGTCAATATTTCTGCGTTAAATGTATCAATATGAAATACAGATATGTGACACTATTAGATCTTCTGTCCCTGGGTATACAAATATAAGTTCAATAATGCACGTTCGTATAAGTGCGAGCGTGTCTATAGGAGTATGTATGTGTACAAGCGTAGCATAAGTGTTTGTGTTGTATACCCTTTCTTTACTTCTATTATTCTTCTGCTCATCTTTGGTATCTTACGTTCTTCTTCTAGCGTCTCTGTTCTTGCTGGTTGGTCGTCCTTGATTCATTTCTTCTTCTTGGTCAGTCTTGTTGCCAAGACATTCATCAACCACAAAACCATATTATTTATTTAAACCTTTATTTACTTAACTAAACATATTTCTCTAACTAACACAACGCGCGTGTGCAGTGAGTTCCAGCTAAAGCAGATACATCTTCTCTGCCTGACGTCCAAGCTGAAACTGAGAGCCAACCAGGTCCCACGTGACTTCACGTATTTCGCGGGCTTTCTGTAATATTCCATGGAAAGTACCGCCCGTGATATGAAAAGGGGCCATCCCTTCAGAAATACAGGGGGTTGACAATAATCTATGCATAGATTATGTAACATTTGTATATGCATGAGGATGATTGATCTATTGATTTTAACGACATTTCAACTTGTATAGGCTTATTTTATATCTAGAGATTAGGGAATCGCATTGTATATTTATAATCACATTTTTTATTCGTTGTTGTTTTTTGGGGTGGGGGGACAAAATTATATGATATCAAGTTTTCCTATCTAATGCAAATCATTTTAACACAATCGTATGGTTTTAAGAATTCCTATCTTATACTAATAATTATATGGTTTCAAGTAAATATTTCTATGTAATAGTAGTCCTTTATTTGAACATAGATATATGGTTTCAAGTAACTAATAATAATCCTGTGTAAACAAATAGGTATAGATATATACAATAAATATAATTTCAATAAACATCAAATAACCAATGCTATTAAATGATACGCAAAACTAAATAGATATATATTAAATTTTACATTAAATATTTTTCGTGCGTAAGTAATGTGTACTTGGCCTCTTAGGAATACACGTCACGTACACACTCATATATATATATGTGTGTGTGTGTGTGTGTGTGTGTGTGTGTATGTATACATATATATATATATGAACTTCGTATGAATACATGCCACATACACATACACATACACACATATATGCATATGAACATATTCATACACACACACATACACATACATATATATATATATATATATATATATATATATATATATATATATATATATATATATATGATGGACTCCTCCGTTGATTTCAACGTATGAGCATTAAACAGCTCTTGACAGTTCTAATGCATGTGTCTCCTGACGTTTTAAACCAACCAAAGACCTGCAGATATTTCATGCAGGAAATGAAGTGTCTGGTATGACCTATATAGCTTTCTTCCCCAGTACTTCTGGCGATGTTTTTCTGTCAGTTATTAATGGTTTTGTAGCATTTCTTCCGCCAAACCTTGCGAATTGCACCAAATTGCTCCCAACAAGTTTCCTCAATGCCATAAGATTTTTTTTTATTTTGTCCCTGTACCTGAGATATGATCATCGAACATTTCTTATTCTGTTATGCAGCTGGATATAGATGAAGATATTTGGAATTATGTAGTGTCTTATTTGGATCACGAGTCTAGCCCATCTCAAGTGTGTTTATACTTTTCTGAATTATAAGCAACAAACTTATTGAACAAAAAATACTGCTACAGAAAATAGTAATCTGGAAATAATTGTCATGGAGAAAATGTAAATGCAGTAAGTATAACAGACATATTCGAAGAGGATATATATATATATATATATACATATGTATATATATATATGAGAGCAAATTTAAGTAATTTTAAGTTAGAATATGAAAATTATTTTTAATGTATATAGTATTTGACAATCAATATTCAGATTGAACTACGTTATACAGGGCGATACACAAACATTATATATATATTACACAAACACACATGATATACATTTTGATATACATTATATATATATATATATATATATATATATATATATATATATATATATATATGAAGAAAATATAAAAGGAAAAACAATAGTACATATTGTATATTTTCTTCAAATTGTCAGATCTAATTCCATTTTCGTTTACACACACACACACACACACACAAAACACATATACATATATATATATATATATATATATTATATATATATAGAGAGAGAGAGAGAGAGAGAGAGAGGGAGGGAGGGAGATCATTGGATCCAAGAGATGTGGACTATGCTCTACAGAAAAATTCCGGATTTACAAGGACTAGCTTTACCGAAAAAACACCTAAAAACTAAATCGAAAATATTAAAGCATGTCCCCACAGAAAGAAATAGTTATTAAATTCTTGGACTGAAAAAATTACAGCACAAAATCAACCACCTTAAAGAAAAAAACTTTTTCCAAATGTTATCTTTAGCATCATGCACGCACGAGGGTGTCACGGAGTCGAATAAAGTGAGAACGCTATTCATAACGGATGTTCATTTGAATGTCATTTACAAGGTGATTTGTCTGACGATAAGCATCTAATGCTTTGAAACCAGCGGTAACAAATAAGCATCATTTAAATGTATCGAAACAACAGAGATGTAGATGTAACAAAGTTGAAAGATACGGAAATCTTGAGCTCTTTCCAAGCTCATACCTTTTGACATCGGGGATGAAGTTGAAGCGGCATGGTCGGGTCAGTGGGATATTCTCTATACCTCGGCAAAAGAAACAATTGGATATGTTCATCGGAAACATCAAGATTGGTTTCCTGAAATACAATCTCTCCTTGAAAACATGCGTAAATGTCATCAAGTGTGGATGAACGCTAAAAATGTCAAACAAAGAAAGATGCACTTAAATCAGCCAAAGGAAAATCACAAGAAAGATTTGAGGAAGATGAAGGAGAGTTGGTGAACATCAAAGGCAAAAGCTTTGCAGGAGGCTGCTGACAAATATGATCTTAAATCGTTCTATCAAAATCGAAGGGGCATTTTGGGTCCAATTTCCAATGGTCTATCACCACTAGGGTATGTCGATTTTCAACTTTTTAATATCAAAATGACACCACCAGAGAAAGTTGGTATTATAAGTACTGACACCAAAAAGTACATTTCTAATTTGCACCAATTTTTTAACATTTAGTTTTAAAAATCTTACTATATGAAGCCCCTCCAAAATCTTTGTTTTTGATACATTTACAAATGAAACTGCTTAAAGATCTTATAATTTCAACCCAGAAACGGTTGCCAATTTATTTTATTCAAATAGAATGAATAAAATATATCGAAAGTAACATTTAAAGTGAAATTATAACCTCCAATCCACCCTAATTGCAAAATAGTGTTTGCAAAGTGAATTAAATCAATAAAAAAACATACGACCGGAGAGTTTTAAAAAAGCATACGACCGGAGAGTTAAAAAAAAACATTAAAATCATTTTGTAAAATTCCTAAGAAAGAAACGGTTGACCTAATTTAAATTGAAATGGATCATGGAATTTTATTACGTGCAAGCTCTTCGCTGCTGGTATGGATCTTCTCTCCCATCTCGTTTTTACGCGCATAGATAAACTAATACATTTAACGAGGGGGTAATCAAAAGATACATAGGGAGGGGGAGAATGATTGGCAGTATTTTAAGACAGGGACGGGTCAGGTTTTGACTTAATTACAAATTATGACTAATTAGAACCTTCTAAAATGGATTTTTTTTCAAACAAAATTCAATTCTAAAAATTAAGGAATAAATTAGTATAACATTCGTATAATTCAACTAAACAGTAAAAAAGCCTTTAGGAAATAAAAGTCGATTCGCTCAGCTTTAGTATGATATATATATATATATATATATATATATATATATATATATGTGTGTGTGTGTGTGTGTGTGTGTGTGTGTGTGTGCGCATGTGTGTGTGTGTGTGTGTGTTTATAGGCTTGCGCACAATACATCTAATATTTTCAAATTAAAAGTATTTTGATTATATTTGTTTTGACTAATGAAAATACGTTTATGGAATATAAACTTGATTATTTATTTTTTCAAATAATATACATATATATATACACACACATACACACACACACATATATATATATATATATATATATATATATATATATAAAGACAGAGAGAGTGAGAGAAAGAGAAAAAAATTGTTATAGATTGGTTGGCTAGTATATATTGCTCGGGCATATAGCAGATTAGGTAAATAGATATAAAAATGTGCACCGCAACCAATATAGAAATGTTTTGTAATGCTAGTTAACGCCTAATGCTGCTCACACGCCCTAAATCCGTATTTGCAATCTTGCAATCAAGACTGAAATTGATTCTACGAGTGTCTGTGTTTACCTTAGCGCCCAATTAGCCGTTGTAGAAATCCGTATGATTATTGGAATTCCAAATTGTACACGTATAACCAACTCGGCTAAATAATGAAAAAATAGAAATTTAGATTTGATGTTACATAACTTATGAGCAGATATAATTCATGAACGTACCTGAAATTTGAATTAGGGCCGTTAACTTAAAATCATGGGTTCCATGGAAAATTACCGACGGTTTTGGACGGTTAATAACATTTGACCCCTTAAAAACGCGCCATTACAGACGCGAGAGAATAAGTTTAGTGAACAGATCGACCCGGCTTTCAAGGATCGTAGACGTGTTGTCAGCTCACGGGGTCGGTGTCCCCGCGGGGGAATCAAATGGGCTGTGGAAATAAAAGCTGTACTATTAAGAACACCAAGTCTTGTTGTATTAATTAAATGTTAAGACAATGACCAGCCCAGTCCAGTAGGAAGAAATCAAGAAGAAAAATCAACCCAGCCGAAAACCCAGAGAAGATGGTGGCCGAAGTAGAAGCAGTTAACAAGAACCAACAAGCTGAAACACAGAGAAATCATTTAAGACTAAGAACATCATCTCTCTCTCTCTCTCTCTCTCTCTCTCTCTCTCTCTCTCTCTCTCTCTCTCTCTCTCTCTCTCTCTCTCTCTTCCATTATATACCTGAGAACTCTCTGCGTGATGAGGAATGAGTATATAACAAATTTCTATTAAATTTAGCTTAGTTGCGATATAAGATCAAAAGTATCACCCCGTGACTAATCCCACGGAAGTATGGAATATACAAACTAAACCGGATTTATATTACAAATGATTGTAAAATCAATCTACCAAACAATAGACACACAGTTTCAGAAAATTAAATTTGAACTAAAATGTGCTAAAAAATTTCAAATTCCATAAATTTTCAGGTTTAATTTTTTTTTTACATGATTATAGTGATCCCATAACAAAACTAACAGAGAACAATTTTCATGAAATTAGTTTCTGCTTCTTTGTTTAATGACATATCCAACTTTTTCTCTGAATGTTTGAGATGAGGCTTGATGATTAGTATTATTGTCCTCATCTTCATTGTTATTTGTACAACGTTTCGGCCGATGTGCCCTCCGGCCTTCTTCAGGTATTTCTTGTCGGACTTGGGAACCTTCTCTTCGGACTCGGGAACCTTCTTTTCGAACTCGGGAACTAGACAAATGAGAAAACTATTTCGCAGTTTGAAAAATACACAGACATAAATCTGAGGAAAAAATGAGTAAAGAAAAGAAATGTAGATGGATAAAAATGAATTTAATCGATATCACATTTAATCGATATCACTTACACATGTGTTTCGGTCCGTTTATCAAAACGTATACGGATTACGCTATTATTATTATTAAAATAATCAGATGAAATTCAAATAATAATAATAATAATAATAATAATAATAATAATAATAATAATAATAGGAAAAATGTAAAAATATTCCGTACACAGAGAGATTTTTTTACGACCTTCATCAGAGTGATTTTTTTTATTTTTTGAGTTTTTTTATTTTATTTTAATAATAATAATAGCGTAATCCGTATACATTTTGATAAACGGACCGAAACACATGTGTAAGTGATATCGATTAAATGTGATATCGATTAAATTCATTTTTATCCATCTACATTTCTTTTCTTTACTCATTTTTCCTCATAATTCAATTCCCTTTCCATTCTTACAGACATAAATCTAAGTAGCCATTTACTAAGTAGAGCTTAATACGGCACCAGGCAAGAAATATTTAGTTTTGCTGAAGACCCGGTCATCATAATGTCAAGTGAGATGGAAAGCACTGGTTGTTTCTGTTTATCGAAGTTCTGCAATATTAGTCTGAGTGATCGCTTAGAATCCTTTGACATTTTAATCATATTGTCAAAGGAAGTGATTATTAGTAGATACGTCAATATATATCAGAGTACATTTTATTTACTCTCACTCACAGAAAAGCAGGATTATACACCGTTAAAAATTACCATAGATTTGACACAGACTGAAAGATTAGTACATCTAGTGAGGAACAAACTCAATACTTGACAAGAAAAATGGGATGGCTAACCGTTATACCATGAAAAAGCGTTTATACATATGGATTTATTAGGGAAATTTATAGCATACATATTCCCAGAAGAAATCTGAAGTTGATTGGTTGATTTAAGGAGTTTAATGGCATGTTAATACGTCTCGGGTTATTTCATGCCTAAGAGGTTAAGAAGTTGCATTTCCTATTTACATTTTCGTATATTTGTTTCGTAATACTTTTTTCACACGGTATTATAGAATACGAATATCTTTAAACATATCTATTTGACCATAGATGAGACCCTAAAAAGTTCTACAACCCCGGACAGAATTGACTTTAGAGTAATAATAATGAAGGGCTAATCTACACTCCCCAGATCTCCAGTAAATGAGCCTCACTGAGTTTTGGGGAGGTCTTACCGATATGGGATAGCTTGAATGAATTGACGGAGCGCTTGCCAAAGATCAGTTTATTCAGACAAATTTTACGATATACAATTAATAGAAAATGGGCATTGTTAAATAAATAGATCGGATGCAGTTTATAGCAAACGGATTCAAACATAAACAAATATGAATAGATTTACATAGATGAAAACAAACAATATAATAAAGGGAAAACAGTACACTTAAAAACAATCATACAGCATTGCCGATAAATAAGTACACCACAAACATTTTTCATTAAAAAAAATTAATTTTTTCTGTTTTGTTATTTCTTGTGGAATATCATACAATCAAAAGAAATATCATTTTTCATTATTTATTAACAAATTCTATAGATTGAACTCGTTACCAACAAATCAAAATAGGAGTCAGTCCAAAAAGTACACGGCTTTCATGCATTTGAAGGTTTTTATTTGCAATGCTATATTATTTGACAATATACAATATTCAGTAATGATTCTATAATCTTCTATTAAAAATGGGAAAATTCTGGTATCTTATTTCATATGTATTATTAGACAATGAAAGTGGATATTATTAGGTATTATTTCTTACCAAACTCTACAGCATTGAAACTATTGTTAAAAATATGTGAATAGATTGCATTTCAAATATAAGTACTCCACTTACATATATTCATGCGTTTAGCTTCATTTTGGGGAGATATGTTACAGTGGTGTAAAATTTATATTTTTGTTACAGAATTTCAGTGCTGTATAGTTTGCTAAATGATAATATATAATAATATCCGTTTTGATTTCATAATGTTTTCCCAGAAATAATAATTCCGAGTATCTTATTTATAGTAGAATATTTAAAACAAAAATAGCGTACACAGAGGTGTACTTTTTATGGTATGGCAAAAATGTAAGGTAAAAATGCGTTGATGTTTTCTGTTTACCTTGGCTTTGATCATGACATTATTGGACGCTGTCGATGATTGACGATCCCTTGAAGATAGCTCTGCCGTATAAATAAAACTGCGTGACTGGACTGGTTGTACAACTGTTACAAGCATCTGTAGGTGTCGAGAGCTGCAATGGTGTACAATACGCTTCACCAGTTGACACACCTAGAAGAAACAACAATCGTCAATACTTCTAAATTGTTTTAAGGATTGTAATAGTATAGTTTTAAATTTTCATTCAGATTTCATTAAATTTAATTATCAAGATTATACATGCAACTCCTGGCAAAAAAATGAATTTCATATTTTAAAGAATGTTCTCTGGTTTGTTTTTTTTAATTTTTATTTAGCAGTAAATAATCAAATAACAGATAAGACGCAAAACAGGTTTATCTAAAAGTTGAAGATTCTGGCTTCAAGGAAATATTCCTTGAACAAAATAGATTAAAGTATTTAAATTAATGATATTAGTAACTTTAACCTCATTTTCTTCTGTTTATGTGATAGTACTGGTTTTAGTTTGGCTTTTCTTTATGTGAAAACAATTTCCTTCCGCTGATTTCGTACAGTTCTGTCACAAACATTGATTCATATTTCCCCTACTTTCGTTTTTATTTGTTCTGTTGTAATTTTCTATTTTCAAAGCATATTGATTTCAGTTTTCAAGGCTGAGGTTCAAATGTCTTTTATGTCCTACCAGTATGCTTCACCTTTTTAATCGCCCCATTTATTTTATATTTGTGCCAAATTTTACACACTCCTGGCTGAAGATAGCTGATGTCTTCCACCACACTCCACTTTGCATTGCCTTTTTTAATGAATTTTAGGTCCCTTTCCATTGTTTTAGTTGTCAGTTCTTTTGTTAGAGCCATGTTTCCTTTAAATCAGGCGAGCCGAACGAACGACTTTTAAGTAACTGTAGACCGATTTACATATCTAGTCTTCGGCTGGTATTTCTTTTAGGAGTATGAATTATTGGGTTATTCTATACTATTGTTGCGTAGGGGCCAATGTCGAGTTGTAGTAGTAGTCGTTAGTAGTAGTAGCCATCGTTAGCTCAGAGAAACAACATACGAAAGTCGTATAGTCGAAAAGGGGGTTAATTTCTTTCTAGGCTCGTGGGTTCTTTTTCAGGGAAAATAAGAGAGGTCAAGCTGTTCTATCGGAAATCACATTCATGCGCGCTGTTCATAGCTAGCCTAGACACCGTGGGACCCCAAGAAACCCTCGCCTGCCTCCGACAAAGGCCCAGACGAAAAAGACCAATTTTTCTTTTCTTCCGTTTGTGGTCCAGGGAATGGGGGAAGGGACACATCCGCTTCCGCCCTCCGCAGAAAACTTAGGACTTTCGTTTTTATTTTTAAATCTATTTCAAGGGTCATTGCCAGGTCAATGGCTGGTACCCGTTGAGTGTTTAACAATTCTAAACTTTAACCTCTTTTTGTTCTTATTTATTTTTCTTCTCTTTCTCCAGAAATCCAATTACCGTTTTCTTTTCAATCCCCAAATTCTCCGTAGATATAATAATTACGCTACACTATTTTCCTCAACGTGGTATGGGGCAAAATATACCATTAGATTAAATGATTTAATCTAATTTGTTTGAGGTATAATTCATGGATACAGAATGTTCAAAATGTTTGGGTTTTTATTTGCTATGAGTTTTAATTATGATAAATAATATATAAAATGGAACTTTCTTATTCGTAGGAACACAAAATAAATATTACAGCGCCGCATGACACCAAGACATATAGAACAGACGGTGACAAACAGTATCGCGATTTTTCCTCGTTCAGAAAAAAGCGAACGAAAAAACAAAATGGCGTCGTCATATGAAAAGGGGTAGGGAAAAATGAAAAGAAAGATGGTCTTGCTCGATAAAGAAATAGAATCTTTATTCATACAAATTTCTCCACTAAAGAAGGCAAAAGGAAATACAAACAATTTAAACAAAGATTGCATAAATTTCCCTATGCACGACTAAATAACAATTTAGGGGTTAGGTAACACAAATACAAAAAAAATACTACACACAAAAGTATATAATAAACAGAAAGAAAAGACTTACTGTAGAAAGGGTTTAAACAATAAAATACCCTTTCAAAAATGTATTTCTCTCGCGCAGCAGAGACAAAAAGTTCTACAGAACTCACAGATCTCTCAAAAAATTCAAGTTCCTTTTCGTTAAGGACTGAGGCTCCTGGCTTGGAAATAAATGCTGCTTTACTTGGACTTTCACGTGAATTACAAGGCTCTCTGAAGAAATATAGGGCTGGTCTTCTGCGTTAGTCTCACTCTCTTTTTACTTGTCGTCCGCTTTTTTGTCAAAGGGATGGACCATGCGAGGACACTGTGACCTTTCTCGTTAAAGGAAAATGAATAAACCGTTTCAGCCGTTCTGGAATTTTTCTCAAACAAGGTTCTTTTTTAAACCGGCCAATGTCCGTTCTGAAGCATCTAATGTGTTCGTCTCACAGTGCCCAAGACGGGACAATCTGCTAGCTGTGTCCGCTCGCTTTGCTTCCTAGTTCCAAAAAGGCAGATCACGGCTGACACGTGATCCAAGAAAATCCAGACAGGCGCCAATTCCAAGAGCCCCCGTCCTTCACTTTCGCAGCAAAAAACGAAACGAAACAGAGAGACAGACCAAAAGGGAAAAAAGGCATGCATAATACCAGAAATGTTTTTTATTTATTTATAAAGATAAAAAAAATTCCCAATAACAGTTGGTCAAGCGATCATCTAACAAGAAAGAAAATCAACAATACTACAATCTTCTTAAACCACGTTATTTAACATTACATTTCTTTTAAGTGATAGGAAAGGTGGAATGCGTGTCATTTTAGATAATGTAATTACATAGTTATTTCCGTTGGGTCTTCGTAATTTTTCTGGTCTCTATTCGACTGCCCCTTGGTTCGCTTCGCATTCTTCAAGTCAATTCATTCTTTCTTTAAACAATGCTGTATTCCGGTTTTGCTGTTACTCACATAGAGACATATCTCGTAGCTGATACCCCGTTCACATTGGGGAGTTGTTACGGAGTTGCTTTAATAGGCACCTGATCTACATTGAAGAATTATGAGCATTGAGATTCAAAACAACTTGTTTAGCGCATTTGTAAACAATTTATTTTCCTAAAAGATGCTTCTTCGTCAACATTACACACTCTCTGATTTTCCACCGTTTGAAATAACCTCAAAACAAATATTTTTTAGATTAAAATAATTTTTGCAATAGTTTCCATTTATATAGAAAAAAAATTTTTCAAAAAAATCCCATTGTTAATTAGAATGACCCTTGAATTGTCAATTTCGCTCATGCGCTCTGTCTTGTTTTGTTTTTGTTTTTAACTGTATGTTAAGTATCTGGCCGCCATCCTTGGCCAGTTGTAAAGAACTTAAAGTAAATAAGTAAGTAAGTAAGTCAATAAGTCCTGTGGTATAGTATCCTTTGGTAAGTCAATAAGTCCTGTGGTATAGTATCCTTTGGTAAGTCAATAAGTCCTTTGGTATAGTATCCTTTATGTCCGACGTCCAAGAAGATCAAAGTAACAATGAGCTAAGATTAGAATCAGCCATTATAAATACAACAACAGCAGCAGCAGCACTGCCAGTGATTGGATAAGAGGTTGCCTTCCCTGGTCACGTGGTAGTCGGCGAGTCTATATTTAGAAGTGACCATCTACCACACGCAAACCATTGTTAGTGAGTTCGATTCTCATTGGAGCCCCATACTTCTGGCCTTGTGCCGCATCTAAGCTCAGCTTAGTAAATAACTATATCTATAAAACGCGGGCACCTCACATGGTGTAATGGTTAGCAAGCTAGATTAGCAAACATTGTTAGTGAGTTCGATTCTCACCTGGTGCCCCATACCTCTGGCCTTGTGCCATATCTAAGCTAAGCTTAGTAAATAACTATATCTATTAAAACGCCAACACTGTACATCAAACTCGAGTCAGTTGAGCACTGTATGTGAGAAGATCAGCACCATGATGCAATTTACTCTGATAGGATATACTATACTGTTTGGTATTCACGCCACAAACTCAATTACGAAGATTTCACAGGGTTTGGGTGTCAATTTAGTTCAGCGCAGAGGATTCGAAAACAGTTGGATAAGTCCAATGGTATTGCGAATGTACAACAGCTTGAAAACGTCACTCTGATTATTCAGTTAGAAGAATTGCAGAATATATTAGTCAGAACGAGGCTATGATTGATAACTATCTCAGGAAAGACAAACAGGTCAATGACAGGGAGATAGGAATGTCTAGGTTTCTTATCAAACAAGTAATGCATGAAGACAATCAATATTTCTTATAAAAGATTAGAAGGGGCCAGTTTTTATCACAGATTGAAAAAATGTTCAAACAAACTAAAAACGTCCCTTCCAGTCAAACATGGTTTGTTTTTCTTAATTGAGAAATATTTCTGCCAGGATCAGATGCTCTCAAACATACGTATGTGTGTATTTTATATATATATATATATATATATATATATATATATATATATATATATATATTTGTTGAATTTTTTAAATATCAATTTCGTGTAGAATTGCCGTATGTGTTATTACAGAAAATGTCCTTCTTTCCAGAGTGCTCTACTATTTCTGGTTGTCGGTTGATTATTGTGGACGTTCTTTATGTATTCGATTATATTTTTGAATTTTTTAATTCCTGTATTTTAAAAAAATCATAAAATTATCTCCCTTTAACCCTTTGAAAATTTGTTCTTTAATCCGTTATAGGAGCGATGCAGATATATATTTTTTTAATTTGTGGTTGAGCACTGTGATTTCTTTGTTTCATCCCAAAAATATTTTTTAAATATCTATCTATCTATCTATCTCTATCTCTATCTCTCTCTCTCTATATATATATATATATATATATATATATATATATATATATATATATATATATATTAGTGCTTTAAAAAGACTCACTAAAAGATTAATAATTAAAAAGATTAAAAAATATCGAAGATAATCGATTAAAACAGGTAAATGGGACGAGTAAGAAAATAAAATAAAAGAACAATTTCTTTTCTTTTCTCCTAAAAGGGGGGAGGGAAAGAAGACCTTATAGATTTTCTTTCCCTCCCCTCTTTTAGAGGAAAAGAAAAGAAATTGTTCTTTTCTTTTCTTTTTATTTTCTTTCTCGTCCCATTCACCTGTTTTAATCGATTATCTTCGATATTTAGCTCGGTTGAGCGAGGATCGAAACTAGTTAGCTCGCAACTCGTTTTTTTTTCGCCTTTTTTCCCCCCTCCTTCTATTGTAAAATATATACAATCTTTTTATTTTTTTAATAATGAATCTTTTAGTGGGTCTTTTTAAAGCACTAATAAAATTCTGTACACCCCCAAAAATTTACATATATATATTATTATTATTATTATTATTATTATTATTATTATTATTAGCAAAAGTACCCGGTCTATGATAGGATGAAAACATTTTTAGGAACACCAGGGAGTATTCCTAAAACGGGTATGACATTAAAGTGCATCTAATGGTGAAGTTCTAATTCTGGAGCTCTGTGAAGTGTGGAATACTCCTTCATTGCCATTTTGATCCAGAATTGTAGTACCTGTTAGGAACCCATCTATGGGTTGAATATATTAAAAAATGAGTTTTTATTAGAACGAAAATTATTCTTTTATTGGATATTTAAAGTTAAACAAAACTAACAGTTTGTGTATTATAATATTAGTTTATTTATATGTTTACATTTTTTTTAATATCAATAGCATCTCATTGTGGTATAAGGGTTTGCAAGTTAGACTCACATTATTACTGAATATCGATTTTAATACTCGCTAGATGCCCTTTGCTTTCGACCTTGTACCATATCCTACCTGTGACGAACAGGTTGGTTAAAGAAAATGAGGTCCCATCATTGTGTAATTGTTAGCAAGGTAATCTCATAAATCCATTTTACTGAATAGCGAGTTCAATCTTTGCTGGATGTCACATACTTACGGAATTGTGTCTAATAATATTGACATTTTTAACAGAATTTAGAATTCACGTTTTTTTGTTTTTGTTTTTGTTTTTTTACTGAAAAAAAAGTCCCGTATAGAAACTTATAGAAATCTACTGATATAATTATTCAGACTCTTATCTTTATAGAAAAAAAATCGTTTTTTATCTGTTCATTTTTTTTTTTTTTTTTTTTTTTTCAGATTTCATAAAATAAAATAGAGGGTGGGGAGCTCATAAAAATCTTTCCCCTAATATATTTTAAGAAATAACTATTTCAAACATATTTTCATCAACAGATGAATAATTACCGAAAATCTCGTGAGAATTTGACTATTACTTGATTTTTCATAGAATGTTTAAAAAAGCCGGTAGCCAACTTGTTTTTGGATACTGTAAATTTCAATTGATTTAACGGTGCAAAAAGGTGAATATTGTTTTCGTTCATAATTTTCATTATTTCCGTAAGCTGAAAATTTCTTTTAAAAATCATCATGAGTTGTTTAAATGTTTCTCCTTTTGAATGGTTCAAAAATTTTGAAGATAATATTAACCTTTATTCAAGTTTCATTGTGTTAAATATAAATCCAGTTAGCAAATTGAAAATAATAATATTTTTTTATTTTCCCTTTGTTTTAATCGCTGAAGATTTGCGATTTTCTTTTGTTTACAACATTGAGAATGATATTTTAAAAACTTGTGAATGGTTTAAATTATTTTTTCTAAAACTTTTCCGTGTGTAAGACAATTTTAAATTCAGTTTTTAATTGATTGTTGAGTTAGAAACAAAATGTGACATTGCAATTTTTTTGGGGGGTGGTGGGGGGGCTAAAACAAAAGTAACAAAGAAGCCAACTAAACATTATATTTCGTGTTTTAATTTAAATTTCGTTATTCTTCTTTCAAAAACGTTTAAAAATGATTAAAAATGGATATATCTAATCATATTTCATTCTAAGTAATATGAAAATAAGAATATGTGGGTATCCACATTTTTTTTATATCCCCCTTTTTTTAATCGCTTGAATGATTTTTTTCTAAAACTTTTGAAGACAATTTTAAATTCAGTTTTTGTAATTTCTAATAACTAAACAGTAACTTATTTGTAGGTAGAATATTTCGCATATCAATTCCAATTTTATTATTTTATGAATAGTTTCTTTTAAAAAAGTTTGGAGTTTTGCTGATTAAAAATGTATATATTTTATTCTAAGAAATATGAAAGTATTCGTAAAAAATATTGATAAAAAGGTTTTCATTTTTCTTTTTTACATTTAAAAAGATACACTTGGTTTGAAAAGTTGATTTTTTTTTAGTTATCGAAAGAAATTAACAGTCGGTACTGAATTACAAACAATCGCATTCAACAATGTTGACTTATTAGTAGAAATAGAGCGGACATTTTGAATGACTGTTGATTTAAGCAGCAGGCAAGTTCCTGCTGATACAATATCATCAGGAGCTGATACGGACAGTTCCGCAAATTGGTTGATTTTGGTTTAATTAATTAATTATATCCCTTAATCTGTAAAAATCAATAACCAAATTTGGTGAGTTTCTTAGAAGATTTTTAATCTATATGCAAGATTTCTAATCTGAGAGACCTCCGGTTTAGAAGTTATACGTCGACATGTACATAGAAAACTTCCTTATATATATATATATATATATATATATATATATATATATATATGTGTGTGTGTGTGTGTGTGTGTGTGTGTGTGATTAGGTAATTAATTAAATAAGACAGTCTTTATATGTATATGTAATTGGGTAATATATATATATATATATATGTAGTTGAGTAAATAATGAAAACCTTTTTATCAATATTTTTACGAAAACTTTCATATTTCTTAGAATTAAATATATACATCTTAAGGGTCCTATTAACCAACAAATAACATCCTTCTGCAGAATTATACATGACGTTTGTCTGGAGTAGTTTGGTGCAGTAACGCATAAAAAAGATTAAAAAAAAGAAGAAAAACGGTCGAATAGACGACAGATCCAAAAAGGAAAGTTAAGATCGGAACAGTGAATGCTAAGGCGCCGATTAAAGGAACCCCCAAGTAACGAAAGATTGGGTCTTCAGAATATCCTAAATGATATTCCAAAAAAGATTTTGGTGATCTCCAGAGCTGAAAATCAGAGAAAACACCGAAAGAAAAAACGATTTACCAAAACTCCAAGATCCAACGGTAATCTTTAATGATAGCGGCATTAAATTTAGGGAAGTCCGAGATTTCATCCATAATGCCCGCGCAGGTAGTGTTCCGGGAATCAATGGAAGATCATACAAGATATATAAAAACTGTCCATGCGTCCTTAGGAAACTTACTGTCCTCCTTCAGTGGGTTTGGAAGCAGGGTGCAATACCACAGGAATGGTGTCTGGCTGGCGGTATTTGGATACCAAAGGAAATACAATCAAAAGGTATCACAAATTTTCGCCCCATATCCATCCTAAATGTCGAGGGGAAGATATTTTGGGGGGTTATGGCTCGCCGTATGACGGACTTTCTGATGTGTAATAATTATATAACTATATCTGTCCAGAAGGCGGGGATACTTGGCTTCCCTGGCTGTCTTGAACATTCACAGATGATTTGGAATTCTATACTCTCAGCCAAAAGAGACAAAACAGAACTACACGTAATCTGGCTTGATCTCGCCAATGCATAGGGTTCAGTTCCGCATCAACTAATCCGGATGGCATTCGACTATTTCAACTTCCCTAGCAAGATTGGGGAAGTGATAATGAAATATTTTAATTCAGCCTTCATGAAATTTACCGTGAAAGACTACACCACCAAATGACAAGCACTTGAAATCGGCATCATGATGGGCTGTGTGATCTCCTCACTTCTTTTCATCCTGACCATGGAACTCATATTACGAGGTGCATCAGGTGTGATGACAAAAGAACAGCTAATTCTTCCTCCTTCAAGAGCTTTTATAGATGACGTCACTATCCTTGTCCCGTCAAAAATCGCTGCCGATAGCCTATTACAAAGATACCATGATCTTTTCACATGGGCGAGAATGAAGGCTAAGCCAAAGAAAAGTCGGAGTCAGTCTCTAGTCAGAGGTTCTGTCAGGGAGATCCATTTCCAAATTGGAGGTGATATTATCCCAATAGTCTGGGAGAAACCGGTAAAGAGCCTCGGACGTCTTTATTCAATCCCACTGACTGACCGACATCAGGATACAGAGATCCAGAAAGTAGCCTTGAAGGGCCTTAAATCGATCGAATATATACTTATCTACCCGGAAAGTTGAAGGCTTTAGCTTTAGATAATCCTAGCGGTTTACATATAAATATTTTTTCATATATATATATATATATATATGGTGATTGCCGCTTCTTGACAGAATAAAGCCATTTCTACAAGTAGTCCAGATGTGAGCAGTTGTGAGCATGCAGATGGCCCACGGATCCAGCTTGTTTTTATGTACCCTATCACACATACGAAATCCTCGACATACAGGCGCTGCCACACAGTTCAGACTTCAATGTAGGAAATGTTTCCATGGCGTCCGTCAGGTGTCGCTTCAGAATGGAGGGCTCGAGTCAACTTACCTCAAACTTCTTATAGATAAAGCTGATTTCCGCAAGAGCATCTGTCTGCTCCTTATCGAGATACTTCCCTCTCAAGATCGGGAGGTGTCCAGACATTCCAAGTGGCTGTTCTTAGCCTTGTTTTGTGTTGTAGTATTTTCTAGTTTTCGCCCAGCTAATGTGGGCAACCGTCGAAATGTTGGTTTCTGGAGAGCTTGATAGGTGAATCGGCATTTGTTTAGGTCAGCTTTTATAGACACCTCCCAAGTGACTGGGTGAACAGTGTTAACCAAGGGGCTGCTCATTCACCCACAACATCGCCGAGGCACGTTGCTGTTCAATCAGCAAGGCGGTGACGTTAAGTAGGTCACGAATCACGCCGTATGTAGATTCAAATCTGCATGCTTCCATCCCGTCAGGCCTGCACACCTCACATCCCTCCATCACTCTGGGACTTGTAGAAATATCTGCACATGTTTTTGTTTTACATGTTGTGCGCTTGTGCGACACGCACCGCATGCTCTCCTTCCCCAAAGTCAAGTATCAGTGACAAGCCGAGGCAAGATGACTGGGAGACTTTGGGGAACGCAGGTAGATGATCTGACGAGATCTACGGGTCCACCACACCGTAAAAAAAAAAAAAATTTTTTTTTTTAGATTTTCCTAAGTTTTAACTTAGTTAAAGTCCACAGGTACCTTTTCTATTAGAGAAGCAATATATATATATATATATATATATATATATATATATATATATATATATATATATTCTTTTGGCCAAGTGTTATAGTATTAACCGATTATGTTTAGTTGATACGGCTCTCTTGTTCTTTTCTTTTTTTTCATTTTTTCCCCAGGTGAAGTTTGGTAGTATATTTTTACTATCAAAATATTTGCCGGGTGTTTTCTTACCACAAAGGTTTACCAATAAGTTTGGTATTTTATATATATATATATATATATATATATATATATATATAGAGATAGAGAGAGAGAGAGAGAGAGACACACACACACACCGAATAAAACGATAAGATATGTATAGGTATTCGTTTGCATGCAATTTTCGAACAATAAAGACAAAGAATTTAAGATGGGACAATGTTGCGAAAATAATATTTGATGAGAGAAACCAGATTTCCCTTTTCCGAATGTCCAAGAAAAAATCATAGAAACATATATATATATATATATATATATATATATATATATATATATATATATATATATATATATACCAAACTTATTGGTAAACCAAGAAAAATCATAGAAACAAATCTATATTCAAACAGCGACGGTACAGCAAAATACCAAATGAAAAGGACAAAAGCTAGTTTGGCTAAGACCTAAAAACTATGATTGACGTGGAGACGAGATTGTAGAAGAGAAGAAGGCTTACATCCTGGACGATGCGCGTTCACATACGCATGCCGTGCAAAAGGAGTAAAACGGGGAAAAGAAACATGGCCGCTCCACAAACGTAATTTTAGAGTCATTTTCTCAGAGCCAAGAGATCTGGTGAGATTAGATTCTGGCGTATGCAAATTTCCCAAAGACCAGCTACACAATAAAACATCACGAGCGACGGAATAGACAGATTTTTTGTTGGAACTAGGTATTGTGCGTCTTCTTCGTTGGTGGAAGGCCGTTGTATTATTATTGCAGAATCCTTGTGTCAATTTATCAAGCTATTTCTTAATTCCAAATGAGAAATCAACACGCCTTTCACCTAATAGACTTTATATGAGAAGGATTATATATTTACGGACTAAAAACACATATTATTCAAGATTTTAAGGCTTATAACAGTTTATAAAAAAAAATTAAAAAAGAAAATAAATAAATCCAGCGGTAAGGGAAGATAACCCTTTTGGACACATGTCCATCCCAGCAGGGACAGACAGTCGCTACAGGTGGTTTAAATAGCAGGTTGGTCTATTCAACTAGTGTATTTGGGTCAAGTTCATTTCCTGCATTCTCATTTGCTGCTGGGTTTAAAGTGGACGCTTTCTGTGTGTACTTGTGTGTGTATATGTATATTAGATTATAAAGTTCTCATCAGGTCAGCATTTCTTTCAGTTGTCATTGCCTATCAACAACAGATTGAGTAAAAAAAAAAGGAAAACAAAAAAAGACAAATATTTAACAGGTGAAGCAGGCAACAGCTTCATGCTTGCTTAAAGGAAGACAGTAAATATAGATAAGACATTTTTATAGAATAGTTAACACCCTTTTTCTATATTTAGTGAATTAGTGAATGATGAACACTGCTGCTATCAGCTGGTCAATAGGAGTGGTGGGAGGTTGCATGTAGCTAGGAGTAGTAGTGTGAGTTTAGTAAGAGGAAGTTTATAGGGAGTTACAAATTGATTTATGATGTCAGATGTCAGATTTATGATGTCAGATGTCTTATGCTTTAAATATATTCATAATTCAAAAGGGCCTAAGGCTGAAAGGAAATATACTTTGAGATTGATTTAGTCAACCTTTCTTTCGAGAGAAAAATCATTTCTGTTGGATCCATCAAGTAGAGATGTTCCTGTTTTAGTTGATAAATTGAATCTTTATTTGGATAATAAAAAATTGATTTGATCAAAGGGTAGTATTAAGTAATTCCTGATGTTATGTTACGGTCTACTTTCGGAATGGAGAGATGACGTGTCAACATTTATTATGTTATGACACTTATTTCTGTACTAGCAGCGGCTACCCGGCGAAGCCCGGGTAGAGGAGAAAAAAACATGGTTTAATAATCGTTTGCACATCTATTATTACTGAATAGCGAGTTCGATCTTCGCAGGATGACCCATAAAAATCACCAAAATAAAAAAAAAATCTTATTTTAATCCGACCTGGTGGAAGGTCAGGGAATTTTTTTTTTTCGTCAGAGTAGAGGGAATAACATCACATAAGTAAGAAATTGTAATGCAATGATTAACTATATTTTTTAAATAAAATATAAATGACCCGATTTGCTAAATTTCAAATCAATATTTCAAAGAAAAAAAATAAATAGATAAATAAATAAACTAATCAAATTAATGTAAAACGATAAATAATCTTTTTAAAAATAACATTATTAATTCAAAGTCCTGGTAGAGGAAAAAAAAGAATAAACGTGGGGTAATGGTTAGCAAGTTAGTCTTGCAGATCCATTACTACTGAATGGTGTTACGCAGCTCTTTATGGACCATTTAAGAATTAAATCAATCACTTAGTTTCACTTTCAAACTTCCACACACAAAAAAAAGAGTAGACATTCAAGATTCTCTTTAGTAAGATAAGTTTTTATTTTTAAAATTTTGATTTTAATTCAATTACTTATATATATATATATATATATATATATATATATATATATATATATATATATATATATAAGAAAATATTTTAAAGATATAACAAACACAGGATGTTACGATCAGGAAACAATTTTAGTGTCAACACTTAAGCATTTCGGTATTTTATACCATCTTCAGGACACTGTTAGGTGATGTTAATGTGAGGACCAAAATGAAAGATGTTAAGTGTATAGTGGTTGTGTGAATCTGATGCTATTAACCGTTAATTGATCACGTCATTTGCTTTTCGTAAACAAACGCGCATATAAAAATTAACGGTTACGGGTCAGTAATTTTGTACTTTATAAGATTTATAAGTAACCTATACTGATAATGTTGATAATACTGATAATATTGATAATACTGATACTGATAATGTTGATAATATCCGTTCATTTGTAACGAATGATAAATTGACTTGAAGAGTATTCAGATTTGAAGAGTATTTCAGATGAATTTAAAGGAAAATTCAATATCTGTAATATATATATTTACCAACCACGAGCAGGATGCGACACAAGGTCAATTTCTTAAGCGGAGTTTAACAGGTTTGAATTCAGAGTTTTCCTTCTCCTAGACCGGTTGCCTAACCAAGCTTAAAGAAACCAGTCTGCCCTACTATTTACCCATAGCGGGAGGGAGAGTAGGATTCATACCTTTCCCAAGCGGATTAGCGCTAAGTGAAAGGCAATTACCACGTCCAGGATTTGAACTCGGGGCGACGAGTCCATTTCCCATGACTTTAACCATTACAGCATGCGCTTCCTATATATTCTGTAATATAAACACTTAACCATAGCCCTGCATGTCGCTTGGTTAGATACAATATGGGAGCGTCTGATAAAGACTTTTAAGAATTATTTTAATAGATAATAGGTCGTAGGAAATGAGAAATTTTGATTTGCTAATGGTCAAATTGCAATAAACTCGCTTCTTCCACTTGAATACAGATGTCCAGGGGACAGCGGTGTTGATATTTTATCTTCTAGTTACCTTACGTACCCTTATTCATACATACTATATGTTCTTGGTTCAGAATGGAAATTTTATTTAGTAAAAAATGTCCCCAGGTAAAATGTATTTCTTGAAAATTTGTAGTGAAGAAAATATTAGTTTAGAAATTCTAAGCTGCATGACATGAGGAATATTTACTTGGTTTAAGAGAACAGACTTCAATATGATTTTAAGAAAAGTATTACATATTAGATATTCAAATTTATTTCTTACTGCGACTGTGACAGAGAACACGAGGTGAGTGGCCTGCCGTATTCTCGAAGGAAGCAGGCTAGGCTTTGCCTGGCATGTGGAATCGAACCCGCGTCCTTCGGAATGCGAACGGGCGACACATTGGCACTGAATTCAAGATACTACTGTCCCGGATGTAAGCACCAGGTGCCTGGATGATGGCTACGAGGATTCCGGAGGCCGGGATTGGCTCGGGAATCTCGTGCGTGGGGTGCAGACACCCAGATGTTGAAGGAAAAACTTGTATAAGTAGAAGTGGGGTGACGACAGCATGGAGTTGCGATTTTTCAGCTGCTGAAGATATTTGAGTTGGTGATTTTACGACGACGACGACGACGGATTTTTTGTACTATAGATTTTGTGACGGCGACGACATTGTTGACCCCCACCTCTCTTCAACAAGTCGAATTTATTTTTCCCCTCTATTTTCTTTTCTTTTTCGTTCGACAGCATAGCGATTGCATATATCGCTGTTGGCAAGTGTCGACCAGCCGTATCGTACGATTTACTGGTTTGCTTTTAGTTTCTACGCAGGAGTATTTGAAGGAGTATCCTGAGGATACTTCAAAGGAGGAATATGCTTCGCAGTTCATTGCACTATTTATTCATTTTTTGTTTATTAGAATGTAGTCTAGTTGCGCTATTGTGCTATTTGGGTATGTGTATGTCAATAGTTTGCCCTTCCGTTTTTGGAATTTGGTGTTTTGGCAGACAAGCCTGTTCTCAAGGGAGAATTCAGCTAGGAGATCACCGTTCCTGTTTGGGGTGTTGTATAAGCTGAATCTATTGTTTTCGTTTCTTCCTATCTGTGCATTCATGTTTCCCCCGACGATCAGTACGTTATGTTTGGGGGGATCTACGATGCTGCCACCCATGGTTTTGTTTTACATGCCACACAGTGGCATGTAGATTTTTGCATGAAGAGGAAGAAAGAGAGCCAAAAATCCAGAGAGACAGACGAGGAAAAAGGAGAAGAGTGGGTCGAATGCTACAGATATAAGTTTTAACTTAGTATAAGTCCACATGTTCCTTTCTAAATTAGCATCAACGAGGGTGAAGCAAGTGATTTTTTTGGCAGTAATAAAAGAGATATATGCTTCGTCATGTCAGAACAAGGTCTTACGGATAGGGGGACATAAGGAAGGGAAAAGAGTGGATGTTATTACGGAATGGTTAATGTAAAACGGAATTACCAACTTAGTACGAAACAAAAGTATTATTTTGAATGTAAAACTTTTAAAATCCTCCAGGAGACATCTGAAGGCTCCACACCAAACGAGGAATACGAAAACTTTGTCAGCGCTCACCTAGAAGCAGCAGCCGAGTGCGTACCAACCAAACTAAGAGACAAACACTCTGCTCCCTGGGAGACAGAAGCATTTAGAGAAAAGAGAAACGATATAAAAAAAAGCAGCTCAACGTAATAAAACAAACCCAACTAACATTAATTTACACAACCTTAGGAAAACCCAGATAGAACTAACCAAAACATACAAAAAAGAACAAACAGAATACATCCAAGTGCAAATAAATAATATCAGACAATCGGTGGAAGACAGACAGCCGCGATTAGCATGGCAAATAGTAAATGAAATTAGTGTTAGGAAAAGTACCTCTAGATCAAAGCTAAAGTCAACCAGCCAAAAAGATAGACTTCAGAAATGGAAAGACCACTTCCAGAAACTTCTGGGGAACCCACCTAAAAACATAGAAAATAACACCCAAAAGATCATAGATAGACAACTAGACATCAAACTAGGGGATTTTACAACAGAAGAACTCAACGAGTCTTAAATAAGCTAAAAGGTAGAAAAGCTACAGGTCTTGACGAAATACCCCCTGAGGTATGGAAGATGGGAAAGTTCAATGACATACTGCTTAGGTTATGCAACGCAGTATATAGACAAAATAGAATAGATAAATGGACAAAAGGATGCATCCTCCCATTTCCCAAAAAAGGAGACCTAGGAATCACTAAAAACTACAGAGGTATAACTCTTACTGCTATTGCAGCTTAGATATATAATGCCTTTCTTCTTAATCGCATCCGATCCGAAATCGAGAAAATTCTTAGGAAAAACCAAAACAGATTCCGCAGAAATCGGTCCACAACCTCTCAGATCTTGACTATACGACGGATAATAGAGGGGGTTCGGGCAAAGAATCTAGAGGCAACGCTACTGTTCGTAGAAAAATGGAACAAATACTACTAGCATATGGTCTTCCCAAAGAAACGATTGTCGCTATAATGATGCTCTACAAAGACACTAAACAATGGTACGATCACCGGATGGCGACACAGATTTCTTTGACATCGCCGCTGGAGTCCTACAAGGAGACACATTAGCACCATATATATTTATAATATGCCCAGACTATGTACTCCGAAAATCATTATATACCATAAAAGAAAAAGGTTTCACACTAAGAAAGGCAAGAAGCAGGCGATGTCCCGCACAAACGGTCACAGATGCTGACTATGCTGATGACCTCGCACTTCTTGCAGATACATCGGCACAGGCTAAGTCACTGCTACATAGCTTGGAGGAAGCTGTAAAGAACATCGGCCTCTATGTGAACTCTGATAAAACTGAGTTCATGAATTTCTAAAAGAAAGGACACATCTCCACACTTGACGGTAAGCCTCTTAAGCCAGTAGAACAATTCACATACCTAGGTAGTAACATCTCATCCACAGAGAGCGATATTAATACACGAATAGGAAAGCCACAAACAAATTATCAGTCATATGGAAATCAAATCTCACTGACAAGCTAAAGCGATAATTCTTCCAGGATGTGGTTATGTCAGTACTGCTGTATGGCTGCACCACTTGGACCCTAATGAAGCGCCTCGAGAATAAGCTAGATGGGACCTGCACAATAATGATGCGTGCAGTCTTGAACAAGTGGAAACAGCACCCTACAAGAAGGCAGCTGTATGGTCACCTGCCCCCGAGTAAGACGGACTAGGCATGCGGGGCACTGCTGGAGAAGCAAGGACGAGCTCATAGGCGAGGTTCTCCTGTGGAAGCCAACTCATGGGCATGCTAATGTAGGCCGCCCAGCAAGGACCTACATTGACCAACTATGCGAGGATGCTGGTTACTGTGCAGAGGAGCTCCCAGAGGCGATGGGTGATAGGGAAGGTTGGCGAGAGATTGTCATGGATATCCGTGCTGCTTGCGCGACATGATGATGATATATTCAAAAATCAGACGATAAGCTCACTGTAGCTTGGCGGTAACTTTTAAATTTAAATGAAGCAGACTTTTAGAAACTTTTTTCTTTTTTCTTTTCTTTTTTTCTTTTTTCTTTTTTTCTTTTTTTCTTTTTCTTTTTTCTTTTTTCTTTTTTTTCTCTTTTTCTTTTTTTTTTTTTTTTTCTTTTTCTCTTTTTTCTTTTTAATTTGGAAGAATGTAAGAATTTATGTTATTGTTAAATTAATTTTAATATTAATTTAATAAAAACGATAAGAAGTAATTAAAAAGTATAAATCAAATGAACGAAAAATAAACGTTAAAAAAGATTGACCAGAGGACATTTCTTTAGACATACATCTTCCTGTTAGCTCGTCTTTGATTGGTTCTAAGCGATAATGTTACTATGGCGATTGGCTGTCTAGGGGAAAAAAGTGGACGGGACTTTGAGAGGCCAAAGGGACAGAACAGTCAAATACACTTCAGAAATTATTCCCACTGCATTGGGTAAATTTCCCGTCGAAAACTCATCGACGTTAAAAAGAGGAAAAAGAAAAATAATATTGAAATTGATTCTGAGTAAAAGAATTAATATTGAAATACATTTCGGAGAAAGAAAAGATTATACAAGAATTTAAATTTCCTTTAGAAAATGAAGAAAAGGCAAGATTACACAAGAATATACAAGAGTTTGAATGAAAAACATTGATTATATGTGAAGGAAAAGAATTAATGTGTGAAAAATAGTTTGAAGACTGAAAGTTTCAAGAATAGAAGAAATTTATTTTGGAAAAGAAAAGCATCAACATTGAGATATATTGAAGCAAACTTAACCTTCTTAATACTGAATATTTTTGAAGGATGCAAGATTGAAGAAAATAGAATAAATTAAATTTGAAAAAAATGAAGAATAGCAAGAAAAGTAACCCCTCTCTATTTACTTCACCATAATTTTAATTAATAAACAAATCTGTAGTGAAAAAGTATTGAAAATAAAGTAAAATGTTTTTTATACTTTTTCCGTAGTTAATTTAACCAACAAACACTATTGATAGCACTGGGGAACAATGTTTGGACATAATTTCTGTTGAGTTTGATTTTTTTCATTTCATTTAGACTAAAATTGACATGTTGATTTCAAAACTGCAGTCAGTTTTCTTCTATCACGTCAAGTTTTTCCTCTCCAGTTTACTCTCCAAATAAGGAAAATTGTATTGTTTGTCTGTAAGTAATAGGACTGGTCAATTGATTGGATTGATTATTTTATAGAAAAGAAAGGAGAATTATTCAGATCTGTTGACAAGGTTGATTCCCAGTTCAAGAACAAACATCAATGCATTTGTGAAGTTAGTCTAATTTGCTTATTTTAAATTAAAGATTGGTGATTAAGACAAATCTGCTAACTTTTTGGGAAACCTTGGTGTGGTCAGTAATGAATAAGATTAATGATTCCACCAAGGTTTTAAATTCATGGAGGAATGGTATATAAGTATAATGGCTGACTATTATTGAAGCATAAAGTGACATTGTCCACAGATTGAACACTCTACAAAAAACTAAATCTGTAATTTTTTACATTAACTACTTGCACACAATTTGACTTACAGTAACAATATCCTTTATATGAACAAGATAAATTTATACAAACATTACAGCCAAGCAATTTTTTATCATTTTCCATTGTAAATATTTTAAACATGTTTTAAATAAGCACAAATTTGTTACATGCAGTATTTTAATGGTTTTTGATACCAAGCGAGAGTATTCTATTTCTTAGAAAATTTGATGTAATAGAGAAAAACTGGGGTAATTTTTGGATTCAGAGTTCAAAAGTTAGTCAAAAACGTCAGATCTAACTCAACAAAAATTGTGTTGCTCAACGTAATGTTTTAGAAATTTATTGAACACTTTTTTTAATACAGAAAGAGGAAAATTTTAAATTGAAGATTCAACTTTTCAATTTTAACACTCAATCTAGATGTTGTAGATTGAAAAAAAATCAAATAGAGGATAGTCAATGGTCAGGAACTAAGGCATTTATTATTGACAAATGGAATAGGGTTATTGGGTCTGGTTTAGCTCAGTTGGTAGAGCACCTACCTAGGAATCGCAAGGTTATTGGTTCGATACCAGTCCTGGCCAACTCAGTGTATGAGTTGCACAGATTAGGTAATCTGTGAAGTAAAGTGGGGAGCTGACGCTTCACCTCAGCAAAAATAATCTCCCTGGTCTAGGCTGATACCAACAATAGGCCACTCCACCGATAACTAATACTGTATAAATATTATCTTAAATATTTTTTTATTTAGCATTCAATTTTATAGTTTGGTATCCATCTTGAATTTTTCTTAATTCAATCATTTTTTTTTAAATATTCAAACAAGTAACACAGAAAAACAATGAATAGGATAAAGATAAATTGTTTAATTTTTGGGGTTTAAACATTTTTTTTTTTTGTTATTGATTTTGAAATATATCCAAAATGTAAATCAACAAATAATTTATAAAATGTTTTTGTTACCTCTTTTGTTTCAAATCAGTCAGCCATTTTTTCTATTCTCAATTATATCTGGATGTTTAAAACATTCCATAAAATAAACACAAATAGTTCTTGAGAAAAATCGGGGCTATTCTGAGGCTTGAAAAATTGATATTATATGGAAAAACTGGGGTCATTTTTTTATTAAAAAAAGATACTCAAAAACCAGTGTCAGATCCAACGCAACGACAATTGTGTTCCCTGGTGTAATTTTTACCATGACAGAAGTGAAAGGGAATTAAAGGAGTTGGGATTGTTATTATAGCCAAGGGGCGGTAACACAGAGATTTATTTCGACTGCTGGTTTGATGGTGGTAGCAGGGGCTAAATAACGGCCAGCAGTCAGATAGTGACTCTCCAAGTCGTCCGAATTCTTCTCACAGAGATACTAAAATATAATAGCGAGGGGAATGAAGATATAAAGAGATAGGGAAAGTTTATAGGCAGATGATAAGTGAGAGATTGGTTACTTTATGACTTAATTGAAATTTTTTTTCAACCTAATTCCACCCCAGAAGTAAGGAATATTTTAGTATTTTTTTTCTAGTCATTAAACTAAACTGGAAAAAGCCTAAGGGAAACAATCATTGATTCACTCAGCTTTAGTGTATATATATATATATATATATATATATATATATATATATTGGATACACACAAATATATTAGCGCTATATAAAATGCAAACAGTTTTGTCCAGGATTTGAACTCAGATTGACGTGTCAATTTCCTAACACAATAACCATTAAATCATAAGCGACTCCATTATATATATATATATATATATATATATATATATATATATATATATATATATATATATAAAGAGACAGACAGACAGAGGGACAGAGTTACAGAGAATTTTATATTTGTATTTTGAAAGAGAGAACGAAAGAAAAAGAATGAGCAAAAGTAATAGAGAATATATGTATCGACTGATCAATCGCTAAATAGATCGATATATAGATACATAGATAGAAAATAATTATATCTAAATATATGTATATATATGTATGTGTGTGTATGCGTGTGTGAGTAATTTTTTTTTAATGAAAAAGAAAACAATTTTTATTGACGAGTGATATTTAATAAGCCGATGCCGCTAAACAAACCTTCATCAGGGCGTTCGTCTGTTTGAAGAAAAATAAATTATTATTATTAAAAGTCTGCGAGTCTCTGATTTTAGCAGAGTCTCGTCGACGTTTGTTCACTGGCGAGGATTTGGTAAACAAACCGAAACGTTTCTTTCTTTATTTTTTATAAAATTACATATTGTTAGATTTGTTTCCAATTTTTTCATATATATATATAGAGAGAGAGACAGACAGACAGACAGACAGACAGACAGAGAAACAGACAGAGGGAAGTAGGAATTGAGACTGATATTTGCGTTTAAGTTGTTTTAACTGATGTTTTGTGTGTATTCATCGAACCCGTCGTCACAGGTAGGATGTGACACAAGGTCCAAAACATGTGGCACACAGCGAGGACCATATTCGGTATTCAGTGGTAAGGAATCGGTGAGACAAGCTTGCTAACCATTACACCATGATGACACTCTGTTAAGTTTAGTATGACAAATGCCTTCATTGTGACAATGATGCAATTTTACCAAACTTCAATATGTTTGTATATGCTCAATGCAATGTCAGTATACAGCGAACACAGGCTTTTATAAATGATAGCATAAATATCTTATTGAAAAGCAGGTACAATGTTCCATACTTCTCAAAAAATTGGTACAATTCAATGTAAATGGTACACACGGTGAGGAAGATATATTGACATTTTGTTAAGAAAATATGTCATGACTAATGACACTAAAAGAAAAACACTTGCAAATTCTTGATACTCCAAGAAAAGTATTTCCTCTATAATAATGATAATACAAGTGACGGTCAGTAAGACTACACCTTTGGAAAGATTAGTATTATCTGCGTTATTCGGACTATTGTCCCCATCTTCATTGTTATTTGTACAACGTTTTGGCCGATATACCCTCCGGCCTTCTTCAGGTATTTCTTGTCGGACTCGGGAAACTTCTCGGACTTGGGAACCTTCTTTTCGAAAGTTCCCGAGTTCGAAAAGAAGGTTCCCGAGTCTGAGAAGGTTCCCGAGTCCGACAAGAAATACCTGAAGAAGGCCGGAGGGTATATCGGCCGAAACGCTGTACAAATAACAATGAAGATGGGGACAATAGTCCGAATAACGCAGATATTTGGAAAGTTATCTATATTAGCCCAGGATTTATTTAACGTTTCACAGCATAATAGGTTTTTACTATAGAACTGTGATATCAAATGTATTGACAAGAAAGCAGAATATATTGAATTATTAATTTTTAGAATTTAGCATACACTGAAATATTTAT